>JAGPOW010001296.1:58463950-58538979 GCA_030014935.1 Caiman crocodilus
GTGCTCTCCCCTACCCTGGGGGTCTTCAAGAGAAGGTTGGATATGCATCTAGCTGGGGTCATCTAGACCCAGCACTCTTTCCTGCCTATGCAGGGGGTCAGACTCGATGACCTATTGAAGTCCCTTCCGACCCTAGAATCTATGAATCTATTAAAGCCTGCTCTTCCCAGTCTGAGGGATCATAAAAGAGTCCAGGTAATTGTTGCTGGTGTGGCAGTGCTTCTGAGTTTAGGGGATGAGGGCCTCAGTCATCCAAAGAATGTAGAACTCTTCAGGTTCCTTGTTTCACCCTTTGTTGTTATCTTTTCCAATGAGGTGAAAGCAAGCTGTAGCTCAGGATGGATTCTGGGAATGGCAAGTGCTGAACTTCTTGGCAAGGATAAAGAAATGATTAAACCTCTGCTCCTGGGATCTGACTTGTCCCCCTTGGACGTATGGATTTTCAGGAAATTGCCCAAGGGCTTCTCTAGTTCTATTCACTTCCTCCTTGGAAGCTCCTTTCTGAATCTATTCCACATTAGCACATGATTCCAGTCCCAGTTTTTCTCCTCCTTACACATGGTCATGTTGAAGGTAGCCATGGAAAGATTTGTTTCCTTTTTTTTTTTCATTTTGCAAAGACCAAACATTACTAGGGGGAAAAAATATGTTTTCCAATGCAACCCTTTCATGCCTCTTGCTGGAAGGCAGGAAGCCCTGGGATATGAAACAAAATGCATTTTTGATACGAAAGATAAAGAGGGTGGGAAGAGGAGATGTTCTTAATGCAGCTTCCTGGAAGGTCTCAGCCAAGTCCTCTCCCTCATCCTCTCTCAAGACACAGGTCACTCTACTGGTGAACATTTCACAGAGGAAAAGGTGGTCATCACCCAATCTTAACAGGATGAAAAGGCATCAAGGGTCATAGAGTCATCTGTCATCACAGGCAAACTCAACAGCTGCTCCTCTCACCCTACACCATTTTTTCAAACTCATTACTTCTATGTATCAAACTTGCTTGGAGTCCAGAACAAGCAGCATGAATTTCTGTCTGATTTCCTCTGTTGCAAGCTCCAAATATTTTATGTTCTCTTCTGCCTCTTCTGACCTCTTTATGACCTCTTCTGCCTCATTCCACAACTCCAATGAAAGGACTATACCTGGATTATGCAGGAGAGCCAACCACATGGGCATTTCCAGGCTAAAGATCAGGTTCCCCATGTACTCTCCTTTGCCATTCACAACCTTTGAGGTACAGAGACACATCTGAATATATACAAAGCGTCAAGCTGCATGTAGCACAAATTAAACCAGTCTCCTGGTAAGAATAGGGGCTAAGACACCAAGAGTACAGCACTGTTCTGAAGCTGCAGAAAGGGACTGGGATTGACCACAGATCCATGAAAACCATTTTTGAAAACATATATGAATAGGACTAGATTGTTAGCAGGCAGGGCGAGACAGGAATGAGTTTCTTTCCTTCATATACGCAACAGGAGAAGCCTCAGAAGTGTATCACTGCAGCTAGCAGCCAACCTGTTGCTAACATGGACTGGAAAGAATGGGTCTTGTGTTCCAGGCATAAGGCAGCATATGTTTGTTAAAGGAGCAGCATAGAGTCCAAAATAACACCAGAAGAAGCTTTACAGGGCAAGGGAGATTCACTCTTTCTTTGGCAAGTAGAGCAATTGGGTTACTCAAGGATGGGTTAGTGCTAGCCTGGACCCAGATCAACCAAGATGTTGGTTCATCATATCCCAGGATCTGAGGCTCTCCCCACATAGAAATTTTGTTTTGCCCCTTTCTCCTAAACAAAATTCCTTTTACAGAAATCTCCCCAACTTTCCCCATTCACAACCACTCAATATCAGTATCTTGAACTTCAGTATGATGAAGATTTTTATCCATTTGGCTGCCTCCAAATAGCCAGTCAGTGGCAGATGTGCACACTGCTGTCAAAGGCTGACCCTGGGGGGTCTGCACCTGTGATTTGGTACCAAATACCACAGTGCTGGCTTCAGATCCCAAGGGCCCACTATTATACTACTTGCAATACTAGCAGCCTCTTCTTAGGCTTACAGGACAGGGGCAGTCAACCAGAAAATGGTACAGATTGGTGGCAGTGGAGGATAGCTGGGAAAGGAAAAATGGAATTAACTGGACTTTATATCTACAAACGTGTAACATTACGTTCTATTTGCAACACAGAACATGTAATGCCTGTCCACTTCCACCCAGCCAACCACCATCCTCCTCTCTCGGGAAACAAGTATCCATCTCCACTAATCCACTGTAAACTGAGAGGGTAAACTGAAAAATAGCCAAGTTTCAACTATGTTCCTGCTGTAATTAAGGGGACTGGCATTTACTTTCATTTGAAGGTTTAAGGGACCAGCCCTTGTTTTACAGCAGGAATGGAAGTCCACCATACATGTTTCCTAGGAAAGCTCAACGAGCCAATGCCTCTTCCTCATTTCAGGTGGTAGCATGGTATTGTCTTTTGAGGTGCATATTTCTTTCAGCAGAGAGCTCTAACGCTTTAATTTCTTCAAGACAAAGGGTGGGGAGAGGCATTATCACATTTCCTATAAAGGATTGCAGGCCCAGCACCTACTTTTCTCCAGGGTTTCCTTTAAAATGGGGAGAATCGGAAATGACTGAAGCGTTTCTTTAAAGGAAGCTGAGAGATAGTGCTTGTGTGCCATCAAGAGAGACCGTGCCCCAATTCCCCAGTAGGGAGGGATAAAAAGGAGAGATCAAGTTATTTACAGGGAAGTTTGTGCACCATGTCACAAAATGAACAAATGTATATGTGACTATAGTCTTTACCCCTTCCTCACTTCTGTACTTGCTACTTCTTAACCAGTATTGTTAAGCTTGACTGCTAAAAAAAAAATCAAGTAAAAATGAAACATCTTTTAAAAAGAGAGAGAGAAAGTGTTAGAGGAATGTGTATTTTTTTTTTTTTACTGGTGCAATGGGTTTGGGGTCTTTTGGGATACACCTAGTTTAAATTTTCATGTTGAAGTTTTTGTCTTCATAAAAATAAGAACTAAAAGCTTATTTAAAAAAAAGATAACAGATTCTCATATAATCACAGGAGTCCAGGAACAGAGCCTTTAAGAACATAAAATATTTGAAAACTTGCAATCAGCTCAAGAAGCTGCAACACTGCTCCCCTCACTCAGATCCCCACACATATTCCTCCTTACCTGCCCCTCCATTCCCCTCAGAAATAAAAAACAATCCTCTGCGCAAGTTTTATTCTTGATCATTTTATTTTGGTGGTTTTCATGCTACATAAAAATTAGTTTTATATCAAAAAAATTATTCACAATATTTCCAAAATAGTTCAAGTTTTTTTTGTTCCTTTTTGTTTTTTTTTTAATATTTTTAATTATTTTTGTTTTTTGTTTTTGTTGTACTGCAGCTAGGGTTACAAAACATTCCATTTCCTCTTGCCACCATCATCTTGCTGTCGGTTCCCTTTTTACATTTGCATATTAAAAAAAAACTTTTAGATCACTCAAGAAATAAAAATTCATTTGGCACTCATGTCTCTGTGGCTCTGATTTTCACCTGCAAGGGCCAGGGGTGGGCATATGTGTGTAAAACAGGGAATGAAGAGGAGGCAATATTTAGGCAAAGAAGTCCTCATAGGGAGAGGAAAATACTTGTTCTGACCAAAGCTCTGATAAAGTGTCAGTGCCCACCTTGACATACCAACAGCTCAGACTAGTTTGGGTCTTAGATCATCTATGCCCCGAGTCTGGAATAAACTAGATATTACCCCACTACTGCCCTCTTTGAGCCAAAAGCCTGAAAGGAAAAAAGGAAACTGATACCAGTGCCTACGAGTCAACAGATAGGTTCATCAGATCAATGTGGGCAGTGTATTAAAAACCTTTAAATGCCCTTCCTCTTCCTCCTCCTTCTCCCCTCTTCCCCACAACCCGCACATATGCTCACCTCCAAAGGCCAGTTAGTAAAGGTGGTGCAGTTTCTATATGGTGTCATAATGCTAGCCAACCTCAACACCTATCCTCAATCCAATCTGTCTGAGTCAAAAGCCAGCCACGTCCACTTCTAGACAAAATAGAGAAGCAGAGGAAAGAGAAAAGATGGGAGCAGAGGTTGTTAGCTCCCTTTTTTATTGTATTCCACAGAACCTCTATCCAGTCCCATTTGTTTCTCCAACATGCACGTGGGGAAGCGGGAAGAGATGTAAGAGGAGGAGTTGGAAGGAAATTGTGCACAGAGGGCAAAGAGAAGGACTACTGAAATGTCGGTTTCAGTTGTTCCAGCCAAGTGCTCAGGCTAAATCTGCCTCCCACCCTGTCTCCTAATTTCCTCGTTATCCCTCATTTCCTTCTCACCTAAGATCCTGTCCCATAGCCCACTGAAGCTGCTGGAAAGCTTCATGGGGTTTAGGATCAGTAGAAAGTACCACACTGAAAGAATTATCATCAAATGCCCAACAGAGAAACCTCCACATTTCTTCCCCTGCTGCCCTTTCTCATCACCAATGAGATGTCACATATGGAGCACCCAGATGGTATGAACAGTGGTGATATAGGAAGATTCTGGAAGTCAACCTTTCTCTGCCAATTCAATAGAGATAAGCACGCACACAAACCTGAGGTCCAGAATCCCACAGGGACGCAAGGCTTCACCTCCCCACTAGATGTCCATCAGCTTGGTGTTCACTACCACATTCAGTTTTGTCATGAAAGAGACATTGGGATTTCCATCACTGTGCATCAGAGAGGTACCTGTACCCAAGATGACCATCATTGCTGGAGCCTAGGCCAGCCTAGGTAGGACTCAGGAATTTCATTGGTAAGATCAGGTCTGAAAGGGTACCCTGGTTGGATGAGCTTTTGGAAATTATAGCCTTCTAATCAGGCAACATGTTCACTGCCAGGTATTAGCCAATTCTCTGTGGAAGGGAAATGGGATCACAAGGAAACTGTGGTGAAAACCACAGCTGGGAATGAAAAGAGTGGAAAGGAAAAGCTCTTATTAAACAACATTACAGTTATGACACCCAATGCTGCAACTCACACTTGTGGAACAGCAGCATTTTGGGACATTGCTGTAGAATAATAATTTTTGAAGGGGAGGGAAAGAAAGAAAAGAGAGAAGGACTGTGAGAAAACCCACCTCTATGCACCTGTTAAATTTTCTCCCCTCTGTGAGTCCATGTAGAAGTCTCTTAGAAGTTACTGCCAGAAGGGCCAAGGTCTTTTCTCTGTAGCAGCTGCTGGCTCAAATTATAGCTGGCGCTTTGGTCACTGGCAATGAGACAGCTCAAGGTAGCCCTGGCATCAAAAACATTTACAAAGACCCCTAGTACAGCAGAACTGTATAAACAACACTGCACAGAACTGAGGTCTTAGAAAGTCGTATTGCTGAAAACATCTCCCCCCTCTTCCTGCCAAAAGGAATGTTTATAAAACATTGTTCACATTAAAAAATTTGAAAATGGAGAGCTTAAAAGAGCAGTTCGCCCAGTACATACAGAATAAAAATGATTATTAATTTTTTTCCTCTTGTGTAACAGCAAAACCTGGCAGAGCACAAGATACAACTTACTGAAGAGAAAAAAGTAGGTGCGTGTAGAAGAAAGCAGAGAAATTTGATGGGTACGCTAGGAAATAAAGAGCTATCTGAGGTCCACACAGATACCCTTCATGGTTCTGTACATATGTAAAAACATGTAATAGAGGCCAAAAAATGGTAGTACCAATGGGTCACTTGAATAAGACAGTATGAATGATAAGCTGTTGGGTGTTGCTCCTTCTTCAGTTGCCTGGTCACTGTGGCTGCTCATCGCGTCCTGGTAGACTTTCCCAGGTATTGGCTGAGAGCCTTATCTTGCACAGCTGTGACACTGGCCAGATAAATTGCTGTGTCAGTTGAGACCATCAAAAATCCCAACTGGGGTTTTCTGCTGGGATGCTACCTGTTTACTGATATCTCCTTGTAGTGGGATAAAAAAGAGAGGTTGCTGCAGAAAGATCACCTGCTCCTTCTCCATACAACTTGTAGCTTTCTGTCTCCTCCTCTCATCCAGAATGCTGTACAGCTAGTGATTTATGAATTCCACCTCTAGCTCAAGTTACCAGGTGGATATTTCTTCCAGGTCTTTCAATGAACACTTACATTTGCAAAGAGAAGACAGGTGAAAATGGGAGCCCCAAGATCACATCTGCAATGACTCAGCTCTGCCCTCCATATATGTCCAAGAGAGAAAACACACCTGTAGTGCTCTGTGAGGCAACAGAAAAGCAAGGGAGGGTTCTGCTTCAGTCATGGGACTGGTGCATACAACTTCCGGTTTACCAGGCCTCTCCTGAAATTCTTGACTGGACAGCAAGGTGATGTTCTCCTCCTTCATCTGCCAGTTAAGGCCTATGGATGCAATGCATGTGGCACAAGGGTGTGAAGACATGGCACAACAGATTCAGCATGGAACTGAGCAAACACATGGACTGTGCTTCTGCTGCTGTATTCAAACTCCTCCCAAGAGGAGTTTGCTTCCTAATGAGGTTTGTGATGCAAAGCTGATCTTCAGGGTCTAGCCACAACAGGGTACACCAGGGAAAATAAGAGCAACAAGAGGGTTGACAGGCCTGGATTAATTGCTGCAAGCAAAAGAAAAAGAGGAACGGCCCACCAACTCAGTGACACTTATCACTAGCTTTACCAAAATGCACCTTCCAACCTTACTCCCTCTGCTCAAACACCCACACGCACATTCATACATGCACGCACCCATGCACGCAAACACACAAATGTTTGCACTGCACATACAAATATGTACAGGCATATACTCACACAGATGCACCACCACCCCCGCCACAAGTATACACATGCAATAAATACATACATGTAACAGGCATGCAGCATTGGCATGATACTCCCAGGTAGTTCAAGTCCTGCAAAGCTGAGCTCAAGCTTTGTGTTTAGAAGGAATGAGAGTTCAGGACACTGAATCCCAACAAAGAGCTCTGCCAGGGCACTCTGTGGGAGACACCTCAAATCCCAGAACCTCCATTTCTTGTACTTCACTAATCTCTCATTTATTCTGGGGCACTTATGTGCCCTTCTCTAGGTGCCACAGGACTCACCTGCTAGTCCTTGTGGGCCTAGACAGAAGTCCCATGAGAGAGACTCTCCTATCTAGATATCCTACAAACACTGGCTGGTAAAGTGCAGGTACACCAACCTGAGTAAGCAGAAGAAGCAATGGATGTTGGGGAAGAGGAGGGGTTACAGACACTGGCTCAGTGAATTCAGTACATTTTCTGAGAACTAGTTTACAAAACATGCACCCAGACATCCAGGTGGTGGATGCCCTTGAATTTTGTCTGTACTATATGGTGGAGTGGAACATAGTTTCTCAATGCCTATAAGCTATAGCCATTGTTAAATCTACAATTTTGTCACACAGGTGCGGGAATAATAGTGATATTAATAGAAGACCTATGAAGCATGCTTGCTGCATGCTTACAACAGCCCTACTAAATAATTCTCTTCCTAGGGGAGCATTGCCTCAGACAGGAGCAAATGCCTCCTTTCTTTCCTACAGACCAACATCCATGGCTAAACTGCATCTCCCATAATCCTATTTCTTCTTCTTTTCTGAGTGGAAGATTTCCTTGGGAGAGTCAGAGAGTTTCTTTATTTTCACAGTTTTCGCAATGTCCATGCCCACTGGGGCAAAATTGTAGTCTCAACCCTAGTGACTAAAATGTGAAACATCACAGATATGCTTCCTCACATACTGACAAACATTTGCAGTCACAGTTTGCATATACTTAATCACCTGTTGACTGTGCTTGTAGAGTCGCTCTGACACTCATTCATCACCCACTGCTTTGTCCAGACAGACTTTAACAAATCCTTATAAAAGCACACATGGACTTATGCCTACACTCATACACCTTCACATGTATGTATAGACACTGACATATGCTCTCAGACATTGAGACCTGTACACATGTTCACATGGACCCACCAATCACCTTACTCATTTATAGAAACCCAAGCTAAGTTGGCTGAGGTCCTCTTTCCAGCTATGCCTGCTCATACTAATTTGTCAGACAGGCGGAAGGCTGCCATTGCTATCTATACAATATAGCAGGAAGGATAATATGCAAACAGAAAGCAAGCTGATGGACAGAAGACCAAGCAAAGTAGTATTTGATTTTAAAACATGGCAGATATCTGGAAACAGACTTTACTGGGTTCAGATAAAGCAGAAAGACTTGGTAGAGAGACTTACATTTGATATGAGTCAATGTGAAAAAATTATGAGTTCCTTCCTTACCCTACTGTGCACACACCAATCTTCAGTCTAGGAAGGAAACTTTACCTTCTCTCTCATGTCTTTCCTAAGGCAGATGGTTTACCAAATTGCTCATGCTGGCAAAGCTGCCAAGCTACCCCTTTTTTCTTTCCTGGCTTTTTCAGGACAGAGCACCAAATTGGTGAAAGCAGCAGTAAAGCTGATATGGCTGTCAAATATCTTCTCGGTGGAAGAGGTAATTTGAAGAGGGCTAGCTCTATTATAAAAGAAAGAGTAGCCTGTGTCCATGCCCTACCACCATCCCATTGTACAGTCTCATAAGTATAGAGCAGTCAGACAGTAACTGGAGGAGATAAGTGAGTAAATAGTGAGAGTAAATGGTTGTGAGGGAAGAGGTAGAGATGGAGTTGGAGGAGCAAGATGAGGAAAGACAGACAAAAATCAGAGACGTGTGACACTGAAATGCTGGACAAACCAGAACACCTGGAAAGCAGGAGATTGCTAGATCCCAAATGGACTGAGAAGACTGAAATGGAAAAAAAATAACATAGTTAGGAAGTCTATGGAGAAGTAGGTCAAAAGGAAACAAAGGGCCAGAGAAAAATCCCAGCAGAAGCAAGATAATGATGAATCCTGTTAATGTTCCAGAGAGAAGACAGTAGGGACCAGAGGAGAGAAAACAATTGAGAAGCAGCAAACTACCTAGAGAAGGAAACAGCCATGGGCCTTAAACAAACAGTCCCTAGCAATCAACACATCTTTTTGATACAGGAAATTATTAACACCCTCTCCTACCCACCACCCCTTAGCAACCCCAAACCTCCCCTATCTTGGGTCCCTTTCTTGGAACACACATATAACATCCAGATAAACTTTCCAAACCAGCAAAAGCAACCACTGAAACAACTTCAAACACCACAGACCAAGGAAAACCACAATTTAGAAGTTAACTGCCCTGCCCACCCCTACCCCATGCCATTGCTTAATAAGGAAATACTGTACATATAAAAAAAAAAATCACCCTTTCCCAACCTGAATAGCATTGCTCAAATTTGCTTCTGTACATATATACAAAGGTATTTACACATAATACTGCAGTTAAGGAAGCAGATAATATAAAAATCACAAAATGAATGCATAAATTAAATAATTACCAGCAGAACATTATGAAAGGTCACATTGCCCCTACTTGGAGAAAATGCATTTTGGGACAGAAAGAATCACACAGCTACTGCAATGGACTAGTGTGTGCGTGTGTGCATGCACACATGCACTACTGTCTCCTGCTAAAGTATGTCAGACCTGCTCACATATATGGCATTTCCCCTGCATGCCGCGCGTATGTGTGTGCGTGTGCCCAGAGGAACCATTGTCCCAACAGGATGGATCTGCTCAAGCACTAATCAGCATTAGGTGTTTCATCCTTTAATGGCAGGAAGTTTGCAAGTACGGGCTAAAACACTAGTAACTACCGACACCAACTGAAGATCCTCACTCACCTCAGTGGTTATAAGACTGTGCTTTTTTGGAATTGAAGGTCATGAGTTCTACTCCCTGTGATATACAGTGGTAGTTTCACTGCCTTTTCACTGGGTGTTGCTAACACAACCAAACTCTTTCCATGTCAGTATTGCTGTCTGTGTCCGCCACAAAGTGTGAGAATCCACCTGAATGTCAGGGGTAAGAGAGGAATTTGGGGATGCTCAAGAGATGGAGAAGGGACTCAAAGCCAATTAAAAGTGACGCTTTTACAAGAGATGCCCAGGTTCATCTGAGAAAAACCTCAATGAGTTTCAGAGAGCCTGGGATGAAGAAGCAAGACTATTGGGATTTCTGCTGTAACAGTGGTAATCCCGATTCTTTTTCTTTGGGGAATGATGCAGGATTAATAGTGTGAGTGGGTGGAGGTTTATGGCTTGGAGATCTATTTGGCTGCAAATTGAAATTAAGCCCTTGTGGGGACAAAGTTTGGGTCCCACTAGTTACTTTCTTGATGTGCCCTGCAGCATCCAGCAGCATGGTAGGTGTGTTCCACGTTGAACGCACCCGAGGTGTTCAGCAGCAGGGAAGCACTTATGAGAGAGGGAGGTAGGGAGGGAGATCATGGCTTTGAGTCCTTCCCCATTTGCTGTTAGCAATCCAGGACATGACCATCCAGGAAATGTTGGTAATGCAACTCCCATGGATTTCAATGCAAGTTGAGCATATGCCACTAACAGCATAACTGGGCTGTAGGCTTTTCCATACCTCTAGCTTGGACTGAGCATAAAGGTTTACATATACTACCTTAGACCAATAATGCAGATGGTCAGCACAAAGTCCTTTCATCAAAATTATCCCCCAACCTCTCCCCTTTTCTGCAACCAAATATAGACAGGGAAATGCAACCCCCACCCTTCTCCGTGGGAAAGAATTATAAAGAGTTGATTGGAGTGAGGATGTGAGAGAAAGATCTTAGCTGATCACTGGCCATGTTCTCAGGCTTGCTTCCCTCTCTTAATAAGCAATGGAGTTTGGAGGGTATACCACACTTTATAGATAGCTCTAGAGCAAAGACGTGCCCATAAAGATCCCTGAGGTATCTCTGATCACTTTAATTTGCTGCCAGTATTATGTATCCTCTTTCACTCTTGCTGACACCATTATGAGAAAAAAAGTCATGGCTCTGAAGATCAAGGGAATCCCTTTCAATATGAGTGCAACCATCTTGCTATTAGGAAATCAATATTAGCATGCATGCTGGAGAACTCTGAAGCCAAGTGGCTCATTCTCACAGCTGTATATTCTTTTAGGGCATTGTAGAAGAACCTACCTCAGCAGGTATAGGGAAAATTAAAACAGCAATGTCCTAGAGGACTTCATGCTAGAGAACTGATGACTTATCTAAAGCCATTTTGGGTGTCCAGCTAGGAGCATCTGGAAGAATGTGAGAGGTGTCAGAGCAGCCAATATATATTTTTGGTTAGGGAGAGTGTACTCTGTTGTCTTCACTGACAGTGAGGGCCGAGTGCAGCTTTCCCTCATATTTACAATGTGTTGCATTATGTCCTGATACCACACTTAGAGGGCAATGTGTAATGCCAGGATGCAGTGTGAGATGGCATAATGCTACACCAGCCCAACTGATGTTACCTTACTGGAGAAAGCCAGTGTGAGCACTCCATGCAAGTTTTCATACAAGGTCCACAGCCAGAAAGTCTCCAGGCCAGATTCCTAGTATGGTGTATGGCAGAGGTCAGCAAGTTACAGACTGCAGGCTAAATCTGGAGCCTTTGGATCCAGCCTTTGGAGCTGTGCCTTATTCGACAGCATTCAACAGCAGGGGGTCTTTAACTGTGCCATTACAGTCAGCCACTTGGGGCTCCAGCAGAGGGACAGTTTTGCCCGTGCTGTGCCAGAGTCAGAGGGCACAGATTCCAGAGGAGGGGGGCTTTCACCATACCATGCCACAGATGAGTGGCTGGAAAAAGTGTCAGCAGAGGTCATATTTTAATACCCATTCACCTCTGACCCGAACTGGGTCATTCTAGACCCTGACCCCCTTCTCCCTACAACTGAAAAGTGTTCCCAACCCCTGGTTTATGGAATAACTCTGATTTAGGAACATTTCCTTCCCCATCCCCACATCCCCTATCCTCCCTCAGCTAAATGCACATGCTCTGGTACTGCTCCATGGCTCATGAAAACATCTCTCAGGGAGCCACATCTGGGGCTAGAGGGAGGAGGAAGAGGAATGCAACAAATGTATGGCTTAGATGTGCCAGATCCTTCCTGGTAAGCTGAACCATGCAGTACAGATCACTGAATCATTCACGGCACAATGATTTCCACTCACTATTCTTGTACTTCAAAACTTTTGGTGGGCAGTGATCCCACAGAGTGCCCCAGAAATACTGTATTGTTCCATGAGGAAGAAAAGAAGAGAGGGCGATGGCAGAGTGGGATATGCAGAATTTTGTTGGGCTTTGGTATGAAAGCCCGTGCTCGTTTGGAAGCATATGCAATAAGTATCACATGGGCTCTGTTTGAGCATAAACAGCACCTGCTGGTAATGTACCTGTTTGGTGCACTTGATTACTTGTAACAAAATAACACTGAATTTAAATCCTAAATTCATAATCTATATTTGATCACATCATTTTTTTCCTGGGTTATAATCTACCCCAGATAAACCAGAGACATCCTTCTGCCCCAAAGCTTCTCACCCACAGTCAGAACTTAAGTACATGAAGCCACCAGAAAAGGTCACTTATAGGAGAAAGAAGCAACTAGGCGGACTTATGGTCTAATCTGATATAACAGAAGGCAAGATACCAGACTCCTGTAGATGGACCAAAAGTTCAATCCGTTGTTGCCAGTCCTACTTTTCTGTTTGTCTCCAGAGCATAAATTTTTGTGGTTTATGGCACAGTTAATGTTTGAAAAACGCTTTGAATGGTAACAGCACTACACAGTATAAATGCTAAGTTTAATTATCATGGCAAACCATCATTTGCCAGTCACTGGAATTAGGGAGAGAACAAATCAGTTCAGAGAAAAGAGCCATACCAAAGCTTGCCCCAAACACAAAACCTGAACCATTTACAGAGGTTTGAAAAAAAAAAAGTCCCATTACCTTCTTTTTGGTTTGTTTTCAGTTTTATTTCCCCACAGTGCCAACCTCTGAGCGTCTTGGTTCCAGGTGAGGGGAAAGGACTGAAAAAAACACCAGAGATCAGCTGCCATTGCCAGCTGCTAAAAAAAAAACAACCCAAAACCCCTTGGGAAATACCAGAAATCTCAGAAGCTCTCCCAGTCCCAAGATTTCTAAACAAGAAGTGTCGGAGAAGTCTCTGTAGTGTCAGGTGATGATCCAAAATGTACAGCCAAATTGATGGTTCACCCCATCACTATCAAGACAGCAGAATGCCTTGAGGCCCAATTCCACAGAGAGATGCTGGTATAAAGAGTTTATCATCAAAAAGGGAGATGGGGTGCTTCCATCATAACATAAGAACCCTGCTGGCAAGGTTCAAGATGACGTGCCGGCGTCTTCCATTCATGAAGATAAAGGAGATGAGGGCAGTTTTGGGGTACTGAGGAATACAACAGACACGATTTTCTTGTTTTTTCCCATTCGTACGGCCTCGACCCGCGTAAACCGCTCCAAACACTCAGCCTGAAAGTTGTAGAAAACAAACTAAACAAAAACAACCATTCCCCTCCCTCCCACCCCACGACCTGAAGAGTCACGAGAAGAAAAACACCAATTTATACAAAACGCAATAGAAACGAAATATTTACAAATGAAATGAATGTCTTCTCGGTGGCCATTGTCAGTCAATTCTGACAAGTTGCCATGTGTTCTGGATTGCAGATCGCTTGGTTAGTTTGTTTGGTTTTTCTTTTAAAGGGAGGAGAGGGAAAGAGTAAGCAGTTCCCTGACCCCTGTTACCGGGGGTTATATTTCATAGACCCTTCCTCTCTACCCTCATCAGGAAAATATAAGAAAAGACAATGTCCACCCAAGTCACCCTTTTCTCACACCGTGAAACTTTTCAGGTCTACCCCATCCCTTAGCCCAGCTTTTTAAAAATGAGACCTTCTATTGGCTTAAAAAAAAGAGAAAAATGAGATAAAATCAACTGGTGCATGATGGAGAGTGAGAGAAGTGGGTTTCAGCTCCAGAGAGTGCAGAAAATGTGGCTGATAAAATGGTTGTGCCTTCTGTTTTGAGTCAGTATCATGCAATACCCCAAGTCAACACGGGTTTTCCTGATTGAGTGAAGACTGGTAGGTCATTGGGACAAGCCTATGAAAAGGAGTGTGGGACCATACCATAGATCTCAGGTGCTGGCCTATGGCACCACCATCAACCCTCCTGGAGAAGGAAAAAAATGAAGGGGTAGGGTGACTTCTCACTCCTACCGCCTCTACCCTTTAGTTTAATTAATGAGCGTGAATATAATGGAAAGAAGTATGCTCTTGCTGATACTATGTGCACTGGGAAAAGCTGTCAGTATGACTGCAGGCATGGTAAACCCTCAGGCTATCACAGCTTTGAACCTATGCTAGTATCTTACTCTCTCTTCTACTTATGCATGCACACGCACGCATACACCCACATTTCCTCTGTTTCTCCCCTTCTCCCCCCACATTTCCCCCCGCATTCAATTCTAGTCTTCAGACCTCAGCACAATTGCTGTGTCTACTGCCATTTATTTGTGTCATTCCCTTCTGCCCCCGGAAGACAAGTCATGCATATTCACTGCACATTCAAAGCATATGCATGTATTCAACAAGTATGCACCCTCCCCTCTCGGTTATGCAACCAGACATTTAAACAGTCTCCTGCCTCTTTCATATATCCCTGGTGCCTCCTTTCTCCTTGTCACTACCAATATTAGCAGAGAGAGCTCTATTTCATTTTATAATACATTTCTTCCTGCCTGGCAAGGATGGGCAGGGAGGAGAGTTAAAACCCCTTCCTGTTTTGACCTCCTCCTTTTCAAAAGGATGCAGCCAAAATGGAGTTGCCATCTCCTGAAATGACTGCAGCAGTTCATCCCCTTTGTTCTTTTTGTGCCATCTTTCTCCCTGCCTTTTCCCTGGATTATCACGTTTTCTTCCAATTGTTCTAATGGGTTTCTTATCCAAACACCACAACTGATGTGTTTTATTTTGTTCTCTCTGCAAACATTTCAAGTATAGTATTATCATATATACTCGTGTAGAAGCCAGCTCATGCTTTGAGCCATTTTCATGATTTAAATATACCCGAAAAAGAACAGGGGTTAATTGTTAATGAACAAGCTAAGCCTTGCCTCTCATCTTTAGGTGCCCCTTATTTCAGGGCAGTCAGTATCAACCCCCAGCATACTCAGGGGTTTTCCTGACCTCAAAGCTGCTCAGCATTTTTTCCATCCCTCACATTAGCCTGTCCCAGATGTGATAACTGCATTACCAGAACTGAACCACTGGCCAGACCCGCATATAACTCAACTTTCCCGCCCTTAGCAAATTCTTCAGAATTCCAGAGGAAATTTCTCAGCATATACGCAAATACATGTTTCAGCCCTAAATCCCCATGATCTTCAGGAAATAATTTAACAAGAACCACAATATAATCAACATGTAAATGCAGCAAGCCAATCCCACCTTGTTTCCTCTTCATGCCTTCATTTTTTTTCTAAACAGTTTTAGGAACAATTGCCTGAGCAAGCATTTTCCTTCGTGTCCATTCCACCTCTTCTGCTCTCTTCTTCTATACACACATCTGTGTATACCTTCACTGTTTTCAGTTAAATAAAATGAAACTACATAGCCACTGCTCCCACTCATGTACCCTCCCCTGACTCACCCCAAACCTACACCTTCTCCATCTTTGAAACAACAAGATACCTGACTCTTACGTCACAGGACATGTGATGGCCAGCAATGGAGGAAAAAGGAAGGAGTGGGAAAATGGAAAGATATAAAGGAGGTGGGGAAACAAAGAGGTGGCACTTGTCACCAGTGCTGCCCTAGATAGAACTTAGAACTCCAGTATTCCATGAATAAAGAAAGAATCAGAAGAGTAGCAAATGGGAATCAAGTCTGATCCCACCCCACCCTCCCACACTCCAGTTTTCCCCCATGACCTCTTCCCACATTCCTTCCCCTCACTCAAACATCAGACTCAATACTGGAGAGTTTCTCATAAACATGCCCGTTGCTGGAGCCATTGAAAGCCCTGGGGTTTTTGTTGTTAGGCACACAGGGGTTGGACTGGTTCCCTATACAGATGTCTTTCTGGAAACGGGCTGGCACAGCCCCATGAAGGGCTGATACCACCGGCTTGTTGGTGGTGACGATGGCTCGGAAGTCTGGCCTGGCTTTGGGCCCCCCTGCCACCACAGGCTGCCTGAAGAAATAAGATTTGCTGCCATGGAGCAAGCATTGGTCATCCCCAAAAGTTGGAATGAAAGGGTTTTGCGTGACCCGGTCGGGATAGAGCGACTTGCTGAGCATGTAGCCACTGCCGCCGGGGTTGTTGTGGTGGTGGTAGCTGGTGGCGGGCACTGAGGACTTGTTGTTGGCAAAGGTGGTCTCGTTGGCTGGCATCTCAAACATATGGGCATAGGGACTCCCCTCCAAAAAGCGGCCCTTGTCCTTCAGGCTTACACTGCGGGGGGCCAGGGCTGATTCTTCCTTCTGCAGGTCTACGAAGGTGTCATAGGAATGCTGCCGGCGAAGCTTGTTGCGGTTCTTCTTCTGCACCTTGGAGGCAGAATTGGAAGGGCTCTGAGGATACTTGGAGGAGGAGGAGGCGCTGGTTGGCACTGGCACAGGGGCAGGCGGTTGGTCCAGCTCTTGAAGGGAGTTATCCTCACTGATGTCATAGAGGTTGCCTGCTTTCTTACATGCCTCACACCGGATGCATGGCTGACGGGTGGAGTTCTGTCCGACCACTGTTGGAGTATAATTGTGCAGCTTAGAGGGGCAACTACGACAGAAATTAGCCCCAGTCCGGTCCTCCCAGTCTAGGTTGGTCAGATTCTTCTCCCATGGTGCCGGCACCCCACTCACAACACCATGCTTGTGCTCATTGGCGCTTCCAAACTCCCCTGATCCATGCTTGTGGTGGGCCCTGTTGGTGCAGGATCCTCCTCCCCCTACAGCATCACGCTTGAATTCATCTCCCCGCTCTTTGTAAATATCTGTCAGGTCCACGTGCTCCCAGTGTGGCGAGTTCTCCTTGGCCCGGAACTGGTCCAGGTAGAAGTCTCGTAGCCCTTCCTTGTCCCTGAAGTAACGCTTGTGATCGGGGGAACGGGGTGGGCGTCGGCGGTAGGCTAGTTCAATCTCATCAAATTCCCGCCGTGACTTAGCTGAGGCTGGACGTTTCTTTAGGCTGTCCTTATACTGCTGCTTACGCCGCTTGGCAGCATTACCTTCAATGTTGCCATAAGTCACCGTGTGGGTGGAAATGTCAGAGACATCTGAGCGGATCAAGTCATCATGGCCCCCTCCACCACTGTAGCGATCACTCTTGAAGGAGAACTTGCCATAGAGATCACCTAGCTGACTGTGCTTGGAAGATGGCAAACCAAGGTCCAATGGCTTCTTACTGATGGACCTTGGCTGGGCACTGAAGGGTGGGTTGTCACAGTCATACAGTCCATCAATGGAACTGGCACTGCCAATACTGTGGGGCCGATGGTGATGGTGGTAGTGGTCCTGATACACATTACTATCTTTCAGTTGCAAGTTGCCAAAGGTCCTTTCTACCTCACTAATGTAGTCACTGAAGAGGTTCTCCTCACAGGGAGGGTTGTTATAAGACTTGCAATCAGAATGAGTGAAGCTGCGGCGGTGCTCAGAGATGTCATAGACTGATGATTCACGGCGGATAAAGTCCAGGGCACTCTGCGGTGAGCCGTTGACCCCTGACAAATTGGCCATATTCTTTGCCGTGCGGAGTAGGCGCAAGATGTTGGAATGGGTATTGTTCATAGTTGCTGTGGGAGAGTTCATCGCTGACTGACGTTCCTCAATGGCTACACCATGAATGCAGCTGTAGATACCCTGAAATGAAATGGAATAGGAAGAGGTGAGTGCTTATGCAAGAGGAGAGAGATATGAGAGGTACAGGACTGGGAAAACTGAACTATGAGGCAAAGAACAGTGCTTGGCAAAGACCCTAAAGTTTGCCAATGAGATCAAACTTACACGAGCAACATACACTCTTCTCTCCGTCTTGCTCCTCCTTTCTATTTATTTTCCTTCCCCTCCATTTTTCTTTCTCTACTTTGTTCCTTTTGACTTACTCCTTCACTCTTCTTAGATTCCCTTTCTTTCATTAACAAACAGTTTAGAGGAGAAGGACAAGTCTTACTGGACAGAACTAGACTAAGACAAACCAAGTTCACTTCCTTACCGAGCTTAGCCACAGACTTCCTGTGTGACATTAAACAAGTGATTTTATCACTGTATGACTCAGTTCCCCATCTGTAAAATGAGGATAAGAATACTTTCTTTGTCTGATCTATTTAGATATCAAGTCCCCTGGGAGAGAGTCTGTCTCTGACTACATTTGTGTGTGTACAGTGCCTAATATAACTGGGGCCCTGAGTTCAGTGTGATCTTCCAGGAAAGATATTAATATATAAAATTAATTACATTTTATTAAATCGTAATACTTTCCATCTGGAAAGAAGCTCATTTATTTGAGGCAAAAGAAATCAATATAACACAAGATCAGGCTCCTCTTCCAAAGCCAGTAATTCCAAAGGCAAAATTGTCTCTTCTGCAGGATGTAAGTAACAACCACTAAAGTCAATAAGAGTTACTCATACTCAATAAGAGAACTCCAAGAGGGGCAACACCACTACATATATTATATTTGACAGCAAGAGCAGAATTTCTGTGTTGGATGCAAGAGTTGAAGACTAACTAGCTTGGTCCTGAATTTATCCTCTTACAATACTGAATCACCCAGAAAGAAAATTGGTTAAAAAGGGCATACATACAGGCATATTAACCATCAGCCCAGTTTTTAAAAGAAGAAACAGAAATGATAAGTTGATGAACAGACATTTAGGCATTTAGAATTTGGATGAATGAGGAGCAAAAGAATTTTCAATGGTTTTCAAGTTAAATCTAAGAAGGTTAAGAGGACCCGAGATGGACATTCCTGGAAAGTCCCTGTGCAAGCCCAAAACAAACAGTGCAACATCTTTCCATGTTTCCTGAACCAGTGCTTCTCAACCATGATGTAGAAAGATTACATTTAGGATGAAGAAGTAGTTCAGTCTCCATTATTCACTCCTTGACCTCCCAAATTGAGGCCATCATTTTATGCCAGTTGCAAGGTGACACCAATACTTCATAAAAGGGACTGGGGTCAACAAGTCATTTCACATAGATCCCTCAACAAGTAGGTGGTTAATGACTCTCAGTCATGCCACCAATCTGGCCCAGATTTTAAGGTAATCTAGATATGAAAGAATTTATAGTATTTTAATAATTTATTTAATATGAACAATCAACTGACATGTTCAGTTCCTGATTCCTAACTTGGGCTCAGACTAGAACAACTAACATATGACATAAGAGAGACTTTTTACCCAAACTCAGCTGAACTATCTAATATCCCCTAAACAGTGTGGTACAATACAATGTATGCCTCAAACAACCATTCTTTGATGCCCTAAATTCCAAAGCAGTGGCAGTGATGTCAGAAACACAGAATTATGACCTCTTTGCAGGATGGGGGAGGACGAGAAGCAAGAAAGTGGGACACAGATGTCTACATCAGTAGCAAAGGGATCACACAGAAATGATTAACTGAAAAAGCTACCTCATATGTAAATGTTTGCCGTGAAGGCAGATTTTGCATTAGGTGTGTGCTGAAAACAAGTGATCCTCCTTTTGGGAGGGACTTTTTGTATGGTTCACAACATAATTTTTTGGTTAGAACATCAGTGTCCACAACGACCACAGGCCAGTACTGATCTGCCACAAGTTTATCTATAAAGCTCCAACACACAGAGCAATAACAGACTTCTCCATTACTTCTAAAATTACTGACTAGAGCCAAAGGAAAATTGGTTCAGGTAGAAGAATCAACAACTGCTCTAAACTTCCTCCAGGAAATCAACATTCTTTAAGGACAATTTGGAGGGTTAGAAAAATAACACTTTTTTTTTTTTTTACCTTGCCTTTTATTTCCCCAACTGTCCCACCATTGTTGGTTCCAAATGAGACGAGAATTTATTAAATACTCTGAGGAAAATGCAGACTTCTTAAGGAAAGTGGTGGAAACCCTTGTAATATTTAAAATAGACAAAGCACTGGATATATATTACATTGGACATGCATAATTGAGACAATCAAAATAATCTAGTAGGACTTCCTATTTTTTAACTTCTATAACCAGATGACTTAACTTCCCCATGGTTCCTTTGCATCATCTGAAAACACTCACCCTGCTGATAGAGAAGACCATACCAGGCTTGCCAGAGCAGACACCCATGAAGCAGTGACGGAATTGCCAGTAGAAGAGATGCTCACAGATGAAGGTGATGAGGCTGAGAGCCATGGCTGCCCCCAGCATGTAGAAAACTCCTGCCATATTGTCTATGTCAAGTTGGCTGCTCATTACCTCATTCTTTTCATTATGACAAATGCCAGTGAGCCAAAGAGCTTCCAACTCCTCCATTTCTCCTAGAAAGACAAAAGATAAAGTTTAGGTGGTTCTGTGCTGACTATAAACTCCAAGCAGTAGCAAACTGGAATAGAAGTTGGCCTTAAGTCTTTTCTACTGTCTGAGCTCTGGTTTTATAATTGCAGTCTGACCATGGTGGAGTTCTGTCCATATAGCTCCTTGCCTAGCACTTCTGGCAGGATGCAGTGTTCATAGTAGTATGAGATGTAGTGATTCGTTGGAGGAGAAATAAAAGGACAAGACTCTGCCATAACCAGATGCTAGAATGAAAGGCTGCATTATAATACACACCTGCCAAACTACCAAACTTCTAAAAGAACTGTTAAGGAAATTCTATTCCATGTCAGGAGAGACCTTTCTTCTGAAACTTTTCACTGTGGATATCAGATCAGTGGAGAAAGAAAACAGCCATTACTACAGATGTTTAAAAACATATTATTTTTCTCAATGAAAATATCCTTGCTCAGGTTTAAATTCACTGACATTTCACATTTTAAATTTTCCACACAATTCCATAACTTTTGACTAGCTAAAAAAATCACTTCTTAAAATACTTCCATATTATATTAAAATATTTTTCAATTTTGTCAAAATTTCAAATTTCTATTTTTGATCAGCTCAAATTATCAACAACATATACCAAGTAACAATAGAGCTTTCCTAGCTTGCCTGTACTGCAAATTTATCCCTATTACAGTATGCTCATAACCTATGCAAACCTTCAAAAACTGAATTCTGGGAATACTTTTCAGATTTTAGGAGAAACTGGAAGTTAGTTGTGCTTTTCAGGATCAGACATGAGATCTTATGTTCATATGGTATTATATTGCACAGTCAGGTACATTGTGGGGGTTTTATACTTTTCAGAATAAGCTTTCAGATGGTAGTTAATTCTTTGCTAAAATATATCAGTTCTAATAATCTTCTTGTATTTATTTTCCTGTACCTTTATTTCTGATTTAAGAAATCTATTAATTTACACAATAAGAATTTTATTTTTCCAACAGACGTGTCCTGAAAGGAGTGATATGGGGAATGAAAGGGGAAACAGTAGAAAATTCTTCCCAGAGTGAAGCTCTCATCCCATCGACAACGTACCATGTTTTTTTTAAGTAATACCTAATAAGGATGAGGGAAAACTAGTTTGAATCCAGTAAGAGCTGAAGAGCTCTTCAAAATTTACTACTGAATTCCTAATGGAATAATTCTTGCAAAGTCCATTTTTACTAGTGTCTTTGATTATGGCCAGCAACCTGGAAGTACTACTAATTTACAAGGGAAAACCTGCTTTCACGAGACTTCTGAAAGGAAGATATTCAGATAAGCTTAAAATACACTTCTTATCTGATGCTTACTTTTTATCAAATCTTTGAAACTGTTTATATTTCTGCTCATGTGGCTCTATCTTTTCATTGGTAACCTGTTTTTATTAATCTCCCATTATCAAGCAAGTCTGAAACAGTAGGGTAGGGATTAGAACAGCAAATTCCACACAGATAGGATCTAGAAAAATCAAGGAAACCCAATCTTTTTGTTCAGATCACTTACCATCACCAAAAAGCTGAAGGATAGCAAGGTCAACCTGGCGTTTCCAGCCAGAGTCCTTTTGGATGGCAATGCCATAGCCTGTGGAGGCAAACACCTTCCCACTTCCAATTGTTACCAGTTTACAGCCCTCGTCTCTGCCAGCCATGTAGTTTAGCACTGCTGCGTCGTAAATGAAGGCATCCAACTTCCTGCATAGATGTAAGAAAAAAAGAGGGTATGCAGTAAAAAAAAGATTCTATGCAAGTTCAAATCACAATACATAGTAATTCCCTTTCCTTGCAAAAAATGTGGTTTGCTAGCTACAGATGAGAAGAACCAGCCTAGATCGAATAATGTATACCGCATTCTGAAACTTGACTAAGAGCAACTAAAATCTGAGCCTTGAATCTTAATTTTCAACATGTAGGAGATTAGGTAAGGACCTATCTCTGTTTTCCCGACTTCCAACATGGTTTCTACTGAGGTGATGTGGAAGAAGAAATAAAACAAAAACCTATTGCAGGGTCAAGTAAAGAGGAAGATAAAGAAACATCTATAGTCATCTTAAATGTTTATAGTACCTTTCATCATAAAGGATCCTGAAATGCTCTAGAAAATACATGGATGCTATATAAAAAATTAGGATTTGAAATAAGGCAAAAAGATAATTTCCAGTTGAAATGGCTGGCATGATTTAGCTAGCATAAAACACTGAGTTTAACACCCCTATTAAAAAAGTCTCAGCAGTTTGTTAATGATAACAATTGATCGACTTATGTCTAACCATGAAGATGGGTATTATCACACCCTGCTTGTAGAGCACTGAGGCTGGTCGGAGACTGGACAAGCACCTAGCTGTGGTCATCTGACCCCAAAGCACTCTTTCCTGCTCATGGGATGGGGTCAGACTCAATGACTTACTGAGGTCCCTTCTGACCTTAACTTCTATGAATCTATGAGACTATGCCTACACCACCTTTGAACTGTGCTAGGGAGTGCAGTGGTGAAGCATGGCACAGCCATTCGGCACATGCTACACTTTGAAAATATTTAATGTAGCCATCCTTCGAGTGGCACTGGTTTGGATAGAGATGATCCTGCCTCTGATGACCTCTGGAGGTCCCCTCCAGCCCTAGTTCTCTATGATCTTATGGTTTACATCTTCCAGATAACAGAGATTGCAAGAGAGTAAAACTTTCTGCTAAATATGAAATGAACTTTCATCTTCCAACCCTTTCACCACCATACCCATCCACCCATTCAATCCTGTCTTGAGCAGGTGGTTAGACTAGATGATCTTCTGAGGTCCCTTCCAGCTCTACTTTTTCCATGATTCTGACCCCTATGGGAGTGCATGTTTATTTCCAAGGTAGAATCTTCCCGTTCAGTTCAAGTTTATTCCTAGGGTGTGGTCTATCCCAAAGTTAGTAAAAGTCAGTGTTGATTTCTACCTGGTATATATTTCTAGGATGACATCTCTCTCATCTATATATTTCCAGGACAGAGCATATTTATTTCCTGGATGACGACTACCCTGGCACACGTTCATTCCCAGGATGGCATCCAGTAATTGTACAGTCATTTGTAATGGGCTACGCTCCTCTGACTCAGGCAAATGGGTTAGAAATATTCAGTCAATCTAGTAATTAAATTGGCTGAACATCCTTTCGTACTTCAGAATGAACCTTATCAGAGAGTGCAGTGCTTCTGCAACCCAGAGTGAGACACAAGGAGCAAAGATCTTGTTTTTCCCCACAGGGGTTCCTTTCTTTTTCGGTGTCCTTGTGACAAGGTATTTAGCAGAATTTGCAGAATTGTTGGAATCTGAAAGGGCCAAACCACGAGCAATTCTGTTATGGCCTCAGACTTGTGATTCCTGGGCTGTCACCCCTTCACCTTAATGCCCGCACCACCCCCTGTAATGGTGAGTTTCTGAAAAATCAATCTGATGTTTGACACGGAAGGGGCTGTCCTTATTCACAGAGGATAGGGACTTATGAAAAACAGCAGGGTTTCTGTCTGCTCATAGAGGACATCCTGGTAGCTGTTAAAATGGGGCAAAGGGCTAAAAGCAGACAGTGTGTGTATGTATATATATACATGTATACATATATATATATATTCATGATTCAAAAACATTTTGACAGGCACTTTATGCAAAGGTATTTTAGCCTCTGGGTCATTCACAAACAAATTACTTTGACTATGTCATTGTCTATATGATCTTCATTGTTGCTTTGCTGACCTGTGACATTTAGGCTCCCTAACTGACTTAATCTTTCATGGAATAAAAAAAGAATCAAAACAGTATCAGGAGGATTGTGCAAACATTTCTGGGACAAACTTTGGCCGCAAAGTACTGAAAGTACTGGCTCTGCAAAGGCACAGGCATCTCCTCATACATAACAGCTTGTACCAGCAAGATTGCTCATACTAACATGCATGCAAATAAATATTCACATGAGGTTCGCTCTCTCCAAAAATATTCCTGTGAACAAACAAAATCAAACACAATCACTTGTATAGATATTAACAGAAAACTAGCAAAAAAACAATTGTGAATAGCATCAAAACAAAATTGCCTCAGTAACTGTTGTAGTGTTTGTGATATTTTTGGCACTTTGAAAATCATAGAGAATACTCACTGAAGCCCAACAGAAAATTCTCAAACACTCAAGACAAGAAACCAAGCTTACATTGTGGGCAAATGTAGAAGATGGCAGCCTTACCCAGTTTTCAGTGATAACAGTGCATCCCCTACCCCCCTCTGATTGAACTTCACCATGTAGCTATGCATTTCAGGGTAGTTGTTGCGAATGTTCCTTTCTGTGCTGCCATTGGGAACAGTCCCAAAGCGGAAAGGGGGTGAGAAGTCATTAGGTTTCTGGAACTGGAAGGAGAGAAAAAGAAAACTTCTCAGGACTTTCACCAGTAAATAGTAGTTTTCATGAAATAATCAATTTTGTTGAACAGGAGAAGTTTTGTTGGGACACAGAAATTAGCTATCATCTTATTTAAAATCATATAAAAGGATGCTTTCAAACACAATAGCCTCTGGTTAAGAATCAGAGACAGAAACCAACCAATATAGTTTCACTAACAATACACAGTTTATACAAAAGTTCACTAAGGAGTCTGAATGAACACCCCCCCCCCCCCCCAAAAATCAGTTTCCAGAATGAAAAATAATATTTTTTAAAATCTTTTACAAAATAGCCTTTGTGTGGCTTTGGAACACACGTAAGAAAAAGTTTTTCAGAAATTATAAAGAAGACTTACTCTACAGCATTCATGTATTTTTTTTAAATCTATTTTTCAGCTTTGGAACAGACACTGGGCTACCTGGTTCTGTCTGATGGAGAAACAGTCTTCTGATGAAGAAACAGTCTTCTCAAATCCCTCATACTCAAATTACCAAACTGAGATTTTGTTTTCTAACTTTTGGGTGTTTCTCTTGACTCAGAGTCTAAATCCTATTAGAGTTTTGCTCGTTTCTAATGGCAACTGATGCCTGAAACAAAGATGGAAGAAGTAATCCTCCAAGTCCTTTGCTGCTCCCAAGAAATATAATCATCATAAAACTCCCCCATGACCATAAGGCTGTAAGATTTTATATGCCACTTGCTTAACTTAAGTCACAATCAGTGCTTTCTGGGGTTTTATGAGCAGTAAAATTTAGCACTGCTGATTCTCAAGATTTCTTAAAACCCACAGAACAGGCAGACGGGAAGAAACACAGAAAACTGCAAGCCAGGAACTGAATAAGTAGTAAAGAAAAAAAATATGCAGTGGTCAGTCTGGTAGATAGAAAAATCTGTCCCTTGGTAGTGCAGAGTGTTATTTTGCACAGTGATCCCTACTAATTACATCTTCTGATCATACTTAGTGAGACTTACAAGGGGCAACATCAGATCTTTGTCTAATAGCCGAAGTGACCAGATATTATTGAGAGGACAGACTGGCTGCATATAAATGTTTACACATGTACCACTTATGCTGTGTGTACAGAATATACCAGATCCAGTAATGTGTACACTGCCCTGTGCTGTGTAGAATAAATTAGTTCCATAGCAAGCATATCTGTTCAATCTGCTGGGTGTGTTAACATCATTTCACAGCTATTTGTGTGTATCCATCCCCTGTCTTAGATGAGTTAGGGAATCATCTCCCTAGTTAGGATGAGTTTGACCAGGGGGGGGAGGGTGTGTGTGTGTGTGTGTGTGTGTGTGTGTGTGTGTGTGTGTGTGTGTGTGTGTGTGTGAGAGAGACAGAGAAAGAATAAGAAGACATGCATGCACCATTGCTCCTAAAAAGATGGAAAACGTCAGCGCTATTTCCCAAAATACAGGCCTGCACTTAAAGGAGTTCTCAACACGTAAACAGGCAATAAGGTGCCTCTCCAGAAACTTAACCCTCTCCCAAAGGGAGAAGACAAGCTCATAACTATCAAAAATTGTAATGAGAGTAAATTTTGATAGAATAAAACCACTGCAGCATGTTAAAGCTATTATTATTCATCACATTGATTAGGACCAACCAAGCATAGAGCTGACTATGTGAGGCACTACAAACACAGAACCATTGGGTGCTTCCTACCTCCCAAAGCTTGCAATCTCAATAAATAAGCTCCTTGACCACCAGGAAGACACTGAAGCAGAATGAACAATGTTATGGCAGTAAATGGGCACATTAGTCTCATGGTCTTTTCAAGGATGGGCAGTGGGAGGAGGATTTCATTTGAGGATAAACTGAATGGGGAAAAAAAAGGAAAGGAAAAGGAGGCACTAGAGGGAAGGAGAAGGGTTCAAGGTAGGAAAGGAGAGGGTAAGAGGGGCAGTGGGGGAGTGAAGTTGGGGAGGAGAGACTGTGAGGGAGAGGAAGGGAGAGAGGATTGGAGTAAACAGGCAGTCAGCACAGAACACAGAAATGCAGTCAAATGCTTCAGAAAGCAGTAGCATAACGAGGGCAGAGCAAGCAGGGCACCAGCCCTGGGCACTGACTGAGGGGGTCCAGAATCCCCCAACCCAGCTGAGAATCTACCACAGCCAGGAGAGTCTTGTGCTGGCCCTGGTCAGCCAGAGAAGGTGGGCAGAACATTGCTGGATGGCATGGAGCACATCTGGATGGCATGGAGCGAATGCAATGGTGCTTCCCCCGGGGGCTTCTGCTAGAGCAGGCACAGCCCTGAACCCAATAAGTATGCATGAGAAAGGTGGGGTGCAAAAAAGTCAGTAGGATCAATGCCCAGGAAGCCCAGCCATGGGGCTACTGATGCTGGAGCTGATGGATGGTGCTACAGCAGGGACAGCAATAGCATATGCAGATAAGACTTCCCTTCCCCTAGCCCACCTCCTCCCCCATCTACGATGGTCAGCACACTCTTGCCCTATGCTCCCTCCCCCCCCATACCTCCCCTACGAGGGGCTCAATTTGCTCACTACAGCTCTGGCAGAATGTTCTCTGAACATCCAAGATCTCTGCCTTGGTTGCTTCTATGGTTGTTCCTGCTGGCTGGAGTCTTGGCTAATTGTTCCCTGCAGGCTTTCCCATAGAATCAGGTGGCAAAAGAGAAGGGAGAGACCACCCAAGTGTGTGCAGGGGAGGTTCCTCTGTAAAGCTCTGCCTCTGGGCAACACTGGACTGCAGCCCTTCCCCAGTGCAGCAGTTGCAGCTTTTGCCACTTCTACAGCTGGTGGTTGGACCTAAGAGGAATAGTCGCATCTTTTACCACATAATGTGCTGTAGAACAGGACACTGATCCCTGAATCTTCCAGAGCACCCCACCACACATGAACAGCCACATTAGCAACAGCCGCACATCAGTCTCATCTCTTTTCTCAATTCGTCTCTCAAGTTAAAAAAAAGTTCCTAAGTGACGGAAACTATCATTCTCTCTCGCTATAAAAGGTTGACTCTAGAAAATGGACCCAGTAAGAATGCCTGCAAGAAAATGTATTTACATCCAGGTATTTTCTTGTGAGCTCCCCCTTCTCCCCCTCCACTCTCACCATTCAATCAAAGACAAATCTCCATATGCACCTTAGAGTGAGTCTCCCACTGCAGTCCTGTGGAGAGCAAGATATGAAATTATATGCAAGGATCCATACGATACCCAAAAGCAAAGATCCTTGGCTCTAAAGCTTGACAGGAACACACATAAATATTCATTCCCTGACTCCCGGCTTTGTGTTCATAACACTGAAGGGAATCGATGCCCAACTGTCACTCACCAGTCCATAGGACCCAAGAGAGAAGGGAAAGGCTTGGGAAGGGAGAAAAGTCCTCAGTATTAAAGGAAATGATATCCTGTATCACAAGTTAGTTAGTCAGTTAGTTCGTCCCTTTTAGCTTGGGCTTGGAGAACAGCATCACAACCAACAGCCCTAGATCTGGGGCAGAGGCAGAAGCAGTAGGATCAATCAGAATATTTCTGATCCCATTGCCCCATGATGTGGCATGCAGTGAAAGAGCAGAAAGGTTGCTCGATCCCTCAGAAAGTCCTAGCACTGCCTACCTAGGGAAGGTACACACCTCCTGCTGGCCTAGGAAAGCACCGGGATAAGGAATCTCACCTCTCGGACCTCCCTGGGAAATCCAAAAGGGCATGGCAATGCTACAAGAGACCCCAGCAAAGGAAGATCTCCTGGGTTGTGCCTATCTCTGTAACTAGCTTAGAAGATGTCAACACACAAGAAGGAGAGGCAAAGTATGTTGCTGTGCTATCCTAGGAGTAGATAATATAAGGTGGGGCATATATAAGATGCTATGGGAGAAGCATTACATGGAGAATGTCTCTGCTGGGCCTCAGTCAGTATAGATCTAGAAATTAAACACGGGCATTTATGCACAGGGTCAGTATCTAAATCCCAAGCTCCTAAAGGTCTCCTATCATTTCACCTTAAGCTCCTGAGCTACAGAGGCCCTGAGTCACTGTCCTTCTACACCCAGGACTACAGACCTCTGTACAACTCCCCTTTATACCTCCAAAAACAGTGTGGACCGAATAATAACAGCAAGAGTTGCTCTTGCCTCCTTATAGGTAAGAAAAGGAAAGATGATACAGCAGTAGCACAAATGGAAGGAGAATCTGTGACAATGGAGAGTCACAGGGAGCAGATAGCACAGGTGTGTGCTGACAGTGCTGATGCACATAGGGAGGCCTAGGACCAGAAGCAGGTAAGAATCCCCACCACCCTTACTCTTAGCCCCCCCTCTTCCCCTCCATGCTCCACAGTACCTCTCCTTCCTTACCATCCCATTTCCCCTCTCCCTATTTACACCTATGGGCACAGTGAGCCCCACCTGCCACCATCACTGTCCTGCACCTAGCAAGGCTGCAGGGAGCAGCTGAGCAGGAAGCCAGGCTTGGCTAGGGACAACGGTGGTGGCAAGTAGGTTTCCCTATCCTTACTCCCATTCCCGTGCTGGCAGGGAACACCCAGGGAAACTGGCAGGGATGGAGAACTACCCGCTGTCACCACTGCTGCCATTCCCTGTTCAGCCTGACTCTCTACGCAACTCAGCTGGAGCAGGGCAGGAAAGGTTCTGGAGCTCCCCTGCCCCAGGTCAGCAGGGGCAATGGGGGCATTGACAGTAGGGAAGCAGGGGAATGAGAGGCCAGGGGGTGTGCTGCAGAGCATGGAGGGGCAGAGCGGGGATGCTGAGAGATGTGGAAATCTTACCTACTTTAGGACTTTGAAAGAAGTTCCCAGCTGCTGTCCTGCAGCATGGCCTAAAAGGGGGGAGCGATGCAGTCACATCCTTGCACCCCCACTGGATCCACTACTGTGAGTGCATGTTTCTCTGCTTGCCTGTGTGCCTGTTTCACAGCAGGGAGGCCCTGTAGCACTCTGTGTGGATGCAGGACTGTACGAATGCTCTTTTACAAAGCATTTCTGTGCAATTGTGGCTGCATGTGTATTGTTGTCTTTACACACATAGAAGCCCAAGAGCTACTCCACTCTCAATTCCTCCTTCTTCCCTCCCTCCACAAAATTGAGAGGCAACAAATCACAGCCTAAGAGTAGCTTTGGGAGGGTATCCTCTCTGAGATGGAGCTCTGAAAAAGGAGAGCCACTGCTAAGACAGGGGTTGCCAGTACATTCAAAGCTGAGAGTCTCTTTTCTGCTCTTCCCATCTCCCTCTATGAAAGCCTTCAGCAGCAGCAGGTTAAGTGACTTGTCTGGCAGTGCAGTCTCATTAGCAATTTGGAACTGTGCCGTGCACAAGGCAGCATTGTTCTCGGATGTTTGAATATCAATCTGCATAATGAAACAGGTGATAGGGTTTCTTTCCATTCAGGCAGCTATGATTGGCAGGGATAAGGGGGTGGGGGTTAACTCTAATTGGCCACAATTAATATGATGAGATTCTTTTTTATCCCCTACAAAAAAATACATTGTCTATCACGAAATTGTTCCCTGCGAAAAGTACATCTGCACACGTTTGTCTGCCTGGTATAGGCATTGTCTACAGTAAAAAGAACTTGCCAGCACAGTTTCAACCAGTTTGCTCAACAGAGTAATTGCTACCACAGGGATTTTTTGCCAGTATAACTGCAAATCTATACTATGTCCTTTGTTGGCAGAGCTCTGTCAGTGGAATGAGGGAAGAAAAATCACTCCCCCAGCTGATACAGCTGTGTCATGATAACATTTAAGTGCAAACATGTGAAATGCCAGTTTTCACACAGTCCATCTAGGGGGGATACCTTTCTTAGTGGCAATCCCTGAGCTTCCTCTCTGCATTGCTCTGAGACAGGTTCTCTGGCTTCAGCACTTCTGCTTCTTGCCACAGTTTTGTTAACTGTTCCACAAGAGTTCAAATCCTTAATGAAAAGTCTTTTAGGAAGCTAAACTACCAACTGATGTTTGCTGAGACTCAGGCCAGCCTTTTCCAAACAAGAAAGCAAAGCCTGAATGCATGTGAATGCTTGTAGCATAACCTCTCTGCCTTGCGCAAACATTTTGGGTTGATGCTGCCCATATCTCCTACTGGAGGATCCTGACACAGTCTGCTTATACCTTAATTATTGTCTAAAACTTCAGTTACACTGTTTTCAAAGACACTGTTTTCTTTTTAAATCAGGTCAGTGGTCTTGCCTTGCATCTCTAAGGTACCACCCATTTATATGTTGGTAGTTCCTAACAGATGTGAGGAAGGGCACCTGACACCCGAAAGCTTGTCCAATAGCTCTCCCAACTATGCAGTTGGTCCAGAAAAGTTATCACAAAAAAGTCTTGCATCTCAATGTTTCCTGAACCATCATGGCTACAACCAAACTCCACACGTACTCTTTAATCTATGTCTTGTCTAGCTGACTAGGTCTTCAGAGCTGAAACTTCAGCGCTTGATTTGTATTCAGAAAGCACCTAACTATTTTTTGGAATATAAATTATCATCATCGTTATTGTCATCAAGGCTTTAGCTGTATTCATTTTCTTTTAAATCTTGTACACACAACTACACATACACACATCTTTATCTAAACCAAGGATGTCAAATTCATCCTGAAGGGCTAAAAGCAACCACAGTGGGCCCAGGGCCAGGCAGCATCAAGGAAATACATTCAGGCAGCAGTATGTGTCTGGGGATGTGTGGCAGCATAAAGCCACACTCAGGTAGCAGTTGATCTGGATCTGGGAGCATGCAGCATCATGGTGCTGCATTCAGGCTGCAATGCAGGTCTATGGAGCTGCCCCTCAAGGGCCATGTTCACTGGGGTCTAGGGACCCTCAATTCTGTGACAGATTATGGCCCACAAATTCTGGTAGCCGGATGGACTACCAGTAGGCCAGATGGAATGGTTCGATGGCCCAAATCCAACCCATGAGTCATATATTTATTGCTATAATAGTGCCTGCACACTGAATTATACCAGCACAGTTAGTCTTAAAGAAAATCACACTTTAACCTAAATTATTTAACAGTAATGAAGCCTGTATATAGCACAGGCCTAAAAGCCAGTGTTGCTCATTCCTTACTTATTGACAGTTCCTTCTTACAGAGACTTCTCAAGTTTCATTTCTCACTTATTCTCATCACCTCAAGGTAGACACCCGACTTATACATTACAAGCACTTTTCTTCCCAGGACAGAATTCTGAGTTTATTTCATGAGGCTACCAACTTCCAGTTCCTCGTTTTTTTTCCATCCAACATTGCTGCTCCCTCTGTTCACGCTTGCAAGATATCACTCTTCATCTTCTCAGTAAACACCAATACCCTGTACACTGAAGATTCAACAGCCCCATCAACCATTCCATTACCTGACTCCAGAACAGAATTCAAAGCAAGGACTCCCAGTGGCCAAACACTAGTCTCTCAACTTCCGTTATTTACACTGAAGACATACATTGCTTTGGGTATAAATGACACTGTGAGGAGACAATGCTAAATCTAACCTATAGCTTTAAGAGATCCTGAAAATGCATCCCATTTCCTCAGCCTTCTAGTCTATCTTATTAACAAATACCCTGTGGCTTCTTAGATTTTCAAGTCTTATTTTGCATAGTGCCTTCTTTCACACACAGCCCTTGATGACTCTCAAGAGAGTTATCCATGCTAATGTTTCTGACTCTTATCAGAATTGGTGAAAAATTAGATTAAACCCCCCCGTAAGATGTGGGGAGAAGCTAGACTCCCCTTAGAAAGAGCCAAAGATGCAAGAACATCTACAGATGAAATAGTGACGCTGCCAGGTGAGGAAAAGTAACAGACACGCAAGAAATAGTGAACAAGTCAAAAGAAAAAGAGGAAGATTAAAAATAGCACATTTAAAAATAGCTGTCCTTGTAAAATGGATGAAATGAAAGCAGCGATCCATTGATGGAAGAGGCCTCTGTCACATATAATTGTTGCCAGAGGAATGCCCACAGTGGGACTGTTGTAATTTAGTGGGTGCCCACATACAGGGGTGCAAGCACTGGTGCACTTACATCCCCTCTTTGATTCCTGCTCCGCTTAAAGTTTAAAACCAACTGCCTAGCAGTAGCAGAAGCATTTCTAGTCAGGCAGTGAGGGAGTCAGCTGACTTCATCGCTCATTGTAATCTACCTGGATCCCTTCTAAATTCTTCATTCCACAGTGTTAATGATCCTCTCCTTTTTAATGGTCTTGCCGTTTCATCAAACAAGCTAGCCTTTCTTCTTCTGTGTCCGTGCACTGTTCCTGGTAATGAAGCTCCTACTTCACAGTCCTGTAAATTGCTTTTAACTTATTCCAGCGAAGTTATATTTGTTTTTGCTTCAATTTTAAACTAATTAATATAGCCCTACCCCCCTAGCATATTAGCACAGCTTCTAGTTTAATTTTAACTGGAGAAAAACATGTGTTGTTTTATATGTGATGATACACCAGACCATCTGCACCCTCCCTTTCAAAATTCTAGATCCACCCACACTTACATACGAGTTAAAATATAGTTTTCATAGCTTTTATTTGTGTGCATGCGTGTGTAGTACATGTAGATCATTCACTCTATGAACCACCATCCCATGTATCAAATGCTACCTGACACTCTGTATCTTGTGGTCAATTTCAGATTAAAGTGGAACAGGCAAAAAGAAGGGTTTCAAAGTAGTCCCAGGCAAGCAAACAACAAAGTGATATGCCATCTGGAAAATGTTTAGGTAAAAAGCTTAAAAGATATGAACAGAAACAGATGATCAATGGGAGAGAGAACACCAGAACTTGCTACTGCTAAAAAGGATAAGAGGGGTGACCATGGATAACAATGAGGTATGAAATTTAATTCAACTGCACAGGACAGAGTTAGTTAAAAAAAAAAAAATCACTAAATCAAAAGAGTGGGGGGGGTAAGGAAAGGGGAGGGGAGAGTTGCACACATTTCAGGGATGGGGAGAAAAATTGCCCTCTCTGGAAAGGAAAGCCAATGGAGTTCTGTACATGTTAGTGGTATCTTATAGTGGAGTAGAGGGTCAATAAAATTTACATGTTTCTTCTGCAGGAAGATCTTCATAAAGATCACTGAATCATGGGCACCAAGTGTGAAATCTTGGCCAATTCTGACAATGTGTCCACATGGCAGCATCAAAGAGCTCAGTACTTTCACCAAAGGAATAAGCTACACTCATCCACTCTGTGTGCATCAAACCCAGAAAGGAAGCTGGAAGGTTCCATGGGGCACTGCTGGCACCACGCTCAAAATCTATATTTCCAGTGTGTGCCTGAGTGGTGCCTTGGGGCACCTTTGGGTTATCCTCACAGCCTTATATCTGCTGCATATGAAAAATGTGAAAGCTTAAACAGTGTCTCTTGCACAAAAATGCAAGACAATGGCTGGGGCAAGACTGGATTGCGGTAACAAGGCTGCCACAAGAAAATCAAACTCCATTAATTTCTACCCAGGACAACTTTCACAATCTTTTCTCCAATGCCTGATGAAGGGTGTTTGTGCCTGAAATCTTGCAATAAAAGACATTGTTTTCCAAAACTCTTGTTGGTCTAATAAAAGATATCATCTCTCCTACGAGTCTTGATTGCCAAACTCCGCTAATGGTTTGCAGCCCATTAGGCATCGAGACAGTGGAGTGCTTGCAGTACCCAATACCAGACCCACACCATAAAAGTGATGGCTACAACTGTTAACAGAGTCCTGACACGCTCGTCATATGTATTTCCGAGCTAAGAAAGCCAAAGGAAAGGCAGAGCCAGTGAAGGCAAGGTAACTACATATACATTTCAATTGAACTAGCAACTAAAGAAGACAAAAGACTAAATATACATTTCAAGCAAAACCTGTAAAAAGTGCATTGAATACAGGAAAGTAGTCCTTTATGTGACATGCTAACATTTGTCCAAACAGGCAACCAATGTCTAAGGTGTTATAAATGTCTCAACCATTCAATTTATGTCTGTAGTTCTGTAAATAGATTACCACCGGTATGAGCTATTGCAAATTTGCCCCATTGATAAACAAATACCCGAAGACAGGTCTGGTAACACCTCTAAGCATCCTCTTAGACCACTCAAGGCTCATCACCTGCAATCAACCTCTAATTGCAGGGGGCTGCAAGAAACACAAGTTTTCAAATCTAGACAAATCCAAAAACAGGAGTTAGGCAATTTAATAGTTGCAATATGATGGTCACCCTTTTCCTCCCTTTTTTGTTTCGACTTTAAATTGGCCAGCTATCAAGGAAAAATGCTTTGAAGCTACATAATTAAGCTGTATAAAGCAAGACAGAACTGCCAGCAAAGTGTGTGCAATTCAGGAAAGACCAAGAAGCCATTCTGCCACCCAGCTAAGCAAACGATCCACACTGTGAGGCTGTATAAGAACTGCTTTCTGCCTGCATTGGGTAAAGATCTCTTTGCAGCTAAGACAATCAAAGACTAATAGCTCATCTTATATTGGAAAAGAGTCTTTTTCTGTCATTAGTTTTGTAGCTTGCTTGTGATATTGTTATTAAAGCCTTTCTGGTATTGATCAACTGGGTATTCTGTCAATTCTTGGAGCATTAGGTTTAAAAACCTGCTTTCTAAGTGCAACAATATCCAAGATTGATATGCGCAGAATGGGCAAGTGGGGCTTATTCCCTTAGTTGCACAACTAAGATCTCTGCCACTAAGGCACAGACGTATCCCTTGGATTAAATGGTTGCATCAAAAGGCTCCAAATGGAGTCCAGACTGATATTAAATAGGTACTCTAACACATAGGGAGACTCAATCCCTGCCCTGAACCTTTACAATCTACTTTAGTGAAAAACAGATGGAATTTCAAATTTGCATCTGTGACTAATCAAAGCATTTCAATAACTCCAATGATCATTTCCATACAGCTCTTACATTTTAGAGTTCACAGCCTCTAGAGTTGTACGAGGTAGTTTTTCTCCCTCAAACTGTAAACTCATGAAGGAAGGGCCATTGTCTTTTACTTGACTGCTAAGTGCCATGCAAGTTTATGGAGCTATATATGTAATAAATACAAATACACTTAGCTTCTGTCTCCATTTAGTTATTCTTATTCTGAAGCAGGAAACCGGACAAACTTTGGATCATTATTATTATTATTAATGTAATTGCATAACTCACAGAAGTTTGGCACTTTCCAGATTGCAAAAAGCAAGGACCTTTTTTAGGTGGGAACATGATATATTTTATTGGATCATGTGCATAATTGGAAGAGATTTTAGAGAAGCAAGCTTCAAGTGCCCTTCCTCAGATCAATCATTTTTCAAACTGCTAAACAAATGAACATATAGGTGGCCAAATGTAGCAGAAGTCTCCAAATGGTTAATACCAAGTAAAGACTAAGAGAAGAAAAAGGACCAGAAAATAGTAACCAGCATCTGTGATGTGCCAGGACAGAGAGGCTAGAGAAAAAAGAAAGCTGTAAGTTAGGAATAGTGCCACTACTTCAGAAACTTGCCCCTCTATTTCAAATGATAAACACCCCCATCATTCTTCCGTGATTGCACCTCAGCTGCATCTCCCTTCACTGACAGAGATGACTCGAGCCTTACTCAGCATATTCCTCGTGTCATATCTGCTTAAGTTCCTGACAAAAACATATTTTTACTCCTATTAATCCTGAAAAGCCCCATTACAAGTTTGTACTGCCATTCATCCTTGCAGACCCATGGAAGAGAGGATCCTGTGAGACTGAGCCAAAGATAAAGAACATCATAGCTTTATCAGTGTTCTAAGCTTGGGCTGAGGGAGAGAAAGAGAGGGATAGAAATAGAGGGAAAGAAAAGAAAGCAAAAGAAAGGATGAACAACAAACGTGTTTCAAAACCCGATGATTTAAAATGTTCAGAGCCTTAAAACAACTGAAACAATTTTCTTTAAGCATAACATGTTTTGAGGATCTCATTAACATTTTAAAAAAGCAGTGTCCCAGCTTGGGCATACATCTTGTGCTGTAACTCACTGCACGTATGTGGATGGATAAGGAATTATCATACATTTCAGTAGTTAACTATTTATAATGATGCACAGAGATCACCACATTTAAGGCACAGAGTTTGAAAATTCAGAGTTAATTGTAAATCTGAGCTCTGACTGTTGTGTGTGCTTGCAATTAATTAGCATACACTATATTAAGCAATAATAGAAAGCTTTGCGCAAGTGCATCTAATCTTAAGTAGAAAGACTACATTTAAATAGAAAACAGTACATATTTCAATTTATTTACAGTAATCTGCCTCACCAGAGAAGCAGTGCAGAAGAAAATACAATTCCATTCTATTATAGAATCCTTTTTGACAAATAATATATAACAGGAGGGACATGATGCTCATCTAAGGAAGACTGGGTGCAACTACACAAGACACTGACTGCTAACAGTAGTTTAATAACACTGTGCACAGCAGCTAAACCCATGTTAAAACACGACTGCACAGTAGTATTAGGCTGTTGCAGTTAGTGTCTGTAAAAGCCATTCACCAATGCTACTGCACAGTAGCGCCAGTTACTGCTGGTATTTAGGTATTCAAGTTCTAAATTTCATGAACCATAACTATGGTGCATTAATGTGTTTTACATGCAAGAGAACAGAGTTAAAAGATGCTGTGTGGTCTTTAACTATGCACTGTCTGTTCTGTATTTGTCCAGCTACTTCATAACTTCCATGAATGTCTCCTGAACAATGCAAACCATATTGCCATTGAACTGGCAGCATACTTTCCATCTTTTATAGCTGCCACATAAAAGCCTCATTTTGCCACATAAGTCTACACAAAGCCTCAGAAAAAAAGGTTATGTTGGTGTTATGCACCCCCTTAAGAGCTCTATGGCTAAGACAGACAATTGAAATAGTTTCCCACCTTGCATTGCAGATCTGGTGAGGTGCAAAAGCTAAGCCCCACTTCTGCACTCCTCAAGAGACCTGCAGATGTGAAGTCACCCACTGTAACCTGCTCCAGAGCAGAGATTTAGTGTATGAAACCTCACACCCCAGTAAAAGCTGTAGATTTTAATCGTGTGAGTAATATTCCATGAACTTTCATGAAGCAACTCATGAGCTCAAAAATTAAACACATGGTTAATTCCTTTGTGGACTTGAGGGCCTTGTATAACCTAGGTTTATTCTGCTGCATAAAAGAATTGGGGAAATGGTTCATTTTTTAAAATTTAGCTTAACATAAAATGTTGTTGGCAGGAAAAGAAAAATTTAGGGGTTAGCAGTGGGGAAGACAAAAACATTTTGTTTTCAATTTTTAAGTTGAGATAGCCAACTCCAGATGCCTCCGAAGAGTAAGCATTTCACAAGGCTTGAGCTGCTCTGTGCTCTGGCTCTCCTCATGCCGCACTTTCCCTCACCAGAGCTACAGCCTAGGTTCCACTACCTGATGAGTGAATCAGACCCCCTGTCTCAATGGGCAGAGAATTTCTTTAAGAATATATTCTGCCATTACAGAAAACCCTCACCCAAGTCCCGTGTTGCTTTCAACATTAGCTAGCTGGCTCTTTTGGAACCTGCATAAAGCTTTCACTAGGGCTGGTAACCCTTTCACCTTTCAGTGAAGATGCAGACTGAACTGTTTGACTGCTGAGTTGTCCAGTGCTTTCTCCAAATTTTCCTGTGTTGTCTGAAGGAGAGATAAGTTTTTACACATTTTGCTGAGAAAGAATCATAGAGCACTTTACTTTATTTTACCTGAGAACCATGGAAAGTTTCAGGCTAAAAACAGACAACCTGTTTAATGCAGCCCTGATTTGGCTGGGATATGACTTGCACCAAAACAGACGTGGCAGAGATGTTTACACCCTAAGTTTAAATAGCAATTAACTTGAATTAGCTGCAATTGTTCCAAGGAAAAGTTTTAATTTGAATAATATACAGATATTTAAGCTGAGACATTAAGCTTTGATGTCTGTAAGGTTTGGATTTGACACGGCACAAAATGCTCTGATGCAAATCAAACCGGTTACCCATTTTTAGCCTTAGTGATTCACACGGATGAGTACAACAGCACCAGTCAGGACATGATAACTCAAGTATGGCTTTTTAGTATGGTGCTTGTACCTGGGCTTGTTTAACCTGGTGCTCAGACCTGGATGCTAATTACCCACATTGACACTGTGGTAAAGACCCCACTGCCATCAATGGGTAGGAAACTTCCTTTCCCAGAACAGACTACTGCTGAATCTACTTTAAAACCCATTGTACTGACCTTGACTTTTATCTGCAGGAAACTTCAACTTGGGGGAATTAAATAAAGTGAGTATCTGACTAATTCCCATGCCTGAGCTTCTGTTCAGTTCTCCAGAGAATAAGGTTGATGTAGTTAGCAGGGAGTGTTTCGGGATTGTTCATAGGAAGAAGAGGGGTCAGAAATGTGGTAATCTTCCTGCAGAGCATTAGCAGAGCTTCTAAAGAGAAATGAGGTGACAGTTCATAAAAGACTGGGTAACTTCAATACCTACTAGCTGGGACCACTGGAGAGAAAGGTCTACAGAAGCCACAAGTCATCTCCAGTGCTCTAGTGCCGTTTTGGAACAGAAACTTAGATGTAAGGCCAACCATATCTAAGGGAGGGACCATCAGTAACAGGAGTTAACTTGGACTTGAATGATGATACAATGCTGGACAGTATCATTTTCCCTTTGGAGACTTGGTGATAAGTTTACTTGCATTCCTGCTTCACAGGGAAGATGGGGTCCTTTCCCTAATACCTCCATACACCTGAGGTGTTTGCTAATAGATTCAAGAAGTGTGGGAGATGAGTGGGAAGAAAGACAATCTCCTTTATAGTGAATAGGCCCAACGTATTAGCTTGGCCTATCTAACTTTATGACCCTTCTTTTGTTCCACAAGTGATTGCCATGGACAAGAGTTCCTTGATTTGGTAGATTAGGACAAAAGACCCTAAGATTGAGGTACATTCATTTTCCTCTGGACTTTCTGTGGTTTGTCAGCTGCTGTCTCCTCCAGCCCTAACCAGCTAGGAGAATGAAGCCAGAGAAATTCTGGAAGAGGATGAGAGGTCTCATCTTATATACTGCTCACTCTAGATGAGATTCACTCCTATACTGATGGCTGCATGTGAGGTTTGTGAGCCACTTGTGTCCCATCTTTACCCTACATCAAGTGGGTGGGGAGAGGCAGGTTTGTTAGAAATACATAGGTTTTGTGGGGGACAGACAAGTGAATTTTACACAGAGAGACTAAGGAATCCAAAATCTGCTTGAAAACATCTGGAATTTGGGTCAGAAATTCTACAAATGTTACTGGTTATTTGTACTTCTTCAGTTATGAAGCAAGTGAAAACTCATGTAGGTGTGATGCACCAAGCTTATTCATTCGTCCTATGCAAAGAGCATAAATCTACCCTTTCCCTTTTTAGTCCCCTTATTAGTCATGGGTGAAGCATACACACAGCAGAGTAAGCTTTGAAGAACATATTGCTTGGCAACTTTCATTTGGTTCTAAAGCTATACAATTTTACCTCAATGCATGTCATGCACTGAAAGCAATATATTTGTCTAAAAGTTTAATCACCTAAGTGTTCTGTCTTCCTTTTCTATTCTGATAAACGTGTGTTGTAGTATACAGAATATCAAATACAAGTATAGATATGTAAACCAAGCGGGGTAGAACTAGAAGAAGTACCTAGACCCAGCATACAGAAGCAACAGTACCTAAAACAGTATCAGTGACATAATTAAGATCCAATTCACTCCTTACATCAGAAAGTGTGGAATTTGCTGCAACCTATTTGATATTTTATACTCATGGGTATGAAGTCTGCCTTTAGAAACATGAATAATGAAGATGAATGAGTTTCTGTCTTCTTGTGTCTGCAGACAGTCTAAAATAACAGCTCAGAGGTATGATTTACCTCATTCAATTTAGGGCCATGGCACATGATACACTTAGTATGTATTAAATGCAGTTAAACCATGAATGTCCATGCATTCAAGAAGTAAAACATGTGGTAAATGTGACTGTATTGTAGAAAAGTTATGACTTTTCATGTGAGGAGTATCTCTAGATCATATTAAATAACATTTGTTCAACTATTGCCAGATTGCTCTACAGAGATAATACAAGCAAAGTATGGTCTTCCAGCATCCCAAGATGCACCACTCCCAGCCCCTCATCCCACTTCATGGGACAGTCTATCCACCTACCCAAATTCTACTGCCCAAGGGATGGTACTGAACCTAAGGCAACACCCCTACCTGCTCTGGGGAGTAGGACCCCAGCCCACATGACACCACCCTAGCTTCATAAACCAAAATGGATCAGAGAATGCCCTTGTCAAACCCCAATAGGCAGGCCTTGAGCAGGGGCTGTGGCAAGATGCAGGACCTTATGATACGAGGCAAGGAGAGAACCATCACCACTACTACCAATTGTATGAAGGGCAGTTGGCAACACCAGGTAGTCTACACATGCATCATGGCCCAGATGGTGGCTCAGGGACAAGTAGCAGGACTGGCTGTAGATAGCAATGGTAGCTTTCAACTCGTCCCTCTCCATCCCTCTGTGGACATCCCAAGCCTTTTGGGGTGCATCAATAGGTTTTGGGGGGTAACCTTCACCCTAGTCCATGGATATAAGTTACTATCAGATGAATTCCGTGTACTAGTACTCAGAGGTAGGCACACAGAACTCCCATCCACATGGCCAGTGTCCAAATCCTGGGACAGCTTTTTGGACCAACAACATACAAAAACATATAATCAAAGTTTTTTATTTAGAGGTGTCTGAGCAATAGTAAAGGTGTGACCAAGGGGATGAAGGGATGAAGAGACAGACTAAAACCTAACCCCATACCACCTCTCATGCCTCCTCCTGCCCCCTCTCTGCAACTGTTGGTATGGTCAGTAGCAGGCTCATATGTTTCTCAGTGGGTGCTAGATGAGGATGGGTCTGGAGACAGGGAACACAGTCATCTTTTGGGTCCTGGGATGTTAGCCACCTCCATCACCACAGGGATACAAGCACAGCCATTTCTGGGGCAGTTAAAGCTGCAGACCTTCAGTATTTCAGGTCCACCTCACAGCTCAAAGAGCAGAGATAGTGGGTTCAGAGCATTCAGGCAGGGCACGGGACAGGACATCATTTTTCAGAGGAGCATTTGGGAGGAGGAAGGGAGATCCCAGTTCAGGGCATGATCAATCAATCCCCAGTCTCACTGCTAGGAGGTCTGGCAGAGCTATGAATCTACAATGCAGGTGAAGGATGGCTTCCAGAGCCTCATGAGTGTTCCATGGGATTGCTAGCCTCAGCAGATAGCCTTCAAAACCAGCAATTGCCTTCCATTACTTTAAGGCATGAGCTGGCAGAACAGCTTATAGAAAAAGCAAGCCATATTTTGCAGGATCACTACCTGCAAGTTCAAAGAACTCTGCTCTGCTTTGACAGGACACTTTAACCCAGGAAATCCCAGCCAGAGAAGTGGTGTCCTGAGACAGGGACAGACAAGTTATGGTGGAGGTTAGGGAACAGTTTCATAGCAGATGATCCCTGGCTACATGTGGGAACTTACAGGGAGGGAAGAAAGGGACAGCAGCTAGATGAGAGTGGGTAGCAGAGTGCTTGCTTACCATGATGAGGTTCTGCTCTTGTCTTCCTGGCTTGTGAAAATGACCAGGCTGAGCAATGTTTTCCCTCATATAATCTTAGAAGTTTGCAACAATGTCAGGGTCTGCTCTGTTGTCAATGCCCTGTTGTCTGTGCGCCTGGCAGGGTTTGGATGGGAATTCAGAATTCACATGCATATTATCTGTTAGATTTGGAAAGAATCTCAAGGCCACTTCTGCATTCTTCACTCCTCACAATTCACCCTGGCATGAGAGCACTCAGAAGCTTGAGTGCTGATGCCACCTCAAAGCCATTAAGGGACACTCAGGCTCAGACAGTGTTCTGTACCCAAAAGTATTGGTGGGACCACTGATATCAAATGTTGGAGGACCTTGCTGAGTTCCCCATACACCAAGATACCACCATTGAGAGCTGGCTTGCTGCCTACAAGCACTGGCATGATGAATCAGAGCAGCTGCTGAGAACTCTTCAATAAATAGCTGAAATGCAGGAAGACAGTTCCTGGAATTGGTACAGAGATTGAGGGGCTTGGAGAGGATGCAGAAAGCATCCCTCAAGACCTTTCAGTCCATTGCAGAGTCATGCAAATCCTTCCTGGACACCAGGGCTGCTACTGCAGAGGATTATGTCTATTCCTGACAGCCAGGCAGCAGATAACTATAACCACCTACCCTCCATCACCCAAGGCAATGGAACTAGCCTCATTCCAACATGCACTACCATGGACACTGGCTGCCTTCAGCTCATCCTCTCCCACCCTTCTCTGACCAGCAACCACTGCCAGATGATCAGTAGAAGCAAGGGGAGGCTGGCCAGATTGTTGTGCATGCCTCGCTGTCCAGCTGGAGTTTTGCATCCCCCAGTGTGGCTGGACTCCAAGTAGCGAGTGAATGTCTCAGTGGCAGGTTGACTGAACACCATGGCTGGGGCAGCTTTTCCCTTTCCTGGAGCAATGGAAACCCCACCACACTCTCAGGGGCCTGCACTCTAGCAGCAGGAGGGCAGTGCCCCCCAAAAACTATCTGAACTTTTATGATGAGCAGCAAGATGGACCACAATTTACCCCCAGCAGTGCAAACTTGGATCTAACCATGGAGATGTGACAATCAAGTTCCTTGGAGCCATATAACTCAGAGTGGAGTGGAGCTTGCTTCCTTGCCATGGCTCCTAGAGACCATCCCAGCCATAAAGAAGGCCTTTGGGGTGGACACAAGGGCCTTGGGTGGACTGAAACCCATCCACTTCAAACTTGGCACAAGTGCACAGTGTAAAGAGTTTTAAGCACATCATATCTATTTGTGAGAAGGCCTATGATTTCAAATACTTATTTCAGGTTCATTTGAAGAAATATAGAGTTTGCCCAGTTAGGAAATTTGTTCCTTGTGTGCTTCCTGTTCAGTTCTCAACTTGATACATTCACAAGTCCAATCTACCCAGAGGTTCAATTTCCTCCTCCCATGCATGCAACACTCACAAACTCCTTTCAATTTGGTGCCCCAACCCAATGAGGCCCTAAAACTCATTCCCTTAACCCCAGGTTTCCCACCCCAATCCCCACAACAGGGAATGTCAAGCCCAACACTTAGTATCATAGAATCATAGGGCTGGAAGTGACCCCAAAGGATCATCAGATCCAGCTCCCTGCATGAGCAGGAAGAACATCTGGAGTCAAATGACCCCAGCCAGGTGACCGTCCAGTCTTCTCTTGAAGAATTCTAGGGTAAAGGTTGCACCACCTCTGAGGGGAGCTCGTTCCATTGTCTGGACACCCTAGTTGTAAACAAGTTTTTTCTAATGTTCAGCCTGAAACTATCTTCCAGGAGTTTGTGGCTATTGTTTCTAGTTTTCCCCCAGGGTGCTCTGGTGAACAGTTGTTCACTGAGCCCCTAATGTATGCCTCTGATATAGCAGTAAGCTGCAATCAGGTCCCCACTCAGCTTTCTTTTCTTTAGGCTAAAGAGTCCAAGATCTCTCAGCCTCTCTTCATATGGCTTGCCATGCAAGTCCCTGATCATGAGGATGGCCCTTCTCTGGACCCTCTCAAGCTTTAGCACATCCTTGTTTAAGTGCAGTGCCCAGAACTGGACACAATACTCCAGCTGTAGCTGCACCAATGTTGAGTAAAGTGAGAGAATTACTTCTTTGCAATTACTGGAGATGCATCGATTGATGCATGACAGAGTTTAATTGACCCTAGCGGCTACTGTGTCACACTGCTGGCTCATATTCATGCTGGGGTCTGTTGTTACCCCCAGATCCCTTTCATTTGTAGTGCTGGTCAGGTTAGCAATGCCCAGCCTGTAGGGGTTCTTCCTTCCCAGACGCAGCACTTTGCTTTTCTCTACATCGAACTTCATCTGGTTCCATTGTGCCCAACATGCCAGCCTGTCTAAGGCTGCAGATACAAGCAGACCATCTGCGGGTGTGTCCGCGCATCCCCACATCTTGGTGTCATCTGCAGAGTTGGCCAATGCACTTTTCACCCCCTCATCCAGATTGTTGATGAAGATATTGAACAGCACATCTCACCCATCTCACCAGGATGACACCAAGCCATTCATTTGGACTCCCTGTGTCCTACCCTGCAACCAGTTTCACAACCACTTGACAGTCCTGCAGTTGAGCCCAATATCTTCCAGTTTTCTGATTAGTACCTCGTGGGATACCAGGTCAAAGGCCTTCTGGAAGTCAGGGTATATGATGTCAACTGCTTTTCTCTCATCCAGGTGACAAGTTACCTGATCATAGAAAGAAATGAGGTTGGTCAGACAAGGCTTGCCCATGACAAAGCCATGCTGGCTGTCATTCAGTGTCATGCCTTCTGCAAGTTTGTCACATATAGTCTCTTTGATCACTGTTTCTAGGGTTTTCTCTGGAACAGCAGTTAAGCTAATTGGCCTGTAGTTTCCTGGGTCCTCACGCTTCCCCTTCTTGAAGATGGGTACAATACTGGTCCTCTTCCAGCCCTCTGGGATTTCTCCAGAAGCCCATAATTTCTGAAAGACCTTCGCCAGAGGCTCTATGATTACTTCGGCCAACTCTTGCAGCACTCTTGGGTGGAGTTCATCCAGTCCTGCTGATTTATACACGTACAATCAATTAAAAGAAATTAGACACCAGTTCTACGGCAATGGTGGAAATGGCGTCAGTCTCGCCCTGCTCATTCTGTGCTCTACCTGCCATGTTGTTCCACTTGGTCTTGTGAAAAACTGAGACAAAGCAGTAATTTAGGAGATCCGTTTTTTCCTGAGCGGTAGTGACCAGCTATCCTGAGGCATTGAGCAGTGGGCCCACACTCCCATTAATTTTCCTTTTACTCCCTATGTAGCTAAAGAAGGACTTCTTTTTGTCCTTAATTCTTGTAGCTAGTTTTAGTTTGGTTCTGCCTTAGCTTGCCTAATCTGTATTCTACAAGTGTGAGCCATTGTCAAGTAGTCTTCCTTAGAGACTGGTCCAAGTTTCCATTGTTTGTATGCCTCTTTCTTTTTCTTCTGCAATTTCTGTGCTTAGCCAAGAGGGTTTTTTGACCCCTCTGCTACTTTTTTTCCATAAGGGAATGGATTTTTTTAAGGACTGTATCCTTAAGGAATGACCATTCTTCTCATGCTCCCTTTACCTGTGGTCCTTGGTCTCTCACGGAATTCTCTACTAGTGAACTGAGCTTATTAAAATTTGCATTTTTGAAGTCTAAGACTTCTGTTTTGTCAGCCTTGTGATGGACCATGAACGTAATGATTTCATGGTGACTATCACCTAGGCTGCCCTCTATGTTTAAGTTGGTCACCAGGTCATCCCCTTTGGTCAGAACCAGGTCAAGAACTGCATTGCCTCTAGTTGGCCTGTGCACCTCCCAATTAAAAAAAAAAATAATTAAAAAAAAATAACTTCAGTGCCAGTCAGGAAGGATCGTGATCAATCCGAGCTGGATGAGCACTCCTTCCAGGAGATGTCTGGGTAGTTGAAGTCACCCATGCAACCATGTCCTATGCACGCGTGGCCTCCGTTAGTTCAGGGCGAACACTAGATCAAGTTCCTCCCCTTAGTTAGGCGGTCTGTAGTATACACCTACAGTCAGGTCTCTCTTGCTGGACCTCCCCCAGAGCTTGACCCAGAGGGTTTCAAGCTGTTCTTCTGAGGCCAACATCGGCCTATAGGGAGGTATATTGCTCCTTCATATAGAGGGTAACACCCCCACCTCTCTTCCCTACCCAATCCCTTCTGTGAAGGACATAGCTTTTCTGTGGGAGCAGAGATTATGCCCCACTGCCACTTGCCCCCTTCCACCTGGAACAAGCTGTGCCCGCATGTGAAGGACGTAGCCCTTTATGGCTATGCTCCAGTCATGACAGGAGTTCCACCAGGTCTCCGTGATCCCTGCTGGATTGTAGTGCCCAGTGGAAAGCAGGAGGACTAGTTCCTCCCGCTTATTCCCCAGGCTTCTGGCATTGGTGTACAAGAACCTAAGTCCTTCTATTGAGGTTGCTGTCTGTCTGTTGTGTTGAAGGGGAGCTGTTTTCTCAGCTCCCATAAGAGTGACTAGCTTGGTTTCATTGTCGATGGAGCCTTCTTGTATATTGGTCCCTGGGTAGGCTCCAGCTAGCATTCCCCCCCATCCCCCTGTGATCTTAGTTTAAAGCCCTGTCTAAGAGATCGGCCATCCTGGCTGAGAAAAGAGACTTATCTTTCCACAGTATGGACAACGTTTACTGAGATACTCTGGAGAAATAGATAATAAAAGGTGCAGTGCACTGAATGAAGGGTTTACAATCACACAGAGGTCCCCTTCACCTCTTCTCACCTGGCAAGATGTTGTCCCAAAAAGTAATTAGCCAAGGCTTTCCCAATCAGAATAGCCTACCAGTAGGTTCTGTCCAGGATGTTTCAGTCCAGTAACCATCCAAAGTGCTAAGGGTTTCCCCCACTGTAGGTCTGTTTGGAACTGAAAGGCTTCACCCCTCCCCTCATATATTGTGAAGGATGTACACAGTTGCCACAAAACTGGGAATGTTCCTCAGCCCAAGTTCATGAAGGACCCCCCTGGGGACCTCCAGTGTGCCTTTAGGTGCCCAAAGACACATTTCATCACCATTTGGCAGCTGCTTACCTGGCAACTGAAGAACTCCTTCCTGGAGTCCAGCCAGCTGGAGTACTGGCTTCATGATTCAGGGAAGCAATAAATGGCTGGGTCCCTGATGATCAAGGGAGGGAATGGTCAGCCCACTCAAACTGATGGTGAGAGCACAGGGGAGCAAATTCCCCTACTCCATCATCTCTGGGAAACTGGATTTCCCAACAATGAAGGCATCAGTACCCTTTCCAATCATCCAACACTGATGTTAGTGAAGGGCCTTCAGTGGTCCACAACCTCCTGGAGCAGAACTGAAAAGAACCCCTTATAGTTTAATCTGAGGCGTGATGATGAGGGTACAGAATGAGCATGTGGGTCCCATTCAGGGCCTCTTGAGCTCCATGGAGGGTAATTTCTTCAAACTCCGTGATGACCTTGTGCAGGTCCCTGAGCTCAATAAATTGAGGCCCCAGCTCCTCAAGTAAAGCATCATATACATTATGCAAGGCCATCATTGCCATTGTCCATTCCACACAGCTAGTTGGCAATGGAACCAGAGGCTGCTGGTATGCACAAACTTCCAAACCAAAAGGACATGTGTCTCTTGATGTACGCAGGGTGCCAAAGCCCAACATCATTGTGTTGCAGTAGTGGAACCAGCTTGGCATAAAGGACATCCTAAATTTCCTCTGCCTCTGCTCATCATCCCAGGTTTCTAACGTGAGCTATTCACATCAGTCCAAGCTCTGGTATTGCCCAGCAGTGTCAAGGTGTCATCCAATACTGAGCCCACAGTGCTGCAGCTTTCACAGTGTCATGTTGTACCATCTATAAGTTGACCAGCATGATATTTGTGACAATATTACATTCCCCAAAGTAGCACCTCTTAGGGCAAGGAGCTAACGCCACTGAAGTATGGAGATCATGTGGATTAGAGCAGCCAGGGCAAGGATTTACTCAATTCTGCCACTCACCATTCTCAGGAAGCTAGCTGGGATAGTCAGTCAAGGAGGGATTAGAGCTCCCATGCCTAGCCCAGGAGGCATTGGAATTTTCTTCTTCAGCAAGACATCTAGCTAACCAGTGTTTTCCTTAGTTCTCATCAGAAATATGCAAAAAAAGGGGACCCTGCAAACCATGCTGGGATGCCTGCCTGCTCACCAGCCCTCCAGCAGCAGAGCACAAGCTATGTATGCCAGAGATCATAATATATATTACTGTGCAACAAGTTCTAACTTGAATACCGCATAACGTACCACAGATTTAACATGTACTTTTGTGTCCCACGAGACAAAGCCCTTAGTGGGTAGATGAAGGTGAACCTTGATAATGCTAACACTATTAATGCTTTCTTTGATTTCTTTGCTGACAGCTTTACAAGAAATACCCAGCTAGTGTGTTTGTCTCATAATTAATCCTGGACAACTCCCACTCCTCTTTTACAGAAACATCCTGCTTTATCTGACAGCCTCTAGCATGCAGTACTGTATAATAAATAAAATTAAAAAAAAATAGCTATCATGATGAAATGAAAATGTAGGAACAGCATGGAACCACCTGAAGAGAAAAGTCAAAATAAAGAACATGAGGAACACTGTGTGTATGTGTTTTGCATCATCATATTCAATTATATTGAGAAACTTCAAGTTAAGAAAAAAACCCTGAAAAAACAAAAATGAAATGAATATGCGACAGAATTTCCAGCCTGCTGACAGGAAGGTCTCTATGCAGTAATGGGCCTGGACACAATTTATGCCTAGTCTGTCACCGAGTGCACAGGGGGTTACAACTATATAACCAGGCCTGCAATAACAAGTCTATGTGTACCGTCCAGTTCTTGATAGCTGTCCTATGATAAAAATATTTGCAGCCTAATACTCAGGGGCAGCCTTACAATAACAAAGTTGTTTGTACAGCCTGGAATAAATTCTGCACACGAAAGTGAGTCTACTGCACCATGCTCATTGGAAGTAGCCCTATAAAAAAATAGGCAGTGCCCACAGCCTAGTGCTTATTAAAACAACCCTTTCTAGTGAGTAGAGCCCCAAACACATGAGCAATCTGGTAAGAAACAAACATACACAGCCCAGCATAGCTGCTTACTCTCTAATAACAAAAAAGTTTGGTTTCTATATTATGCTTCTAAGGGTCGATGCATAACTAGTGAGCATTAAATTACAGAGCCACTTCCTTTATGATGTAAACCAGTGTAGTTCCACTGACTTCAATAGAGCAATGCTAATTTACACTATGGGAAGATCTGGTCCATCATTGTTTATACAATATATATATAACACCTTTTCAGCCAATTCATCCTTTTCACAGTCTTTAAACATGCAAACTGCTAGTGTAAAACAGTAATGAGCATTTGCACCATTTTAACCAGAGATGGCATCAATATCCAATCTTTTGAATAAACTCATTAGGATCCCAATTACTACAGGAGAGAGAGGGGAAAACTTCCTCCTTAGGGAAGGTTGTTTTTGATAGATCCATTACCTTTTTGTCGCTCAAACCAGACACCTGATCCACATATTCCTCTTGGATCATGAAGGCAGCCAGGTTGGCAGTGTAGCTGGCGAGGAAGATGACAGCAAAAAAGGCCCACACAGACACCATGATCTTGCTAGTGGTGCCTTTGGGATTCTGCACAGGGACAGAGTTGTTGAACACCAGACCCCACAGCAACCAGATAGCTTTGCCAATGGTGAAAGAGGGACCACCGGGCTCTAGAATGACCAAGAAACAGGTAATGAAAACCTTGGGACAAGCTGTCTATGTTTCTCTTTACTCATGCAACCTGACTTCTGAATTAATACCACCATCTGTTCCCACATCTGTAATTAACACCTGCAGCAATATTTACATGTATGCAGCTGCATTAAAGTACAGTATTACTCTGAAAAGTGAAAAGCAGCGTAGACACTCACACATATTGTGCCTCAAAGACTTCCTCAGAAACTTTGAATACTTGTCAAGAGAAAGGTGCTTTGGCTAACTCATCCTGGTATCTCAGAGTCAGTCTGTTCCTATTTGGTTCATGCATGATGACCCTGGTAATAAAGATTTTGCCAGAGAAATCCTAACCTCACTTAATAGAATTGTCCTCGAACTGCATTGTCCTTACAGACACCTGCATGAGCTATCACCCTCAGTGGGCTTACACAGGTATAACTGTATAATTTGAAGGACTGAACCACAAATGGAGTTCACTTAATCTTTCTCCTAGGGCTGCCAAGTAATCACAGTTAACGCAAGTGATTAATGCATTAATTTCTTGCATTCTTTTTTTTAATGAATTAATCACGCACATGGCTTTGGAACCTGCGCCCAGGCACTGCTCCACTGCCATTTCTGGGCTACCCAGCTGGGCAGCTGTGGCAGTGCAGAGGAGCCACAGGGCAGCTCTGGGCAGCTGCAGTGGGGGAGTGCACACAGACACACGTGAGTAGCCACAGCATGCACGCAGCCAAGAATGCAGCCTGGTGGCATATAGAGCAGAGTCTAGCAGGTAAGTCTGTGGACGGGGAGAAGCATGGGGGAGGGACGAGGCAAGGGGGCAAATTGAGGCCACCATAGTGAGGCAAGGAGTGGGGCAGGGGCTGGGCCGGATCACGAGACTGAGCTGTGGGAAGCTGCATAATTTTGAGTTTTTCTATGCATCATTTTGAGTTTTTAGCTATTCAATTAAAATCATGATTAATTGTGACTAATTTTTTTTAATCAGGCAACTAATCGCATTCACATTTTTTAATCATTTGATAGCCCTACTTTCTGCTGATCATGCATACAGCAGAAAACAATCAGTTTGCTTTTGCCAAGCTATCCTGGCTTTGATCGGTGAAAAACTTTAAAGAATAGTCCATTGATTTCTTCTCTTCTCAGAAAAATCAAAAGCTCCAACTCTGAATCTGACATGGACAGAGAAGATCTGCTGTTTAAATAGGCATTAGTTTTATATATTCACTGTTCAGAGAACATATTCACTCCTTCTAGCAATAATAAATGTGTATGTTAATGTAGCACTTGGCTAAGAAACCTACATGAAAATGTAAGGTTCCTCAAGCATAATTCGCTGCATATGCTGGACCCATTAGCAGAAATTCTGAGAGGCACACTGGAGCCCACCTTACTTGAGAATGTAAACTGGGAAAGACATTAAATTTGCAATTACTCCTAGTAATTTGGAGTTCTTTGGAGAATCTGAAGAAGCAAGGCATGCTTTCCTAGGGTACATCCTATGAATCTACCAGCTCAACTCTGCTAACTGGCATGCAAATTCCCTTAGAAATACTCCTGTTAGCTGCAGTGTTACACTTGACTGGTTTACTGGGACTGACTGGTAGGGGAGTCCAATTAAAAGAAGGTTTCTTGCAGCTACCCTCCTGCAAACACCGGGTCAGCCAAAACCTACCCCTTGGGGATCAACCGTGTTATTATAAATGTAACTTTTACGCCCAAACCTATATCTGTCTTGAGCTGTGCATACAACTGACTTCAAAGCTGAGGTATTATATAGTAAAACTGTATCTTCAATTGGCAATGGAAACTATTTAAAGTTATTATGAGGAACACAGATTGTTTGTTTTAGTGCTTATAATTGTAAGATTAAAATCATACTAGCTGGGGCTTTTGCACTGCATTCATTCATTTTTAGGACCAAAATGGAAAGAAAAATTAAAGGCAAGATTTGTAAAAGGACCTCATGACTCACAAGTGCAAGTCCCGTGTAGTGTCAGTTATGGACTTTTTAAAATTCTGCCCTAAAACGCTCCTTATTCAACTGACTTCACTGCAGACAGTCATAACTGCATTATCAATCACAGAATAATACAAGGATAGAATTCCCAAAGAAAGTCCAGCTCATTATTTGCTTCCAAGAAAACACTACAATATATTCATCTGCCTTCCACAGCCACACTGCTACTCACATCTGTACCTATATGTCTGAGCAATGTCATGATATCTACAAGCCCCCAAAATATGAATATTTGCATCTAGCCATAAAGCTAATTTAAAATATTTCTCTGACTTCACCTTTATATTATTATCTGTTACTATTTACACATCCGTATTAATAATTCACATTAGGCTCATAGCTACATTAATATTTACTTCTGTCCATAGATCTGTTTAGATTTGGGCATTTGCCCACATGTACTGTTCACAGCTTGGTTATTAGAGAAGGCTCCACCAACATTACTGTACTTAAGACTCTGTCAGTACTTCCATAACAAATTCCTTTTCTTCAGTGTTCTCTAGCTTGGTATAAATCTGCTCAAGGCAATAGGTTGGAAAGCAAGTGAATGTATTTTCAAGCAAACAGTTCTATTCAACCATTTTAAAATTGCCAGCACGCTGACAGAACAAAAAAGCCTTATGTTGGGAACTATTTCATAACAGAGTCAAGTTAAAGAAAGAGAAACAACTTTAACTGCTGAGTGTCCAGCCTCTGCTAATGCTGTATAGTCCTTCTCTCTAACTCATCTTGCCTTCTCCCAAGGGAAGAGATTTCTGAGCACCACTGAGTGAACTCAAGCTTCCCTTTCTTATTCCTTCATACCCTTAACAAACAACTCCCATTGATCCCCAAGAAAACTCATGTTTCATTCTTCCTCTCAACCTCTCAACCTCTGGAGAGCCAAAGAGCATTACAATTAAAATGGGTGGGGGGGCCATGCAGAGCTAACAGATCCTAAGTTTGGAGGAGAGAAGAATATAATAGGGGAGAGACTCTCCTCTCTCATAGCTTTTAATCTTTACTCTTCTCTAGTGAAATTTAGCACTGCTGAAAGGTGGATTGACAGCGAAAAGCTACTAATTATCCACAGAAAAGCACAACACAGGCAGTACAAATGCAAGCATTTGGAATCCATTTCCTCGCAAGTCAAAGTGGATAGGAGCTAGCACTGTGTAGATGAATGGCTCCACATCACAGCCTCCTGAGCCAAGCAAATTATCCACTACACACATCTGTTATCTTCAGAGTCATTTTTCCACCTCCCTTCCCTTTTTAGACAGAACATGGAGATTGGAGTGGGCTGGAACCATGTCATGTATAGGGAAAAAAGGAAATTCCATTGACAAAGGAGCCAGAATTACAAGGGAGAGGAGTTGGCACTGAATAAAGGTTCTTCTTACCTCTGCCATCAGCAAGGCACCGATTGTAACCCACAGGGCTGAAGTACTCAAAAACAAAAACAGCCACTGCAGAGATTATGAGCAGCATCACAAACATCATCACCCACACATCAGCACTGAATGGCTCTGGAAAAAAGACAAAACAGGGTGAAAGGTTAAATATAGCCCAGATTGCTTATTAGGTTACCCTACAGGGTTCTAAGCAGAGGTTAGGGGAACAGGTTTGGGTAGAATGAGAAGTGACTCCCAGCATTCACCCCCAAGTTCAAACTGAGCCTCAAAGCTCCAGTGACTGGAAAAAGTTTAGTCCATGTTTCATTACAAAACTATTTTTATTTGTACACTGGTATCTGGAATCAGACAGACATTGAGAATCTCAGTGAATAAAGGCTACACCCATGAAGCCCTTCCACCAAGTTTGCAAGATTAAACAAGTCTGGATAAGGCTCAGAGGGGATTCTGAATTGTGGGGTTCCTTCCAGAATCAAACTGTACCCCTCTAAAGCCTTTGAGACTTAGCTATAGTTATGATATTTTTAACAGTAGTATCATCTTTGCAATGAAGAATGCCAGAGCATACTAAAAATGTGCTGTCTCCTGCCTTTCTCTAAATCTGAAGGGCAATAATAAGGCTGAACTGAGATAAAATAAAAACCTGGTCCAAACTACAGCAAAAATTTGAATCCAGATCTCCTGGTAGATCATAAGCATTAAATTGATCTTGTTGCGGCTCTGGTTTTATATTTCCCAGTGATATTTCAGGACCTGACCAAAGCCAGAAAATACTGAAAAACATGATCTGATGAGAATCCCAGCTCGGAGAAGTTTAGATAACTTCATTTATCCATAAAAATAAAAGCAAAATGGATTAGACAAAAGACATCATGCCATAATCTCTTTCATAGTTGCTGCTAGATATTTAGCTTCCACTACACAGTGCCAAGGGGAGCTCAGGTTAATGTGCCTTCTAAACGATGACATCTCTAAAGGTATAACATCCTCTTGTCTCCCCGGGTATGTCTGTACCCTTCTGCAGTATTCAGAAAGCCAGCCCTACCCACTCACTTCCAACCTATACACTCCAATCCCGGAGATGAAGTGATGAAACTACCTAAAACATGTCCCCTAACACCACTCTCGTAATCTCTTGCTCCAGTATGCTTGAAAGGAGCAACAGACAGGGACACCTTCCAAGCAATTTCACTGCCTTATTTCCAGGACTGGTGTATGTACAAACAGAGGAGGGGGATAAGAGTGCTTCAGCAGTGGTTTGACCAGTGCCATGAAGTGGTACAAGTATGCCCATTGTGTTATCACTAACTTTAAATGCAAGTCCTGTTATAACACCTAAACTATTTTTTCTTATGGTCCAGTGTTCTTGAAAATGCCACTAGCCAAGCCACAGTAAAACCATACTCTGTGGAGTGGAGGATGGCTCTATGTAATATTGATCTTAGGTTGAAAGGTCACTGAGAAATACCCTGGAACTTCTGGACTTTGCCTGTTTGTTTTTTGTCTAGATTTTGCTCATTTGAGGTTTAGAAATAAAACACCACCAATTTTAAAATGTCCCTACTTGAAATGTCCTCCTTGGGAATCTCCCAAAGTCTCACAAGAACTGTTCGGCTAAGTGTTAATGATGTTAGTCTCTTTGTTGCTACCACCTTAGGAAAGGCATACTTACCTAGAAAGGCAGAAGGTGAGACAGTTCCATTGCTACGTGACACCATGACGCTGATTCCTGTCTCAATGAAGGGCACGGAGAAGTCCACCACTTCTGACCGCTCCTCATTTATGGTGAGGGAACCCACTGCCATGTAGGCACGCTTTGTGACCACCTGACAGAAGGGAAAAGAAAAGCAGTTAGAGATGCTCCCAAGCCTGGCCTCCTTGGGCATCACAGGTAAATACACCAACATCTTTTGCTCCCATCCGCCCATACAGCCCTCTTCTCCTGGAATCTCCTTCCTGCCCTCCTCTTCTAATCCTGCTGTTCTTCCAACAAATTTGTAAAAATTAAACTTCCCCACAAAGAATGTATGTACATGAATTTTAACTGCACCTCTGCAGGTCTCAGGATAAATGCATCACTAAACCAGAAGATACGTTATCTTATTTCTGCTGTCCTTAGGCCCACCACTGAAAGGTCTTTCATCATATCCTGGATGTCTTGCCTTCATTTCAACTGTAACCTCATGGTATCACCTTTAATTTGATTGTAAAGTGTCACACAGACTAGGGAAACAGCAGGCAATGATAAATAATGATAAAGAAGTCCTACTGTTCAGCAGTGAGATTACTAGAGGGGATTCTTTCACCCAAGCCCCATAATATCTGGGTTCAGATCACTTTTTTATGTGAGTTCTCATCAGCTCCTCCCAAAAGGAGGCTATCAGAACTGGAAATAAACTTTGACTCTGCAGCACAGCCTTTGGGTGAAGCGCAGCCCTGCCCTTCACTGCTGACCTCTCCAATCATTCCATTCCACGTCCCGTTGATCTTCTTCCCATGCTTGCCATTAGTCACCAGGTAGAGATCATAAGTGAACTTGACAGACTTGGAGATTTTCTTCAGGATGTCAATGCAAAACCCCTTACAGCATTTCTTCATGTAATCTGGCTCCTCATCCGTTTTGTTTCTGCAGAATCACAACCACAAGAGATTAAAGAGGAAAATTTCATGCGTTATCCCCCTTGCTTCCCAAGATACACTCTCTCCTCCCTGTCACACAACTACCTTGTGAAGAGCTCAGCTTGCAATATCAGTGCTGAGGGACAGAGCGAGCCAGGCTGGGTTAGTGTGGCTGGCTTTGGCACTGGTCAGTGACAGCATGGGTCAAGCTGAGAAAGCCCAGCTGGCTCTGCTAAAGCTGTGTCAGGGAGAGCCAGCAAAGAGTACCCAGATAGCCCCACCTGCTCTGCAGGTAAAGGCAAACCAGAAGGAGAAAGATCCCGTGGGTGCCTACTCAGACACGACGCGTTTTTGGCAGGGGACTGTGTTCCTCATACAGGTGCCACTTAGCGGGTCCACATTCTCCACAATGACGAATGGTGCCTCCTCTAGGGTCACAATACTCAGATGATCATCCTCCCGCTCCTCAGAGTCAGGGTACAGCTCAAAGCGGGGCCACACGTAATACTTCATCTGTAGGTTTTTATCCTTCCATTTTCCCACCTGCAAAGACAAAGAAAAAGGCAGAAACCTATGACTGCCCCATCCTTCTCCAAACTACCCTCTCCAACAATTTCCTGTGCCCAGAAAAGAGAGGATGATCCAGCATGTCTGAGTCCACTCATGTGCAAGAAGAGGACCACATCATGGGAAACAGTAAAAAATAAGGAAGGTCACATTTGAAATCTCTCTGAAGAGTTTATCTTCCTAGAATATTTAGGTACATCATAAAACTCCAGCACAAACTGACAACTTTTGGCATAATACTCAGTCTCTGTTCTACTACGAGCTAAAACTGAAGGAAGAGGTGCTGCCAGTCAGGATGGAGCTGCACTGAGTGAAAGGGATGAAGACTAAAACAGCAGAAGGTACAGCAGGCCGGGGCTAGAGATGAAAGAACAACTCATTTTCTCAGCTTGCTGACCAAGGTGAAAAATAAATAAATAAATAAATACTTCCAGTGTACCCAAAAAGATTTATTTTTTGTTTTCTTACCAAAAATGCAAACCCAAATCACTGGCTTCAAACCTCCTGTGTGTTTCCTTTAAATCCAAAATTAAATGTTTCATTTTCAGGAAGCTTTAATCTTTTTTTTTTTTTAAATTAATGTATGCAAACGGCCAAACAAAATGTCATCTTGGAATGAAAAATTGAAAGATTTCATTTAGAAAATATCAAAATTAAACATTAAACATTTTGACATTTCCCTTTTCAGAGGAAGCTAAATTCAGTAAATAGCTTCAAGTGAACCAAAGAAAAAATCATTTTTCTTTTTTTTGTTTTGTTTTTAATGAATAGACCATTTTTCCAAATATTTTCACTAATCCAGATGGAGTTAACTTTGACAGAAAAGCCTAGGACTAGAACAGTTTTGAGTGTTGCGTGTCAGGACTGGCCGTCTCCAAACAGAGCTGTGAAGAAGCAGCTCATTTAGCCATTACCCACACCATCTCCAGCTCAGCCCTTGCCAACAGTATCACTCATGATTTATACATTTTCATGACCACTAAATTACACAAGTGTCCAAATTAAATGTAGATGAGGAACCAGTGCTTTATCTTCCTGTCATATGAAAAGATATGCCAGAAGGAAGCTATTATTTTTCCTTTATTGTTATTTTTGTTTGAGGAAAATGTTGCAATTATACATCTTGAGGCAGTACTTTCACTCTGCTGCACGTGTGAATTATACTCTCTCTCCTTTCTCCAACTGAAGCTTTCGGCACTCCTTTGACTGGAGTTAGCTCTTTGAAACCATTCCTATCCATCATGAGGCAATGAATTTACAATGCCCGCTGCCCAACGTAAATTATTCCTGCAGAAATTCCAGAAAAAACATCCCTGATGCTTTCAAATATCAAAGCCTTGACTTTGTTCACATTTTCCCCTGTCACAGTTGATGCTAATTAGCACTTTGGCCGACAGCTTGAGCAGAGGGGGCAAGAACTGATTGGCTTTGAGAATGAACTCTCTTCTTGTCCCTTCAAGCACTCCCTTCAGGTCAGGTTTGAAGAACATTAATGGAGGGGGTAGGGCAAGTGTGTGGGAAGTTTGTCCTGCTGCTGTTCATGATGTACCTGCACTGTGGGTAAACCAAACAGCCTGTTTTCCAGCAGCTGTCAATACAGCACTTTTCACTCTATTTTATTTTTTTTTTAATATAGAAAAAAGTGCTTATTAGAACCTCTTTAGGTGTCAAAGGTTATTCTATAAAATTAAAGCTTTTGTAGTGTTTTGCATTTGATAGCATCCAAAATCAGCATGAAATATTTATTGCCTTTTTTTAAAAACCTTCATCTGACTTTAAAAGAAAAAAACTGTCCAAAATGAGTTTACCAAGTTATTTATGGGAACAGAAAAGTCACTCAGGCAGCAGTGATTCTGTTACCCTCTTCCAGTGCCAATGCTTCCAGACTTGAGGCAGCATAAGAACGGGTGTTGTAAAAGTATATAGATTATGTAGATTGCTCCCAAGTCTTCATACATGCCAGATCTCTGCTCATTCACACATCTACTAACATTCCAAGTAAGTGTTCAATGAGATATCTTTCAGAGCTTTGGCAGTAGCCAGTAGTTAGATTGGAACTATCTAGGCAACAGGCATAATACAAACACCAAACCAATAAATTAAATCAGGTAGAGACAGCCCCAGACCTCTCTCATGATTAGCCATGGATCCTTTATGACAGAAATAGGGAGCTTATGGGGTTGTATACCAGGCATGTTTTGAGGGGTTTATTATATAGACTGAATTTATGTGAGTGTTGAAGTACTTAAAAGGTAAACCCAGCAGTACGTAACCTGTTTAACTGCCCATCCGAGGGTAATAATCCTAGCACTACCTAAAACCAGTCCATGGCAATCAGCTTTCTAAAAATTGTCCACAGAAGGGGAAAAACTCAATGTATGTGAATGTGCTGACCCAAATTTTCAAGGATGCTGTAAGTGTCTTTATGTCCAAATCCTGCATTTTTGGTGCTTGGGTGAACTTGGGAGGCATAACTGAATAAACACTTACATGTCTAAAGACAAGAGGCAATTTGAGCACACAAGATGGCTATCTCATGCCCATCTTTGAAAATTTAAGGGACAAGAGAAATGTCTTGAAATGCTTTTGACAGACAAATTTTTTTCAACTGGAAGTCAACATTGCATATGTGCATTAAAGAAACTGTGTGCATATATGAAAAAGAAAATGCAAGAGAGAAGGATATAAATGTATTTTTAATGTGGTATATATGTGCATAGGAGAGGAAGGGAGCAATCTGTTATGAAGACAAGAGATTTGTGCCAACAGAATTAAATGTCACTGGTTTGTCTTGGCTAAATCATTAAAGGTGATGCCTTCATTTAAAGAGTATAACCTGCCAAGATCTGCAAAGCAGATTGAGGCACTTCTGATGTCTCAGTATTTGAAGCAACTTGTAAATCCTTATTACTCCAAGTTTGGCTCATCAGTTCTTGTAAAAAAAGCTTATGGTTCTGGTAAAAGGCTTCCCACTTATTAGTTCCTACACTGTTCCAAAAACCCACTCCTGGTAATACCAAAACCTTCTCCACTCAGGCATCAACCATGATCATTCATTCCCACAGGAAGCTCCAAGTAGAGTTACATGTAGGGACCTACTGAATTCACTGTGGAAGTGGGATGCACAGCAGCTCCTTTAATCTTGCAGATTTCCCTGCACATCCCCATTCCAGTCCCCCGCCCCCCGCCAATTGGCAGAGGGGCCCTGCCACTTGCTCCTGATTGGCAGGGAGGTGAAACCTACAGTTTTAAACAAGGCACTGGCTGGTGAGCAACAAGCATCGGGGCCACCGGGGCCCCTCAGCCAATCAGCAATTGTGGGGGGAGGAGGGAAAGGAAATGTATGCGTGAACTTACGAAATTAAAAGAGCTGCCATGCAGCCTACTGCCACCATGAATTCAGTAGGTCCCTGGCTATATGTATTTTCTTAGTTCCCCATATGCATTTCTTTTAGTGTTATTAGGTCAGAAAATCATTTATACAACAGAAAAGAGGTGATAAACTTTTTCAGTGGGTACCTTGTTTGTTATACAGACAGGAACAGGAGATTAACCAACCCTAAGGTTACAAAAATTATCTTGTAAATAATATGAAATCCCTGGCTGAATGAAAATAATGGTAGATGACCACATTCCTGCCCTCCAGCCCCTGCCCAGCCAGTTCCTTAATCAATAATTAAAAACTGGAAAAAGAAACGACAACTGGGATAAGAAAACAGGCCCAAATGCTCATCCCCAAATATCAATCCCCGTGCCTCTCTCAACCTTTCATTTAGATGCAAAAAGTCTGGTTTAGCACATTAGTATAAACTGGATTAAAACAGGGTGGCCAAGCTGCAAAACAAGTGCCATAATTGGTCAGGCAGCGTGTATGTATGGCGCATGGCAGATCGGGGAAGGGACAGGCAGAACAACAGCAGATAGGGCTGAAAACAGAAAGCAAAGCAGGAGACAAGGAAGGTGGCACAAGGTAGGAAGCAGAGAGCAGAGCAGGAAATCAGGCAGGGAGCACAGAATAGGGAGCTGAAGGCAGAGCAGGCAGGAGAAGGAGATCAGAGTGGCACTTGGGGTTGGTGTGGGACTAATTTATGGCACATCTGCCAAAAAGGTTGGCCCCTACTGTGCTAAGACATGTGAGAGTATACTGCCCTACATGTTGCTGATGCCACTCTACTGGCAAGTCATCAGAGAACTGAATTTGTTGTTGTGGTACTATGGGATAGCTTCTCAGAGGGCACATCTACATGAGAAACTACGTTGCCGTAGAGATGAGCTACGTCGCTGTAGCTTGTTGCTATGGCAATGTAGCATTGTCTGACACGAACTGTATTGCCAACACTACTGTGCAGTAGCTCGTTGCTATGTCTTGTTGGTTACCATGCAGTCCGGTGCACATGTAGACCTTCCCTGAATGTGCTTATTCAAGCATGTTTATGTAGTATGACAAACCTGGACATACAAAAGCTGTTTTGTGACCAAAAACAGAACTGTGTAACCTTTAACCAGTTGAGGTGACCATTACAAAAATCACAGTTTAAAGTTATAAGATAGCCAAAACCATGTCACTTGTCTGAAATTGTCCATGACTTTCCAGTTCGAGGTGGGTGAGAAACACAATGAAAACAGATGTTGATAATATTTCTCACTTGCATTTTTAAAATCTAAGACGGGAGAACAGAAAAGGACTGTGGAAAAAATCTTTACAGAGTTAAATATTACTCCATGGGACACCCCCAAAGTTCAGGGCCCAGGGCGGTCACCCTGATTTGCCCCCCACAAGGGGGACGGCCCTGGCGGGGACACTCATACACAAGATGCAGGAGGCTGCTGGAGTGCAGTAATTGCCACACTCCAGCAGACTCAGTTATTCAATTCTGTTCAACTGAATCTACTCCAACATGCCGGAATTCCAGTGTATCAGAGCAGCCTCCCTGCTCATCTATAGGCACCCATTAGCTACACAGTAAAGTCTCAATGGGCACATTTACAAGTTCATTAATGCACCGTAATTATGGTGCATTAAGTTTAGTACCCATAATAATAGGTACTCATTTAATGTGCTGCAATTAGCACTACTGAGCATTAGGGCAGATAAACACTTTTTGTGTGATGCTCAATGCCCACTGGACTACTCTACGCTGCATTAGCACAGTTTTTGCCAGCCAGACTAATGCGCCATAGAATTAGTCCAATGGACATTAAGTGTCTTATGTAGATGCACCCAGTATCTACATGTGCGGCCCTATTAGGCTGCAGGAAACTAATTAACTCCGCCCCAGGTTAGTATTTTAGTGTGCAGCAACACATGTGTAGATGCTGACAGGGCTGGCTAGGCATGAGGATACTTCAGTGCAGGGGCTGCCTGCTGGCTAGCCCCGCACTCAGGTACCTTAATGTCTCAACCAGCCCCTCCACCGTATGCTGAACCATGTCAGAGTTGCCCCAGGCTGGCAGGCTGACCCTCCAGACCTTCTGCCAGCTTGAGCTGCTCTGACGCAGCTCAATGTACTGCAGTTCTGGGCACACAGGTAAACATGGCACCTGGGAGCAATAAATGTGTAGATGCAACCTGTCACAACCTCACCCCTCTTTTTCTACGAGTCCCCAGACCCCAGCTCATAAGAGATCACAAGCAGAAATGAAAGTGATTCATTTTAGTTTATTAAAGGAATAGCTCATCTCACTTAAAGCTCCCGAGCATTTCTGAAGTTCATAAAAGTTCAAATAATATTTCCTCACTATTGTTTTTCATTTCCCAGCTGCCTTGGTGCTCTTCCATTCCAGGGCTGAAATTCTGTAAGAAAGGAGAGGAGAGCTGCTCCACTGATCAGGAATTAACATAGTACTCAAGAAACCTACAGGCTTAATAGTCTGCAGGCATGGGCCTCCTATGTGATCCTGTCAGCTGACTTCTCTGGGACTTCATTCCACCTCAGTAAAACTGAGGTAACAGTACTACAGGGTTGGCTTTGCCATTAAAAATGAGCTCATAAACCAACTGAGTGAGTTCCCTGTTTGGAATTAATGAGTGCCTCATGACTCCCTGTTTCAAACTGGCAGGGAACCTGTTTGCCACTGTCATCAGCAGCACATATGCCCTAACTCTTAATGTCACCAATAAAAACAAGGAGGAATTCTATACTAGCCTTGACCAAGTCCTTTCTGACATTCCAGAGCGAGACAGACTTATTCTGCTCAGCAGTTTCAATGCCAGAGTTGGAAAAACTCTAATCTCTGGAATAGAAATATTGGCAAAGGAGTGGGAAAGGTTCATTCCAGTGGCATCATCATCTTGACCAAATGCACAGAACCTGGACTTAACATCATCAAAAGCCTGCCCCACCAGAAAAACAGGTACAAGGCATCCTAGTAACACCCATGACCTAAGCATTAGCATTTGATTAACCACATCATTGCTCATGTCTGGGATCATAAAGATGTCCACATCACTTGAGCTATGCTAGGAGGTGATGGTTAGTGGTGAATTCCAATCAACAACAATGGGAGTGCTGGCAGCTCTTGGGGTGCCTTCAAGTCCACTGTCCACAGGTTCTCAGTAATGGATCAATCACACATCCCAATAAGGTTAAGATGGGAGTTAAGCAGCATACTGGAGCTCAATGACTGAAGCCAAGGGTAGTTTTGGTTTTGACTTGGATTTGTCTGACCATCTATACAGTACTTTAGCTTCACTCTGACTAGAAGCTGTCTGGTGGTCAGATTCATCTCGATATTCCTTGCCACAATGCTGCGTGTTGGAGTGATGATGCAGCCTTGATGCTGCTGTAGCATGTGCTCACTTGGAAGCAGATCTTCAAGCAATTGCCAATGTCTCTACTGAGGCACACAAGAAAATGGGACTGAGGCTTAACATTTAGAAGACTAAGGTCCTGCATCAACAAGCTCTTAATGAGCAGTCCCCAGCTACAGTCACTCAGATTTACACTGAGACTCTGGAAAACACTATTTTCTGTACCTTGGAAGCCATCTCTCACAGAAGGCTGACATCAACAAAGAAACCCAATATCACCACAAATGTGCAAGTACAGACTTCAGACACCTGAGGAAATGGAACATCAGATTCAAAATCAAGCTTAGGGCTTATCAAGCAGTTGTGATCCCCACCTTACTGTATGAAGTTGAGACTTGAGCAATATACAGGACACCAAGTTGCTTGCGAAGTACCATCAGCGCTACCTGCAAAAGATCCTTCAAATCCAGTGGGAAAACAGACACACCAACATTAGTGTCCTCTCACAAGCAAACACCACAATCCTCAAGGTGATAATCATCTGACGTCAACTTTGCTGGGCCTTTTGCATTATTCAGATGTCCAACTCCAGATTCCCAAAGAAAGTTTTATTCTTCCAGCTCAGTCAAGCAGTATGTTCAAGAAGAGGGCAGAAAAAGTGCTTCAAGGATGTCACAGCCAACTTGAAAAAGTCCATGGAATAATGGAAAACAATCATCCTTGACTGTGAGAGATTGCAGACAGTGACCTTCCTCAAAGGATTATTGTGAGGAAAACTACATAAAGATTTGTAAGGTATTCAGAGACTATGGTACTAGAACATAGGTGCCCTGGCTTCATATTTCCTTCTCAGTTTCAAGGGCTGTGCAAACAAGGCTTCCTGCCTTTAATCGCTGCTCTGGGACAGCTAACTGTGGAGCATTAAACAAAGGGGGAGAGGGCTGACCAAATGACCAGCAACAAAAGGTATCTGCAAACAGAACAGACAAAGCAGAGTTTGAAGATTCTAATCTCTTCTTCTTTGAAACTATGCACTAGGAAGATAAGCTGATGATACTGTATCTACTGGGGCAGCAGCAGAGGCAAACCAAATTGTAGAAGATACTGAAAATGCATATTAACCTTCCATGATACCTGACAGAAGCTATTTATGTATCAAATGTCACCTGATAGAGCTCATAAAAGAAAAGATCCAAGCACTAGACAGCTGGAGACAATAATGAAGTTCATACACAAATGTGAAAACATAATGAAAGAAGAGAGGTCAGAAAAGACTCCATGGACTATTCAAGATTTGCAAGATCTACTGAACAAGATGCCATGGAGGGCAGAGCATTTTACAAGAAGGGAAATGCATGGAAGAATAGTATCATGAAAATAAAGAAGAAAAAAAACACAGTTGGTGAAGAAAAAACAGAGCTGAGGAATGAATTTCAGTTTGTCCTACAAAGAAGGAATGATGCACATAGCCAGGGACTGGAGCCAAAAAAGGAATATGGATAAGGGGGATATACAAGAGAAAGAGAAAAAAGGACACAGTGAACTGCAAGCAGAAGAAAGAAAGGAAGAGACAGAATGTGAGATTCAAACCAATAACAGCAGGAGCCAAGTATATGTGATTAAGGGGCTCCTTCTAAATAAGAAGTGACAAGCCTCAAACCAGAATAGATCCAGAGAAAAAGAATGTGTGCTTTCTGCCAGGAGTAAGGATAAATGTGAACCTAAGGTTAAAATGTATCGTCATGGGAGAAGGGGAAAAAGGCAAGGTAGATATGCACTTTACAGACTAATTAAATTAGATATACATAGAACACAAGGTTTTGTGAACTCTAGTTCACTTCAGAGCATCTGATGAAATGAATTCGAGTTGACAAAATCTTGTGTTCTATATATGCCTTAGATAGTCTTTAAGGAACATATATCTATCCTGCCTTCTGCCTGGCTTCAGACTACCACATCGAACAACCTCTCTCTGTTCATGGAAAGGGAAAGTCCCTCCCATCAGGAGAATGGCACTAGCCAGATTCCTGGAAATAGATTAAGCACAGCTATGCCAAGCTGGGGATGATTTTAAAGAAGTGGATGTTCAGGTGACCTTCAGTAAGATTATTCCAGTCCCTAGAGACGAAGGAACAAACCATGATAAGATACTGAAGATTAAGAAATGGTTGGAGGATTGGTGATGAAGGGGTGCTACAAAGAAGGTACTGAGATTTTTGATCACAGGGAGCATTCATAAAGCAAGGACTTTTCTTCACAAACAGACTTTTCCTATGTACTTTTGTGTAGCCTTCTGGGATCAAAGTTAGCACAACTGAAAAGAAGAGATTTAAAACTAAGGAATGAGGAGAGATTGTATAAGGGAAAATTGTATATTAGAAGGACAGCAGTCATGGTGGAATAGCAGTCACAACAGGCACAGCTGGTGAATTCAGACTGGTGGGGCAGATGGAGCATCACACGGGAGCGGGGAGGATGGGGCTGGCTTGCAGCCAGCCAGGAGCAGGGTGGGGTTTGCAGTCACCTGGGCACTCCCGCCAGGAGTAGGGAGGCTGCAACACCCCCCCACCACAAGCCGGCTGGAAACCCTACCCTCCGCTCCTATGTGCCACTCCACCCACCCCACCAGTCTGAGTTCACCAGCCGCACCTGAGTCCCAAGTGGAAAACCAAGGAAAAGTTGGGGAGGAAGGGGGGTGGGGTTAAACTTTTTACATTCATGATGTGGTACACTGCAAAGAAATATATAACGGACTGAATAAAACAGAATCAATTTGGGCCAAAATCGTTTTGGGGAAGGATTGCTAAAAAGAGTCTACTGAAGTAGTGCTGAAAGTCTGCCATAGGTCTACTGGTATGATTTAGATATGGCCAGCAATTTCTTTATTATTAAAAAGAGAAATAATACTGGGATTATGGGAGATTTTAGCTTCCCCGATATAGACTGGATAACAAATGCAGCTAATAATGGAAAGATATTCATTGATGTGATAGATGACAGATTTCTTCTCCAAAAGTTACTGAAGTAACAAAAGATGATGCTATTTTAAACTGAGCTTGGGTAAGAAAAAAGACTGTTTTAGAAGAGCTGGTTGTGAAAAATAACCTCGAATTGAATGACCCTGGGTTGATTCACTTTACATGAATTGGAGGAATAAACAAAAATAGATCTGTAACATAGGGGGACAGGAGTTTAATTTAAAAAAAACAAACAGATTTTGACAAATTAGGGGAACTAGTTAGTGAAGTCAAAATGACTGAAGAGCTTAGGGATTTAAATGTGAAAAAGGGATGGGATTTTTTTATGTGCACCAAAGGTACAACACTTATGTGGAACTTGCTTTTCAAGCAACGGGAAAAGTGTAGGGAAAGGCTCCAGACCCAACAGGATGAACAACTGTCTCAAAAAGGAGACTGTAAAATGAGTGCAAACACATAATGAGAAAAGAGATCATTTAGAAAAATCAAACTACATCTTGAATGTCAAAAAGGCTACGGAAAAAGGTGACAATAGCCAAAAGGCAGGTTTAGCTTAACCTTGCAAAGGAAATCAAGCCCCCTCCCACATCAAAAAACCCCTAGAAATAAGTTATATAGTCATAAAGTAAAAAGAAAACAAGGAAAGAACAATGGAAATGGGGTAGAGATTAAAGATTATCTAGGTATGGTACAATTACTAAATGAACACTTTTCCTAGGGACAAATCCAGGATGGCTAATAGGAATGAACATACAGAAACAGAAATTACAATATTGAAGGTGAAAGAGCTTAATGGGTTCAAACTGAGGAGATTACTCAATCTCCTTCTGAGAATACTGAAAGAACTGTTATGTGAAACTACAAGTCCAATAACAAGGTTTTTAATGACTCTACCAACGTGGGATGGAATTATATGCCTGAAGAATAGCAGGTGTATTATGTCTTGTTTAAAAAAGGTTATTTAGACAGAGGCCTGTTAGTCTGACCTCAGTGGAATTCATAATGTTTTTTTAAAGTACTTGTTTAAAACAACTATAAATAAAGACATAGCTATAAATGGAGAATGGTATAAATATCAACATTGGTTTATTAGGCACAGCTAACACAATAACATAGCTACTTTTTTAGACAAGGGATAGATCTTATCTATCTGAATTTCAGCACAAAAAAAGTTCCAAATGAGAAATTAGCAGCTCAGACAGAAGGGAAAGAAATGAGATTAGTACTAGAATAAGGTGAAGGGACAAAACCCCAGGGAACTAACAAACTTGAAGAAGGTTATTAATAGATTTATTCAAAGAATAATTATGGCATTTATCCTATTTTAATCAGTGACCTGGACTGATAAGGTAGAGTGTAGTAAGGAACTTTGCAAGTAATAAAAATGTGAAAGGCATCATCAATATAGAAGAGGATCGGAATATCATATAGAATGAATTAAATGACTTTAGGAACTAGAATGATAAAAATGCAATGACATTCAACAGTACAGAGTGCAAGGCCATTCACTTGAGGACTAAAACAAAAATATCTGCTATAACTCTCAAAAGTTGGAAAGAACAGAGGAGAAAGACCTAGCTTTATTAGTTGATCACAGAATGACTAAGAACCACCAATGCAATGTGACTATGAAAAATGCAAGTGTTATCCTAAAGTGCATCAAGTAAGGCGTTTCTAAAAAAAAGAGGAAAGTACAAATGCTGATATACAAGACAGTCATAAGATCTCATCTGGAATACTGCATACAATTCTGGTCATCTGGATTCAAATAAGACGAATGCAAAGTGGAACAGGTACAGAAAATGACTATCAACATAATTAGCAGAATGGGGATTCTAGAAAAGATTAAAGGTTTGTTTAGCGTAGCAAAGAAAAGGCTGAGAAGAGACAAGATTTCTCAATATGAATACATGAGGGAGTAAAAAGAACAGGAAGTGAGAAAAGTTATTTGAACTAAAGGACATGGCTGACACTGAAAAACAAACAAACTTAAAATTAGAAGGTTTCTACAGATCGGAGAAGTGAAGCTTTGAAACAGCCTTCCAGTAAGAGTAGCGGGGACAAGAACCTGAACTGGTTTCAAGATAGAGATTGATGAGTTTATGAAAGGGATTATATGATGATGTTACCTGTGATAGCAGAGGACTGGAACTGATCATCCTAGAACTTCCTTCAAGTCCCACGTCATATGTCCTTAACTAAGTAGAAACTGGAAGAGGAAATCCTATGAGGAAAATCTATTTTAATTAGATTTTCAATCAGCAGATTTCAAAGCACTGCCCAATAAGCATCCTTAATCCCATTGTACAGGTAGAAGAACAAAGGCAGAGTGATGTCAAGGACTTGTTAAGCATCACATAGCTAGTCCATCTGACAGCACAGCCTCTAACTCCAGATTCAAGGCCTCAGTCATGTGCTTCAACCACTAGGGTAATAAACCCTCCCAAACTATCATTTGATCAACACCTCACTCCTAACCTTTACTGGGGCTGGTTAGTCATCTGCTAGTGATGTGGAGGCCTCTGATGATATTACAGCATATCATCAGTGGGGTTAGCAGACAGTTGAACTAACAAGAAGAGAAGAAATACTATTGAGAGGGAAAATCTCCAGTTTACAAACAGGCTGATTAATTAGCCACATCAGCCAAAGAAAACAAGTAATAGTTGTGAATGTTCCACAGACAAAGTTAATTAACATGAAAACAATGTTTCTTCTTGAGTGTCAAGTTCACCTTCCACAATCAGCTGGTAAAGTCTGATACTTTTACTGCACCTGGAGAATTGTTATTATTTCTAAAAGACTTTCAATTCAGCAAGAAGGCTATGGGGACTAGAGGGACTGTTTATTCCTTCCCATTTGAACAGTACCTAGCACACTACAGAGGGACATGACACAAAATTTAAAGAAAGAGTGGAGTCTCAAGCATTGCTTCTATCTGTCTATGAATAAAAGCATTGCAGGAATGCAGTCCCCTTCCTGCTGAATTTAGCATTTAAACGGCTCTTACCATTTGACTTAAAAGCTACAGATTGTTCCTTTACAAGAACACTGGCATTCTTTCTACAGCTGCTGGGGTCCTGTTCTCTGCCCTAATTAACCCAACAAGGTTAATGAGGTATATTTTAAAAGCTTCCATCTTCTGCAAGGTCAATGATATATGGAGCTTACTGGTGGCCCAGGAGCAGTCAGGAGGACATGACTGCTAAGGCAGAAATTATTCCTGCTGCCAGAAGGTATCAAGAGAAAACTACAGATACAAAACCTGCTGGTATCAGCTCTTGTGGTTTATTGTGGTGGGGATCATGGCTTCAAGTGAGAGACAAAGCTCACATTATTTGGTAGTGGAGTGCCTGGTTAACCAGGGTGATGGCTGTCTGTGTCACACAACAGTGCTAGTAGTAATTGAAAGACCCTGGTATATGGCCTCAGGGCTGCTTTAAGGCCTTAGCATGTGTGGATCTATCCTATGAAGGCAAAATTATTTTAATTTCTTAAAAGCAAAGCTATTGTGCAAATTATTTTTCACTTGTTGGAAGTGTAGAGTGCTTTATTGCAGAAATCAATATGTCAACTAATTCCAAAATTATCATAATCGCTAATTATTAACTAACCACAAGCTTTATTATTTAAGAAAAGTTGGGGTTGTTCTGTCTGGAAGACCAGACATAACACCCTAAACATGACCCAAGGATGAGACACGGCAGACATGACACCATCAAGTCACAAATTTGAGAAAAGATAGTGTCACCTTCTGCAAGGTGTTTTCACATTCACATTATATTATTTTCCTTATAAGGCAAAAGACCTCTTAGAAATGAGATTAACCAACCACCAGGTATATTGATGCTATATCAAATTAGCAACAAGCTGTGTTACAAAAGTAGTGCCCCAGTGGGAATTTAGGAGGATCCAACTATTAGAATCCAGAGGTCACTAACCCTTTTCCTTCCCAGATAGTGTGAGCATGTTCTCTATTCTTAGTGATCAGCCTCTGATGAAATAAGCTTTCTGGTTATGAAAGCTTATGTCATACATCTCTGTGTTAATTAGTCTATAAAGGTGCAAATTACCTTGCCTCTGTGGCTGTTTCTATTCTTCTTATCCTCATACCTGTTCTCATGCTACTTTGATTGAATTCAACTTAGCTCTCAGGTTTGGCTTTCCAATAAAGGAGTATTCTTCTTGGCTGAAAGGACAGGTGTTCTATAGCCTTGATTTTAGAAAACCCATCACAGAACCAACTGATGATGGCTGTGTCACAGAACCATACAAAATTAGGGTTGGAAGGAACCTCAGGAGTCAGGAGGTCATCTAAATCCAACCTCCTGCTCAAAGCAGAACCATTCCCAACTAGATCATTCCAGCCAGGGCTTCGTCGAGTTGGGCCTTAAAAACCACCAAGGATGGAGATTCTACCACTTCTCTAGGTAACCCATCCCCATGCTTCACCACTCTCCTAATGAGAGAGTTTTTCCAAATACTGTATCTAACCTAAACTTCCTTTGCTGCAACTCGAGACTATTGCTCCTTGTCCTGTCATCTGCCACCACTAAGAATAGTCCAGCTCCATTCTCTTTGAAACACCCCTTCAGGTAGTTAGATGCTCCTATCAAATCTTCCCTCAGTCTTCTCTTCTGAAGACTAAATAAGCCCAGTTCTCCTAACCCCTGCTCATAAGTCATGTGCCCCAGCCCCCTAACCATTTGCATTGTCCTTTGTTGGACTCTCTCCAATGTGTCCACATCCTTTCTATAGTGGCGGGTTGAAAGCTGGACACAATACTCAAGATTCATAGATGTACTCCAGGTGCAGAATAGAGGGGAATTGTCACTTCCCTTGATCTGATGGCAACACTCCTACTAATGCAGCCCAGTCTTGGTAACAAATGTAACAAATCATCCCAGGTTCAGGGCCTAATCCCAGGTTCAGGGCCTCCCCAGCACTCATGCTGTCTGGTTGCAGGATGCACACCTTCTGTTAACTATGGTTCATAGAAGGCTGGTTCACCTTTGTGAACACAACTTCCCGATGCACAGTTTATGGACAGCAACAATGGAAACCATTGTTTATATAAATAGATAAAGCAATGAGTATAATTTATCAGTGGAAGAAGTCATATTTTACTTATCAAAGAGTGTCATTTATGATGGTTGAAAAATGTGGTTTGGTACAATGGAGGATGAGATTGATTGTGGTTTTTGGTGGCAGATTGTTGTTTGGATTAATACAAATACAAAAGAGCCCAACTCTAACCTTATCTACATGCTCTAAATTATAACCGAAATTAGAAATAAAGTGTAGAAATGTGACTGATTTGCAATCCAATATACCCTACCTCCAGCAAAGTCAACTCAACCTTTTTCGTCAACAATGCTACACCACTGAAACCACAAACCCCTTCTGAATTGCCTGGAGGGAAAATAAATGAGCATTTCACCAGGTCCTAAAGGTCATTACAATCAGGCTGTTTGGGACCAGAATGAAAGAAAGAAAATGTTATCGAGTCATGACACTTTAATGCCAAATACCTGGCCAGTGGGAATTCAACTTGAGCATCTCCACTCTCTTCCAATGTGGGACTGTGGTACGAAGAGAGAGAGGGGTGGGAAACAGTGAGTATTTTGATGCGGTAACAGTCAGAGGCATGCTTTGTGTGATGATGGAGTTTGCCAGTTACAGTGGTTTGCAGAGTGAAACATGGACAGAAATTAAAAGTTGCTTTATACAAACATTTCCTCTCCTCTGTGTGTGCATCTGCATTGTGCAGGTGTGTGTGTCTGCACACAGTACGTGTCCATGCATGTAATATCCTGCCTAATGATTTTTCCCTTTGCCTTTTCTAGTTGAGCAGTATTTTTTGCTGAGCTTTCTTTTCCCTCACTCAATTTTTTAAATACGTTACAGTGAGAGAGGAACTTGCCAATTTATGCCACAGTCCAGGAAACAGTTTAGCACTATTACTGATTGGTGGAGTAATGAATCTGGGTACTTTATTGAGGTGTACAAGACCCAATGAACACTCACTAAGTCAGTGACACCAACTATTTTACTTGAAGTGAATTCTTGTTCTGGGTTCCCTGGGGATCTGATGCTGACAAGAAGTTTAAAAATGTAGACCTAGAGGAAGGCTGAAAGAGTCTTTATATTAAAAAAGCTAGATATTACAAGCAGGCCTGCTGCACTGGCTGAGGCTGGGGAGGAGGCAATGAAAAGGGAGCAAGGGGGTGGGAGGGTCACCTGCATCTTTTATTATTTTTCTGAAGTAAGCAAAGCAGATCGAAGGAACCACATTGAGAGCTGCCTCTGGGGAATGAGTGGAGATGGGAATATCAAACAGCTTCTCTGCCCTTCAGCTGCTGTAATGCCACCTACAAAAAAAGAAAAAAATGCCAGACTACCTCTGTAAAACAAACATCTGTTTCCTTCAGAGACAACCCTGTTTCATTATACAGAGAATGTTTTAAGTGGCACACATTAAATGTGCATTCACCAGAATCAACACATGATACACTCCAGAGAGGCAAAAGGCCAGATTCTTACTGCATTGTGGCAAATGGTAGTAACATCATCAACTTCAGTGGACTTGCCTCACATTTACATTGGAATAACTGAGAGCAGACCCTAAGTGACAAACAAGAGTACAGCTACAAGGGCACTCAGACAATAACTGCAGAAAGGCAGGGTGCTCAACATGGTTGCAGAGACGCAACAATGCTGTTGGGATATAGATAACTTCCCCGTAGATCACTCAGAAGTGTCCCCACCGAGCTACCTTGGAATCTCCAATTCCTTAATGTCAAGGAGATGATTTGCAACAACCCGAGTTCTCCTGCCTCACTGCAGCTCAATGACAGAAAATCTACCTCAGAGTCATCTGAATAACAAAATTCTTTTTTAGCTTCAAAAAGTTTTATTGACCTGACAGTGGCTTTATTCACCAGTTCCCTATCTTGGCAGGAAGACACACACCCCAGCCAAGAGGCTGTCAGAGACCTCACACCCATACACAAGTAAGAAACTGACAAAAGAGAGTTAATGGGTCACAGACCGAGCGCACCAGTTCAAGTTGTTGAATGAACCATTTCCCTAACTAGAAAACAACAGCCCCAGTTTGCACCTCAATCTTCCTCCCTTTAGAACCACAAGGTCCAGAACTACACACACAGCATCATTTCTAGCTTGAAGAAGTAATTACAAGAGTAGCCCAAAAAGCACCTAGAAACCACGTAACTCCCATCTGCCTGATCCTCTACCCTTGTACTCTTGGCTTCACTGTAAAGCAAAGAAGGATGGGGCAGGATGTTACTATAACACTCCATACCATTCTGCCACAGCATTGGAATGCCCTGGACAGCTGTGCCCATGCTCCATGGCCAAGATTTCACCAATGGGTAGAGTCAGATGTCTAGGTTTGTTTGGTGTGTACAAACCTTTGTAGTGACTATGCCTGAAAGAGATGTTGGAGAGGATCCACCAATATTCTCCTTGACCATGGCAGAGAGTCATCTCCTTGACAGAATTAACAGGAAGCCAAGCTGAATAGATCTTGGTGGGAAGCCATCTTTGTACCTCTTGCTGTTTTCTTATTATCAGGAAAGCACTAGTAGATCACAAGTACATCAGGCACCACTTAGGAGAGGGAAAATTTTCGAAAAAAGTTGTATGAAGGTTGTATGCAAACCTTAGCTAAATAAGGGAAAAATAGCAGACTGCTTTCACGGAGAAATGACCTTTAGGGGGATAACATCACCTGGGGCTCTCAGCATTGATGCATCTCAGGAGCTAAAGGCAATCAGGACTTATAGTAGAGATGATATCTTTTATTAAACCAACAAGATGTTTGCAAAAAAAAAATGAATTTAATTGCAAGCTTTCAGCCACAAACACCCTTCATCAGGCATTGGAGAACAGATTATAAAAGTTCTTCTGGGTAGAAATGAAAGTTCTATTTCATTGGATTTCGAAAAGGAATCGACAGATGGAAAACTCCTCTGGGCAGTCAGTTCATAGCTGGTATGAAGCCTCTCATCTCCTGTGAAGATCTGGGATGATGCCTCACAAGCTGGATACCTCCTCAGGAGCTAATATTTTTCAAGGGTTTGTCAGTCATCAAGCTGATGGTGTCTCCAAACATAGCAGCACAAAGCTTGTATGCTGGCACATCCAGTTCTCCAAAAGGTCTCTTCTGATACAATTCAGAAGAAAGGCAAGAATAAAAGAGATAGAAGATCAAGCCAAGGTTCTCAGAAGGCTATAAAAGGGATCACAGTTTCATAGTAACTAGGGTCAGAAGGGGCCTAGAGCAGGCCATCTAGTCTGACCCCCTGCCAATGGCAGGAACGAGTGCTGGGGTCACAGGACC
>JAGPOW010001296.1:58539079-58554595 GCA_030014935.1 Caiman crocodilus
TCAACAGGGACCCCCGCATCCATGGATTTGGTCACCTGGTCATAGAAGGTGACCAGGTTGGTCTGACAGGACCTGCGCTTAACAAAACCATGCTGGTTTTGGATCCTTATGAAAAGCAGAACAACTTGTTTGTAGTGACATCAAGCAGCCCGGATTTAGGTGGGTAAGTTTGTTCATGTGTTTAAATGTGTATGCGCCTCTGTGCACTGTATAGCTGTTACTATTATAGGGGGAATTGGTAGCAAACCCTATATTTAGGTTGCCTGACACTGTTATAAAAGATTCTTTATAGCTTTGCTCAAAAAAAAAAAAAAAAAAAAAAAAAAAAAAAAAGGCTCACACATCCATTCTTTGCAGCAGGCCTTTGAAATTCAGCTGGGAAATAGCCCTCAGGCGAGCTACATGCTCTTTCTTTGGCCCATCAAATTCCATTTCGGCTTAGCTGCGTTATAAACTGTTAAATAATTGCCATTTCTCTTCTGTCACCTGCTGTGCTCAGGAACGTGCTGGAAGCTTGCCAAAAAAACACGCAACACACACATTCTAAAGAGCTAAGCCCATGGTGCCATTAACATCGCTGTAGCAACATCACTGCAGAAGGGACAGGGAACAACTGGTAGCTGCTAAACCAACTATAACAGCAGAGCGGTGTAGAAAGCCAAATAATGTAAGGTTCGTGCATGACACCTCATAGATGGAGTACATGACCCTAAAAGCTGATCCCCCCCCTTCTTGGTGCACCATGTTGGAGGAATCTCTTCAAATTTCCTTAGATGAGGAAGAGAAAAGAAAAAGATTGAGTTGGGCAATCATGGCCAACCATGAAGACAGCACAAAAGGTACCTATTTGTAGGTGCCTAGTACCTTTCTGGCACAAACCCCTAAAATGTCCAACTACTGTAGTTAATCTAGCAGATCAAGTGGTAGAATGCTATGCTAAGGGATCTAAAGTGCACATGTGATGTGGGATTATTACAATTATACCTAACAGGATTGTTTTTTACCTTTTTTCTCTTTAGAAGAGCTAGGAAAGTATACACAAATCCACATTAAAAAGGACATTATTCAGTTAGCAAAATCAAGCACTCAAAAAATTAAGACATGCCAGGTTTACAGTTTCTTTTGCAACCCTAATCCTGCTGCCTTTATGTTTATGCACTGTGACAGTCTCTATTATGTGACTGAATGTAATTTTTCTCCACATTCACTACACAAGAAGATGCACAAAAGGGCAAAATTAAGGTAGCACAGGCAGTGATAAATCAGGTCTTTCTTAACTTTGGAATATTAGATTTTTTTTTAACTTTAAATCTTATTTTTGCATGCTTTCACATAGCTCCATAAATGTTCTCTGGCCTTAATAGAAGAAGTAAATAGCATAAGAAAGCACTCAAGTAGATTCTGAAGGATCTAGTGAGGTACAAGGACAGGGGTGGGCTAAATGTGGCCCACAGCCCAGGTATGGCCCTCCAGGCCATTCTATCTGGCCCACAGGGCCCTTAAAAAATTTAGAAAATTAATATTCATCTGCCCCTGGCTGCCTGTCATGCAGCCCTTGACGACTTGCCAAAATTCAGGAAGCAGCCCTCTGCGCAAAATAATTGCCCACCCCTGTACTAGGAGAACCACGAAAATCCAAGCCCCATGAACACCAGGAAGAAGGAATAGTGAAAGAGCACTGGGTAAACAGACCAATGGCAAAAGATAAAGATTGAGGAGTGTTTCTACCTTCCAAAAAGAAAGCTCTCAGGATATGTCTGCAATGATATTTAAAAATAACCTTTAAGGTCATACTCAAAACACAGAAGCTGCCCTTTCCCATGATTAACTTGCTTTGCAGCATTCTGCAGACTGAGATTCCTGCCCCCATCCAGCAGAGCCCTTCAGAAATCAGGTCCACTCACCACTTCACTTCTCGTCTTTAATTACAGACAACAGAGACAGGCAGTAATAAAAATGTTCAAGGCTTTGTAGAACTGCTGCAGCAAATTCCCCATGCTAAGGGACCTATCAAATTCACAGGCCCCAGCAACTGATTAGATAGCTGTATCACAACTGGGGTTGCCATTTTGAAGGTGCATCAAGGCGCTACTTCCCCACCCCCCGTTGCCTCTGATTGGCTGAGGGGCACCACAAATTCTACCCCTCCCAGGCATTGATTGAGAGCCCTAGCTGGAGCTGCTTGGCTTGTCAATTCAGTAATTACCACCCTCTTCAAGAGGCAGACAGTGATAATTACTAAGTTGACAAACAGTTTTTGGTGGGCTTTTCTCTGCTCCCTTCCCTCTCCCCCCACCCTTCTAGGAGACAGCTTTAACCAGCTCTTTGCTGGCTTTTTGAACAGAGGCAGTTCCCCATACTTTTTCATGGGGAACCGGCTATTTCATGGGAGACTGCCAAATTACACAGTTTCCATGAAATCCATGATTTGTTAGTGGCCTGAGTGCCAAGGAGAAGTCAAGAGGCAAACTCTATATCAGGCCCTGAAGTTCAGCAGAACTTCTAGGATCAGCCTTCACTGTTGCTGAGCCCCAAACTTAGGAGTTTTCAGTACAGATGGGTCAGTAGGTGCAATCTTCAGATCAGCTCCAGGTCAACTCCAGCCTAGTAGATCTTCAGTGACCTTAGTGAGAGGTCTGAATAGTATAAAGAGGATGGAAGCCAAATTAAAGAAGAGAGTTGGGGGGAGGAAACTGATACCAATACAGTGGATAGTAGGCAGTTCTCCAGAGGATCTTGGAATTAAGATGGCGACAGGAAAATAGGACGTTAATCAGCAGAGGAGGTTAAAGGAAGCTTTTTTTTTTTTTTTTTTTTAAGGCCTGAGCATTGAAAAGTATGCTTGGAACAAACAGAAGAAACCAGAGAAGAGTAAGCAGGTGCAACATCTATACTAAATAGAGATGATTATGCAGCAAAGGACTAGGAATGACAAAACTTGATTTCTGTTTTTGGTTCTGTTGTGCACTTGTTGTGTAACCTGGAAAAAGTCATTTAACCACTGTGAAACAGTCATCCCATCTGTAAAATGGGAATAATAATGCTTCCTGCACTGAAAGGATGTCGAGAGTTAAATTAATGCTAGTTCATCAAAAGGTGGGGAGGTCCTCAGATGGGAGCAGCAATATAAATCAGCATCATAATTCACTGGCTCACCAGTGCATCTGGTTTAAAACAAATTGCAGAGTGCATGAATGCACACTAAATAATTAAATGACTTTACCTTAGAGGAAAGAGAATTTATCACAGAAAAGTGTAAGCTTTTTGAGCTACACTGTGCAGTTACGACAATGAGGATAGCTAGAGTAAACAAAACAGAATATTATTGCAGTATGTTAGATATTTATTTCTTTAGCAGTAGAGAAAAATGACATGATCTTATATTAGACAGTTTAGGATTGTGGAATGAATCAAATGCTTAGGGCCCAGTTCTCATGTTTTCTCTAGCTGCTTTGCATGCAGAAGTGGCTCCAAGCAACTAGAAAGAAAGCCATTTCTTGTACACAGGGGCCACAGAATAGACATGGCAGCTCTAGACCTCTTTTCTTCTGGCCTCCATCTTAAGGATTATTTTTGGAAGAGGACATGGCAGGGGCATCCAAAGTCCCAGTAGCACTCATACAAAAATAGAGCCTTAGAGCTGTGGCCAAGTAAACAGAAAGTAGCCTAAGGCCATCTCCAGGCCAGGACAAACTTAACAATGATTGAGGGACACCATGAACTCACCAGCCTTTTCAGCTGTACTAAGCACATCCAGATTTCAGGTAAACATCTAGTCCTACTTTATTATTATAATTATTAACATTATTATCATCATCATCATCATTCTTTTTCGGTGACATTGGAGAGCAGAGTTAAGGTTGAACATTTCTCAGTTCTTAGCTTTTAAATGTTATATCTATACAACTTTATTTTTTTTGATGCAAGTCTTCATAGTAATAAACATATATGCTAAAGACACACAAAAATACATATAACTATGCATCTATTTATTAGAGTCCAGTTGTATGAATAAGTTATGTCTTAGCAATTAATGAATTCAAATATTTGTCTTTATCTTTGAATATTACTAAAAAAATAAACCCCAAGCAAATCAACAAAAAATCTATGTATTTGCCTCAATGCAATCTAAATGGAGATCATTAACACTGATATCATCACTCAAACCCAAACCCTAAAGCAGACCTTGGGGAAACTACTTTCCCAGTGACACATAGCATGACCTTCAATTCCCAGTAGCCTAGGAGGAATTGGTACCCAACTATTCATACATTCAGAATGCCCATACTGTGCCTGGTCTGTGACATATGCAACATATCCTCATAATTATTTATTTAGCTGGCAGGTCCTATGGATTAAAAGAAAATGGAGTCCTGAGGGTTAAGAGGGAAAATAAAGTCTATGACTGAACAAAACTAATTTTCTAGTTGCTTGATTGATGCAGATCTTTTCCCTTCATCTTCAGTTGCCAGTAGTTTTGCGACTGTGTGTGTGTTTCTTTGTACTCTTATCTTTGCTTTAAGACGAGACTTTTTATGCCTTTGCTAGCCCTTAGCAAGAAACAACACAGAGCCCTCTGGGGGGAAGAACTGTTCCCGCCCCCATTCCCTCTCACCACCACCCTTTGGCCTATATAAGCTGTTCTCCAGGGGCAGATTTTACATAAATACATATTTAAGAAGTCACTAAATTATAAAAGATGCCAAAAATGGGAGACATGGCTACAGAATACAGGGCCCAGGGGAAGAAACAAATAGCAACATCTCTTAGAGGAGAAAACCAAAGGATTGAGCACATAACCAGTGTAATTAGCCCTTACATCAGTGTAAAAAAGGGAGTGGACACACAACATACTGCCCTTATACCACTGTAACATATCTGAATTACTCTAGAAAATCAGACAAAAACTATACTAGTGTTAGCAATACACAGCTACAACTATCCAAGGAAAGACATTTGCTGTACCATATTTTCCAAATAAGATATACACATTGTTTTTGAAAGGCAGAGTGAAGAAAAAAATGTGTCTTTACTTCTGCCTCTGTGATGGGGGGAATAGTGCAAGCCTTAGCTATTAGCCAACAGCTAAGAGCCCCATATGCAGTACTACAACATTACTTTCCCTTTCCCTAAATAAGAGTCAGACTATTATTACGGTATCTCCTTGCTTATAAGCAGGGGTCTACCTAACTCACGGGGGCACTTAGCAATTTTTGCAGGTTGCTCACTGTGTAAAGTTCTAATTCCAGAGTCATTTACAGTGGCCCTGCCCCTTGGCACACGTTGGCACACAGGCCCTAGCAGGGAGAGGGTAGATGAGGGGGTAGCCACTATTCTGTCTGCTGCCCTTTGTGCCACCCCATCAGCCAGCACCTTCCCAGTGGGCAGCCAGCATTTTATTTTATTAAGTTTTTGTTATCATTGTTGATTTCAAAGATTTCATCGTTTCCACACACACACACACACACATATATAATATACATATATATACACTATACATATATATAATATTATATACACACTCAACATACATGGGATGTATTTATCTTACCAGCTACACAAATCCAAAAAGCAAGAATATGTCTTACTGGTTAAAGATGGAAGGCTAATATTTAAAAGCACCTTTAACTCAGATACAAAATGTACAGTTAAAAACTACTTCCAATTGCAAGTGGTTTTGTAGGCTGTTCTGTCTTCCCATTATATGTCCTGCCTGATCCTCATTCACCATAAATTTTTCCATACACGAAGCTATAAGTTCAGTTTACTTTCCATGTATGTTATTCTCTACTAAATCATATTCATCCTCTTTAACTGGAATATAATGGATGTCTTTCTCTACAGCAATTAAGACTCTAGAGCCCAGTGCGCATACTAGAAAACCTGCTGGTTAGTAAAAGTTCTTGTCAAGAGCAAAAGTATTGCTGGTACTTATTTGAATGAGATTGACTTTGTTTCTCTGGGGGTTGGGACTGCTGTCACTCTATTTGCTAAGATGCCATTGGCTTGCTTTCTGATCAGGTCATCTGGATTGGTTTCAAGTTTTGTCCAATGTGATTTACACAGCTTTTATGTTAGGCTTGGTTGCTGTGAGTTTAATACCTTTAAATTGTCTTGAGTTTTGTCCCCAATTGTACCACTGCCTTGCAGATCCCATAATTTGCAGTGCTACAACCATGGCTTTTGTGGCCAAGTTGAATCTTTTAACAGGCCCTACCCTCATAAGTCCTGTGCAACTCTTTCAGGAGACTTTAACAAATTGCGGGAAGAAGTATTAACCATCTCCATCACATTCAAGACACATTGGGTACATAACACATTTAATCAGCATGTAGTAATAAACTCTGGGACAGTTTGTGCTGGAGTTTATTGCTCCTGGGTGCAGTGTTTACATGTTGCACCACCCTAGCTCAACAAGCCATGGAGGGGCAAGCTGGGGCATGAGGATCCTATCATGTGGGGCTAGCCAGCACAGAGTTAGTTAATTTACTGTGCCATAATACAGACATATGTGTAGACAGTGACGCTTTACTGAGGAGCTAATTAGTTGACTAAAGTAAAACACGCATGTAAATGAACCCACTGGTTTTAAAAATGATACCATAGTTATTTCTAGACAAAATCCTTTACGGTCTTCCATAGTTGGTGCATTGCATAGAGACGGTGGCTGGAAAAAGTTCTCAAGGACAAAATAACAATGAGAGATAGCATTGCTGATTTTGACCGTTCAGGTGGTGTGATACTAGAGTGGTGCAATCAGGTACAGCACTTTCTAGTTTCCTATTTTTCAGCCAATCCATGAACTGTGACATTCCCTTCTACAGGCCTTCAGTCACAGTGGTATGAAAAGCCTTCAGGAAATCCAGTTTAGAGCCATTATCTCATGGAGGCAACTGCAATTTCACGAGCAAACCCCAGGCACTACATTTTTACAACAACTCTTGATTAGTCAGCTCATTGGTATGCAGGTAGTGAAGCCTTCAAGAGAGATTTGAAGATCTTTCCTTCAAGATATTGTCCCAGATTTTTGGGCATCTCTCAGAGAGCTGAAAAGGCTAGAAAGGGTCCTTTTTCAGGTTCACTAATTTTATCTTCTGCTCAAGGTACCAAGATATTTGGCTGCTATTTGAGTTGTGAGAGGCAGACATCAACATGAGTTTGAGTCTAAAATGGAGGCAGGCAGCCCAGGGTGTTATTCTGGTCTGTTTCCGATCCTTCTGCAGATTATCTTCTACTTCACGTACCTGTTTTTGCCACCATTTCCCTGTAACTCAAAATAGTACCTCTTGGGGAGTGAGGGCAGGCGGGGGAAAAGAGGATTCCTTTGGAGGAAAAGTTATTTGCTAATAGTGGAGCAGAAGTATTCCAGTCTGCAAATAGGGCTTATAGAAAATACCCAGTATGCATGTGAAAACAAGTATGTGGTAGGGCAGGGGCCAGCAACCAATTTCAAGCCACAGGCCAGAACAACCCAGCTTCCAGCTGGAGAGAAACTATGCCAGGACCAGAGAGCTGGAAGCTGTTTTCACACGGCTCCTGCTTCTCCCCACTCTCTCCCCTATCCAGCCCAGCCCTGATGCAGCTACCTTCTGTCTGGAAGCTATGTTGTACCTCAATCTTGGAGCATGGGGAAGGGGGAGAAGGTGGTTTGGAGAAACAGCAGTGGCACAGGCACATCTTCTATCTCCCCAGTCCCAGGAGACCGCAGTTCCTCACTGCTCAACTCTAGCATGGGCAAGACACTTGATTGTGGGTCTGCACGCCAGATCTAGCCCATGGGTCATACACTACCAAACCCTGTACTAGAGAATATAGAGAGAGGAAGGTGTTTGCTCTTCAATGATACCCCCCTAAAAGGATCAATGTACTAATAACACCGCCTACACACACACCCACACCCACACAGGACTGGTACCAGGACTCTTGTCATGAATCCTGGAATCCTCCAAAAATTTGCATGCAGATGAGATACAGGATAACCTGGTCCAGTTCCACCTCATGGAGGGCAGAGTGATACTAATCATCTGCGACAGGCTGAAAGAAGGAGCAACAGAGGGATTCTGGGTGAACTGCTTGGGGCCCCACTTGGTGATGTGTGCCAGACATTAAAAGCTGATGAAGAAACAGGGATCTTGAAAATAGGGGGGAAAAAAGGCACAGCTCAACTGAGGCAGTGAAGAAGTGAACATATATTCAGTGTAGTGATTCACTATGACTTGAAAAAAAGTCAGCATTGAAGGGGACTGAGTGCAATGGAGGATACCACCTTTCTTATTCATACAGGCTATATTAACCTACTCTTGTGGTGGCATCAGCACATTATAGCAATTTTGGCACCAAGGGGAGGGTGTTAGCCTGGTATCGTAATACCTCTAGGACTGATGCCAATTCCCTGTGGAGGAAACACTTGCCCATTTTTTTTTTTTGCAGGGCCATGCAAAAAAGGGTTCCCATCAGTCTGTCTGCCAAATGCGGGCCATGTGTTTTATAGTCATGCTCAGTGTTGGCTACATTTAATCAACTACATAGCTGGTTTCCATTATTGACCACATGCTGCTTTTGGAAACATTTCAATGATAGGTAATGTATTTAATGAGGTTTCCTTGTATGCAAATGTAAGATTGGAAGCTTTTTCCTCAAGCTGATTGCGGTGGGGAGGGCGGTGACCTTGTCTCATATTCAAGTAAAGACAGTACTACTTTTCTGAGTGTTTGACTATTAACAGTCTCCTCATTTAATAAAATGTACTGGGGGTTTTAGAGAGAGGTCTCCAGCCTAACCTAGATGCAACAAAGAAAAGGCAAAGTTACATCCCCATCTAATCCTGCCTCTACTGGGAAAGAGTGAATAAAAAAACTCAACACTTCTATGTGCAGTAGTCCAGCTTTTATAGAGTAACTTTATCTTAAATTTCTGCAACAGCTCCAGGGACTTCTATTCCCCCAGAAGTGTCATGGCAAACAATTCCCAATGGGGTTGTTGAACTGTCATGCTCCTTGCAGTCTGGTTTCTCCATGTCTGGGGCATCAACCCCTTGTCATCCATCACCTTCTCCCTGCCTGCAATTACCACTCTGTCAGGTCTGCCACAACTGTCTACATACTACCAGCTCTCTCACTTCCAGCACTACAGACATTTTTCTTACAGAGTAGGTTTTTCTCATAGTGACAAACATTAAGAATAGAGAGCAAACATGAATTTAAACCAGGCTTCTGCTCCCTTTCCTATTCTTGAAGCTACCTACATTTAAATCACAGCCATCTCTATTCTTCATTCTGCTTCTGTTGGAAACCATGGTGCAGTTACACTCTCTCAGCTGTGATGTCATAAAGCTGTTGCCTCAGGTGGCTGCAATCTCAACTAATGTCAGAAACCAAGAGGTAGCAAGGGTCAGTACTGTGATAAAAGACCTCCAAAGAAAGCCCAGCAGGGTCCATCAAGTAGTGTTTTGGTAATTCACCGAGTCCCATGAGTGACCCATGGGACAGACAACACTATGTTGCTGAAAGTTCTGTCATTCACTAGGTTCCTGTCATCTTTGAGATATCATTAAAGAACCTAACACTATTATTTCTTTGCACTACATATGTGCCTAGAGCCCCAACTAAGATGAGGGCAGCACAGTGTAAAGAATTGCACTGATGTAATCAGAGGCAGTTCCTACCTTGAGGAACCTACAACATAAATAAGCAGAGACAGATCAAATGTAAGAAAGCAAATGGGGGCACAGAGAGGTGAAGAGATTTGCCAACGCTAAGCTGGCAAGTAAGAACCCAGCTTGGCATACCAAGCTGAAGTTAGAACCCAGGTTTCCTCAGTCTCCTAGTTCAACTATGGAAACACCCTTTTCTCTGGCCTTGATAAATACATTCTTGTTCAATTCATAGTCATTCAGAATGTTTCTACAAAGACCGTTTTTCTTAGATCATTGCTTTGGCTACATCACCTCTTTGCATCCTTTCTTTACTTCCTTCCTTTCTGTCATGCCAAACACAAGACACGTCTTGGCTTCCAAGATCCTTCATACTCCAACTATGACCCTTAAAAAATCATACTGAGAAGTTGACAGCAGCCTTATTCATCCTCTTTCAACCTGTTAGCATTTCACACAAGAACTTCCATGCTCTCTTCCATGTCACCCACCACACTTGGAAGAAGTTGTCTTTGAATATCCTTGGAACTAACTCACTGTTGTCTTTCATATAGTTCCTACATTGCCATGATGGATACAAAGAATTTAACAGCAGTTTGGCTGATTATCCAATTGCTTCCCGGGTCTACCTACTTTCATTTGTCTTATACTTAGATTATCGCCTATTTGAACCAGGGACCAAATTATTGTCCTGTGCCTATACAACACCTGGCATAATAGGACTTGGGACACAGATAGGAGTTAATAGGTGCTACAGCATAAGTAACAAACAATGAAATGAGTACTAACTTCATCTAAATGGCTAAACTAATGGCTGTTTGCTTTAGTAAGGAGTACCTTTCATTAAATTCTTCTTCTATATGCTCCCAGTCTGTGTCCTTAACTGTTATATAGGATCACTGCACATAAATAAACAGCTGACATTTCATTTCAGGGAGACAGCTGCTTTTCAGTAGAAGATAAAGTAAGCCCTGTGCATAAAACTTTGAAACCCTTTAGGAGAAAAGGCACACTAGAAATATCTGGGCTTTTAGTGCCACAGTGCCATTGTGCATCATCACTGCAGGAGCAGGGAAAAGTGAAAACACAGTCTTTGGTTTAAAGATGCAGGCATATCTGTTAAAAAGGAAAGAAGGATATTAGACAAGTCCAGCAAAAGAAGATATAATTCTGTTTGCCTCCATTTATACCTCAAAGGCTTCCCCTAGCATGAAACATACTCCTTAAGATGCTAGCTGCTCACTCTACTCATTTGACAGTCTCTGATTAAACTCCTGGATAATAACCTTGCAAGACAGAGCCAAACTCATAGAAGTACAGGATGTTCTCATCATTGGCTCCCAAAAATAGGACTTTGCCAATAACAGTCAATTGGTTCAGCCTCTGCCAAATTGACTTGCATTGTCCCCCACATGCAATGACTGCTGACACTGTTTGTCCACCACAGTGGAAGACCACAAGTTACTGAAATAGAAGACAGCTTAGGAATGGATATGGTTTACTGACAATACATCCCATTTTCAAAGATGGAGTAACCAAGCTTCCACACTCTCTAGACCTTCTCTTATTCCTTCTGACACCTGCTACTAATAGAACTGGAATAGCTGTAACCCAGCACTCTTACACTATTCCTTACCGTGCCTTCTTTTGGAAAAAGCTAAAACTGGGGGGAATCCATTTCCCTGGTCAGCTCTCCCAGTGGCGTCCCTAAAATGCCACCTGCTGGTATTGTAATAGTTGGTGCCCCTCATAGCTGATGCCCCTATGAAAAGGCTGGGAGTCGGGGAACGAGGAGCACAAAGGGAGAGCAAAACATGGAGAAAGCCGAGTTTGGATGACTGCAGGACTGCAGGGAAATGGAATTCAGGGTGTGATTGTGCAGAAATGGAAAAGAACTAAGATGTGAAGACACAGATATGGGGAAGCAGTAGAGCAACTAAAAGGGGGCAACAGCCCAAGTATGAGGCAGATGCCAGCACTGCCCCATGCCAGGGGGCTGCCTAGGGCATGAAACAGCCCCACAATGCCAGGAAACAGGGGTGGGTGGCTGTCACATAGGGATTGGGAACATATCCCAGCCAGAAAGCCAAACTATGCTAGGGAATGGGTCCACTTATGGGGAGGATGACCTCAAAACCTGCTCCATTATTTTCTAGTAGTATTCGCCTTGATATTGCATTGGTGATATAACATGATGAGCCAGTTCTGAAGTCAGTGGAATTGCATCCACTTATTCTAGAGGTAAATTTGGCCCCCAAAAGACTTTTCAAAGTAATGACTTAGATAATGACACAACCTAATGCAGCAGCTAGTGTGTGATACCCATACAAATTGGGCAAGAAAAGAATGTGATCAAATTCAAGCAGGGTGCTTAACTAGTTCAGGAGAGTTAAAAAAAAATGAAGGGTGAGGGGAGCGAGCAGAAAATAGCAGAAGGGGCTGAGCTCCAGGGAACAATGTCTTGTTCTAACAGTACAGTACAATACAACTATGTCGTACACAGCATTCGTCATGCAAGCTGCATCCCAAAATGCTTTACAAAGCTAAATACAAGAAAGCAAATGGTACAAAGTGTATAGAGTATCTGGTGCACTAAGCAATTATGAAGCAGTGCAAATAGCTATATAATTTCCCCTTTTAGAAGCTGCTGCATAAAAGCTCATTAATTCAGAAAAATGCTGTGTTGCTGCTCTGTGCATTCTTAGGAGCTTTCTTTTCTGCCCCCGTCCACTTCCAGCCACATGCTGCTGACTTTCTCAAAGGACTCAGGGAGCAAACAGACTACCCTCCCCATCCCCAAACATCTCTACACCTTAGGAAAGTGGCTGTTCTGTAGAGCTCCTAAATTTGCCAGAGCAGGGTCCAACCACACAATTCTAAAGATGTTGATGCTTAGTGTAGATTAAACATGCAGTACAATACACAATCCTTTGTTATAGTTATGGAAAACATAAGTGTAAAGATATTATGTGCTGAAGAGATTAGAAACAATTGTGGATATGAACTTTAAAACACATAGGTACCAGTAACATTGTCTGAGGAAACGAAGGCACAGCTGAAAATGTCAACAGAGGGAGAGGTAGGCAATGGCACAGACAATGATAACTTGGTTATGTTGTGATTGTGTGGTTATAGGCAAATTCACTGATTCAGAAAATGTGGGAGAATGAAGGATTAAAAGTGAACGATAATTCCAGGAGATGCAGTGGAAGCCAAGGGTAGGTCTGGGCTGGAGGAGGATATGGAATGGATAATATATATGGCAGGTGGCTGGTTGCTGTGAAGGGCTCTGCTAGTCACATAGCCCTCACAGAAAGCAGGGATAGGAATAGCCCTTCTGAAAGGGAGAAGATAATGAATCTAGTAAGATAATTTTTTCTGCAGAAGCCTAACAACATCCACCTCCGTGCTCAGCTTGGAAATGTGCTGTCATACAGAACCCTCCCACCTCCATCAATATTGTCTATTAATGTCAATATTGCAGTATCACCCAGAGGATCCAGCAGGCTCAGGGCCCCATTGCATTGGGTACTGAACATGCGGTCCTCATCTCAAAGAGATGATAATCAAAGAAAGTATTCTAGATCAGAAGAGGAGCACTGTGCAGTGCACTGGACTACCCACGTATTCCCCAGGTGGGGTATATCTCCAAGAGGCCTGACCATGTGGGGAAAATACAATGATTCAATCACAGGCATTTCTGCACATATTATGTTCTCACTCAGTGGTGTAATTAGGCATCGTCAAGCAGGGCATCTAGTGTCACTGCACTAGTATCTGGAATCCAGAGACACCTTGGAAACAGTAGGCCGGATCTTCCAACCTGGCAGAATTGTACTTGACCCAAGCTCAGGAAAAGGGTGGATAGTTGAAAGTGTGTCTTTCAACCATAACTACAGATTTTATACAAAAAACCTAAGCCCTACCACACATGGCCTATTTTACAGTTTTCATCCATAGAGGCTGCCCTGGCTACACTATCCCTTTTGTCAGAAACATGCTTTCTCCCCCATGGCAGGGGGTAGTGACAGTTTCATAGTTGGTAGGGTCAGAAGGGACCTAAGCAGATAATCAAGTCTGACCCCCTGCCATGGGCAGGAAAAGATGCTGGGGTCAAATGACCCTGGCTAGGTGGCCGTCTAGTCTCCTTTTGAAGACCCCCAGGGTAAGGGCGAGCACCACTTCCCTTGGAAGTTGGTTCCAGCTCCTACCCGCCCTGACAGTGAAGTAGTGCCTCCTGACATCTAGCCTGAATCTACTCTGTCAACTTATGGCCATTGTTTCTTGTTACCCCTGGTACTGCTCGGGGGGAACAGAGATTCTCTCCCAATGCCTGCTGGCCCGCCTTGGCAAGTTTATAGGCGGCCACCAGATCCCATCTATGAATCTATGAATTCCCTCTCAGCCTCCTCTTGTGGAGGCTGAACAGGTTCAGGTCAAGTACCCTCTTCTCATTGGGCCTGCCCTGCTGCCCCCCGATTATGAGAGAGGCCCTCCTCTGGACCCTCTCAATGCTATCCACATCCCTCCTGAAGTGCGGCACCCAGAACTGGATGCAGTACTCCAACTGCAGCCTGACCAATGTCGCATAGAGGGGGAGGATCAACTCCTTGGACCTGCTTGTGGTGTATCTATGGATGCATGACAAGGTATGTTTAACCTTCCTGACCGTGTCCCCACATTGGCAGCACATGTTCATCTTGGAATCAATAGTGACACCCTCTCGTCCAAATCGTCAATGAAGATATTGAACAGTGCGGGCCCTAGGACTGAGCCCTGGGGAACCCCACTGCCCCCATCTCTCCAGGTTGAAAATGGCCTATCCAGCACCACTTTTTGGGCATGGCCCTTCAGCCAATTTGTGACCCATCTGACTGTATAGGTATCGACACCACAGTCACCTAATTTTTTAATGAAGATGGAGTGAGAGACAGTGTCAAAGGCCTTCCTAAAGTCCAAAATGACTATGTCTACCGCGACACCTGCACCCAAGGCTTTTGTGACCTGGTCCTAGAAGGCCACCAGGTTGGTCTGACAGGACCTGCCTCTAATGAATCCGTGCTGATTGCCCCTAACCATAATCTCCACTGCTGATCCCTTGCAGATGTGCTCCTGCATAATTTTCTCAAGCAGCTTCCCCAGGACTGAGGTAATAGGCATAATGGCAATTCTACACTGCCAAAGGACATCTGTCCAGAGAGAAAAAGAAAACAAGAGTCCAGTTAAGTCAGGTTTACAAGATAAGCATCTGGTCCAGTAAGTTCACAGGGCAGCTTAGCAGCACAACAGAAAACATACAGAATGGGTTCTGGGAAGCCCTGAGTTTCTAGAAGTAGGAGGTCACCTCCTCTTGCAAAATGTTTTCTTCCTGTGGCAGAAATGCCACTGTCAGTGCCCCCCTCCAGGAACCTCTCTCTGTGCCAGCCCGAGAGGCTGGTGATGAATTCCTCAGGGTGGGGATCTCCTCCCTGTCTGCATGACAAAAGCCTGGAAGGCGGGTGCTCTGGTCACCTGGGCAGGGGAAAAGACCCGGCCCTGCGCAGGGACCCAGGTGGCCAGGGATGCTTGGGAAATGGGTTGGCTTGTGACCAGTTTTGGCAGCTTTGTTTGGACCGGGCTGCTGAGGTCAGAGAGGGGATAAAAGGCCCCGATCCAAGAAGAAGGGCAGCCATTAGCCTTTAGCCATGCGGTCATCCTGGTGAACCTGAACCAGTCTCTCTCTGCATGCTCTAAGAGTAATCTGCCTCCAAAGGGAAACAACAACTACCTCTGGATGATGAGAGTGAGTAAGCTTCTCAAGATCCGATTAGATATTTAGAGTACAGTATTTCAGATGCGTGTTTAAACAGCTACCTCAGCCACTC
>JAGPOW010001296.1:58558105-58582570 GCA_030014935.1 Caiman crocodilus
AACCTTATGTCTGTTTGTAATCTTAAACACCATTGTCTTCTATAGGTTTTCTGTGAAACCACATAACAATAATTTGCTATCAATTAGTAACAGTAGCTACATAATCAGTCATATTTAAATGACATACATACTCTGCAGACCCCAACCGAAGCACAAATACTCCATGAACATCAAAAGCCTAATCCTATACACAAATCACCATTCATCTTTTCGCTCTCTCTCATAATATATTATGTACGGAATTCTGCCTGCCCTCTTCCCATCTCACTTCAGCTTGTCGCTCTTGGGAACTGAAAGCCGCATTTCAGGGAGGCAGGTGCAGCTTTTCATCAAGTTCCAGTTGATGCATCTCTGTGACCATTATAAGCATGAGTTTCTCTAAATCTGATTTACAAGAATGGAAATGTGGGGTAAGCCTCAGTGCCAGGCTGCAGCTAAATGTATATGGTGAAATGCATCTAACAGGACACCAGATTTACATTTCAGATGCTTGGCATGTGATATTTTCACCATGAATTATCTTTGGCTAGTTCAACACAACAAGGAAGGCAGTGTAGTGGAAAGATGGAGAGGAAAATGAGAATAACCACACATGGATAATGCTAAGTGAAACACTGAATAACTTCCCTAACCTAACAGAACATCTGAACAGCTAATTGTCAAAAGCCGCCAGTAAGCCCATTATCGTGCAATACAATGTTCCAGTTTTCTCCTAAAGCTCCTCTTCCAAACAGAGGAACCATCTCTTTGAATGTCCTAGGGACATTACCCCATTCTATAAACTGGTGTAACAAGCATTAAAGTTCACATACTCAAAGAAGAGTGCTCCACACTGGACACAGCATGGCCTACCACAGTGGAGGCTTGTCCCTAAGGCGGACCAGTGAATTTTGACACTCTAAAAACACCAGACTAAGGGTGAATGAAAACCTGCCTCAGTGGAAACATCTTGGAAGAGGGAAGTTCTGGTAAGAGGCTTGCAAAGAAAAGCAAGCCTGCAAAAAATCCCAAACTCCTGATTGCCTGGGAGGGCTCCTTAAAGAGAGGAGGTTTTCCCCCCTGGGAGAAGAGAGATGTGCATGCATGGGAAGAGAGAGGAAAGGAGCTGTGCAGCGCCTGATCCATCCCTCGGACCAGCTGGAGCTTGCAAGGGAACCTCCGGAGGACCAGGGGGTACTCAGCCCTGAAGAACCAAGAGGAGGTTAAGCATCTAGTTAAGCATCTAGCTGGGGTCATCTAGACCTAGCACTCTTTCCTGCCTATGCAGGGGGTCGGACTCAATGATCTATTGAGGCCCCTTCCGACCCTAACATCTATGAATCTGTGAACCAAGCCGGGATATCAGGACACGACAGGCTGATTCCCACAGGCACACCATCCACAAGGCACCTGTGAGCCCTGTGCGAGGTGAGAGGGAAGGTGAAACCAGAGGGAGTTAGTTGGGGTTGCCTTTGGCCATCTGTGAGAGGTTGGGTTGGCCTGTGGGGAAGGGGGTACTGAGCATCACATAGGGAAGCTGTGTGATTGAGGAAACTCCAGGAGGAGTGAGCAGAAGGCTATAGAAAGGCCAAGCTGTGTTGGAAAGCATGGTGGTCTTTGTGGTCCAGAGTTGGGACAGCACTGTCCGGGGGTATCGGAAGCCAGAGTCAGCTACCAGACAAGCCAGAGGACATGGTATACTCTACCGGCTGCTGCCTGCAAACCCAGCTGAAGATCAGATTGTGTGCTGAGCCTACCAGACCCTGAGCTGCGCCACCCCTGCTGACCATTGGAAAGACTGCAAAAGGCATTTTATTGTCATGCTGAGCATTGTGGTATTAAGTCAAAGTATCTATATACTTAAAGTGCTGTTACTAATGTGAAGTATAGTATGTTGCAGTCAAATTAGTGCATGTTGGGTTGTTTGTTGGTGATTGTTAACTGGCATTTTTAGCTTAGTTATGAATTTTTCTTTTCATGTCATTTATAAATTCAAGTTCCTGTAATTTGTGCGTGCGTGCCTTTCCTTACTTTTCTGATTGTTTTATCCTTGTATTCAGAAACAAAAATCAAAGTCATACTCCTAGTATTACTGAGGCAAAGAAATTGGTATTATGCCTTCCTCTAATATTAGCAAGTTCCATAGTCATCAGTAAGATGATAGCTCTAAATCCACAAGTCAGATGAAAACTGAGTTCGCCTGGTCCCATTAAGTTTCACTCTCAACACTGATAGCACCATCATTCCAGATGACCAGTGCTATCAAGACATGAACTCGGTACAGAGGGAGAAGTGGCACTTGACATTGCCAGCAAGCATTTATTCCTGTAAGTAGCCCTGAAGATGTGTCAGCATTTTTAATTATATATAGCATTTGCCAGAGTGCCAGTGCAACACAGAGGACCATGTACTCTTGTCAGCCTTCTGATACTCCAAGGATAAGCCAATGCATTTTGGACCATTTGGAGTTTGCTCATATTGTTGATGTCCATCTTCAGGTACAAAACCTTCTTAATTGATCCTGGAAGGGCTGCATTGATAGCTGTGGACAGATCAACCTCCAGAGAAGGAAACAATGTCCTCAGCAGCTGTAAATGAACAAAGTATTTCTGGACCATTATAGCAACTGAGAAGTTAAGAGACATGAAAGACCTCAAGATTATGTCCTCAATCAGAATCAGATGATGGATGCCCTAGACTGAGAGAGATGCTATCTATGTCTTTGCTCCTTTGTTTCAAAATGTCTTCCCCCTCCTCCCAGCATCCTGTCAAGGTTCAGTTCTCAGTTACTATTCATCCAGGTACTCTCTCCCTTTTCAGACATCAAGAACTACAGTTTTTGTGTTATGTCTGAAGATACGAAGCTTGGTGTCATTTGTGTATGGCTGGCACCAAAACCATCTCCTTTTTAAAATTTCCCTTGCAGTTTCCACATAGATTCAAGGAACCATTCTCCTGTTTGTCAAGTTTGAGAGGTAAAGAGGTCAACAAAACCCAGTATTTTGATCTAATGCTTTACAGCACACCAGCAAAACTCTGCAGTCAAAGTGTGCCATTTCCCTGCTTTTCCCATCTCCTTACCCCAGTGTCTGCATCTCTGGCTGCATCTGCTTCAGTCTGTACGAGAATTTCTAATATTAACTGTGGGTCTGTAAAATCGAGCTCCTGAAAGAATCCTTTCTTTGGAGAAAGAGTCAGAGAAAGAAGGGACACACAGTTTGTTGGGCAAAAGGGCAGCTATCATAAGGAAATAAGATTTACCAAACCTCATAAGAATATTGATTTTATTTATTGCCCATTCCAACACATGTATTAAAACATGCTCCCCAAATAAAATAGCAATAAAACTGAAAAACACCCATGAAAATACTTCCAATTAACAGAAGGTTAAAAGTAGCTTTAGATCTCTCCACAACCAACCAAAATTGTCGAACTGCCTCCCCTTTTATCCATTATCCTCAGAAACAGCTTGAGCCAATAGATGTACTATGCAACTTGCCTGGAAGGTCAATGAACTTGGATCATTCAAAAGCAAGAGCGCTTCACTAAAATCAAGCTGCTGCTAGCCCACACACACACACGTAGGGACTTAAAGCTTGAGTATCCCGGATTATTTCAATTCAGATTAAAACACAAAAGGATACAAACCTACAAGATAAATCAGAATCCACATTCAGAGAACTCTGTAGATAAAAAAAAGAGCCCTGAATTGCAAACCTAAAGCAAAATGGAAGATAGTCTAGTTTTTAAAGACAGTTGTAACATGCTCAGTGCATTAAACACTGTTACTAAAGTTAGCAGACTCATTCTTGGTGGGCTTTAAGGGTAGCCTCACATAGAGCATTAATCTAATCTGGTGATGGCAAAGCCACAGAAGGTTTGAGTTTAGAAAAAATCTAAAATTTTCAGGCCAAACTAAGACTTTTAAAGATTGCCCAAGAGAAGGATCCAACAAAATGCCGCATTCATGAGCTTTAGTAACAAAACACAGACACTGCCACCTCATTCAACTATTGTATGTCCTCCAGGTGTTTCTCACCACCCACAAACATTGTCTGTACTAAGTGTAGCTTCAGTTGTTATTAGCTATTATGCAAGCCCTGATTTCAGTCAGACACTGGTGAAACTGACCTACTACCACTTCTACCCAATGACATGAAGATGCCAAGCATTAATAATTTTGATGGTGTGGCAGTCCAACTGTCCCAAGATCTCCCCATCTGCACCAGAAAGGGTGATACAAATAGAAGCTTGCTGCATCCAGCCTGAATGCTTGGGGGCTGGGGTGGATTCAGGGGGGCTGAGGGGAAAGTGATGGAGTTGTATCCCCCTTTGATTCCTGCTCCATCCAAACTTTAAACAAACAGATGCAGCCACATTTCTATTCAGAAAGTGCTAAGACAATCAACTTACTTGATAATTCATCATCATCTCCCTGATTCTTATTAATCTCTATTCCATAAGTGTTAATGACCCTCTTTCCTTTTTAATTGTCTTGATGTTCCACTCTTCAAACTATCCTTCTTTTGCAGTTTTGCTGTCTATTAGCCATTCCTGGTAAAGTCTCTCTTCCATTTCACAGCCCTACCAGCTGTTAGCTGTAGTTAAAAACCTTAACTCAGGTGTGGTAATAGTAACTTAGGTGTAGAAATGACTGAAAGTGAAGTATTGGAGGCACTGTCAAGAAAGCTAGACTTTTTTATGAATCTGAATAAAAGGCATATATTTAACTATAATCACTGCAGGACTAATGAAACAATATCTTTTGACTGTTTCTTGCCTTGTTTGGTACGTTTGTTGTGACCTCTATAACCTCCATGCTATTCCAAGGCTTCAAGCCAAATTGACAAAGAGTTGGGGCGTGAGAGGACCCCAAATATTGCCAGAACTTTTTTTTTTCATGAGATTCTCAAAATCTTCTCCAAAAAAGGAAGCTTGATCAAAGACATCATGATAGTTGGTGAGATTGTCCATATAAAAGAATGGCCCCATGGAGTATGGGCATAATTGTTTCTGACTTGTGAGAAGCAGCTAACTGTATCCTCTTGAAGAAGAGTGTGGAAAAAATTCTCCCGAAAATAGCTGCAGTTGATCAAGGTATTCTTGACCAAGAAAGATGTAATAGGGCTGTACAAAGCTTCAGTTGCTGATTCAATTCAGTGGAGATTCAGCTTGATTCAGTGGCCAAATCTCTGAATCAAATCAGGAGGCCCTTTAATCTCTCCGAATCAAACTGAAACCCTCCGAATCAATTTGGAGAGATTTGGAAAGACTAGGATTCAGATGTAGACACAGCTTTAAATGGTCTTTCAGCATACCTCAAGGTATAAGGCGGCTCATGAATGCTGAGATGCTGGGGCAGATGGAGTGTCCCACAGGAGTGTAGGGGTGGGGGGGTCCCCAGTGTGCTTGGCAGTGGACCCAGAAGTGGACTGCCCCCTGGCTTGGCATCTGGTGCCTCCTGGGTCTGTTGGGACACCCAGGATCCCCCTGCAGCCAATTGCTGAGTCAGAAGGGTGTGTGCAGGGGGTCCCCCCATGCACTTGGCAGTGGATCCAGAATTGGACTGGAAATACTTTTGGTCCACTTCTGGGCCCATCAGCAAGCACGCATGGGGGGGGGGCCTCCTCTGCACTCCTGTGGGACACTCCATCCCCTCCACCACTGCAGTGTTCACAGTACCTGGTATCTCAAGGTATGTAGAAAAAACATTTAAAGCCGTGTCTATGGCGAATCGCTGATTCTCCGAATCAGCATCAAATCTTCAGATTCTGCCGAATCGAGTTGGGACAGTGATCCAAATTAAATTGCTATCCCTGATTCGGACTGAATCCAAATCAAATATGGCCTGTTCAGCACACCCCTAAGATGCTGCTTTAAATTGCAGCCCCTTTTTGGTATACATGCATGTTCTAGATTTGTACAACCTAGGACCACATTTTGTCTGTCCTTATAAAAAGAAACTTGGGTGGGAAAAGGACCTAAGAAATTCCTCATCTTGCACAATTCACATAAAAAGCCATGCATTCTGTGGAGCATCGGCAATGGGCCATCTACTCGTGGTTTCAAACAGAGCGGGGAAAGGTGAGACCACAGTTCCACACACATGTAATTGCCAGCCTTGAAGACAGAGTGAATTGCATCCAACAAAGAGGTGCAGCAGCAATTGCACAGCCTAAACAGGTCTAGGAGCTCTCAGAGTTGTATGTCTGAAGGAGATCCTTGTACATGTTCCTGATGAGGGATATAGCTCTCCACAAACCTTAATGTAGGGGGGTTTTTTTAACTGGCCAGAACTGAGGTTTTAAGACCTTTCAAGCAAAGGCCATTTATTTTTGTTTTCCTTAATTTCTGTAAAATATCCTGTAAGGTTATGATACTTACAAATATCATTACATACTTCTACAACCATTTCTAATATATTACTTGTCATTAAGCTGTTCCAATACTTCACTTCTTCCTCACCAGCCACTGCAGTGGCAGTTTGTGGAAGAACAGTTTTATATACTACCTTCCTGGCAGCCTATTACCCTCTCATGGCTTTATGTCTTCAGAGAACAAGGTCTGGTTCCTCCCTACAAGGCAGCCACCGATGACTGCTCAGCTATACCTTTATCGTCAAAGAACCTTTCAGACCAGACAATAATGATAATTTCCTCTGAGGAAAGTTCACTTGCTAACAATACATTCCTTTTTCAATACCCATGTTTCTGCCTTTCCACTGACACACAAGACTATCAATCAGAATAAGATTAAATAAAACTGCTTGGAATTTTTTTTCTTTCCCTCCAGAAAATTTCAAATTGTTGTCAAAAAAATAGGAGGAGCAAAAAGAAAGTTAATTGTATTAACATCCAAAAATGGATTTTTTTTTTTTAAAAAAATCACTTTTCAGCTTTCTGATGAACAACTGATCACTGTCAAGAAAAGCAGACAATTTTTATAAACACTTTCATTTACCTGAAAACCAGTTTTTCATCTAAAATGTTGTAAGAATTTTTTTTGACTGGTTCTATTCTTAAGGAGACCCTTCTGGATAGATCTTCTCAAATATGTATGTTTGTCCATCTCACAAGATATATGCTAGTCTACCTTTTGCTACATAGCCACATTTCAGCATTGAGAGGCAGCCAATCATTTTGCAGCCAGGTTTTCTGAACATGACAGTGGGGAGGAACTATCTCCAATACATTTCCCGTGCAAACAGTAATACTTGGGGTTATACTTTTGTGCTAAGAATATTTAAATTTTATGCTCTTTAGTGATTCTTTCCAGGCAAAATAATTCTAAGGGCTTGTCTACAAGGGGAAATTGACAAGCTGAACATTAGTGGAAAACAAGCCCTAGGACAACCAAAATTGGCTGCGGTATTCGAGAACAAGGGGAGGTGTGTAAAATACAACACTATAAACAGAGTGAAATGAATACTGAAGTATAGGCCTGATCTCCACAGGAAAGCTGCTGAACCTCTTATAGCCCTATCTCACCTCCTGTGGCCAAGGGCCGTATGAAACACCATTGTTTCATTTCGCCATCCATTTTGGCATCTCAAAGGGACAATGTTTTGGTCCATCATTTCATTTCAAAGCACTGTCCCATTTCGTTTCATTGAACCTGTTTTGCTGTTTTGATGCGTTTCAACATTTCGCCCATAGGCTATAATGGGGAATCATGAAAAAGCCTAAAACTCTGTAATTTCTTGCCTGATTCATGTGAAAATTGCAGGGATAGTAACCCCTTCTGAGGGCATGAAGCCTGCCATGTTTAAAGGAGATAGGTCCAGAGGTTTCTCAGAATCCGCAACTCTAACTGCAAAATACAAAACTCTTAACACTTGCCAGAGGCGGCAGCCTCCTGTCATCTGGCATACAGATCTGGGGACCCTCATCCCCAGGAAGGCTGTGGGGCTGTGCCAGACTCCTCCCGGGGGTGCGGGCCCCCAGATCTGCACCGGATGATAGGAGGCTGCTGATGCTGCCTGGGACCAGTTCTGGGCAAAGCTCACACTCAGCTTCAGAGAAGACTGATGCTGCCACTGGCCCCAGGCAGAAGTGATGGCCTCCTGTCATCTGGTGTGCAGATCCAAGGGCCCACACCCCTGGGAGGGCTGTGGGGCTGTGCTGGACTACTCCTGAGGTTTCAGGCCCCCAGATGTGCACTGGATGACAGGAGGCTGCCACTGGTGCCTGGGACCAGTGCTGGGTACAGCCCATGCCCAGCACCAGGCTCAGTGGAGCTCAGCCCAGCACTGGGAAGTGGAACGCAACCCTGGCTCTGCCTGTCTCCCACCACCGAGCTGCACTCCATGGGGCTGTGGAGCCACTCAGAGCGCAGCCCAGCAGCAGGAGGCGGGCAGAGCCAGAGCTGTGCTCTGCCTCCCACCAGCCGGCTGAGCTCCATGGGGCTTCACAGCCCCCTACAGAGCGCAGCCCAGTGGCAGGAGGTGGGCAGAGCCAGGGCTGCGCTCTGATCAGCACCACCAGAACCACAGAGCACAGCCTGGCAGCAGGAGGCAGGGAAAGCCAGGGCTGTGCTCTACGTCCCACCACCAGGCTGAGCTCCATGGGGCTGCGCAGCCAGTTGGAGAGCAACCCTGGCTCTCCCCTGCCTCCTGCTACCAGGCTGCTTCGAAACTTGAAACGTTTCAAAACTTTTGAAACATTTACAGTGCTCTCATTTTGCTTCAAAGCCATTTTGACGCTTTTTGTTTCATTTCATTTTTGTGTTTCATGCTCGAAACACATCAAAACAGCTTCAAAACGAAACACTTGGCGAACTTTCACACAGTCTTACTGTGGCCATATCTATATCCATGTCCCAAAGAGCATTAGACCTACAGAAGCATCTGTTGTTGTAACTATCTCCTCTCTACACAGATTCCCACAATTTTACCAGCCACAGGCCCTTCAAACCTTTGAAAATTTCTTTCAATCATACTATACAAGTTGCTTCTTCAACAAGTTGTTTTCAAAACTGCTGCCTTTGCTTTAAAACCTCACTGTTGAGCTGCTTCAGTTCATCTCATAGGCTTTGTCTTGTCAGCTTCTTTCCTTAGTCATCTCTCACCATCATCGCCTCTCTTTTTCCAGTCTTGTCTTAACAAATGAAAAAGTTGCTTTCTCTCCATCTCTTCTGTCTGAAGTAAATTTACTGCATCTCTACTTCTCCATCCACAGTCCATTTTCATTTCATATCTTTATGGAAAACATGGTTTCTCTCTCTTACTTATACCTCACATTTATTATTTGCCCTCTACCTGTATTATTCACTCACTGAGCATTAGAAGGTACAGTCTATGAAAAACATGGTACAAAAAATTTAATCATATTGTTATGTACCCATGATTACCCCAAGTCATTTTTTGAGAGTGCCGTTATTTCAAATCCTTCTAGATACTTTGTTTTGAATCCAGATGTTAGCTGTGTCAGCTGTGTGCTAAGAATACATTTTTATGAGTTGCTTTTCCTTGATATTTTTTTAATATGGAAGAAAATGCTGGAAAATTCCACTCGCATACAAAGAGCATGAATAGCTTGTGCTGAGGCCAGCTGTGTACTTCAGTATTCAAAGACATTTTTCCATCTTCTGCTTGTTCAATAATGCAAACCAGGACTCAGCTTTAAACAGAGAATGAGGGCACTTTCAAACACAGGCACAGAAAAGGAACAAAAGAGGTGGACTGTTTGGGAAGAAAGGTCTCCCTGACTATAGTCTCACTTGGGGAGTAACAGAACAATGAACAACAGAAACCTGGACACTGAAAACTCAGGCAAGGGTGTTCTGACCAGCTTCTCCTGTATCTTCACTTTCTGTCCCACCAGGTTTGTGCAGTCATATTTTTAAAACTCCCAACAACAGCACTTTTACTGATTCCCATGAAAAAAAAAATCACATTCTAAGACTTCGCTGTTAAGAAATGTTTCCTGATATCAGTCAAAATGTACTTTTCTTTCATTTCCTCCTACCCCACTATTCCTTTTCTTCCTTGCCAATTACGCTGCAGTAAATTATCTGGGGCAGGGGGCTGGACTCAATGATCTTCCAAGGTCCCTTCCAGCCCTAATGTCTATGAAATCATGTTCTTCTTGTACCATATTTAGCAAAACAATATACAGATAATAAAATCTATCTTTTTTAATTAGCGAACACTTCTGTAAAACATTAGTTAAAACCTGCCTCTGTTAGGCAACTAAAGTTCAAATAAAATTGCACAGAAAACTGTGAGTATACTTTAAAGTAGTTATTTGAGCCAGAGGACTATCATGGAGATACTCCTCAATAGAAATGTTACTATATTATACATTTTTAATCTTTCCTTTTGACACAGCCTCTCCATTTCATTTCATTCATTTCATACAATGAAACAAGATGTGCAGGTAATCTCACACAATCTCAAAGTCAAGTCATAGTGTGGGAAGGTAAAGGGTGTGGCAACGGTACAGTCAGAGACACAAGTCATATTTTAATCATCAGTGAGTGATGCCTACACAGGAGTGTCAACACATGTAGAAAGAGAGAAACCTGGTATATAGAGGTACAATGAAGGGTAGAGACCTAGCTAGGTACAGGATCATTCACAACAAAACAAGAAGCTACAGATAACCTCAGTGTTTTGTAAAGGGCTACAGAAATTAGGCATAACCATAATCATGGCAGTCTTTACAAAGCAAACAATTAAATCCAGTGATATAAAGGATCTCATGCCTAGTGAAAATGAACACACATCTACGCAAGAAAGCAAACAATTTCCACTTCTATAAAGAAAAAACCAAAACATTATCCCAAAGGAAGTGACAAGAATGGTCTTAGAAAGATACCTGAAACAGTAAAACATCACAGCTGAGGCTCAAGGCAAACAGAGTGAAACTCAATCTTCTCTCTTGCTTCCAGTGGCACTACCTTGGCTTACAATCTTGTCAGCTGTCATAAGATAAGCAGTGTCATCACTTGGACAGGAAATCTCCAATTGAACTTGATGCTACAAGAAGTACTAATACAAGGGGCAGCACCCTTCCACCTAGGCCATGTCTGATGCAATTCCACAGCTTCATGCTACAAGGTGCTTTGATCTGAGCTGTGTAGATAATTAATTTTTGGTTCAGTGGCCACACTGAAAAAAATCAGCAACAATAAATTAGTTTAGTGCTGAGCCAAACCTAATACCTTTGCTGTTGTTGTTGTTGTTGCAATCTTCAACTACTCAAACAAAACAGTTAATGAATCCCAAACAAACAATTTCATTTTGGGGCAAAATTAATAAAAAGAAAATAAATTTAAAAACAAACAGCTATAATCACAAGGAGATATCAGCACCATTCAAAAATGAAAGGGAAATGAGGTGTTACTGCCTTCTTTTATGTCCTGAGCCCAATAGTTAGGACATTAACAAGGAAATGGGTTCGAATCCACTCTCTTCCTGGTCCAAAGCAGAAGTATGAACCAAGGTCTCCTACCTCTTCAGAAGTGCTCTAACACCCAGTTTATGCTCCAGTTATGCTGGGTGCTCTAACACCCAGGTGTTGACCTCTTATCATCCCTAATGATAAAACTGTTCCATGTAGAATAATTAAATATTCAGCAGAGCAGGAATTAGACCCCTAGTGCCTCCCAACTGAGTGCCCTAACTACCAGGTGAGAAATACACTTACATTCACATCTCTGTCCCGATTGTCAGAGCTGAATGGTTAAACAGGTGCCTCGGCACAGCTGTGTAAGGCACATTGCAAGTCCCGGGTACAGGGATTTTCCCTGTAAGGCGGGAAAAGTCCTTGGTGCAAGATCAGAGCCCACCAAAAGTTTGCTGCTGCACCGTGGGAGTGCATGCTCATGATTGGCTTAGTGTAAATTATGCACATGTGGCGGTCGGCAATTGGCTCGCTGGCCACATAAAAGGCTTGGGCGATGCCCACCCAAATTGGAGGAGTGCTTGAACACGTGTAGGAAGAGATCCCCATGTGTACTTCGGAGCCACAGAGGAGGCCTGATCACTCACCATCGACTCCCCATTGCTGTCACTACGACGTATCCCATCCCCACGTGAGCAATGGTGTGCCTGTCTGCAGTTTTTGTTCTGTCTGTCTGCGGATTGTGCCTACACTGTCTACCTCGTGTATACAGCTTGTAACTAAAGTTTTTTGTTTCAACCACTGCTGCCTCTCATCCAACCAATTCTGCTCTATAGACAGCCCAATTCCGCCGGCGTTTCTTGGCCCCCACACCAATGAAGACTGAATTATTTTATATACAGGCAAACATCTTCAATAAGAGAAATTTGGAGAGGTCAACCAGAGACCATCCCATAGCCTCGTAGATAGGGCATCCTCCTTAAAAGCGAGGCGAGAGGGGGACAGGTATAAATCCCTGCTCTGAATAAAGCATACAGGTGATTTAAATCTATATTTTCCAAATTCCAGGGGGATATCCTAGCCCAGTGGAGGGCTGACCCTTTTAGCAGGCATGCTAAAAATAAGCCCCTTTGATCCCTTCCCTTACCCAATCTGCTTCTCAGCTTTCTGCTCCTTGCCCTTGTGCTCCTAGGCCAAGCTGCTGCTCTGCTTTCTTGTTTCCTGCCTTGAGCTCCCTGCCTGATGTGATGTTCTTCTTTCTGTGCTGCCTGTCTACTCCCCAGTCTGCTGTATGCCACATACAGAGGCTGCCCATGCCATTTGCATCACCCATGCCACAGGCTGGCCACCCCTGTACCCTCTTCTCTCCCATCAGTTTTGTGAATGACACATCCCACCTATGTCCACTTAAAAATTTCCCCTCACTTTCAACTGGATACTGCGTTCTTCCACCATTTTTGTTTCAGAGGGTTGTTCAGTGTTACCCTGCATCATTAAATAGCTGGTGTATTTTCACCCCAAGCATGGCTGAATGTTAGTTATAGTGAAATTCTGCCTGTATATAAATTTGGGGGAACTCTTAGTTTTTTTCTGGATAAAAGGCACAACAGAAATGTGAGTTATTATCAAATGCAGTCACTTGAGAAAATGAATGCAAAAGAAACAAGCACCAGAAGCTGTCGCAAAAAATGCAGACCAAGCCAACAGCTTAACAAGAACAAGAAAAAGCCTGTCAAACAATCCTCCAGATTTGGTGGGGCCAGAAATAATGCAGAATACAATCAGCCCAGCAGAAGAAAAATAAGTAGGCCTGACAAAGTCTTTACTCAGCAAAAGAGAACACAACCCCCAGAATCTCTAAGAAATAAACACAGGTCAATCAACACCCGACACCTTCAAACAGAAGAGCATCCAAAGAGCAGAGAGAGAAATTCAAGCGGAACTACAAGGCAATGATAGAGCAAGCACTGGAGTTTAACATTACCAAGCTGAAAAAATTACAGACTCAGGGAAAATACAATTCAGGCAAAGAGAAAACAAACAGCACTGAACATATTGTACACTCAAATCGATGATACCAAGTGCATGCTAGAGTTCAGAAGCAATGAGAGTAACTCAAACACACAGTAGCTATGATGACAACCAGTTTTAATGCCATGTAAAGCACACTGAGAAACATTGTATGAGATGATGGGCACCACATGAGTGCTAGGGAAAAAAACCAAAAAAACACTAAGAAACATTGGACAAGGCGAAAAGATTTCCTGATATAGTGACAACCACTGTGAGAAGCTATCCCAATCTGGTAAAGATTACTGGCAAAAGGAACACCAAAATCAAACTGCGTGCTTGTTCCCCTAGTGAAACAAAAAACTTGACATCATAGTAAACAACACAATTAGTGTGAAAATCAATCAGGGAAACACCTGACAGACACAGCTCCAATGCAGAGAAACCAAGTCAATTGTGCAGTGGGGACCACAGCCAATCTGTGGAGAAACAACCAAATTCTATTAATCCTGGTCTCTGTAGAATTTATTTGTAGGGCTCTACCAAATCCACGGTGGAAGTGGCATGTGCAGTTCCTTCAATCAATCAGATTCCCCTGCATGCCCCCCGCCCCTCCTCCACCACTGATTGGCGGGGAGGCCCTGCTTGTAGTTCGCTCCTGATCCGCAGGGAAGCGAAAAATGTTTTAAACATGGCACCATTTTTGCCACCCTGCTGGTCCACCAGCAGGGGGGCTGCTGGGGCCCCTCAGCCAATCAGTGGCAGGGGGTAAAAATAGTGCCATATTTAAAAGCACAGTTTTCGCCTTCCCGCTGATCAGGAGTAAGCTGCAACTTGGGTCCCTCCACCTATCGGGGCAGGGGGCAGGAAGGCATGCAGGGGAACCTGCAAAATTACAGGAGCTGCAGCACACATTACTTCCCCAGTGAATTCAGTAGGGCCCTACTTATTTTATATGCATTTGAAAGCAAACTTAACCAAATATATTTGATTGGTATGAAAGAAAACCTCAGGCATCAAAGCCCTGGCTGCTAAAAATTAAAACAAAGGAAAATAAAATCAGGACCCCTTAAATATGCAACTAAGGATAACAGAATCCCTTTCCCCAAATACAAGAAAAAAACAACCACCTTTTGTTAGTAAATCTCAGCAAATGTAAAAACAGAGAAAGCAGAGCACTCTTGTAGGTCAAGCCAAAATGTCAAGTTAAGACCGTCTGAAGCAAATGCAACAGAACAGATGAAAACACATCCTCAGGCTCAAGAAGCATGGTCATTTTCTGTGAGTCTCCTTGAGCAAAAGCTATACCAGCCCTTTCAGCCTCTCTGGGCTCAATTTTGTTGATTGTTTCCCCTCTATTCACATCTTCTTTGAACTTCAAATGTTATAGCCAAGAAAGTTCCCTTATTTTACCACAGTCATGTACATATTCTGCCTATTAAAGGTTAGCTGAGAATAAAATATAATTGTTTCTTGCAATGATATTGTACAAACAAATTTGATTTGCAGATGTTTCGTTTCACCCCCGGTTATGATTTGAGACACATGGCTATATTTTGGGGACAAAATGGGAGAATATGTGCCCTTCAAAGCTACAAATTAATCCGAGCTCATTAGGGTTGTTACTTGTTACCACTTTTTCTGTGTTTAGTAGAGTTGGGTGATTTTGGGTTTGTTTTTTTTTTTTAAAACGAAGTAGTAAGAAAATGGTGTTTAAGCCAAAAGATAGCTACTTGTAAATTCAGGTTGATTCAGTGAACGGTCTCAGTTGCAAAAAATTTGGGGACATTTCCTTTTTTTTAAGTTACCCTGTCCAACCCCTTAAAAGAAAAAAAGTTTAACAAGCATCAAATAAATAAAAAGTAAAACAAAACATCTTTTCTGGGGTCAAATGAAATGTATAAGATTGACCCAAAATGATATTTTTGGTTTTTTAAATCTTGCCAAATCATATACATTTTGCTTCATTTTGACCTGAACTAATTTTTCATTTTGTTCACTGAACAAAGAGATCCTTTATTTGCTTTCTGTTGTCTGTAGGGGCAGGGGAAAAAAAAAAGATCATGCCACATTTTTCTAATATTACTTCAGCTCTTTTAATAGTATGTTAGTTGAAAAGATCCAGCCTCATGCACTAATGCAACACCATCACAGCTAGGGGCAGAAGTTACATGCAAACTGGTTTGAGTGAGCAGAAACTGTTTTAAACCTGTAACAAAACATAAATTCAGTGCACATAAACCAGTTTCAAACTGGATAAAACAAGTTTGAGATAAACTTGGTTGAATGTAGTATCAGACTTATCTGACTGAGATCAAACCAGTTTATGGAACTTCTGTCCCAGACCCCTTCCTGGTTTAAGTCAAACCAGAGTCCCCCAGCATCCCAGCATGCTTTGCAACCTGGGGTGGAACTGTGATCTCTGCTCCAGTGGAGCAGGGCTGGCCCCACCCCTCTGCTCCTTAACTGGGGCATGGGTGGGCAGGGGTGGGGGCATGGCTAGACACCTGACCCCCTAAGGCAAAAAGGGCAGGGAAGAGGGTTATTTCTCCTCTGTCCTGTCAGCACAAACCAGCCAGGCATTTCTCCACTGGCTGCTCCGGTGGTGGGGGCATGGCCAGCCCCAGCATTAGTCTCAAGTGAACTGGCCAGGGAGGGTGGAATTAAACTCCCTTCCTGTCCCACCAGCACAGACGCAAGCCAGAGTCTGCCTGGCAGTCCCCCACAACCCTCACTGCTGCACCAGCAGGGGCTGAGGTAAGGCCAGCATGGCCCCCTAAAACAAAGGGGCAGGAAGGAGGTTTATTTCCCCCTCCACTCCCAGGGGACCACAGCTGGAGTCTGACAGCCCTCAGCATCACCTTCACCAACTGCTCCCTGCATGGGACCTGCAGAATAAGCCCCCCCTCCCTGCCCCTTTCACTAGATGCTGGAGAGAGGGGAGAAATAACTCCCCTCCATGCCCCGGTCACCTAAGAGGGCCATGCCCCCAGCCCTGCTGCTGAAGTGGTGAGGAGGGAGAGACCCTTATGGGAACAGCAGCCCCTATCATGGTTTCCTGGGAGCCTCTTCCTAGTCAGGGGAGCTGTGCTGCAGGAGGGAATGGGGTAGGCAGAGCTACCGCAGACTGTGCGGGGTGAGCAGTGGCACCACGGCTGAGGGGTGGCCATAGCCCTCAACCCCCTCCTAGCACCACCACCATGCTCACCCCACACAACCTGTGGCAGCTCTCCTTGCCCTGCTCCCACCCACAGCACAGCCCTCACCCTCACTCTCCCCCCCCCCCCGGAAGAAACTTGCAGTCCTGGGAAACCATGACAGGGGCTGTTGCTACTGTCATAGTCCCTGCCCCCTCACTGCTCCAGCAGTACGGGTGGGGGTGTGGTCAGAGGCCAGCCAGCATTTCCCCCTTACGTGATGGGGGCATGAAGGGGGTTTATTTCCCTGCTTCCTCCAGCATCTGGGAAAGGGAGCAGGGAGGGGCTTATTCTTCCATTTGCTCTATGCAGGCAGCATTTGGCGGAGGCAGCAGTCAGGGCTGGCTGACATCAGCTGTAGTCCCCCAGAGGGCAAAGGAGGTGTAAAGGGAAAATAAACCTACTTTCTGCCCCCTTTGCCTCAGGGGACCATGCTGGCCAGCATCTGGCCAAGCCCTGGTCCTGCCACTGCAGCAGTGAGGGGGAAGTGCCAGACATACCCTGGCTCAGGTCCATGCCAGTGGGACAGGGATGGGGGAATAAAATTCCCTCTCTAGCCAGGTCACTTGAGGCTACTGCCAAGGCTGGGTATGCCCCACCCCCAGCACAGCTTCCTTGCAGCCAAGGGCATGCTCCAGTGCCCTCTGGCTTCTGGCCTGAGCCACTGCAGGCTTGTGCCTGCATTTCCTGAGTGAAAAGGGAATGTCTGTTCATTTGCAGATTAGTCTGACCTGCCTAGATTGAACCAATCTGCAAAGATTGAATCAATTCATGCTCTAGCTTTTTGAATGTCTATCCCTAGCCCACACGTCACTGTGATGTACAGTCAGTGTTGTCTCATGAGGATCACATTATTATGACATGAAGATTAATTTGAAGGCTACAGTATACTCAGAGTCTCATTATAGACCAGTAAATTTAGGACTATATTGTCAAGTTTAAGAAAAGTGGTGACCCTACACCATGTGTGGGCAAAACATGGCCCATGGGCTGGATCCACCCCACCAAGGAATTCTATTTATCCTGAAGTGGGTCCCTTGGCCCCACCCTGCCCAGGTGCAGGGGGCAGCCCAGGCTGTGGTTCATGCAGCCAGTCCCACATTCCTCAGGCACATGGTGGGGTGGGGGCTATTCAGCAGTTGGATTCAGCTTCCCAGCAGCCCTCATGGTGGTAACTAATTTTGCCCGGCTGCTGCTGTCAGCATCTCCACTGCCATCACCAGCACCGACACTGCTGCCTAGGCACTCCAGATCTGTCCGTCTCACACCCACTGCTGGAGATGCTGGATGGACTGGGCAGGTGGGGTGGCCATGGAGACCGGCCAGGACCCCCGTGGGCTGGGTGCATTCAACCAGGCAGATGGGATGGGGCCAAAGGCAGCTGGGGAGAGGAGTTTGGCAGCAGGACAGGTAAGTAGGGGACAGAGGCGAGGCCAAGATTGCAGGATGGTGACAGCATGGTGCCAGGGCCTGGGACAGTGCTGTGATCTATTCCCTCCACATCCCTGCCCATGGAACCAGTGCCTGTCACAGGGACATGTGGGGACCAGATTGTACCTCTGGCCCAGGCCCTGGCCCCATGCTGTGACCACCCCACAATCCCAGCTCCACCCACCTATCCCACTCTCAGATGCCACTCTCTGCTCGCCCAAGGCCCCATCCCATCCACCCAGCAAAGTGCACCCTGCCTATACGTGTGCTGGGATGGTCTCCATGGAGACCCCACCAGCCTGTCCATGTTCTCTGTCCAGTAGGCCCAGCAGTGGGTGTGGGTGGATGGCCCCAGGGCTGGAAAGGATCAATTGCCCCCTGCCCCAAACCACAACTCATGAAAATCCTTAAGTGGCCCTCCAGTCCAAATAATTGCCCACCTTGCCCTCTACTAATAATAAAATTTTTTGCATTGTGGCACCTCTCAGTAAAGGATCTCAAAGGACTCAAAACCATGTCTTCATGCTTTCTCCCATTTTAAAGGAATTCTCCATAAATATACACAAAGCTACTTCACTGTTACCCTTAAGCTCTTCCCTCCAAAAACTCTCCTTGGCCTATAACTGTTAGATTGCCAATGTGCTAAGCCTGCTACCTGTGAGCTCACTAGAAGGAAACAATCAGACAGTACTATTTTCCTCGCTGGTCTGTTAGTATCCATCCATGGTCCTGTCTCTTATTCTTAACACAACAGCATCCTCATCCATGACCAGAGCTCTTCAGCATTATGATAATATAAATCAGGACAGCATTTTCTGGCAGGGTGGCCAGGATGACCCAGATCAGTTCTTAAGTGGGTGGGCACAAGGACCAGCAACTTCTGCTATTTCTCCCTGCCACCTGGCTCCTTCTCTGTAGAGGAGAGAAGAGAGACCTCTCCCTTCTGTAGCACAGCAAGGGCAGAGCACTCTACTTTTGAATGCTATCAAAGCTACATCTCCATGGGCCAGATTCAAAGGCTTCATAAACCAGATTCAACCCATGGGCCATAGCTTGCCAACTACAGATATAAATAATAAAAATAGCAACAGATAATAGCGTTTATAATTTTTTTTAAACGAGCAATAGATAACAGTGACATCTGACACTTCCTGACATGTGGATGTGGGAGAGATTGGTCTTCCTACTGGAGTTTATATAAAGGTAGCAGAGGACAAGAGCAGTCCTTGATTACTTCTCAAGATTAGGTTCCTTATCACCCTGTGAAAATGAAGGCTTGTGAAGTGGGGGGGAGAAGGGGGAGGAATACATACAAAACAACTGCATAGGACCACTGAGGTGCTCCAGCTGTTCTCTGCAAGCAGCCCATTGCAAACTAAGTGGGTTGCAAACCACTCAAGATGAACTAATCCAGGTTCTACTGTTCAAGTTTATTGTACGGCTAGATTGTATTATAACACCAGTGCAATATACCTAGTCCAAATGAAGTGAAAAAAGTGTAACCCTGACCAGGGAGTCAGGCAGAGAACACTAAACAATGTTATTCAGTAACATTAATTTGGGCATAATCAGCTTCAGCAATGAGTAAACTGTAGTAGACAAGCTAACTTTGCCCTTAATACAAATCTTAACATTTTCTCTGTAACTGACTTGCATTAAAGGCAAACAGTTATCACTGTTTCCAAGTAAAAATTCCCTGCAGCAGCCAGGGAGCAGGGACAAGAGGACAAGAGCCATACATTTTTTCTGTAGGCTCATCAGCTTTAGAAATATACTCCAAAATGTAAGGAAATGAAGTCGATTGCTCCTTTGCAACAGGTAAAGATAAAATAAAGAGCTTACACCAACATATTTGTGTGATGGCTATGATAAGATACCCAGCAATTTGTCCTCTATACACAGAAGAGGGACTGGTTTATTACTGTAGGATACATAGTCTAAAGGTCTGATGCAATGAAAGCTTGAATGACTATTTATCTTCAAAGATGGAGTCAATGACTATAGTCTTGTGAATAAAAGATACCACAGGATTAGAACAGTGAAAAGATTTACTGCTAACTCTCTCTCAGAAAGATTTTCTATTTATCCCCAATGGGAAAAGTGGGTTTCTTGCTGATGGTTGCACCTAGTATCAAAAACCTGTTTCCTTCTGAAGAATGGAAAATTAAAGGCCATAATTAGCTGTAAATCTTCCATTTCAAACAATATAATTGTGGCAAGATATACTAAACTTTGACAGTGGATACAGAATAGATGTAGAACTAAAATGAATCTGTTGTTTGACTGAATCAAAATCATCAGTAGACCCATTAAATATGAAATAGATAAAATGTCTACGACACCTTCACTTGGGAGCAGACAGTTCATAAAGTATTCTCTGATACAAATATCTTCTTGAATGAGAACCAAGAGATTGAGTGAATTACCATCTTTTGGATTAAGGTCCACAAATGACACTCAGCCTAAAATAAAACAAAAATATAGGACCAAGTTCTGATCGCAGGTATACCTGTTTAAATCCAGAGCAATCCTTCAGCAGGCAGCGTAGTTACCTCCTTGTAAAACTGGTTTAAATCAGAGAAGAATCAGTCACTAAAACATTTAGCAGGTTTAAACAAATGCATGTGCCACATCTCTCCGGGGACCCTGAGTCATAATCCCCATGTACACAGAGAAATTAGCAAAACAAGAGTGACTGGCAATAATAATCCAATCTTTTTGCATCACAAAAGGAGTAGGTGGGATAAAACGTGTCCCTTGCCAAGCCCCTGGCCATGCTGTAAAGATGCCTTTCTTCTGAAACTCTACACAGAGAGCAGAACCTAGTCAAAGAGAAAATATCCAGCCCAAACTGGTAAACAGGCATAGATAGTACAGGAGTCAACTTTTATTTTTGCTGGGGAGGTAGGGCTAAGATGATGGACATGTGGCAAGTTATGCACTTCAGATGACAGCCTTCTTCCTGAGGGGGGCCAGGGCCCTCAGGCCCCTATGGACTCTGCTACTCTGATGTGTAGGAAGGTAAGCAGGCAGTATGGCCAAAAAGGCTTCCTCTGGTAAGTTCCCAGCAATCAAAAGAAGGAACCATCTCTCCAGAGACTATGCTGTCATCTTGAACTTTCAAAAGGCAGGAAGGTCTTTAGAGAAGATATTTGGATCTATGGCATCCTGGATTCTACCCTCGACCTTACCTTCTCCCTTGGACACATACCTCAATATAAAAAAAAACCCTAAACCCCAGCCTTCCTGTAATATGATAGGGCAGCACCAAAGGAAGGGGACTCACATATATTCACATTTTGCAGAGAGGCATCTTATCAAAGGCCAACACTGTTCCACCAGCTGTTCAGCACCTCCACTATCTCCCATCAAAGCAGTGAAAAAACCAGAAATAATGATGAGCATTTTTCATAGCACATTTAAAGGATAGGACCTGGCTGATACATTTTCTCTCTTGAAACAGACTAATTCTTCTTTTAGGTCTTCTAGAAGCTCTGCCAGAGAGCACTGGTTTAGGGTAATATTGGCTTTGGGTCACATAGGATGCATGTAGGTGCTTGGTTCCTTAAAGGACTGAGGTTGCATCTTAAGGCACGTATATACTATGGCAGCAGCAAGCCCCAGGCAGGCTGTTCCTGAGCACAGCCCATCCAAATGCTACTGCATGGGTGCTCCAGGGCTGTCCCCCATGGCCACTCTCAAGCACTCTAGAAGCCAAGGTCTCTAAAGTGGCAACAGGGGGATGCCACAGAGCATCTCCACTGGTATATCTCCAGGTTTGGAGGGTGCAAGTGGGAGTAAGTAGACAGGACCTGACTGTAGACAGTACAGCTTGCTGCAGCCACAGTACAGACCTACCCATGCTAAATACAAGGTAATGCTGCTTTGGTTCCTCTTCAGTGCACATTATTCTCATCAACATCAAGCCTGCAATAGGGGGTGAGGTTCTTAATAATGATTCTGTTTACCATTACCCATGACCTTCACATGAGAAGTGCTTGCCCAAGTGTAAAATATTGCAGTATACGAGTCTCACAAAAATGAGACTTTCACAGGGCCCCACAATGAGGTTGTTACTAATCAGCCTGTCTGTGCTATTATTTTTTTCTGACAACAATAAATCTCTTCTAGGGCAATACCCTGCCTTATACCCTTGAAATCAGAAAAAAACGAGATAGTAGAGGCCTCTGAAGGTCATTTATCCATCTCCATGCTCCCTGCTATAGGGATGTATATTTTGATCACTAAGGACTGGTATGTCTAAAAGGTTCTTAAAAACTTTGAGTATAAGAGGTTCCACAACCTCCCCACATGGCTTGTTCCAGTGCTTACAGTTATAAAATTTCCTTAATATCTATTTAAATCTTCATTACTGAAAATTAAGCTAACTTTTTTTTTTGTCTTACATACCACTGGCCCTGCCTGCACATCACTGTATAGCAATGTTGCTACAGCACCGTACTTTAATACTTCCATGGCACAGTTACAGGCTGTTACTGCACTGTGAGCACTGTGCACAGGTACATTTCCCAGCTACATCACCATCGCAGTGCACTATACTGGGGACGCACACTGCTACAGTGATGTGGTTGGTGATCACATATAGACCCCCATGATCACTGTATCACCATAAAATGCCATAAAGTGATGTAGCACATTGTCAGCTCGCCATGGGGTGATGTGTAGATGCACCCATTGACATGGAAAACATCTGATCACAATCCTCTTTATAACAACCTTTTCCATAGTGGAAGCCTGTTGTCAGGCTTACATCTTCTCCTTTTTTCTAGATGAAACAAACCAAATTCCTTCAGCCTTTCCTCAAAAGTCATGCTTTCTAAACCTCTTTTCATTTTTGTTGCTTCCCTCTGAATTTTCTCCAATTTGCCTACATCTTTCTCCAACTGCTTTTTCCAAAACTTGACACAGTAATCAACTGAGGCCTCACCAGCACTGAGTAGACCATAAGAATTACCTCCTGTGTATTACATATAACACTGCTGTTAATACATTTCAGAATGAGATTTGCCTTTTTTCCCCCAACAGTATCACATTGCTGACTCATATTCAGTCTGTGATCCGATCTAACCCCAGATTCTTTTCTGCTGCACTGCTGCTTAGCTAGTTATTTCCCCATTTTATATTTCTAGATTTGACTTCTAAACATACTACTTTGAATTAGAGTACAGCTGGAAGCTGCAGTAGAGAGGATGACCCAGCAGAGGGATGCAGCCAGGAAGCCAAGACCAAGCCAGCAGTAAGGGGACCAAGCTATAAAGCAGGAGCAAGAACTTCAAGCTTGCCTCGCACCCCATTATTTTATAGACTACAAGAAGTGGAGTTGGAAAGTACCTTTTATCCAAGACTAAGACACTTGGTTTGGGTTGCCTGGAGTCCAATCAGTGGCACGTGGGAGGCGACTAGAATCTGAAAACTGTAATGAAGATATGAACTCTGGAGTCAGAACCAAAGTTACCAGACTGTTGAATGCGGAGACAAAAAAAGGCAACGTAGTAGAATAGGACACTTGGATTAACAACATGAGTAGGCTATATGTATGAATCCAGTTTAAGTTACAAGTAAAGAGTTCAATGTTAATTAAAAGTGCCCATGTTTATTAATTCTACCTAGTACATATATTATCAATTTAAATAATCTACCCTACCAAGTCTAGGAAACTTCCACTTGACTTCAATGCAACAGAAGTAACACTTCTGCTTTGCTTCAAGATTTCTATGCTAGTTTTAGAGACCCCTTATGTGAACTCTTATTTTAGCCTACACACATATCTGGAAAGTCTGCATTTAAAAACACTATCTTTTACTTTGCTGCAGTGCTAGGAAGCCAATGCAGCTTGTAACTACTAAGATCTCTGTCAGTATGTGATGACCAGTGAACCCACTTCAAGAGCAAACCAGCAAGTGCAAAGACTGCAGAAGAATAGCTTACTAGCTGATTGTGTAGGAGCTTCTAACCACAGCTGTGCTGATTTCAGGAGGAAGGAGAGAATGTGCACATCCTGAATGCTACTGATTAGCTTTCAAGGATTCAGAAGTCAAAATCTCAGACAACTGTAGAAATAGCAGTGCTACAAGTATTTCATCATCTGCTGGTTATTCCAACATCTAAGAAGTACAAGCTCAAAAGTTATTACCTCTGAGAACAAGTAGACTTGCACTGAGGGGTAACAAAGCAGCACCATGTTTGAAAAACACCCAGGTTTCAGAAGTAGTAGGTAGCAGGTTGCTTGGCATCTTGTGATAATTGTTTTTCTATTAGCAGAAACCCAACATCTGGAATACTGAATACCTACAGTATATCAGCTGTTGCAATTTCAATAAGAAAGGAGATTCGAGACCTGTAAGTTAGAACTGATCTGGAGCTGCTGAAGTACACGGAGGGGACAAACTGTGACAGCCAGAACCAAGAGGGTTTAATAAGCAATGATGTGTGCTTCTTGGAGGCATTTGGTATTCTGCCTAAATAGATAATATTAGTTAATA
>JAGPOW010001296.1:58582670-58615402 GCA_030014935.1 Caiman crocodilus
TGTGTGTAAGCTATAGTAAATTTACTTTTATTCCACTCCCTACTTGCCTCCTTGATCCAAATGAACAGACTCACAGTGCCCAGCTGGCCTGTGACAACAAACCCCAAATGTCTGTTAAGGGGTGCAAATTCTAAAGGTTCTTGGTTAGCAAGGATGTTAGCTGGAGATAGGAACACTTAGTGCTGCACCTGCACCAAAACTGCACTGATGGACAAGATGCGTTTGCCAAGCACCAGAGGCATATCATGAAGTGCTAGCCCCGCAGAGCCACAGATCCATATGAGCCCTGCCAGTTTGCATGCATTGGCCTACAAGGAAACAGCCCAGATACATGTTAGGAGCTGCTAGTACTGCCTTGAAGCTGACCTAAGAGATGAGGACGCAACTATGAATCAGAAGCAGCAGCCTTGGTAACATGCTTGGCAATGCTGTTCCTGATGAAGTTCTGGGCAGCAGCACCTCTATATGGGCCAAGGTCCTATCAGTGGCAGACGTGCCAGCTTTACAGTTGCCCCGAGACATGGGTCCGGACGTGCATAAAGGAAGAATAAGCTTTTAATTTGCATCAGGATGTGTGGGCCTAATGGCTATGATGATCCGGACTAATGACCCCTGGGCAACACACCTGTCTGTGTATTCCTGTTCCGCCCAAACTTTAAAACCAACTGCCTGGGAGGGCAGTGGCAGTTCTAATCAGGCAGTGCTGAAAGAGTCAATTGACTTCATAGCTCATTATCATCTCCCTGATTCCTGCTAATCTCTCTCCACTGAACATGTGTTAATAACCCTCTCTCCTTTATAATGGCCAATGGGGTATTAAATACACTGTCAAGACACTCAAGAAGACTAGGGTTTGTTTGGTGTTGTTTTTTTAAACTGAAGACATGCACATTTAACTATAATGACAACAGGACTAATGGCACAAGACCTTTTGACTATTTTTGTCTTAGTCTGTTGTGTTTTTTTTTAACTTTATAAAGGATATAGCTAATGAATGCACATTCCAGTAGTTATATTTGTTTTTGCTTTAATTTTAAACTGCATAATCTAGTACTCACCCCTAGCATATTAGCAAAGCATCTAGTTTCTCTTTAACTGAAAAAAATGTGTTGTGTTATATGTGATCATGGGCTACACTATCTGCACCCTCCTTTTCAAAACCCTACATCAACCCATGTGTGTACTAAGTCATCTAGGAGTTTCAGCAGCCTGTAACTTCTAACAACTCAGAGGTAACACCTTGTTTTGCAGAAGCAGGAGGATCTTAGACTGTGCAGTGGAAATAAATACTACAAGCAGCCTGCAAATAAGAGGGCTGTGGTGGTGGCACACGGAAGGCAGGGAGAGGATGGGGGAAGCGCACTGTCAGCATCTACTCAGAGAGGTGACCTGAATCCCTAGTGACACACCTGAAGAGAAAGACAGAGAAACACATTTACATAGAAGAAAGTGGAATCTGAGTAATGATTCAAGTGGCTGCTGCTTTAAGATATACAACACTGCTTTGTTTTTACTTTAACTAAGTAAATTAAAGGCAAACAGGGACTGAAATAAAAATCCTGAAGTCATCTTTAAGATAATTTAAAGACATCTTGAAGGAGCAGCAGTCAATGGGAAGGTCAGTAGCCAAGATGCTGAGAGCCAAGGCGACAACTGCATCCCTTCAAAAGTTGTGCGGGACATGAGTGGAGAGAGGACTGCAATACTGACAGCTTTGACAGTGCTGGGCTGGTCTCACCCCAGAATCATGAACCCAGGAATGAGCATCTCTTACAACTGGGGCAGCATGGAGGAAGGGGTACAGTCAAGAAAAGGCAAAAATGAAGTAAAGGTGGCCTGGACACAGCACAGGAGTGAGTGCTATTGCAGGAAAAAACCTGCACTTGCCACAGTAACAAAGGGCTGTATAACCTAATAACCCGCTCTAATTTCTATTGTGTTTGATCCTCTAATTCACTGGCACTGTGAAGGCGGACATAATGTCAGTGTTAAGTGGAGAGATACATATCAAGAGAGGTACCACCTTATTCTTAACAGGCATATAATTCTCAGCAATAACTGCCCAAGCTGGATGCTCAATGTAGAACACAGCAGTGCTACTTTATAAGCAGCAACTGCTGGTTTTCCTGCTGCAGAAAACACAAAGCGTGACTTCCAGCAGATCTCAATTCTGCTTAGCGTCTAAGGACTCAGATTAGTAAAGTCAGCTCATTTTTTACTCACCCTATGGCACAGGGAAGCCATCTCCTAACTGGCAGCTCAGAAGCACTCTGATATGGCTTGTGAGAGCCCACTAAAGCATAAATGCACCCCTGCTACATGTGTCCTATTCCCCATGAGCAGTAACTTTTCATCTGCCTGCACTCATTTCTTAGTTTGAGGTATGTAAGTGGCTATTGCCCAATGGTGGACAACCCTGCAACAGCACCTCTGGCCCCAGTCTATACTTGCAGTGATAGGGAGACCTTCACAGGGACTGAAGGATGAATTTGCTTCCTCCTAATATCGGTGTCAAATCATCTATGGCCAACACAGATGTGATACCGGCTCTTGCAAGTGGCTGAAAAGCTAACAAGGTCATTCTGTGCTTGACAAAGAAGGCTTGTCATACCACATATATTCCCTCAGGACTCTGGTTGCACTGCAGTCCCTCAGGGTCAAACCAAAGAAGCCCTGAGACAACAGACAATCAGCCCTATGGTTAGCAAACACTTTAGGATCCCAATCTGAGTCTTGGTTGAGGTGCTGGTGCACGTTAAACAAGGCTGCACAGGGAAGCAAGGCTGGCCAGTGGAGAGGGATCTTTACTAACTGAATAATTAAAAAGCAAAAAGAGAGTTCATGCCATGTTAGTATTGTGAACTTTTGCCCTCAAAAAAAACGTGCTTAAAAAAAGTGAGTCGGAAGAACTGAATGCAGAACATTTACTTATGACAACAGTAAATACAGCTTGTGACTACAATAGCTAGGGAGCTCAGGAACACAGATCTATTCCAGAAAATGGTTGCTATGGTTGTTCTTTCATGACTGCAAGCCCTATGTAGCTTCAGTCTGTCTTAAAGACACAGGAGGAGATTCATTAGTGCGTCCAGACCTGAGAAACCAAGATTTTGGTAGGAAGTCAAACTCCCATTCTGAAATAATTGGTGTTTTTTTCAAAAAAACAAGATCCCACATTAGGATGACAAACTAAAATCTCAAAAAACAAAAAAGAGAGAAAACACCTCCCATAACTGAAATCCCACCATATTTCATTTTGGAAATACAAGAACGTGATGTCTCGAAAAAGAAAGAGGCTCCCTCCAATCTCAGCAGCTGCTGACTGACACCAACTTGTCAAACCCATTGTCCAATTCTTAGTTCTCAGTGTTGGGCAGCCATGAAGGGGACATGAATAATGTCAACAGCAGTCCACTGCCAGGGCTTCCCAGCTCTTGGGAAGCCCTGCCCCACAGACTTCTATGGGTCTGGAGAACCCCAGGCTTCCAATTTCCCAAACAGAAAGTTTTCCTGGCCTGTATGATGCCTGGGACAGCTGCCCCATCCTCTTACTCCCCCTGGGTTAAGGGAATATGGCTCAGGTTGGAAGCCAGCTGACCTAAGACTCCTTGTGTGTAAAGGCTGCTGGGAAAAACCCAGCAGTGGGATAATGATCAGCACAGCTGAGGGTTGCTGAGGCAACTAATAGGTGTCAGCTGACCTAAGGGGCGGGGCTTGGCCCTATAACACCCAGAGCCCGAGTCAGGCTGGGGAGTTCTCTGCTAGCAGCCGGAGGAGCAGGCACTCCGGGGAAACCAAATGTAAGTGCAGGTCACAAAAGCTCCAGAAGCTGGAGCTATGATGTGGAGTGGTAGCCAGGAGGCTTACTTTGTTATGGCTAGGTGCCTTACGTTTGAGTTACAGCCAGAGGCTTGTGTTATGTTTAGTTAGTATTGTGTTACACTGGTGGTTTGGGTGAGGCTGTAGGGGAAGGAGGAGGCCTCAGCAAGGACTCCAGCAGGGTGGGAATCCCAGCACTGGGGAGGGCATGATTCAGCGCCAGAGAGGGCGCAGCGATATTGTTATACGGGGTGAGGAGACCCCAGGCCCTAGCAGGGGGGCAATATGAGAGAAGCCCTAAGCAGGGGACAGTATTTTAAAGTGCCCATGAGGGGCAGCATTATTGGGAAGCTCTGATGGGGCACAGCGAGCCCTAGAGAGGGGAGCGCCATTTGAGAAGCCCAAATGAGGGGCAGAAATACTAACTAGCCCAGTTGCAGGCTAGCACGGAGGTAGTCCTCAGCCAAGGGGCAGGGTGCTGCGGTGGACCCCCAGAAGAGGGTTAGCAGCACAGCGCCTCCAGAGAAGGGCAAGAGGCTGCGGTGGTCTCCAAGGGGACAGCAGCACACAATGCCTGGCTAAAGGGGGCAGAACTGTGCAGAAAGCCTAGAAGACTGGGGCTGGACAGAAGGTCCTCAGAGCGGACAAGGGTCCTGGGGACGGATGATATTTTAGAGAGGCCCGAGACCGGGAGAGCTTATTGATAAGGCCCAGAGTGCGGGCGAGGATATAGCCCTAGAGAGGAAGGGCAAGACTGGGAGCCCTAGAGAGGAAGGGCTAGACTGACGATTGACACACCAGCGTCTGGGACAGCAGCAAGGCTTGGGTCGTGGTATTGGGGTGGTAGGAGCCACGTTTGGCCCTAAGGCCAGGGTGCCTGGAGCACACCCAGCATACAAGGAACATCCCAGTGGGTCTGGGAGATCGCAGGGACAAAGGTCCCGGTACGCCGTGCCCAAGGCAGTATAAAGGTAGCCTCCCAATATATACCTCTTTATCATCAAAGTCATGACGGGCGAGAATAGAGGGTGCCTTGGGCCGGACTTGGCACGGACGGAGGGCCTTCAGGAGATCACAGCCCTCCTGTAGGACGCCGCTGTGACACTCTGGTTCTCCTGAAACCCTGCCAGGTGGACAAGTAGGAAAAACAAGTTGGCTTCATCAGAATCTGCCTCTGATTTGTTGGAAGTCTGTCAAAATTGTCCCAAGTATAATTTCACAAAGCATTTTGGTTCTGGTGAACCAACAAAACTGTCTTCTGTCAGAAAGTTCCCCCACAGCTCTAGTTCGAGAGGAAAAAGGTGGCCCAACCTGTGCTAAAAACACTGCCACCGCTCCTAGGCAGTTTCTACCAGCAAGGAACTGGCAGTGTGCCAGATCATTCTGGCTATGCCTCTACTAGGGCCTCACCAGTGCTCAGAGCACTAAGTCTTCAGGGGGGACTATTACTGATATGCCAAAAAGGTGGCTTTATGGCAGGTACTGTACAGGGACCTGCATTTGTCCTCTTTGCTGGGAGGAAGAGTTCACTTCCATCCTACGACTTCTATGCAAGTTATGGGGGGAAAAAAGTGAACACGTAACGAAGGTCTGAGCTATAACGCATTCACACAAGTGCGTTGAATTAATATTGCATTTGCAGCCTTAAACATGGCATTTCTGAACTTTCAAGTGCTTGACTTCAGGGCCTTAATTTTCTATCAATGTAACTTCTTCTGTAAGTTATAGATGTAGGTATAACAATAGGACTCCCTGTTAAAGTAGAATGAGAAATACCTGTGACAGTTTTTAATGATTTTACACTGCAAAACATCCAATTTAGACATAAGTTTAGCCATTCCATTAGTATTTGTTATTATAACTTTTTGTTTGTATTTTAATGAGACCTAGGAGCCCCACCCAGGACCCTTTTCTCTAAATATAAAGCAAAAAAATGGCCCTGCTGTAAAAAAAACTTTTTCTATTCATTAATTATTATTGTTTGTTTTGGTTAATGGAAGGTGCTAATTTAAGAGCAAGGGGGAGTGTTGCATTACTGAAGTTGCCTGCCCATACCAAAGCCACACATAGAAGAAAAATTCCCTGCTTATCCAGTAAATGAAAGAACTAGTCTGTATTACATCCAATCAGTTCAGTACTCTCTCTCTCATATACACACGGGGGGGGAGAGAGGACTCTATATATGCCCTTCTGTTTCCAGGAAGCCAGACCATTCTTGAAAGTAAAACATTAGCATTTCTTGGGATCCCAATGACTGAGGGTACTGCTAAATCAGAGTGCTCCACCTGAAGGTCACTTGTTTGAATCCAGCTTGATAGGGATGAAAAGCTGTCCCTGCATAATGAATGTGTGGTAGTCACTAGGGCTGGGTAAGCTTGTTCCAGGTCCCACACCTCAAATTCAGCAGCAAGTTTTACTAAATGGCAAGCCCAACAGAGAGACCAAAACCTCCCTGAGCCTTAGAGACTGAGCTACCTCTGTTACCACTGAGAAACATTCCCTTCCCTTCAGAGACCTGAGGTAGGGAAAATGTCCATGAGACTCTTGCCTGCTGCCGCCCCATAGATAAATTCACGACTTGATTCTCCAGGGCTACCAAGCCAAGGCCAAGGCCTCATATGCTGGCATGGTGTTTTGTTACACTCCCTTCCCATCACCCCCAGAGACTCTAGTACACCTGTAAAAATGGCAGCTCTCTTACTGTGACCTGAAGGGACACACCCAGGACTTGACTGAGCTCCTGCTCTTCACTAGGGCCTCCTCAGGACCTGAAAACTGGTCTCTGAAACTACATTACAGCCCTCAAAAGCAACCCATGCTGTACAGCTTTCATTCTCTTTGCTCAGCTAATGGAGTGCATTGGAGCCAGCCACTCTCAGACCTCATGGTCCACAACTGATAAGAGTGGGCAGACCTGGTAGTGCCACTTCCCAGCATCCCTAACCACGTGATCTATCTGGCAAAAGCCGCCCTGTCTTCTGCCCCTCATATTCTTGTGGTGGGTCCTCTAAAAGTAGATGGGTCTCACCTAGCCATTTCTTCTGCCTCTCAAGAGCTCAGTGTCGTATCCCACCAACATAAGCCCTTGACTGTCCACCACAGACCCTCCAGGTAGACTGCATAGCATCCAGACAATCTCCTCCTCACACTAGCCAAGCTGCCTACGCAGTGGGAGTCCAGCCATTGAAAGGTCACCGTGTGGGAAGGCCAATTTTCTATGCTTTACCCATGGACACATCCAGAATACTGCTGGGCAGAATCTCCTGATTCCACTGACTCTTCCACTGCCTTCAGGGAGGCACTGTGTAGAGTTTTCTGCTTCTCTTACACAGCACCTTCACTTCTCTTGAGGGGTGGAGCACTGTTGTTGGTCATGAAGCTCCTTCCTGCCCTAACTCCAATAGTCCAAAGTCCTCCTCCAGTATGAAATCCCTAGCCTTTTTAAGACAAAGCTTAGTTTTGAACGGAATCTATTTAGAACCATGCAAATTATTTCATTAAACATTTGCCTACAATCACACACAGAGCGGAAATTGGCTAATAAGCTGTTCCATTGAAAATGTATTTCTGGCTTTCTGTTGGCTGGAGGGCTAAAACTTGAAACAAAGGATAGTTTAACAAAGTATCTCTTCCAGCTAGAAAGGGCTTATGATTTCAATGCAGAGGGTCACGAGTTCAAGCTCTCATACCATACAGGCAGGATGGGCATATAAACTGGAGATGGCAATATATGCATGTGTGTAATCACTATGTTAACATGAGCTCATTCATGGTACTTTATGACCCTTACCACAAAGAGCTTAAGGATCAAAGATTCATTAGACCATCTGCATTCGCTCAGATGTTCCTTGCCCCACCCTCACAATGAGTTGGTGTGCTGGGCTGCAATCTGCTATATAGGACAGGAAAACTGATGCTGGAGGGAACTATGAGTGAAGGCTCTAAAAACTAACACACATATGGAATGAAGCTCCGCACTAAGGAGATGGTGCATTTGTGTTACTGGATACACCAGACTCCACTTACCCCTGATCCATCCTCAGTGGCAGTAAGTAGCTAGCCATCCCTTTGATGAGAAGTAATGAAGAATGAGGGGTTAACTTGATGAGGGCCTTCACCACCCTCCTCCCAAATCCAGTTTGAGTTACCAAACATGTCCTACCCTCTCCCACTTCCTCTCCTTGGTCAGAAGGATGATGACCAGCTTGGGATGCATCTGGTAGCCGTCCTCACTGAAGGACAAATTCCTCCCTTCAAAGGTGACATTAATCAGGTACCTGAAAGAGAGAACAGATAGGATTTAAACACTCAGGAGCTGTGCCTGAAAAAAGGACCTGCTTCCTCCACTACAGTTAAATGAGGCTTACAGTAACACTGCATGCTCAAGAAGCAACTGGCTCAGAGCTGCAGGGGAAAATCTGAACAACAGAGGGTAGGTAAGTGGGGGAGACAGAAAGGTAATGAGAAGAGAAGATAACCAAGGACTTGGGAGAAAATAGACAAGACCAAATTTATTTTACACATTTCACTATTGGCTGCTACAATGGGGTGATTGCTTTCCTTGCTGATTCCTGCTGTATTCCCATGACAATACAAAGAGCAACCACATCACTACAAGTGCATTTGTGGTACTTAATGCCCCCTACCTAAAAGTGTGAAGGAATCAATATTAATAAGCAGTGAGAACAGGCTGCACATGCTCCCCAAACTAGCTCTCACTGTCTCTCAAAAACATTGTGTATTCCACAAATTCTTTGAATTACGTTAGCCAGGGGCACAGAGAGGGACAGTATCCCTTCATCAGACAACCATCCAACAAGGCAGGGCACCATAAGGCAGTACAGAAAGGAGGGATGCACCTATGAGAGCCCCCATTTGGACCTCAATGAAATCAAGGTATTTTTATATTGATGTAAGTGAGAAGACGATAAGGCCAAAAGCAGTTGTGTAAGACATGAGAATCAGAATAATAAAGATTGTGATAGCCAGCTACAAAGGTCCCTTTTTCTAGGAAGAGAATAGACCAGGGGTGGCCAATCTGTGCTAAGCATACCACAAGAAGCATGTACAGTCCCCATGTGTAGCACACAGCAGAGTAGGAAGGTGATAGGCAGTAAGGTAGGAATCAGGCAGAAAGCACAGAGCAGGAAGCAGAAAACAAAGCTGCAGATCAGGTACAGAAAAGGTATCACAGCATCACTTGGGAGGGTGCAAGGCTAATTTATGGCACACCTGCCAAAAAATGTTGGCCCCCATAGGAATAAACCATTGTACTAGTTGGGACCAAACAGCAAAACTCTCAAAGATGACTAGCCAAGTAATTCCCTATTCCAGAGATTAACAATTTATGGCCCTCCAGGTAAACCAATTTTAATATCTTCCTTAGGGGTGCACCTAGGATACATCCTTTGCCCAATGATCAGAGGACAGACACTAAAGTTAATGAAACCCAATGCTCCCTGCAGACATGGGGCTTCAGTGGTACCTCTGACCTGAGCTGTGTCATTCCAGCCTGCAGCCTGAAAAGGGCGCCTATCACTGCCCTAAATCCTAATAACTCATCCCTCCAATAGTAGGTGCTTCATTGCTGAGCTGATTGTCATTCTCTTGGGTCGTAACAGTAGTGGAAATGGTCCATTAAACAGCCTGGGCCTGATTTTCATTGATACTGAAGCCACTTTATGCTGTTCTAGCAGTGGGAAGGACCTTTGAGTGAATGAAGATTACTGTGATGCTCACTTAGAGGCTCCTTTACACTAATAGAGCCTTTTAAAGTGGCTTTGCTGAAAATGAGAGTCTGTCTATTGTTTTGTCTTTTGTGTTCTTTTACTGTTCAGATATCCAAATGGCATCCTCCATTTTAAAATTATGCTGTCAGGGAGAAAGAAAGAAAGGGAAATATATATATTACATAGTTCAAATGGCTTGTAAGAAATCTACATGGTTTCTTTGACTGTCTCCCCTATTCATATATTGAAACATCTCATGAAGCTGTTGCCACAGACCTAGAACACTGTAGACCTGCTAAAACACATATACAGTCACATAATATAATAAAAGCTAGAGGTAACCATCTTGTCTTAAGGGTTACCACAAGATAAGGGTTCAATAGTTTAATCTCCATGGCATTCCCAGTCCCATTTTCAATTACTCAAGCAAGGTTTCCACTCCATAGAGCAAGACTCTTCCACTCCAATACCCTGTATTGTTAGGAAGCGTTTCTAGATATTCACATGAAATTGCTCTTTCTTAACTTCATTTGAACTATCCAAAGACTTTATTCTGCCTTCATGGTGTTTATACCCTGAAAAGTACAGGGACAGAAAAAAATTACATTGACTGAAAAAAGAAGGTTTAGGGGGGGCTGCTGTAGTTCAGACTGATCCATTGCAACTGTTCCGTGCATCCATTCTAGCTAGCAGTGAGTGCAAGTTAAACCACTGTCATTTAGCAGCTGTTTCACTGTGATGTAGTTAACTCAACCATTGGTGTGGATATTTGAAAATTCATGGCACTCGGGAGAGGTTCCTGAATGTGGAGGAGGGCCAACATGGTGCCTATCTTCAAGAAAGCAAGGAAGGAAGATCCAGGGAACTACAAGCCAATCATTTTGACCTCAATTCCTGTGAAGAACTTGGAAAAAATTATCAAAGAATCCATCAACAACCAGATGACAAAAGGTGCCATTCTGAGAGACAGCGAACATAGCTTAATTTCGGGTAGGTCGTGCCTGACCAACCTCATCTCCTTCTATGATTAGATGACGTGTCACCTGGACGGGGGTGGGCAAAGGTTGATGTCACTTAGATTTCAACACAGCCTTTGATTTGGTCTCCCATCTTGTCCTCATGGCAAAAATGGGGAACTACGGCCTCCACAACCTTATAGTCCAATGGCTCAGGAACTGGTTCCGTGGTCAGACCCAGAGAGTGATCATTGATGGAACCGAGTCAGTCTGGCATATGGTAACCAGTGGCATCCCTCAGGGATCAGTACTCGGACCAGTACTCTTTAATATACTCATTAATGACCTGGATTCTGGTGTCAGAAATGAACTGGTTAAATTTGTGGATGACACCAAACTGGGGCAGTGCAGACACACTGGAGGATAGGCTTGGGATTCAGGCTGACCTGGACAGGCTTGCAAGCATAGGCGGAGGGAGAAAAAAATTGGGGGCGGGAATAACTGAGCATGTGCGCACAGTGGAATAGGCCTGGGGCTGAGACCAGGCAGAGATTAGGACGGAGATGAGCCAAATTGGGCCCAGGATCAAGGCCGGGGCCTGCTGTGCCCATGCAGCCTCTCCTTCCCCTACACTGGCACCACAACCTCCCTCGCCAACAAACCCGCCACCCCACAGCCCCATATGAACCCTGGCCCCACACTGCCCAGGGGGCCCAGAGCAGGGCCAGCCTTGGCTGTGTCAACAGGCCAGAGGGAATGGATCCCCTAAGACCCCAACACCTGCCCCGCCAGGCCTTGCACAGCCAGGGTGGGGCAGGGTGTGATACTGGATGGAACCACAGTTCCCACTGTGCTTTCCTCAAGGGAACCATGATCGGGTGGCAGCTCCCACCACTGCAGGCATCCCAGGAGTCGTGAGGATATATGCCCCCAGAACTGCAAGGAGCAGGGTGGGCTGCCACTGTAGACTGGGACTAGAGCTGCACTGGGCTCTTCCCAGCAGGGAGGGTCATGCTACACTGTGGGTTGGCAGCAGTGGCATTGGGAGGAGGTTCAGGTGGGCTACAATGAATCTTGAGGTGGCTGCAACCACACCCCATTCACCCGTAGGCCCCTCCCAGCACCACCACCGCCTGTTCCAAGTGTAGCACGGCTGCGCCCCTGCCAGGAAGAGCCTGGCACAGCCCAGCCCCAGTCTGCAGTGGCAGCCCACCTTGCCCTGTATATATTGGGGGCACACATGCCCCCATGCCTCCCAGGTTGCAAGCAGCAGCAGGATCTGTGCCCCCCAAATGAGCCACTCATGGTTCAGCCCTGCACCACCAGCTGGGCAGCACCTGCCTCTCTCCCTCCCCACCCCTGCTGCAATCACTGGAAGCCTTCAGCTGGGCTGCCTTGAGGCCCTACTGTTGCCCCATGTTGCAAGGGGGACAAGCCGCCTTAGTCCGCCCCCTTCCACCACCGCCTATATTTGCAAAGTGGGCAGATACAAACTTGATGACCTTCAACATAAGAGACATGCAAGGTGCTTCACCATGGGAGGAAAACCCCCTATCATACCTATAGGGTTGGCAGTGCTTCACTCACTAGCACTATGTCTGAAAGAGACTTGGGGGTCATGGTTGACCACAAGATGAATATAAGCCATCAGTGCAATGCTGCAGCTGGCAAAGCAAATAAAACCCTGGCTTGAATCTACCAATGCATCTCAAACAACATCCAAGATGTCATTCTCCTACTTTATTCAGTCTTGGTGAGGCCACAGCTGTAGGGAAAGAGTGATTTTAGTTACCTCCCTTTAGGGAGCCCAAAATAACACTTCTTTTAAAAAGATTTGTTTTCCAAGAGTTGGTGCTTGCACTTTCTAAAAGTGAGGCCCCTTTAACACCTCAATTCACTAGTCAATTTTGGAAATTGTAGCTATGTCGTTTTTGTGACATAGTAACATTTTTATAACATCCTCATGTTTTACACCACCCCACCCCAAAATCTCTTCTGATGCTTTTCTGTGAATTCATTCCAATTTGCTTGCATCATTCCTATGTGAAGGCATCCAGAAGTGCATATAATATTCTAGTTGCAAGGCATCCTTCAGGCCACTCAAAAATGTAGTGTTAGACCAACATGAGAATTATTCCAATGTTGTTTAGAATGTAGATTTATGGTTTCAGTGTTTATAAAGATGTGCAAAAAATTAAACAAACATCTACATAAAATATTTCTCAGAAAAACCCAAGGGTGATAATATTGTGGGACTCCCCATCACCACAGACTGAAGATAGCAGGAACATTTGTGGAAATTAGCAGGAGGTATTTTAAAATAGGGATTGTAAATGTTTTCCAAATTGTTTTTTACACCAAATTTTCTTCTTGTTTTTCACTGCAGAGATTAGAAATAATAACAACAAGAATAAAGGAGAGATCAGTAGTGACTCCACACTTAAGACTGTATTGAGATTTGCACTTAAAGCAGCAGTAAAATCCCTTGCTTCACACTTCAATGACTGAATTTAGTCTCCAAATTTGGCACAATAACTCTTCAGAGAATTTCCTTTCTAACCCTTTAGTAACATGTTTATCAACTTCTACAAAAGGAATATTTAAATGTGTTCCTATTTTTTAATGTCCTGTTTTTCTCACTTATTTCACCACTGTACTATACGAAGGACTTCCAGAGCTCTCTCTCTCTCACGCGCGCACACACACACACACACACGTACAATCTCAGCAACTTATAAAATGTTAAATTTAAACCCATAAAGAGCTGTGCCCCTTCATTAAGATAAAGGGTATGAGCTATGCCGAGATTAGCTGATGGATTTGCTCATATCTTCCAGCTATCTGTCTTCCATCACTGCCAGCCTGCCTCCCTGACTCATTGTCACAGAGATCCTGGGGAAGCAGAGGTGTAGGCTGGGCTGTAGACTGTATTGGAAGTGGACAATACTGGTGGAGAGATGAGCCTCTGCAGGGGGATGCTGATGCAGGGAACATGAGACAGTGGACATGGCTTTGAAATATAAAGCAGTGATAAATGAAGACATAAGAGAGGAGGAGCTTTGTGCAGATAGGATATAGGGTGCCTGAGGCTGTGCCAGGTGTGAAGAGAGCCCAGTGCCTTTGTGCCAAGGCATCAGTGCTTGAAGGGCTCACGGGAACACCAGATCAGAAACATGCAGACAGCAGTGCCTAAGAAGCTGATGCTTTCTGCACTACATCACTAGCTCACGCCAAGGATCGTCCACCCAAATGGCACTGCTGCTTTCATATGTAATCAGCTCAGCCCCAATCTTTTCCTACCCGCCCAAATCCCCAAGTGAGGCGCACCTCCTACTAGACAAACAACGCCCCCCCCCCCCTCCAATCTCTCTGAATGGGGAGCAGGGGATGGCAGAGAAACCCTGGCATCTGTGCTCTGGGGCATCAGCTCTGGAAGGAGAAGGCATGTGTGCAGTGGGTGGTGAATGTGGGTGAGGCAATGCTGAGATGATGAAATCATAGTTGCAAGCTGCAAGGGTTGGGCAAGGACTTAACTAGTAAATCCCTAGCTTTTTTTATTCTGTGGCTGGTAATAGAGACAGGCAGGCAATTTTAATTACCTCCTCAAAAAGGATATTTGTTTAGTGAAATCACCATGATCCATGCATTTCTTTAGCTCCTTATGTCCTGTACTGAAGGGCTGAATTCTGCCCTCACTTACTCACTGCTGCATTGAGTTCAGGGAACCTGCAGAGAGTGTTGTGACTGAATTTGGCTTTAAGGAATTAAGATGCACATTCCACTCCGAGGTATACTAGCAATCTGATCCCCATTTAACAGTCGAGCGAACAGGAACAAAGAGGTAAGTGAGGTGTCCTCAGTAACAAAGCAAAACCATGGAAGAGCTGATAACAGAACTCAGGTCCTGTGCTCTACTCATGGGACACGTCCCCTTGCCCTAGATCTGAGACCATCAGCCCTGCTGGCTAATAACAAGAAGCTCCACGGCTTCACAACACTGGAACCAGAGCACGAAAACCACGCAGTATGGCAAATTCAGGGCTGAAGGTTGCAAAGGAGAAACACGAACAGCTTAAATGGTTTCAGAGTGACAGCAGAAAATTTCCTCTTAATAAACATTAATCGATTTTTTTTTTTGCTGAACCTCAGATAAAGGTTTGAAGAAAATGAGTTTGAATTTTGAGTTAACCACCTCAGCTTTCTGTCTCCAGCTTCTTAATGCTGAACTCCTTATTCCTAGAGCTATAGACAAGGGGAACTGTTCTGAGAAATGCCCCTGTTCAGCCAGTAGAGGTCTCCTTGTAACACAGACATGCCGCCCCATCACACACATGCACACTGTAATACATACACACACACCCCTGTGCCTTGTCATTACTTGTTATAGTCAGAAGCCATGAACAGGCAGTTTGAAGTGGCACATTTTTCCCAATATTTGCTGCTTTTTGGACATGAACAATTCATATAACTAGAACAACTGCTCCACTGGTAGCATCAGGGAGTGATCTACTCTCTCCAGAGTGGCAGAATAAATAGAGAAGTAAAAGAAGAAATAACACATGGCACAGAAAAGGACTGAGGAGACAGAAGAAGATACATTTATCTCTTAGGGAGAATTTACTCAGCACAGCAGGAAGGAAGGATTGAGTTTGGTGGAGAATGAGGGAGAAGGATGCAAGAAACTAACATCAGCCTCTCTTTCTGACTGATTGTAGACTAAGTTAATCATCCCTGGATCTAGCAGAAGCCAACATGGCCAGGCAGAAAAAAGGAGGAAAAGGGCAGCTAAAGACTCCAGCTCTGTTATGGGAAAGATCGACTTACAATCCCTGACTGGCAAAATTTTAAACAGGACATTCCAGCAGATAACACTGAAAGGTCCCCTCCCCACTATGAGAGTTACTCCTCTGTTAACAGGTCCAAAGCACAGGTTCTCTAAGGCACTGATGTGATTCCACACTTGTACCATTTCCTGCTAAGCCAGCTAGGAGTCCCACACATTAATCCATATGTTACCGTTCCCTGCTGAATGACAAAAAGTTTTGCTAATGCACGCTATTCCTGTCCTGAAGCACTGCTTGCTAATATATTCCTGGGCTTCTTTTGAACAAAGACTGCCAGCATGTTTGGTGGATTTCCAGTACAAACAAATGGGAGATTAGAACTGCCACATATATTTTCACTTGTAAATCTGGGGGTCTTCAAGAGACAGGAGATGGAAGCATAATGCACTGCTCCAACCTACTGTACCATTCACCAGCCCCACATCCCTTTCTCTATTCCCTCATGGCTAAGAGAGTTAGCCATCAAACACCGTTAAGAGTATTAATTATATTCCCATCTACATTAAAGCTGATAGTGAAATAATATAAATAACAAAAACCTCAACAACCATTACTTACATTTCTGAATCAAGCCCAAATTCTCCAAACCTTTCTGAAACTGCTAGGTAATATAGGCAGCACTTCTTCACCCACTATTTTGTATGTCTAACAGCTGCCTCTCTGCTTCTAGAAGTACTAAAGGTGTTCTCTTGAGCAATCCAGACCCAGCTGGAAACACCTGGAATATCTCAAAATAGGCTGTTCCCCTGAGATACCAAATCCAATTACAAAGTCCCAAGAGATTAAAATGAATGTGCACAAGTCCTACAGATGGCTCCTAAATATTTGGTGCTCATCCCTGCTGAATTGTCAAAACTTTCAGAGGGTCACCCATCATTCACTCATCCCATGCTCCCCTACCATTCTCTTCTCTTGCAGCGCTGATGGCAGAAACATAGACACATCTGGCCATGTTAGTGTAACATCTGCACATTGTCACGTGCAATTTACGGCAAAATAATTCCATGTAGAGGGCCGAAACATTGCTGATTTAACATGGTCTAGGGTGCAGACCCTGCTCCTTCTGCTACAATAGAATTAAAAAACCACCAGCAGCTATTTAATTATAAGATAAGCATTAGAAGGAGCAGTTTTCAGTTGCCTGTGTTGCTCCTTTTCTCCCTCTTTCAATTGTCCTACCAAATTTGGGGAGAGTCGCTGTAAAACTTGAGAAAGCATGGTAGTAAGGGAACAGGGCTTGGTCCTGTGCTCAGGGAGCCAGAAACAACTGTCCAAGCTAAAGCCCCCCAACCAAGGTTGGGCTGAAAAATGTCAAAAAAAATGCTTGACACCGCATTTGCTGCTTGGCACACACTAACACTACTCCTGGCCTTGTGCATAGTTATTAGTGCACTCTCAATGATGCTTTAATGCCTACTACACCATTGAGCACTCATGGAGCAGGAGCAAGTGGGAAGGATGCATTTTAATGGTGGGCTCCTTCACAGAGCTGGAAGCAATGGAGACATGCCTTTGTAATGAAGAGAACAAACTATCCTAACAAGTTCAAAACAAACACCCAGAGCCAAGTGCAGCCAGGCACCATTCTCCTATTCCACCAACCAGTCATTTCCATCTGAAATAGGCAAGTACAACAGGTGGACAGGTGAACATAATCTGTGCCTGGGATGGTTAAATTCTTAAGAAACCCTCAGACCACACAGCCATATAGAAATATCAGGATTTTAGTTTGCTTTAAACACTATCAACCTCAATATGAAATACATATGCAGGTCCCTTTGACTTCAGTAGAATTATGTTAATTTAACTGGCTGATGATCTGGCCAACAACTTTTTGTAGTTGAGATTTCCTGATACGACATCCTGCTTTGTGAAATGTTCACTCCTGTTGAAGGAGACATTATTACTGATGTCTTATTGCTATTTCTCCATTATCTCCCAGAAGATATTTAGCAAAAAAATTGTGTGCTAATACTTCCATGTGATTGCTCCTGCTACCTGTGCTTTCAGAACAAATGGATTATATGTGTGAAACTTTTCCATCACTCCTGCATTTAATAAAAAAAATAGCAGGTAATATCAATGCATTGCATATTTCTCCAATTCATCTATCTCCAGTGAATTTATCACTCGGAAGAAGCTCATCTGGCAGACCCTGAAGCTCGTGGTCTTATTTATCTCAAGAATATGTACCATATGGGAAATGGTGAAAAAAGTTCTTTATGAATATTATGCAGTCCTAAAAAGAAAGGACGAGTCTTGGGAATGAAAGAGAAGTTCAGTTTCCACAGCACTTGTAGCCCTCTGGCTCTCAGAGAATGCTAACAAGGAAGTCAGTCACAGCTAATTGTAATGGTGGTTTTTGCAACGTGGACAACTATCCATTAGGAAATGCACTGAGATGGAACTCATTTCATGTAGGCCACTGAACAACCATCAACTGATATCATTCAGTCACCAGTCACTGCCAACCTGAAAGAACACTGACACCAATGACTTACAGGTAAAAGGCTGTTCCATCCCACAAATGCCACTAGTTGTCCAGTACCTTGCCTTCACCCAGCAAACACCTTTAGAGCCTGATTTTCCATTGTTTTGTACCCTGAACAGTCTTTTACACCTGACACAAAGTCAAATTAAAATGCCGACATTCTGACTTGGCCACATTTTATATTCCCTCTGCACAAAATGTAAATCACTGCAAAAACCAGACCATGGGGTGTCAGGTGGCATATGTGACAAAGGCAATACAACTAGGCATAGGGTGATAAGGTGTGAGGGGGCGGGAAAAAAAGGAAAAAAAAAAAAAAAGCTCAAATCTTCACTTCCTTCCTCGTCACTGTCCTCTCAAACAATTCTGAAAAACCAAACAAAATCCTAACATGTTTTTGCCAAATCTTTATCATCTTCCTTGAACTAACATTCTTACAAATATTGAGCACACCAGAAATCACTGAAAATGTTCTGTCAGGACTGTTTTTCACTAGGAAACTGTTTTTTCAATTAAGGAAAAGCTTTCATGAGAAGTTCAGCTTTTGGACCAAAAAAACCAAAAACAAAATTGAAAACTGAAAAGATTTTAACCAAAATATGAAAACCTCTCACTCAGAAATATTATCATGGTGCCTCATGCAAAGAGTCATCTGGGTGACTCATTCTTCATTATGGAATGAGTACCCCAACTGGATCGTATCTCCTATGATACTCAATGCATTGTCAGGGACTACCATGATGCATTGCATCAACTCAGCAAGAAGATCCTTGGCATCATGGGAGATTTAGCCTATGCATTAAGCCTGGTTCATCGGCCAGAAAGGGACTCAGAGCCCAGCCTCAACAAAATAACCCCAAAAGGCACTGCAGTGGGATTCCAAAACCAACATTTTCCATTTTAACCCATTTCTTTGCTTGGTGATTTTATTGCAAGTGAAAACACGACAGAACAAAACCTATTCTAATCACTTTCAGATCTGATTAAAGTTAGAATGTCCTATAAATCTTATGGCAAATAAGCCAATTGTCATATCAATCCAGCTCCAGGGTGTACAGATTAAATTGAACTGCCAAACCTTTCAGAACACCAACTGGGAATATGTTGGTTGGATGAAGTAAGAGCCAACAAAAGCTATCAGCCAAAACTTGGATCAAATCACTAATTTTTGATGAGTTAAAAAATGGCTAATACATTTTGAAGTGTTTTGAACATTGGCTGTTAGACCTTCTATTCTATTCACTAGGAGGAAAAATCCTGACATTTCCCTGTTCTCTAAAGTTGTTGTTCTGGACATTTCAGTCCCACTTGGAAGCACTGGAAATCTATTGCTATAGATTTGCACTGGGCAGCAAGAGTATGGAAAATGACATTTATCAGAAGGGCTGTCAGTAGACAATAATTACTCCTTGGCACTCACCTAACAGCTTCATGATGGAAGGCACATAACCAGGAACAGGCAAACACTGAAAGGTTAAAGGTGTAGTTCAGATCTATTTATCCATCTTAGGGGCCAAGCATACAAGCACTACTAGGAAAAGTAGTCACAGAATAGAAGTCAAATGGAACTTCACAGTTGTATTTCACCTAGTACTACAAGCCTGTAGGATGAGGCACTTTGATATTTGTTAAGGTGCCTACCACCTTACAAATCTGAGGACAGGAATAGCTGGATGTTTATATGGAGCTCAGTTGTATTTGTAGTTTAGACATCAGGGCTAGCAATTGTGTGAGCAGAACAGATTTTTCTTTGAAGATTCCAGGCCCTTTGTGCTTCCACTTTACCTACTTAAGTCTGCAAGAAGGCTCTTCCCCACAGCTTTCTGGCACTGCCTCTAACCTCACTGAGTTCAGAAACTTGAAATAAAACTTTTTTTTTAAATCAGCAAATTAACTGAATTTTTTCAAGCTGCCCAAAAATGTTTGTGGGATTTGTGTCATGAAACATTTATTTAGCTCAAAAAAGAACACGTGCTATCTTAAAAAGCATAAAATAATAAGACACAATTATTGCCCCAAAGACTGACCAGTCTAAAAGTCTGGCCAGGAACTTGTTTAGTTTCAGCACTTCCTTCTTAAACAAGAGGCTGTATGCAATGGTTTCATCCCGTCCATATTACATTTTGAATAGAGAGTCAATTAAAACAAACAGCTAATAAATCACTTCTGTCAGTTGTGTATGGGGGTTAGGACTCTATTCTTCCTCCTTTGTCAGAGGACCCATTTCTCTCTACTTACTTCTGTTTCCCATTCTCTCTTTCTCTCCTCCTCTGTGGGTTGATGTTTCCATGGAAACATGTTCTTTAATGCCTCTGAAAATTACATTGCTTTTAAAGCATTAACCGTTTTCTGGCTGGGACAGGTTTCAAAAGAATCTTTTTTTCCTTTAAAACTTAACATTTTTTTCCTCATGGTTTAAGAGAACCTGAGAAAACATCACATCCCATATTCACTTTCCAGAGGCATGGTGCATATTGGGAATGGGGAAAAGGATGATGTGTGTACAGAATGGTCTAATTTAAGATTTTAATTACACAGCTTATTGATTTCTTTCCTTTTTTAATTTTTATATCAAGCCACTATTGAAATTTGCCTCCATAGATAAACACGAAAAATGCTTGTAACAAAAAAGCAGAAAGTGAAAGGAAGAAAACAAGCTACAAGCTCTCACTCAAGGAGGACACAGCTTCAGGAAATATTCTAGCAAAAGCACTAAAATCAGTTGTAACACAGCAATGAGCAGCCGCATCTTCATTGCAAACTGTCATAATCGCAGTCATCTCAAGCCTGACTCCTCTTTCCCTTCCTAATCACCCTTGTAATTAGCCAGTATCATCTTCATTTGCATTCCCACTCAAACTGCCATCATGGTGCTCAGGGCAATCAATGCCCTCATCACCACCAGTACCCTCATCTTGGCTTCTGCTATTACCATCATCTTCAGCACCCAAATCTTTGCCATTGTCATCGTTACTATCCTTATCACAGCCACTTTAATACCAGCTGTCACTATAACCATCTTCTCCAGAATAGCCACTACCTCATCACTATTGCATTCATCACAGACAACTGAATTGTGACTGCACTATGATCTTTGCTTTCTGTGTTCTTGTAGCTGGAAAATTATTGTTGCCTCAAAGGGGCTCTGGAACCCTGTAGCCACCCCACTTTGTCCTAAATCAGTTCCTACTGAAATACCAGAATTACTGAGTGCCACAATTAAATCACGTGTGTGTACTTTTGGAACTCTAGCACATGCTGAATCCCACAATGTAACCTCCCCTACCCCACTCCTCCAGGCCCAACCTTATAGCCTTCCAACTGCAGTAGATTGCTGTCAGCAATATAGACCCTTCCCCTATGGGGGGAACAGTCAGAAAGAAATGTATCCTCTGCTATTATACTGTGGCTCAATATCACAGCTACACCCCCTAATATAGGTATACCTTTTCCCCCTATTCCTTATAGGGATTACCACTAAGGCTAAAAGGAAGCATGGTACCAGGGAAGTCCTTAGGATCAAACACTGCACGAGCGGATCTATGGCCCTAAACCCCCCGTCCTGACCATCAACCAGCTTTCTGACTTCACCGTCTCTCTTTCAACCCAGAACACTGCCTGATCTGCCAGCTCCCAGTCCCTACCTACATGAGCCACCTCCTCAACAGACATCTCTCTTGTAGCATCGGCTTCTGATCACAGTCAGATTCCCCCAAACACAAAGCATCAAAGAGGTAGCTCAGTTGGTAGCATTTGCACCTCTAGACCTACAGGTCTGCCTCCAAAGCCTCACAATGGGTTTGGGCACATATGCTGCATGCTAGTGGTACAATACTAAAGAAGGATGCTGCTCTAGAATTAATTATAATGATAATGGATAATCAACTCAGCCAAAGCCTTCCCCGCCTGTCTCTGCTTGGACTCTCAAAATGAAAAAGGATTTTCTGTTCTTCCCACCCCCACCAACCCCAAAATGCATGCATTTACATCTTTCTATGACACCCTAACTCTAGTCTGTTATTTAAATCTAAAGTAGTCTACAATGCAATGTGAACATGCTATGCTAGGCAATACTGAATGCCCTCCTTTGGTAAAACAGACTCTGGGTGAGCTATTGCTGTGTGAAGAATGGCTTCCACATTTGCCTCCATTGGTCACTGCACTCTCAGTGCTCTGATAAATGCTTTGGGATCAATGCCTGGAGTATAAAAGGTGCGAGAGGAAAGGAAATATTCACTTCTAGGTGGCTGTGCCACCAGTTCAACTCCCAGCCCATTTGAGTGTGACTAAAGTTTTGTTCTATTGGCTGATGCTCAGTAGGGCTGTGCAAAGCTTTGGGTGCTGATTCAATTTGGAGGAGATTCAGCCTGATTTGGTGGCCAAATCTCTTAATCTGAATTGAATCAGGGGACCAATTAAAAGGTCTGAATCAATTTGAAGCTCTCCGAGTTGATCCGGAAAAGAGTCAGAGAGCTTTGGTGATTCAGGCAGTCTCCACCCACTGCAGCAGGAAGCTGGACTCTGAGCTGGTAAGTAGGGGGCAGGGGAGGGGATGGAGGGCTGGAGGAAGGGAGAGGGGACCATGGGGGGACCCCTGCCAGGCCCCATCCCCTGCCTGTTCCCTCCAAGCGCCCTCCAACCCCCACCTGCTCCCCCAGTCCCCAACTATGGCTGCCCCGCCTGCCTCAGCTCCAGCCCTTAAGAGAAAAAAAAAAACCAGACTCACCATCTCCTGCAGCGGCCTCAGGGGGCTTATGCAGAGCTTCCGGCATGGCATGGGGCAGTGGGGATCGCTCCCTGCTGAGCAGCACCTGGTGAGCTGGGATTTTTTTCTTTATTTCTTAAAGGGCCGGAGCTAGGGCTGGCAGGGCAGCCGGTGGGGGGGAGGGGGCTGAGACAGTGGGGGAGGGATGGGGGCTCGTGGCAGAGCACCCCCATGCAGCATGGAGCAGTGGGGGGCAGCAGGGATCGTCTCCCCACTTGGCAGCAGCCAATGAGTGGGGGCTTTTTTTTCCCCAAGCTGCCAGGAGCTAGGCCAGGTGGGGCAGCCATTGCCAGGGCTGGGAGAACAGGCAGGGGATGGGCCTGGGGGATTAGGAGATTCAGCTGATTTGGCAGCAGCGAAATTTCCAAATCGGATTTGGCCAAATTGATTGAGGACAGTGATTCAAAATGACCAAATCAAATCATTTTCCCCCAAATCAGCCGAATCTGAATCCAAAGCAAATACTAGTTGCTTCATGCAGGCCTAATGCTCAGCAGTCTGTGTGAAACATCTGGACAGTAAGCCTGAGCAAAGTGGCTAATATTCGCTTTTGATTCGGATGCAGCCATTTCAGAGGACAATGATTTGATTCAGTGATTTGAATCACGATCCCAAATCAATTCGGTCACCATTAAATCAGCCAAATCTCCAAATTGAACAGGTCCCATCCCCAACCCACTCTCTCAGCCCTGTCAATGGCTGCCATGCCTGGCCCCTGCATCCCAGCAATTTAAAAATAAAGAAAGCCCCACATTCACCAGCTCCTGCCAGGTGGGGAGGTGATCCCCACTGCTCCATGCTGTGTGTGGGGTTCTGCCACAAGCCCTTAGAGGCCCCAACAGCCACTGCAGCAGCCAGTGAGTGTGGGACTTCAAAAAAAACCCCAAAAAACAAAAAAGTGCCAGGATGCCTGGCCTGGCGGGGCAGCCATTGACGGGGCTGGGAGAGCAGGTGGGGTCCCCCCATGGTCCCTTCCCCCTGCCTCTAATCCCCGCCCCTACTTACCAACATGGAGCCCAGGTCCAGCTCCCTGTAGTGGCAATTGGGGACTGCCCAAATCTCCTAATCTTTTCCGAATCGACTTGGAGGCTTCAAATCAATTCAGCCCTTTTAATTGGTCTCCTGATTCAATTAAGGGATTTGGCCACCAAATTGGGCCAATTATCCTCCAAATCAAACTAGCAACCAAAGCTTTGCACAGCCCTACTGGACAGTCTCCATAAAACAGACTGTCCATAAAAAGAGTGCATTACTTAGGACCTTCTGACTAGTAATATCAGGAAAGCAGCTGAGGACTGAAAGAAACAAACTACTCAAGCGTAGAGCAAGCCTATCTACAGTAAAGGCCTGTATTACACAGCTTCACTGTTGTTGGTACTCAAGTTAGCTCATTTAAACTAGCTAATTTAAATGTACGTCTTACATGGATACATGAACATTCAACTCTGGATACACGTACATTCAACCCTGCTTCCCTACCTGGGCTGCAATATAGACACTGCCTTTGGTACATGTTTGTGCTAAAAATTTTTCACGCTTTGTAGAAGTGCCCTCAAACATGCCACATAGCTCTGCCCACTCTCCTTCCCAAAACAGAAATAAGGTAACTTCTGTGGGCAGGCTAATTAGCTCAAGGTCTCAGCAGTGCTAGTGAGCTTACTCAGGTGAATGAGTTCCAGTTCTAGTTCAGAAAGCAGTTTGTGTAGAGCACTGAACTATGTTTAAGGGCACCTGTCTCTGGCCCAGTAAGTTTACAGTCTTGGCATGCCCTTAGAAATCCAGAGGAAGTGCTAGGATTTGATACAAATGCCAGGTGCGGATGTAGGGACCAGTTTCAGTCTGTCTTGGGACCATTCCTTTGTTTTAGGTCTTTACTGCATGGCACATTGCAAACAACTTGTGGCACTATAAGCTGTAATTAGTAGATGAATAATCTGTACCATTTCATTTGATCTTCAGTTAATACCTCAGAGAAAGCAGCTACTGTGGATGCCTTTTTTGAAATACTTCAGCAAGTTGGAAACTGAATCCTGCTGACTTCAATGAGGCTTAGGATCCTAAAGCCCAAGCACTTCCATAGAGGGGAGGGAAATAAAAGGACAAATCTTCTAAGTCACTTTGGCATTTCTGAACAAATATCCCTAACCCCTGACATCTCCAACCCAGCTTTCTCCACATCTAAGGGTAAGGTATTAAGAGAGACAGATGGAATTTCCTCCACCCCCCTCCTCACCCCCACAAAGTTAAAATGAAAATAAAATCCAAACTATGAACAAAAAGAAAAAACACCACAAATTCTTGGTGAATTATAATTTTTCCATGGCAACAGGCTTCAGTAAAAGGGAAGGGGGGAGCGGTGCAAGGAGAGAAAGACAGACAGAGAGAAAGACAGACAGAGAGAACTGAGAGATGGTGCACACTGTGCTGGGTAATGTTCCCATGGCAACTCTATTACATATGCAGCCAATTTCCAAACTAAGTCAGGATCCCAATAAGGGGGCTGAAGAAAGACAGAGAAAGAGGGTGGGGAGACTACAGACTAGGTATCTGCTACCCAGGCAAGAGATATCACCTTTTCAGGTGTACGCCTTCCCACAACCTTCCGTGAAAGCACTTCAGTCTTTGTGGATGCTAAGAAATCTATACAGACCCCTTCACTCTGAACTAGCAGCCACTTGGCTTTGAAAAAACCAGTGCAGTTACTTCTGCCAGACTGAGTCAAATTTGGTGGAGCTGAGAAGTGTAGGAGGGAGGAAATAAGTACTTGGAAATGAAACAAACAGAACAAAAAGAAGGATAAGAAAAGAATAATTTTCCTTTTGCTGTTAGTTTGCATTCCACCTTTCTGGATCAATATGGACCACACAGATACATTATCTTTCACATCACAGATGGTCAAAGAAAGAGGATGTCATCTGAAATCTCTGAAACAGAGATGGAATTATTACTTCCCTGTGAAGTTAGCTACAGAAACAGAAGAAATAGGTTCCTATGTGATTAGAAGTCACCTGTACCATCTCTGTTTTCATAGGGCTGCCCCAATTTTAAGGGAGTCTATTCCAGAGAACACTGCGCATGTCCCAAAATATCACTGAGGTCTGACATAAATATCAGATTATGGCAAAAAGAATTAGAGGGGACTCAGCCGATGAAACTGAAGCACCTAATTAAAACTGATTAATACCTCCTTTTAACCCTCTCCTATAAACACAGGAAGGACAAGTAATTCAGTGAAATGAGTGATTAATAATTCATATCCTTTTATGGTGTATATTTTCAGATCAGCGTGTCAGGAGGTAAGCAGGTTTCTGAAGAAGCCAGGAAGAAATCTATTCTTACTTCAGTTGTAAAAGTGGCTAACCAGCTTGTGGAGGAAGCTTCACTTCTCCTGCAGTATCTCATGCACAGTGAATCAGTGTCATGAGGACATACTGCCATGGAGGAAAAAAACACAGAGAAGTGGCAAACCAAAGAGTTATGTAAAGACTACCCCACTTTCCCCTGTGTGGTGTAGAAGGAATCACTCCCCAACTAAACTAATGGAAAAGACCTAGCTTTCATTTTTAGATGCACAGTTCATGCAGCAGTTGATTTAATTGTGCAGATGAAGCAGCTTGATTTTAATGCAATAACATCACATTTCCATAGTGTCTTTCATCCCAGAGTGCATTATACATTGGGGATGTTGAAATCATTCAACTGCCTGAGTCACCCCCAGCATGAAGCAGGACAGCCACCCTGCATAAACTGGACCACATGATGATTTAATGAAAGCTAAGCCCTCACCTTTGCGCTCCGTGGGCATGGAGCACAGCTACAGATGCATTGTTCAGCCAGCACGTGTATCTGCATTTCTCTGCTGGAATCCCAAGAAAGGAACTTGTGGCTACCCAGCCATGCCCCCTGCCATGAAAAGGCTGTCAGTGATTCCCCCTCCTTGCCACGAGTTATGGCAATTGAAGTATAAGAGGCTGACACTGGAAGAAATGATGCCCTGGGGAAGGGCAAATTCTCCCCAGATTTACTGACACCTGGAGTGACAAGAGAGTTTGAGTGACAAGAAGCACCAAACCTGCCTGCTGAAATCCAGTAAAAATCTCTCTCCTAGGGCTAGCAAGGAAGAGAGAAGAGATGACCTCTCCGATTCTGTCATATACTCCTGACTTTCTTTGAATGGCTAACAGTAAGTCTGGACCTGGGTTAGCACTGGGACTCATTTGTGAACCTCACCTAGGATTCAGGTTGTCAGAACTGGACTGGATTAAGGACCAGAGTTAGTCTCAGGGTCCTGAGTAGGCAAAGGAATTCAAAGTGGCTTTTAGGTTTGAGCTAGTGTTGATGTTTTGCCCAAATGAAGGAACTGCTGGGCAAGGTTGATGATCATAATGCTCCTTTCTGGCCTTAAATGTACTACACTTTGGATTTATATTAATGTTGAAGGAAGTTTAATCACACAAAAGAATTCAGGTTGAAGCTAATAGATGGGGTCCAACAAGGAGTAGGTCTAGGTCAATTTTCAGTTTTGTACTGGAAAAACACTAAAGCCAATTCAGTCAGGGTTGAGATCAGCCTGTGTGGGTTAGCTAACAAGGCGCTGATGTGAGCTCACAGATCCAGTTTAATGGTTTGAAATAAAAATTGAGGTTTGTGTCACCCTGTGGCCCCATGCCAAGGTTGGCATTGGGCAAGTGTGTGGTCCCAGACTAGGGTCTATATTGTAGTAAATATGCAGATATCAAGCCCAGTTAAAGGTCCACTGGGTCCTGTTTAATGGGTTGAGGGAAAATTTAAGAGCTGCTTCTGAGCCCCAGTTGGCAGTGATGGGATGAATGCAGGGTCCCACACTATCAGGGGCCCACAGACTGATCCCAACCCACACTCTCCTTTCAAAAGGGATAATCCTCTTCCCTAACCAAAATTAATCAAGAAAGATTTAACCCCATAAACAGAAATCTTTGACTCAAGACTGCTCTAATTTCAGCAAAGATAAGGAACCAGGGCCACATTCAAAAGATAGTTAAATGTCTAAATAGCATATCAAATCTGGTACTCGGTTCCAAATGGGTACTATTCTACTAGGACAATTCTCATCAGGGAGGCACTTCACTGGCTATGAACAAGCCAAAAATATAGCTCCTCAAAGGGAACCACCTGTGAAATATTTGCTCTGCAGACTCATAATCATAATTACCTTCCAGGCAAACAATCTGCTAGACTGGAGACACAGTATAATGGTTTCTTTCTTGATATTTCTCAGGCAAGAGTAAAAAGGAGAAGTGAAACACATCAGAGTTGTCTTTTGGTGAGGTATCTGCATTCAGAGACCACCACTAAACTTCAGTTCTTTTCTCTATCCACTGGCTCGTCAATACTAAATGCAAGACTAATGAGCTCCCAGACTGGAGAGAAGCATGTATTCGTCTGTGTTCAGTAGCATTTGACACTAACACCTTACTGGTCATATACAATATCAAAGGGGAAATTTCTCCCTGAAAGACCAGTTCCTATTTGCTACTTGTGATTAAAGGATTTACAGTTTACAGCTCATGTAGAACCTTCTTTATCTGTGCATCTTTCTCCCTTCACAACATCACAGAAATAGGGTGAATATCTAAATATGGATCTGTATCGCTTACAGGAACTCCAGTGGCACATTTGTGGCATTCATCTCTGTCTCTCCAAGACAAGCACAAGAGACATCCCCCCCCATTCTTTATTGATGGATTGGGTCTGTCAGCTTGTCAGCTCTCATTGGGCACTTCTTGACATAAGTCCACATCAGGGCAGTGAAAATCTGTTTGCAGTCAGCTTTTCCAATAGCTCCTGATGAACAGGGGGAGGTAACCCATTCCAAAAGCTGCAGCCTCTGCAGGCTACACTCTACAAATGATAGTGGTCTCAGAGAAAGGCTTTACACAAGGGTCACATACATCCTAGCAAAGACCCTCATATTCTCAGAAGCAAAGAGCTCCCGTGCACCTCAGCTGAAACCAGAGTTGGAACTGCCATCAAACCCAAGAGCAAGAGCCGGGACTAGAGGTAGGAAGGTCACTGAAAGGTAAGTGAATGGGGTGTAGCTCAATGATGTGCCCCTAAAATAAATCTTGCAAGCATCCCTGGCCCCAAAAGTTGCAAATGTCATCTGTCAATCCCAGGCTCATTCCATTTGGACCAGTTCTGACAAGGCATCAGGAGAGGAACAAAAGATGAGTAGCCATGCCTCAAGAGGCTCCAGAGGTAAATTCCCATAGTACATTGAGTTGCCAATCCTTTAAAACCAGATTTTTTTACCTTGTTTTTTAAAGTCTAAAAAAATGAAAGATTTTTAATAGTATCAAACAAATTTCTCATCAGAGGCTTTACAGACTTCACAATATAATGGCCATAGCTGTCACTAGAGAAAAATTGAGACTATTCTAGAATCAGGTTGCTATCACTCACACCCCACCTCCTCTCAGTTTATTCTGATATGAGAAAAAATGTGAAGTAACACCTGAGTCTCGATGACAGATCATGATGGAGATCATTATAGGCAGATGGGTAGATTAGAGAGAGATAGAACTGAGTGCTGCTCTTAGAAGATGGTATTGAACTGTATTTTTCTCTTCACCTGGAATGAAATCTTGGTTCAAGTCCCAAGAGGAGAAATATTTGAACTGGTTTCCCATGCCCCAGGCTAATGGATTCTGTGTACTCTTAAATTTCCAACAGACAGCACAGCTGATGAAGGCAACAACTCATAACTATGGTACACATAGAACAAATCTGATTTTTCACATCTACTTTCCTAGCATGCCAACCAACAGGACTGCATTATGCAGATTAACTGACTCACTATCAACTCTATGAAATCAGTCACCCCACCCATTCCCCATACATACACAGGCATGTGTTTTTTTAGAACCATCCTGAAATCAAACCTTAAATGAGAACAGCAGCTGTGAAGTTTTTCCAATTTCTCTGACAAGCAGGACAAGCAAAATCTTTAAAGAAATAGAAAAGGCAAAAACCCAGCAGTTAAGAAGGCATGATGGGATGCATAGGAGGATGCTCTGGCCAAGGGAGGAAAGAAGTACAGGATAAAAGGGAGGAAAGGGTGGGGAGAAATGGAGAGGGGAGAATCAGAGCTGGATTGAACCGTTCAACTTTGAGGTCTACTCATGTAATTGATATTTCTTCCTTATTCAGGTTACTTGTTTAGAACCCCATTGACCACATCACGCATTGTATATCCTCATGAGCAATAGAATGAACAAGTCCACCACAAATGATAGGCCAGAACACAGAGCAGTCAGTCAGAGCAAAGAACAGTCTGGAAGCAGCACGGGCTCCCAAAATCATTCTTAACAGTTTAAAAAAAGCCATAAAATTCCTTTGGATGCAGTGTGCCACAAAACATGCTGAGAAAGGTGAGCTGGGAGGGAGTATAAAGGACTTCAGAGTATCTACACTGCAGCCTCCTTCCTGCAATGCAGGGTGGTGGTCTGGTGACATGAGCTCTGAAATGTAATGTTGCTTGTGCCAGTGTGTTAACACAACAATGTGAATGCACACAACTGAAACAGTTATGCTGCTCTAACTAGTTTTATTGCTTGAATTAGTTATATTGCTTCAACTAAACCAACAGAATTTCAATCAGTATAATGTGTGCATTTACACCTGCTGTGAGACTGTGCCCAGATAGTCACTTGTCATAGAATTAGAGAAGTAGGGCTGAAAGGGACATCCATAGGTCATCTAACCCAACCCCCTGCCTGAGGCAGAATCATCCTTATCCAAATCCATCACCTTACTGCCTAGCAAAACTGCGCAGTCAAGCAAAACTACAGTCTGTTATCCACACAGCTGCTTTGCCCCTTACTGGGCGCATCTACACATGCACATTTACTGCGCAGTAATTTAGGTTACTGTGCAGTAACCTAAATTACTACGTGTGCCTGCCATACTGCACAGTAACCGTGGTGACTCGTACTGACTTGGTGGTAAATTTGATACCTGCATGATGCCGGTATTAAATTTACACCTGATTAGTTACATGCAGTAACACACATGTAGATGCCTTGCTGTGCAGTAACAGTGTGTGTGTGGACTGACTTGGGACTAACTTGAATCCCAAGTCAGTCCATACACAGCATTACTATACTTTAACAGCTGCAAATATAGACACTAGCCTAAAAACCACATAGTGTGCAATAACTTACAGCACAGTAACTTACTGCACAATTAATGCATATGTAGATGTACCCAGTGAATGGCTCCATCAACCCTGCTGGGCAACATATACCTCTTCATAGCCTCTTCATAGGTAATGGTTAAGGGGGATTCCCACATTGGAACAAACCAGTGGTCCATCTAATACAATATCTTGTCTTTGGCTGTAACCACTGCCTGAAACTCCTTCTCACCACCACAATCCACCTTGTATTGTAGTACTGATGATAACCAAATTCCTCAGAAGAATAAGCCCATATTTCAAGGCCATTTAGCTTAACTACTCAGGTTAGTGCTAGTCAGAGAAGTCTAATCCTTTCTGGAATCTTGCTAAGCCGTTTGCCACAATATATTCTTAAAGCAGCAATTCCCGCAGTCTAATTAGATGCTGCAAGGGGGAAAAAAAATCTCCTTTTATCCTTTTTATATTTGCTGCCTTTTAAGTCAGTGAAGTACCCCTTGTTCTTGGATTACTGAAGGAGTGATCATAGGGTCAGGGAAGGAAAATTCAAACAATTAACACTGATATGTGGAAAGCATATTATAAGCTCCCTCATAAAGAGAGAGGAAGTCAGCAAGGAAAATGGAAGATGTTCATGAAGGAAGCATAACACCTGAAGAAGTTAAAAAACAACCCTTACTGTGTGTGTCAACAATAACCGGCAGCAGGGGAATGGTAAAAACATGGCCATAGCTGTTTTAGGAATACCAGACACACATGACAAAGGACAAGGATTAGATAAATCTTGGACTCAACACGCGGAAGCACCAAGCACTCACAGCTCTCATTGCCTAACTGGAATGGTAAATATTCAGCAGGCCAGGAAATGGGGTTCCCTATTTTCAAAGTGAGCTCCAGGTAAAGAGAAGGCAGTGAAAGACCCACAATATGCTAAAAGCTAAAAGAAACATTATTGATTAACAAAACCAACGCTAGACACAGAGACAGTGACATAAAGCAACCACTAAATAATAAATGAGGGTTCATTTGAGTATGTGTCCCTGCTCCACTGCCTCCAGGCAAGACAGTGGCACAAAGTCCTATGCCATAGTTGCTTCCCCCATAGCTACTCCTTCAGCTGGGAAGTAGAGCAGGGATGTAAATGAGGAACAGAGCAGAGTTCTGAAGAGAAATGCTTAAAACAAAGCAAGCCATGCCCCATTTACAGAACCCGTAATTCTCTCCATTTCAGGAGGTAGCTTCCTGGGTCGCATCCAGACGAGCCCGCATGTACCTCTTGCAGTGTCTCAAACTCTTTTAAGATGCTGCAAGAGGCACATGAAAAGGTTCCCTGCGTTGCAAATTTGCAGCCCTGGGACAAAATTAGACCCCACATCCAGGGGTCAAAACAACCCGCAGACAAAAAATGTAGGGCAGGGCATGGTCCCAGATCATGCCTTGAGGCAAATGGAGGCTGGGTCCTCCACAGAGATGCTCTGGCTGCCAGAGCGTCTCTGTGGTTGGCCCTCACCCTTGTGCGGAAGCATGCTGCCTGCCTGTGCAGGGCAAGCAGCATGCCAGCAGGGAGCTGGATCCAGGCTGCAGTGCTGGTAAGTAAGGGGTTGGGGGAGCTGGAGGGGACCATGGGAGGGGGAGCCCACTGGCCCCACCCACTCCCCCAGTCCCCCGATCCATGTCCTGCCCAGCCCCATTCCTTGCCTGACCCCTGAGCCCCCCAGTTGGGGCCAGAAGGACAAGCTTTGACAGTTCAAAGTAGGCCACCACACTGGGAACTTCTTCTGGGCAATAGCTGCCCAGATGGCCAGGCAGGGGCACGCATGGCAGTAGTGCCACACAAAAGCCAACCCTGCAGCCACAGCCCACTGGCAGCTGGCCCAGAAGACCAGCTGCCTCTACTGGCTGTGCAGTCCCCATCCAGGTCTGGCAGGTGCACAGCAGGTCACAGCCAGGCAGCA
>JAGPOW010001296.1:58621548-58636701 GCA_030014935.1 Caiman crocodilus
TGTCTCCATTAGAAAAAAAAAAACACCCTCCCGAGGTGTACTCCACCGACGCGCGTACGGCTACCTGTTTTTTTTTTTTTTTTTTTTTTGGGGGGGGGGGGGGGCCAGGAACAGGCAAGAAATCTGTGCCCAGTAGAGCACACTGCCCTCCAGAACCTGGAATGGAACCCACAATTCCCAATTCTCACCATTTCGCAGCAAGTATCTCTTACACCAGCTAGCAAAGCAGGACTCTTCTCTTCGTCCGTCTAGCGGTAGCACAATGTCATCCTTTGACAGTTCCTGTTAGTTCAAATGGCAGATGACTGTGTGGTTGAGCTAAAGGTTGCACCCCTCCAGCTATCTATGTGGGTGCACATGCGATGCTACATGATACACTTCCTGGCTTTTTTAGTATACTTTTCTTTTTTTTTTTAAAGAATCTGAGGAAATTACCAGTTAAACAAAAAGGACATTTAAAAGAATAGCAATGAGATTGCAATGTTAAGCACTTGAGGGTTAAACAAATTCATAATTAAGGTTCCTTTTAAAACTTTAATTTGGCCCCTTGTATGCATGCATTGTAACATATTTTTTAATTATATGATCACATATTATTTTCCCCGAGGGCCTCTGCCTGCTTCAGTGCACAGGATAGATCTACTGTAGTTAAGAATCAAAACTGTACAGTGAAGGGAAGGAGACTTCTTTAGACCCACCATTTCATTTTTTGATGAAATTGGAAGGATAGTAGAGAATAAGAAAGCAGATTACAGGATGAGAAAGTTTAGTTTAATTGTTAAGGCATTTAAACACCCTCCTAGAGAATTAGGTTTTATCTCTAACTTTGCTAGAGTTATTCTAATTTACATAAACCAAACTTTTCAGAAGTAGTCAGTAACTACATCTTATTTTTCTGGGCTCCTGATTTGAGAACACTTTGGACAAATAACTGTTTTGTTTTGTTTTCCCTTTTGCAGGTAATTCCATAAAATAAAATAAAATAGTTTGCTAAATCAAAAGTAAAAAAAGAATTGCTTTCATTCTGCTGAAATTAAACATTTTGCTCAGCTCAAAATACTTTGCTTTTGAACTATTTTAAAAGTTTTTAATTCTTTTTTAATAAAATGATAGGATATTTCAAATAAAATGTCCTGAATCACAACAGCAAAGCATTCCATTTTTTTAAAAAAAGGTTAAATGGTTTCAAAGAAGAATTTTGAAACATCACATTTAAAAAACATATATTAAAAAACATTTACTTTCTTTTTCTGTATTTTAGGGTTAGGCTCCTTTCCTTAGTTGTTTGATTCTCCTGTGGGATTTTGTAACGGCAATAGCAGCCATCGTCTTTACATGTAGTTATTGACGTAGTGAAAAGGCTATTTTTCCTGAAATTGAACCTGCAAATGTGGATTTGGTTTATAATCGGTACAGTACAGTAACTGGTAAATAAAAGCTCAGAAGACTCTAGGAAAAGGACCTTTCCCCACACTACAGAGGAAAGACATACAAAAAAACACCATCTGTACCAATCTGACCTAGGGGAAATTTTCTTTCCTGAACCCAAATTTGGAGATCAGCAAAACCGAGTCATAGTACACATGCACATGGCTGTTAAATTAAGCTTGCAACCTTAATTCTGACATTTCCCAAGTTTTGAGTATTTGACTTAGCAAGCTGAAGAATATCATTCTAATGTAGGGTATGCATGTGTGTACAAGCACACACATGCCTGAAATAGGCAAAAGGGGGCCATAGACATTGCAGATGCCTGCAGCAGCTCCCATTTATCGCTCCATCATCTTGCTCCTAGCTTCTTGCTGCTTTGCAGCATTGTCACAGTGCCCATATGTCTCCATCTTTCTCATGTGCTTTATTCCCCAGCTCAGGCCTGTGTCACAGTTTTCCTTTCTTATCTTTCTTTCCCTAGCCCATATACTTCTTCTCTGACAAGGGGCTGCTCCCCAGCTCCCTTGAGCCCTGCGGAATCTCAGGTGCAGTAGCTGGGAGCCCATCACACTGGCCTTCCTACTTCTATTTGCATTTTTGCAGGATTCTTCCCAATACTCTCACTAAAGTTTTGTATAACCTGTTCTTTAGCTTCTGTAGTTACAGAGTCTTGATCAACATCTTCGCAAGTGACAAAGGCTTACACAACTTTAAACTTTCACCTTAGACAGATTAATGCCTTGTATCTAAAGATAATTTCTCATGGGGAAAAATGACCTTTAGTGAACTGCCTTTGATTTGTTTTCTTCCTCCTCTTTTCTCAAGTTGCCTGCTTATGCCAATAAGAAAAAATACCCCAAGCCACCAAACTAAGATGAAACCAAGAGGCACTAGCCATTCATAAAGAGCAAAATTTGTTCTTCAGAGCAAAAGATTACAGAAAAAAAACAGACTTTCTTCAAACTTATCATGGTGCATAGGAAAATTTAAATGGATGACTTTGTATGACCAACGTATTTCCCAACCTGCTCTACATAATGCAATTTACACATATTCTTGAGGCTTGATTTTATTAACAAGGAGAATGATAATATAATAAGTAGCTTGATAAAGCTCTTCTCCTTAGATATGATTCTCTCTAGGGCTTCTCCCTCTGAGGACTGCTCAGCCCCCATCCTAGATCCTCTCCCTCCAAGGAGTCACTCCAATCTCCTTCAGCTCTACCTACCACAGGGCCAATTTTGGGCAGCTCCCATAATCTCTGGATTGTCCACACATTACCATAGTAACTCAGTTACAAGATGATGTATTTTCCCCATTCAGCATTGGAGGGGGTGGAATCAAGCCTTGCCTTATGATCCTATATGACTTACCTGAAAGCAGAAAATTCACATAGGCAGACAGCTCCTCTTAGTGTGTAGTGTTCCTACCCAGCTGGTGTAGGGTCACTCTGAGCTGCTGTCTGCCAGCATGTGCCGAGCTCAGCCGTCTATGGCTGGAAATCCCACATGTAGCTTGAAATGACCTGGGAGGCACTGGCCAGGCACTGTCTCCACAGCGTGCAGGGTTTCTGGCCAGCATGGGCTGAGTTGTTCTGAGCTGCTACGCCAACAATGGGTGCTGGGGTAATTTGTCACATACTGGCAGTCTGGCTGGGTCCCTTTTTGTGTGCCAGGTTGCTCCTGCCTCCACCACTGGGGCAGCAGCTCAGAGCAACTCCACATATGCTAGGCAGAAACTATGCACACTGCAGGGATGGTGTCTGGCCAGCATCTGCTGGGTCATTTTAAGCTGCATACAAGGAGCTGGCCAATGCATGCTGAGTTGCCTCAGCACCCACCTGCCAGGCACCAAGCATGCTGTGGGGAGAGACTAGCCAGGAACACAGCAGGGAGGGACCCAGCACACAGGGAGGAGGCACCCCCAGGGGTCACCCAGGCATCCTGCATGCTGTAGGGAGGGACCTGACTGCAGTGACAAGGGACACAGCATTCAGCAAGAGACCCAATGCATGGCCAGGTTCCAGGCTGCAGTAAAAAGGGATCCAGTATGCAGTGAAACTCCTAGCAGTGGCACCAAGGGATACAGCAGGTGGCAAGCTCCCAGCCCTGGTGGCAAGGGACCCAGCAGGAGGCGAGGCTCCCAGCATGCAGTGGTAAGGGACCTGGCAGCAGTGGCAAGGGACTGCATGAGCAAGCATGAGCATACCATTGAAGGATTTAGCACACAACAAGGCTCCAGTCAGTGGCGCTGAGGGAACCAACATACGACAAGGCACCCACAGCTGCAAGGCAAGTGGCAGCAAGGCACCAAGTGGAAGGGCAGGTAGCAGGGGAGCACCTGATGGAATAGCAAGGAAAGCAGCAGATTGCAGGGCTTGATCATCACTGACTGGACCAAATTTAAATCCATAGAAACCCATGGTAAATTGTCAGGTAAGGCACTGAGAATCAAATGAAGTTCAATGTTGAGAAACATAAAGTGCTCTATCTGGGGACAATAAAAACTCTACACACCTATAGGTTTGGCAACACCAAACTGACCAGCACCACAAATTAAAGGGACCTGGGGGTAATAATAGACCACAGTATGAATATTAGCCAGAAGTGTTATGTTGTAGCCAACCAGGCAAATAATATCCTGCCATGCATCAATTGATGCATCTCCAGCAAAACTAGGGAAGTGATTCTTTCACTCTATTTGGCATTGATGAGACTGCAGCTGGAGTCTGGTGCCCAGTACCGGGTGCTGCACTTCAACAAGGATGTGGTAAAGCTCAAAAGAGTCCAGAAAAGGGCCACTTGTATGATCACAGACTTGAACGGCAAGCCGTATGACGAAAGGCTGAAGGACCTGGGACTCTGCAGCCTGAAGAAGAGAAGGCTGAGAGTAGACTTGGTAGCAGCTTACCACTACACATCAGGGGAGTACATAAAGGTCTCAGTGAACAATTGGTCACCAGGGCACCCTTTGGGATAACCAGGAGTAATGGCTATAAATTCCTGGAAGACCATTTCAGGCTCAGCATCAGGAAAAAATTCTTCACAGCCAGGGTGTCCAGACTGAGGAATAAGCTCCCTCCAGAGGTGATGCAATCACCTATTCTGGGCATCATCAAGAGGAGACTAGACAGTCATGACCCCAGTTGTCTTTCTTGCCTGGTGCAGGGGGCTAGACCTGATGATCTTTTGAGGTCCCTTCCAGTCTCATAATCTACAAATCTATTAATCTATGGCAGGGAAACTCCCACAACACACCATGTAGAAAAACAAAAAGAAGTAGTAGTGGTACAAAGGATGCAAGTAGTGGTATACTTGTAAGTGTACAAATTCAAAACAAGTAGTGGATGGTGTATTTGAATGATGTAACATAGTGGCTTAGCCCTAAGAAGAACAACATCACTTGCACAACAGTTAACATCAGACTGCAGCAAAAAACTTGTTGAATTCCAGCAGCACATTTTTGGGCTACCTAAAACTCATGCTTACCTGCTAGGCCAGATAGGTAATGCTGATAAGACTCCAGTCTATTTTGACATGCTGAGCAATGTCACCATCCATGAGAAGGCTTAAAATCCATAATTATAAGAAGTACAAGAAATGATAAATTGTGAATTACAGTGATTACAGCATATTAGCAGTTAGGGGGAAATTGCCACCCTATGTGATTTTGAAATACTAAACTCTGCCAAAATAAAAGTTGCCCCAAGGAAGAATTCCAGGAACAAAGATAAATGCCAAGTGAATTGATGAATGACTGGTTAGATGTTGTGTGGAACTGGAGACCTAGGGCACTGCTAAACAAGAGAGGAATGTTACTGTTTGATTCATGTAGAGGGCATGTAACAGCAGATGTGAAAGCAAAAAATTTGGTCAATGAATTATCATCTTGAAGTTATACCTTTCCTACTAGCATGATATCTCAAATCCAAGTATAGGATCCTGTAATAAATAATCCCTTTAAGGACCATTTGTGGTGTTAGTACTTAGATTGGCTCTTGGCAGGGAACCATGTGCTTACAGCCGGTGGGAAGATTAAGAAGCCAACCATAGAACTGCTTTGCCAATTGATTCTGCCTTCTTGGGAAAGGATATCTTCAAAATCCATTATTAAAGATCTCAAGAAGTGCTGTATATCCAATGCCATGGATGGAACTGAAGACAATGCTTTGTGGGAAGATGAGAACAGTGTAGAGTGTGAAAGTGAGGATGCATGTGAAAGTGACAGTCCTAAGTTGTAGGATCTAAGAAAGAAGTAGCATTCACCAGGGTCTGGACAGAACCTAATGTAGATTTAGTTAATGTTTGAACTGAATTGAAGCTAATGTTGAATTTATAACTTATTAGTAGTGCTATAGTCAATAGGTCTATTTATAAAAATAACAAACAGATTAATATTTTTTTCCTTATGTGAACTCTAATTATTGGGGAGTCATCCTAAATTCAGGGTTGTCTTAGATTTGAGAAAATATGGTAATACCTTAGAGTACATTAAAATACTTTATGTGCAGCTCAAAATTACACCACTCCAGGGTAGGATTCTCTCTTAATCGGCACAACCGAGCTCTCGTTCCACTATGGTGGGGCCACGCGCACCCACTGAGATTGACCATGCACCCCCCTGGAAACATCAGCCCTGAAACCAGCAGTAACAGTGGAAGTGCACTTCTGGTTTTGCTGCTAGTGATTTCAGGCTTGGCGATGAGCTGCTGGGAGACCCCTGCCCCCCAATCAGTGATCAGCTGTTAGGGGGAACCTCTTCCCCAGTCAGTGATCTGGTGCCTCCCTAGTCACCCATGGCCACTCCCCATGGATGGGCTACTCAAGTTGAAGGTGTGACTGCTCCAAACTCCAAGCTAGCACTAAGTCAATCAACATGTGTGTGGCTCAGAGCTTAGCCTGTAACAAAGTCCTTAGTGAGCCTAGAGAATCCATTTGGTCCTCTCCTCAGGGAGTAAACACTAGCTAACAAGAAATGCTAGAGCATTTCAGACTAACACTACCAGCTTTGTATACATTTAGGCAGAGCTAAATGGGAATCTTTTGACAAACTGTTTCTTAGTTGGAAAAATGCTGATTTGTCAAAACTGAAATCATTGCATGTAGGTGTAGGTTTTGATGAATTTCACAAAATGTTTTATGAAGTTCATAAAATGTATAGGGAAAAAGAGAAATCTTTTGACATGTTTAAAAAACAGGATCATTTTCAAAACAAAATAGAGTTTATTTGAAGTGTCCTCTCATTTCTAATTTTTCAGTATTTTAGATTCAAATTAATTTTTTACCATTTACAAAGTCAAAATCAAAAGGAAGGTATTCAATAAAATCATCAAAACAACATTTGATGGATCCCATCCAAAAAATTTTCCCATCCAGCTCTACGGTTATGCCAGGTATACTACCCCCATCTCCCTCAACTCTCTCTCACTGACCCGAGCAAATGCAAGCTTCGTCCCTAGATTTATATCCTTCATACAACCCAGTTGTAAATTACTCTCTCCCTTCCTCCCTATATGATTGCTTTGGCTTTCTCTGGCAAACAGTGCCAGCCTCAAGGAGTATTCCTAGGCTAGGAATTAACATATTAATGAAGAAAGAGCCTTGAAGAAGGGACAAGAGATGCAGAGAAATACAGAGATGAGGCAGACAGGGAAAAAATAACAAAGAAAAAATATAATGAAGAAAAGGCGTATACATGCAAAGCACAAAGGCCAAAAAAATGCTTCTCTCAGGAACTTGTGCTACTTCAAACATTTCCATGAGAAGAAAAGATGAAAGGCAGGAAAGAAAAAAAAGGGGGAAGGAGGGAAATCAGGTGGTGGTTCTGTTTTAAAATAAGATTTAATTTTCCTACAGAAGAGAATCATGACCAAAAGAGAACAAGCAATAGGTAGGAGGTAAGAGGGAGCAAAAGGGAGGCCAGGAGGGGGAGATCAGGCAGAAAGAAAGATTATAGTCTACAGTGGGCATGCTCTCAGATGCATATGAGCCACCCTCAGAGCTGAAATGCCAACAATTCTATACATATGAATAGAAGCCAATACAAGCACTATACCTCTGCAAGTCTCACTCCAGAATTTTCTTTGGGGGAAGAGGAGGGGGAAAGCAATTAATGAATTTTAGTGCTAAGATGACAGCCCTGGAAAGCCACACTAGAGTTTGTTCTCCAGGCCCATTCTGTGCTTGGCTTCTTTTCTGCAGCTACCAATGAGAATGCCCATTAGTGATGCATATGTTTGGGGATGGTTGAAAAATTGCCAGTAGTTCCACTCATCTAAACAGTAAGTGTATTATCTTTCAAGCTCATCACTTACAAACATGGTTATGTGCATCAAGAAGTATTTTATACCAAGCTTCTTCTTCACTTGCACACTGGAACAAATTAATCAGTGCCCATGTATTTGGCAGTAAGCTAGAAGGAGAACAAAGTATTATTTTAGTGGGGGTGGGGGGGGAAGAGATTTTGCTAGCTTTTTTGTATGGAAGTGGGTAAAGGTGGGTGGGGGTTATATTATTATGGATCTTAGGAAGAAGCAGGAAAACTTCAAATTCCAAATTTGCTGACAACACCAAGTTGTAGGGTGAAGTGGGCACACTGGAGGGGAGGGACAGAAGCCAGCTAGATCTAGACGCATTACAGAGGGGGGCAGATGAGACTAGGATGGAATTCAACGCAGACAAGTGCAAGGTGCTGCATCTAGGGAGAAGGAACCAGCAACACACCTATAGGCTGGGGAACAAACTTCTTGTCGGAATGGTGGCAGAAAGGGATCTTGGAGTCATTGTTAACTCTATGATGAACACAAGCAGCCAATGCGAGGAAGGAGTCAGTAAGGCTAACCACATCTTGTCATGCATCTACAGATGCATCACAAGCAGGTCCAGGGAGGTGATCCTTCCCCTCTACGTGGCATTGGTCAGGCCCCAGTTGGAGTACTACATCCAGTTTTGGGCGCTGCACTTCAAGAGGCATGTGAGAGGCCACTCGCATGGTCAAGGAGCAGTGGGGCAGGCACCAAGAAGAGAGGTTAAAGGGCCTGAACCTATTCAGCCTCCACAAAAGAAGGCTGAGCGGGGATCGGGTGGCCATTTACAAACTCAACAGGGGGAACCAGAGAGAATTGGAGGAGGCTCTGTTCCCTCGGGCACAACCTGGGGTTACTAGGAATAATGGCCACAAATTGTTAGAGAGAAGGTTCAGACTGGACATCAGGAGACATTACTTTAAAGTTAGGACTGCCAGGATCTGGAATGGACTCCCAAGTGAAGTGGTACTCTCTCCTACCTTGGGGGTTTTCAAGAGGAGGCTGGACAGATGGTTGGCTGGGGTGGGGGCTTGGACCTGATGATCTGTTTAGGTCCCTTCCAACCCTAAGCACTATGATACCATGACTCTTTGTCCTCATTAAGCCTTTAATGTAGCAACTAACTCCCCACCCAAAACAGTCAACTGGCCCCTTCCTGTAAATCATACTCTTTAGTAAGGGAGTTAGGGGGATATAGTAGTAAGGGTTTTCTCTTGGGAAAACTTGATACACTATTGCAAAAGGAACCTAAGTAAAGCAGAAACATTGGTAATTCTGTTCATTTAGACCAGTCTAATTCACAAGTCTAATCTCTTCAGCAGAATCGAGGCGTATCCAGACCTAGTGTGGTAAACCCATGGAATTTGGTGGACATGTTGTCAGTTCCTACAGAGAAGACCATTAGTTGTCCCCATCCAGCATGAACAAGGGGTATCTGCCATATAACCCTCCCAAGTATGATCAATGACTTGGTTCCAAAACTTGTCGATCCACATGAATGTTGCAAGAAAGACAAAGAGATAAAGGACCATCAGAGATGGAACTATGACACCAGGCACACTTCAAGACATGTACCTGCTCTTTCCCCCCCAGCAGTAAGTTTGGATCCCAGATCCAGGGATCCAAGGCACCATCCAGGCTGGCAGATACCTCTCATTCATGCTGGACAGACACCTAGTGGTCTTCTCTGTAGGAATCAAGAACATCTCCACTTCTGTGTCATCTTTGTATTAAAGGAGTACTTGGAGGGTAGTGTTGCCTGGTCCCTGTAGGTCCCTCTGTGGGCTCTAGTAAAAATCAGGGATAGCTGAGACTGCTGCTTCAGTACCTATTTTAAATGGCATTGGTTGTTCATTGAACTCAATTTCTTTCATCTAGACTCCTGGATGTAATGACAACCGTAACTTCATCTAAAAGTACTGTGCAATACTCTGCATCCTGTTCCGTGACTTCACAGACTGGTGGCAAAACAACAAACTGAAGCATAGTGACCTTTCTTCTTACATCACTGACATATCTCTTCCGTAGCAGGACACTGACCATGATTATGTCCCAGAGTTTGTCCCCACCTGCAGCATTGGCCTCCTTTCCCACTTGGTTGCTGCTGTAGGTGCTGGTGTGACCGCTCCCAGTGTTCCTTGTCCCTGTCAGTTCTATTTGTATTGGTTTGTAGTTTCTTTACCCTGTGCATTGCATCCATATTAACTAATGCCTGACAGGACTAAGAATCACTCCTGATTTCCTTTGTTGCTGTTTAACTAGTTCTGATTGGCGAGCCTGTGTAATAGCATAATGGAGCATTAGGTTACAGTTGGATCCTGATTTATGTGAGACCTCTGTATCACGAAGTCCCAAAACCAAGCAGTCCCTAATTAGCTCCTCCTTAAGCTCCACATATTGGCAGGATTTGCCCATTGCATACAAAGATCTACCCACAGGTTCTGAAGGCTCCTATTTATGGATGTTGAATCTAGCTCATTCATAAATCACATTTCTTTTGCCCAGAAGAAATCAGTTAATGCTTCTATCACTGCAGCATATTGCTTTTTCTCTGCGTCCATAAGAGGCAGTGACAGCAGAATTTCATCCGCCTGATCTCCCATAAAGTAGATAAGAGTACTCACTTGGTAAGCTTCCAATGGTTTGCCCAGGCCCAACACTTCCCTGAAGCGATTAAAATGCCTGATCCATCAAGGCCACATTCCAGGGGATTGGAAATCACACTGCTCTGGTGGTACAACTCTTGAGTGCATGCATGGTCTCTGTAGCCAGCTTCAGCACTGCACTGGGTTCTGCTGCAGGTAGAGGCATCCGGCTCTGCTCTGCACTGGATTCAGCTGCTGCTAGAGCCAGATCCATCAGTTGGGAATCACCTGTTTGATTTCCTCTTGGTGGCAGGATTTGCCACTTCTGATACCATGTGTTATTCTAGATTTTAGGAAGAATCAGGAAGACTCTTTGTCCTCATTAAGCCTTTATTATAACAACTAACCCCCAACCCAAAATGGTCGACTGACCCCTTCCTGTGGATGGCATCACTCTTAAGTAAAGGAGTGAACCTTTACTACTACAGGGGTTGGGAGAGAAGTAGAAACCAAGGGGAAAAGATATGGTAAAACTCTACATTTCTCCTGGTCCGAAGAGGCACAGCAAGTTTTGGGGTACATCTTTTCTTTAGCAAAGGGATGAGGTTATATACAAGATCCTCTTACCAACCCAAGTCTCCTTCATAAAAATTCCATGCTTCATGCTCTTGAAGAAACACCTATGGTTCAACTGGAAGGCCCTGCCCCACTACTGCATTTTTTCCTTCCTGATCTTTTGACACTTCTCCATTTCCATAGCACAGCTATGTTTCTGACTGCAGCTGCCTCTCTCATAGATACAGACTTACTAACCGAAGCACCACCCCACCTCACCCCCTGCCGCCCCATCTCTGCAATAAGCACTGGCTCACTTAAGCCAGGGTGAGAGAAAAAGTTGTCCTAGGACTGGGATCCCGAGGCAAAAGCTTGGAAATAATTATACTGAAGCATCTGCTTGCAAAGAAGAGCAGTCTCAGGATGAAATGACATGAATTGGAACCAGCATAAAATTTCTAGAGAGAAAGCAGCTTTACCTTGGTTTAAGGGATTGCATCATATGGCTGCACCTTTACCCTCGCAACTGCGATTTTACCAGGAAGTCCTGTTCCTGTGTCCAAGACCTGTGGCCTAAAGTCCTGTCACCTTCACCATTTATTGAAGCATCTATATTTACCTTGAAGGTCTTCCCTGCAGATATCGTAGCCCAAAGCACTATGATTGCAAACAACGTGAGCTTTCCTGCAGCCCTGCTTGTGTCAGTCTCCTAAATCAGTCACATATCTTTATTTCCCTCAGATGCACATTGTGAGTGTGTAAAGGGAAAAACTGATTCTCACTTTGTGTTTGCTCAGTGCCTGGGACAATGGGGTCTAACTGACACCCTGCCTTAGAATTTCCCTTTTCTAATGCTTTCTGGAGCTTCCATGAGCTTTCCTAATGCTTTCTGGAGCTTCTATGTCAGAAACTTGGTAAATTTGCATTGTTGTTCTCACTCTTTGTCACTGGAGAATAAAAAAAGGCTTTGGGAAGTCTCATTTAGCTAATCCAGACATTTCCACCCGTCAATTTCATTACAATGTTTGCAGGCCAAATCCTCAGATGGGGGAAACACACCCAGCTGTAGTGACTTCAATGAAATCATAATTCACACCAGCTGAAAGCTATAGAACAGATGTTTCAAAGCTTCAGTATCATCCATCGTCACCATGTGAGACCCACATTACCTCAGTTTTTGCTTTGTGGAGAATGCCAGGACCTGACCCCAAAAGTGATTTTAGTTTTCTCCCCTTCTCACATCCAGCCCACTCTCCCTTCCTTATTATCTGTCTCTTCACTGTCAGTGCTTTTCCTAGAGACATTTATGCTTTGCCAATGAATGGCTCGGGTGACTGTCTCAGCACCTGACAACTGAACACAGAGATGCAAGACCCCTTCCCAGAACTTGCAGCAGATGGAAGATTCAGAAGGAAAAGAAATATAGCTAGTCAGGGTGAAAAATAACCAGATTCAAAATGGAGGCTGGACATTTATGTCACTTCAAAGGTTGGAAAAAAATCTCAATAACCATCCTTATGTCCTCTTCACTCGATTAGCTCTAAAATCCACCTCCAAAAAACACCAAAATCTGGATTTATCCAAGTGAGGAGCTTGGAGGCACTCCCATACCACCCAAAGGTGACAGCCTACAGATAGCACAGCCTGTACTCCATGCTCTTATTCAGTTACCTGCCTGTGTCAAACTTTCCCATTAATCAATTTCATGGCCTAATAATAAACTCTCCCTAATCAATTTCACAGCATTACTAAGCTCATTTCTCAACCAATTAATATTTGAGTTTCCTACAGAAAAATCACTTAGAGAAATAAATACCAATCTGTACATTATTTTAGGTAAACTATCTTCCTAACCAGTCTAAACGTACCATTTCCTATAAGCATCGGAAAAATGCTTAACTCTCCTTTTGTCTATGCTGCATTTGTTTAATTCAGTCTAATAATTTTATAGGTTCAACAGGCAAGAATTCCTTCGGAAGAAGAACAATGGTATGAAACAATTTTGCTAATACAAGCCCCCCAAAATAACATACAATCATAAAAAAATCAAGGCAGGGCATCTACATGAGGGATTCCCAAACTATGGTCTGTGTATCCTTGGGGGTACATGGGAAAAATGTCTAACGGTGGATTTAATTTTCATTATAATAATAATTGGCATTTAAGAAATTAAAACATAAAATGTATCTTGGTAGGGTATTCATGGGCAGCTGGTAAATCTGGAAGGAGGTATGTATATAATAAGAAAAAGTTTGGGAACCTCTGATCTAGACTGTCCCCTGCCTGAGGCAAGCTCATCCCTATCCAAATCTTTGTTTAACATATTAGTATAATTACATGGTCAAACTGACACAACTACAAGACATAACACCCTAACACAGGTAAAGCAAGGGGACAATGGCAGCCAGTGTCCTGTTATTAAAATATGCTCAAGAGATCCAAGCAAGAGAACCATGTTCCCTGCTACAAAGGAAAGCAAAATCCCCTGGAGTCTGTACCAGTTTGACCATGAATTAAAATTTCTTCCTGACCCCAAATATGGTGATGAGTCTGATCCTGAGCAGAGGGTCTAACCCTCTAGCCAGAAACATTTGTACTTTAGTCCCAGCTGGAGCACTGGAACACACCAGTCAAAATCCCCAGCCTTGACTGCAGCCAGTGCCAAGTAAAAAGGCACTATCACCTGTCTTGCAACTAATGCTTCTATTGATGCAGCCCAACGCCACCTTTACTTTTTTCACAGCTGTGTCACACTGAAGACTTTTACTGAGTCTATGATCCAACAAGACTCCCAAAGCCTTCTCTGTAGTGCTGATGTCCAGCCAGGTACCGCCCATTCTGTATTTGTGTTTTTGATCATTTTTCCTGAAGGGTTACACCTTGCTTTTGTGAGCATTAAACTTCATCCTGTTGGCTCCAGCCCAGCTTTTCAGTCCATCAGGTTCCTTCTGAATCACACTCCTAGTTCTCCAGCACATTCATAATCTTTCACAGTGTCATGGTGTCTGCAGATTTGCACAGGAAGCTTTCTATTTCAGCATATAAATAGTTAATAAATACATTGAACAGCAGTGGGCCTCGGATAGACCCCTGTAGGACTCGACTCAAAACTTTCTGCCATTCTGAGGGATGGAAAGGAAAAAGGATTTCCCTCATGTCAGCTGATCTGCGATGACTGTTTTGTATCTGCACTGTCCTTTGGTACAAGGAAGCTAAGCAAGGGCAGTTTGTCTCTAAATGACATAACTTCCAAATTTTCATGGTGACAGCTTAAATAGTTATCTGGGTTATGCTGTGTTAAGCAGGTAAAGCTTAAAAAAATACAATAGCTTCCCTCTCATCTTTTAACTTGGAATAATTGTTTCAATGACCTCCATCTACACACAGGCAAGGGAGGAGATAAAGAAGTAAAAAGAGACAAATAAGAGACTATAGCAGTGTAAAGAGCACCAAAAACCTGGCACTGTAGCATTTTCCTTTACTTAATGGAAACTGGGTGGGTTCTCTGTACACAGTACTCAGCAAATTCTTGGGGCAGAAGCTCAGGAAAAGGACATGGTGGGCATGGGAGGAACTCTAAGGTTTCATAGCTTCATAGTAGCTAGGGTCAGGAGGGACATGAACCAATCACCTAGCCTCGCCCCCTGCCACAGGCAAGAATGAATGCTAGGTTCACAAGACCCCAGACAGGTGATCATCCAACCTCCTCTTGAATTTGCCCAAGGTAGGGGCGAGGACCACTTCCCTGGAAAGCTGGTTCCAGATTTTGGCCACCCTAACTCTAACATATTGCCTTTTAGTCTGTAACCTAAACCTATTCTCCATCGGCTTATTACCATTGTTCCTTGTCACCCCAGGTGGTGCTGGAGAGAAAAGGGCTCTGCCTATTTGCTGTTGATCACCCCTGATGAGTTTGTAGGCAGCCATCAGGTCCCCCCTCAGCCTCCTCTTGCTGAGGCTGAACAGGTTCAGGTCCTTCAGTCTCTCCTCATAGGGCCTGTCCTGCTGCCCTCTCACCAAATGGGTGGCCCTCCTCTGAATTCTCTCCAGGCTGGCTACATCCCTTTTGAAGTTCAGTGCCCAGTACTGGATGCAGTACTCCAGCTACAGCTTGACCAAAGTCGTATAGGGGGGAGTATCACTTCTCTGGACTGGCTTGAGATGCACCTTTGGATGCGTAACAAGGTATGGCTGGCCTTGCTGGCTGCGGTCTGGCATTGGCGGCTCATGTTCATCTTGGAGTCAATAATGACTCCAAGATCCCTTTCCGCCTCTGTG
>JAGPOW010001296.1:58645313-58678622 GCA_030014935.1 Caiman crocodilus
AAAAAAAAAAAATAAAAGAACCTGAATTCGCAAGTTACAAGCATATCAGCACCAGCAAATGCCATTTCAAGGTATTAGCATTAAAAGGACTTGGATCTAGAGCAGAGGACAGATCAGAAGACTTGAAATGGAATCAGGAAATGTTTTGTCTGTCCATGGAGAATCATTCCCAGCTGGTGGATTGCCGGTGGCCTGCTTAAAGTGACTTGGTGGGTCTCAGGCCAGTCTCAAATCAAGGGACAGCTACAGTCATAACAATTACTCTGGCAATTCATTTTTCCCCCTGTTGCAAGCAACGTTTGTAAGCTAATTGTTCCTAACACATTGCAGTCTTTTGCCCCTAATCCCCGTCCCCCACTTCTCTCCCCCACACTCATTCCACCTCAGGATAATCCTGCAATGCAGGGTTCAGGCACAGCAGCCAGGGTCATAGGGGTAGGTAGTTTTCCTAATTTGATTCTACACAAGGGTCTCACGAGCCTCCCCAAGACAGCATAATGAAAGACGAAGAGGAAGGCAGCTCAAGGAAGGAGGAGTCACTGCTGTGTGTCAACAGTATCTAAGCCTTTGTCAATGGTCACTTTGGTTTCAGGAGGCACCGATGGCTATGAGTGTGTGCGTGCACACACGTTCTGCACCATGATGAAGCTTCCTTCAATATCCCCCCAAAACTGAAACAGTAACCTAGCAACCATCTGAGTGCAAAGCATAAGAGAGGGACTTGCTGATGGGATAGTGGGTTAGAGAAGCTGACTCAACTCTGACCACCCATCCTCACGCAGCCCCCAAGCATCACTAGGGGACTCCAGCCCCCAACGGCCCTTCTGCTTTGATGAGGACTGAACTCCTTCCACGTAATAAATGAACATGGCAGAGAAAACTCGGATATTTACAAACACAAGGAAAATAAATCTAGGGGAAAAGAGGAAAATAAATTTCCCTAGGCCTGTGAGAGAGTGCACACATGCACAAGGAAGACAGTGAGAGAAAGAGAAGGAAGGACAGGCAAGGACAGACCCCTAAACTACATGAAGACACTGGGCAGCCCCCAGCCAACTGCTGCTGCTGGAACTGGGACAAAAGTGAACAGATTTCAGCAGCAGGGATCTCTAATCTGTTAGCAACAGTCATTCCACGTATGACCAGCCAGCACAGCACAGGGACCCAGTGCCAGCCTGATGGCATCTGGATGTGCCAACTGCCAAGAGTATAATGGAGCTGCTAATAAGACCCCAGCTTAGAAGCTCTGAAAGGTCAAGCAAGAAGTGTGCACCAGCACCCTCCTCTTCCTAGAAACCCCACTCTGATTACCCCACTCTGATCCAGATTGACCATTGTATAATCATTTTAATCCCCTTCCCAGCCTTAGTCATGGAGCTCCTCAAAAACAAGGGGACCAAATAATTCCACATAATTCTCATTAAAATTACAGTAGCACCAGGTAATTGCTGGATTGAATTTAGCATTGCACATCTCTTCTTATTTAGGGGGAGGACAGGGTTGGATAAGACAAGGGAGATCCAGGAGAGGTATATGCCAAAAGGAACTATAAGAAGCTGTTTGTAAGAAGTCAGGGCACCTCACCCTCACGTCCAGCCACAGGCACTCTCCTTGGTGCTGAACTAAGATAGATTCTCTGGGACCATAATAGGCAGCAATGTGTTTGCATTCAATACAGGTGAAACAAGGTCTTGAAGGAGATGGGTCACTAAGTCAATTACACCCTGAGGAAGAACATTGGGCCTTTAGTGGTCAGTATTCCCATCTAGTGGAGAAATATATTAATTGTGTGCCTACTACAAGAAATCTTTTGCTCACTTATTCCAATATTCTACCCCCCCATTCACTCCTGTCCCCTGCCCCCCCCACCTTAGCTTGTTCCCAGATGCCATGGGGAACATGGCACTGCAGGACTCAAGTTGTGCCCAAGTTGTCTTAACCAGAATAGTTCCCAACAGTTTACTTTCAGGTTTCCAAACTGACTGGCATGGATGATTCCAGATGATAGGTATCTCCTCTAAAGCAGAGGAATCATGTGTACATACACATACAAAAGTTCACCAGCTGTTTTTGATGATAAGCTCAGTTCTCCCAATCACTCCTTCCATCTCCTTCTTTTTATAATATCTGCAAAATCACTGTAATTCCACATTTGGGTTTTTTGCTCCAAAGCAAATGCTTTGATGCTCTCTTTAGTCAAATGAAAGCTGGTATGGGCAGCCTGCTGCTAAATGAGGTGGTATTAAAGCCAATCAGTGGAGAACTCATTAGTAACCCTACAACAGACTAGTAGTTATGGCCCAGAATTCACAAGCAGTTTCAATAAGAACCAACCAGTAGGAAAAGGTCACAGCCCATGGAAGACTCTCTGATAATATCAGTATATATAGACCAGTGGCTGCAAGCATCTATGCAGAAGAGAAAAAGAACAGATTTCTGCTCCCAAAAGGATGTCCCAGGAATAATATTTCTTTCCCCATGACTCATGACCAAATTCCAGTCTCTAGTTATGTCTGTTTTTTGTTGGCTTTTTTTTTTTTTTTTTTTTTACATTTTTAAAGTGCAACTATGGGCAATTGCCCAGCGCTCTAGAGACCAGTCATGGATTAAAGTCACAAAAAAGCAAAAAACTATTGATAAACATATGCAAATCAGCTCACTCCCTACTCAGCAGTCTTGAAGAGAGAGAAAAAAAGATGGTCTTTGCAGCATGCCAGGCAGCCTAACAAACTGGGCTTTGGCAGACTAAGAAGGGAGAGAGTTCCACAACAAAGTGAAGCAAACCCTATCAGGAACTCCCCATCCCATCTGGAAATCTCACCTGGTATAGCAATGGAATGGGCAGGGTAGCGATTCCCACAAATAAGCAAGGTCCAATTCACCTGACATTGTCACCACTATTTTGTTGGATTGGCAGTTCTAGATTTCTAGACCCATGCCCAGTATCCTTCTGAAGACACCCAAGGCATGTACACACCATGGCAGCAGTGTAACCAGACTGGGACAGCCTCATTAAAAAACTCTACCCATATGCTGCAAACCTGAAAATGCACAAGGCCACTCTGGGGTTGTCCCCAGTGGCCACTCTCAAGCATGGTGAAGAACATCTTGCCTGAGGAATGCTCAAGAGTAGCATCACTGGCATACATTTGAGTTTGGACTATGGGATTCAGAGCAGGTGGGAGGAAAGTATCCAGGACTGCCCTAACCAGAGCACATTGTCACCATGATGTAGACATCCCTTTAGAAACTAAAACAGGCATTTAGTGTCAAGGGGATATAAAGTTTATTTTTTATTTGGAGTCAGTCCCTTCAAGTCAAATCCAGAACAGTTATATGTTGGTGACATAGTCAGTTGCTTGCCTAGATGGGCCAAGATGTCCCCCCACCTTTCATAGTTCTACAGTCACTTGCACCACCTGTATGTTTCATATGTTTTGATACATTCCAGTCATTTCCAGTCAGAAGAACTTAGTTCATTCTTTTAGCATTCCAACAATAGAATAGGATAGGATCTATAAAGTCTCACTATATGTAGAAAATGACACCTACACATGAAACCAGCCTTTCTTGGCATATTATTTTCCTATTAACTAATAGATCCATTTCACCAGTAGGGTTATTGCTAGGAAAAAGCTGCAAGAACCAGTAATCACAATGATAACCTCAGAGTTCTAATCTCAAAGTAGTATCAGTTTCAAGACAGACAGGAAACAGTTGCTATGAGACTATTATTAATATTGAGTAGATGCAGACCAAACACTTACACTGAAAAGCAGCACCACACAAGGTAAAAGCAAGAAGGCTGGATGACAGTCCATTCTTCTCCTGATGCCTTCTCCATACACAGGGATTCATATAAAAATGCATTTCTTGAGGATAGATGTTTTCATAAAAAAGTGAATATAGAAGAGGTGAGAACATAAAATCATAGAAAATTATGGTTGGAAAGGACATCAGGAAGTCATCTAGTCAAATCCCCTAATTAAAGTAGGCTTATGCCCAACTATATCATCCCAGCTAAAATTGTGTCTACCCAAGGTCTTAAAAACCTCCAAGGATAGACATTCTACAAGCACTTTATGTAGTCTGTTGCAGTGCTTTACCACCCTCCTAGTGAGAAAGATTTTCCTAATATCCAACCTAAACTTGCCATGTTGCAACATAAGACCATTGTTCCTTGTTCTGTCATCTGCCAGTGCGAAAAAAAAACAGAAGTCACCTACCCCATCCCCTTAACCCTCTGTGGACTATCTCCAATTTGTCCACATCCATCCTGTTGTGAGTAGCCCAAAGCTGGACACAGTACTGCAGATGTGGCCTGACTAGTGCTGAATAGAGGGTAAGAATCACTTGCCTCAATCTGCTGGCAAAACACCCATTAGTGCAGTCCAGTATGCTGTTAGCCTTCTTCATAACAAGGGCACACTGTTGGTTTATTCAGCTTATTGTCCACTGTAACTCCCAGGTCCTTTTCTGCAGAACTTCTGCTTAGCCAGTCAGTTCCCAGCCTATACTGTGAGTGGGAGTCTTCCATCCTAAGTGCAGGACATTGCATTTGTCCTCACTGAATTTCATGAGATTTCTTTTGGTCCCATCCTCCAACACAGCTAGGTCATTCTGAATCATAGCCCTACTCTCCAGATTATCTATTACTCCCCTTAGCTTGATGAGAAACTTGCTGAGGGTGCACTCCCTCCCATCTTCCAGATCACTGAAGAAGATATTGAACAAAACTAGCCCTAGGACCAACCCCTGGGGTACTCCACTTGATGCTGGCTGCCAGCTAGACATTGAGCCATTGATTCCTACCCTTCGAGCCTGACAATCCAGCCGGTTTTCTATCCACCTTGCAGTCCATTCATCTAACCTGTACTTGTTTAGCTTGCTTGTGAGAATGTTGTGGGAAATTGTAAGTAAAGCCAAGGTCAAGGTATACCACATCCACTGCTCTTCCCACATCTGCAGAATCAGTCATCTCAGCATAGAAGGCAGTCAGGATAGTCAGGCATGACTTGCCCTTGGTGAATCCATGCTGACTGTTCCTAATCACCTTCTCCTCCAAGTACTTAGACATGGCTTCCTTGAAGACCTACTTCGTGTTTTTTCCAGGGACTGAGGTAAGGCTGACTGTTCTATAGTTCCTCAGATCCTCCTCCTTCCCTTTCTTAAAAATGGGCACTATGTTTACCTTTTTCCAATCATCCAGAACCTCTCCCGATTGCCATGAGTTTTCAAAGATAACAGCCAGTGGTTTGCAAACAGATTGGCCAACTCCTTCAACACTCTGAAGTCCAGCCCCATGGACTTGTACATATCCAACTTTTCTAAATACTCCCCAACCTGCTCTTTCACCACTGTCAGTTGCTCACCAACTCTCCAAGCTGTGCTGTGAGGTGCAGTAGTCTGGGAGCTGACCTTACCTGTGAAAACTGAGTTAAAAAAAGGCATTGAGTATTTAAGCCTTTTCCATATTTGTCACTAGATTGATTCTCCCATTTAGTAAGGGACCCACACTCTCCCTGATCTTCCGCCTCATAGTTTCACAGTAGCTAGAGTCAGAAGGGACCTGAACAGATCATCTAGCCTAACCTGCTGCCACAGGCAGAAATGAATGCTGGATTCACAAGACCCCAGACACGTGATTATCTAACCTCTTTTTGAATTTGCCCAAGGTAGGAGCGAGGACCACCTCCCCAGGAAGCTGGTTCCAGATTCTGGCCACCTTAACTAAAAAATTGCCTCCTGATCTCTAACCTAAACCTATTCTCCATCAGCTTAGTACCATTGTTCCTCGTCACCCTAGGTGGTGCTGGGGAGAACAGGGGTCTTCCTATTTGCTGATGATCTCCCCTGATGAGTTTGTAGGCAGCCAAACCCTCAGCCTCCTCTTGCTGAGGCTGAATAGGTTCAGGTCCCTCAGTCTCTCCTTGTAGGGCCTGTCCTACTGCCCTCTCACCAAATGGGTGGCCCTCCCCTGAATTCTCTCCAGGCTGGCCACATCTTTTTTAAAGTGCGACGCTCAGTAATGGATGCAGTACTCCAACTGTGGCCTGACCAAAGTTGCATAGAGGGGAAGTATCACTTCTCTGGACCGGCTTAAGATGCATCTTTGGATGCATGACAAGGTATGGCTGGCCTTGCTGGTTGTGGTCTGGCATTGGCGGCTCATGTTCATCTTGGAGTCAATAATGACACCAAGATCCCTTTCCGCCTCTGTGCTTTCAAGAGGGGAACTCCCCAGCCTGTATGTATGCTGTGGATTCCTTCTCCTAAGGTGCAGCATCCTGCATTTCTCTATGTTGAACCCCATTCTATTCTCATCTGCCTATTTTTGTAGTCTGTCTAAATGTAGTTGCAACCTCTCTCTCTCTTCAAGTGTGTCCACCCTCACCCCACATCTTAGTGTCATCAGCAAACTTGGACAACGTGCTTTAAATCCCCTCATCCAAGTTGCTGATGAAGATGTTAAACAGTGCAGGCCCATGGACCAAGCTCTGGGGTGCCCCACTGCTCACATCTTGCCAGGTTGAGTACGACCCATCCACCACTACTCTCTGGGTGCGCCCCATCAGCCAATTTTTTACCCATCCAACTGTGCAGGTATCAATGCCACAGTCGCCTAATTTATTGATGAGAATAGGGTGAGAGACAGTGTCAAAGGCCTTCTTAAAGTCTAGAAAGACTATGTCTACAGTGACACCATCACCCAATGATTTAGTTACTTGGTTATAAAAAGCTATCAGGTTGGTCAGGCAGGACCTGCCTTTGATGAACCCATGCTGATTGCCCCTGAGCATGTTCCCCCCTGCAGGCCCCCCACAGATATGCTCCTTGATGATTCTCTCCAAGATCTCCCCAAGCACCAAGGTAAGGCTTATGGGCCTATAGTTAATTGGGTCTTCCTTCCTCCCTTTCTTAAAATGGAACTACATTAGCTAGTTTCCAATCCTTTGGCACCTGGACAGATGACCACGAATGCTCCTACAGCCAGGCCAAGGGCTCCACGATGACCCCTGCTAACTCTCGTTCCTAACATACTTGTAGAAACCTTTCTTGTTACCCTTCACATCCCTTGCTAGCTGCAACTCCAACTGCACTGTGCCCTGCCTGATTTCATCCCTGCATACCTATGCAATATTCTTTCATTCAACCCTAGTCATTTTCCAAGTTTCCACTTCTTGTAAGTTTCCTTTTTGTGTTTTAGCTCACTAAAGAGTTCCCTGCTACATCACACTAGTTTTCTGTCATACTTTCTAGTCTTTCTGTGCATTGAGTTGGTTTGCTCCTGAGCTCTTAGTAAGGTTTCTTTAAAGTACAGACAGCTCTCCTAGACTCCTATCCCCTTCAGACTGGCTTCCCAGGGGAAACTGCCCAAAAGTTCCTTCAGTGGGTCAGTCTGCTTTTCTGTAAGTCCAGGATCTTTATTCTGCTGCTCTCCTTCCTTCCTTCCTTTCCTCAGGATCCTGAGCTTAATCATCTCATAGTCACTGCTGCCCAAGTCATCCACTTCTATATTCCCCACCAATTCTTCCCTGATCTTGAGTAGCAGGTCAAGAAGAACATGCCTCCTTGTTGGCTTCCCCAACACCTGCATCAGGAAGTTGTCTCCAACACTCTCCAAAAACTTTCTGTATTGTCTGTGCACTGCTGTATTGCACTACCAGCAGATTCAAAGGCAATTGAAGTCCCCCAGGAGAACCAGGGTCGATAATCTGGAAACTTCCACTAGGTATTTGAAGAAAGTCTCATCCATCTCAATCTTCTGGTCTGATGGTCTATAGCAGGTACTTCTCCCCAACCCACAACATTGCCCTTGTTGTTTTCCTCTATGACCCTAACCCAGAAACTTTCAACTGGCCTATCTCTGAGCAATATGGCTTTTACATAAAGAGAAATTCTTCCTCCTCTCCCCCACCTATCCTTCTTCAACAGGTTACATCCATCCATGACGGTACTCCCTCCAGTCATACAAGCTATCCCACCAAATCTCTGTTATTCCAATCACATCCTTGTTCTGCGACTGTGAGGACTTCCAATTCTTTCTGCTGGCTTCCCAGGCTGCGTGCATTCATCATGTACAGACACCTGAAATGACTAGCCAATTGCCCTACTTTCTCAGAAAGAATGAGGCAGCCTCCCCTGTTGTCTCCTCCTGCTCTTGCTTCCTCCAGATCACCCACCTCCCCCGGGACTTTGGTCTCCATCCCACAGTGAACAAAAAGCCCTCCTCACCAGGTTAGCAAGCTCATCTATGAAGAAACTCTTCCTTCTCTTTGTCAGGTGGATCCCATCTCTTCCTAGCAATCCTCCTTCTTGGAACAACATCCTGTGGTTGAAGAAGCCAAAGCCCTGCTGCAGGATGCATCCACTCTGATCTGCAGAATGTGTCCACTTCTGCCTGGGCCCTTCCCCTCGACCAGAAGGGTCAAGAACATCACCTGAGCCCTTGTCCCCTTCATCCTTGCACCCAGAGTCCTATAGTCAATTTTGATCTGCTCAGAGTCCCCCCAGTAGTATCATTGGTGTCCATGTGGATGAGCAGCATGGGTTAGTAGTCAGAGGGCCAGATGAGTCTCAGTTATCCCTCTGTGACATCTTGGATCCATGCTCCAGGCAAGCAGCAGACTTCCCAAGACAACAAGTCAGACTGGCAGATGGTGACTCCCTTCTGTGGGGGATGGAGGTATCCAACCACTGTCACCCATTACTTCCTATTAGTGGCAGTGGTTTCAATCCTCCCAACCTTGGGGAGGCCTGACCTGGCCTCTTCCACTGATGGAGCGTGTTCTTTCTCCTCTGTTGCTAGGGCTCCATATCTGTTCTCCAGGCAAACTGCTGCAAGTAAGGATGAAGACTTCTGCCACAGGTCACAAGCTTCTAGCTCCCACCTTTCTGGAAGTCCATTCCTTTTCCTTGTCTAGTGCTACCTCAGACAATCCTTCCTCCACAATCCTAGAGGTCTCCTCCAGCACTGAATCAATAAAGTCCTCATAGCAGAGCATGCTTTGGAGCCTTGCCACCCACTCCTGTAGCTCTCTTGCCTACTTCCTGAGGACACCACCAGGAGACACTACTCACATTGCAGACAGTCCCCCACTTGGCTGTCACTGTAAGGAACCTGCAAGTCATAGTCTTTACAGCACCAAACTAGTACCTGGGTAGAAGCCTGGATGATGAGCAGTCCTGCCTGGACAGAACCCTCACAGGTGCAAGCAGAAGAAGAGCTGGCAGCGGCAGTGGTTCTGGCACTGCAACAGCCTCCAGACATCTCTTTGCATCCCTTAAGTCCACTGCCTACTGATAGCTAGGAAAAGGTATTTAGAGGCTTGTTTTTGGGAACTGGCTTATAGGTTAAGTAGATATTATATTAGACTAATGGTGCAGGGCAACAGCAAGGGTTAATTTATTTCTAAAAGCCTGTTTTGTGACAAAGTTCCGTCAAGGCCCACTGTGTCTGCTACAGGCAAGCAGCAAGCAGACACACAGGCTAGGAAATTAAAGACATGTACCATACTGTTCCATAACATGAGATAATGTGGTACCAGGTCAGACTGCCCAACTGCAGAGCCCTTGGGATTTCCGGTTTTGGGAAACAGACCAAATTAGGAGGTAAGCACATGATGGGTTTGTGAAACAAAGGAATATGCTAACAGGACAGAACGTGGACAGTATGACAACCACAGAAAGACCAATTAGCAATGCTCAAAATGAAGTCATCACAGAAAGAAAAAAAGATACAAAAGAAAGAATTTCAGAGCAGCAGAGGGTCCCCAAGAGAGAAACCGAAGGCCACCACAAGCCTATCCTCACCCAAACCACTGCAGCAGGAAGGGGGTGTAAAATGGGACTCAGTCTCCAACCTCCTGGCTGCTGAGATCTAACATTCAAGATAGAACCTCAGAGTGAAGTTTGCATACTGGCTAGACTTACCCCAACTCTGTGAACCCTGGGAATGGTAAGTATATAGAATTGGTTGCATTATTCTTATCTGCTGTCACTGTGTATCAACACAATTTGACTATTATTGAATGGAGAGGTTGTGGTCAGTCTGAGGTTTTGGGTCTGCCCAGAACAAGGTATCTGGGTCATAAATTTCTGCCAATACCTACCTCTTACTCTACCTCTCTGCAAGCAAACTTTCCCTTGCAAACTCTCTGTAGGTTGGCCTTTTCCTTTATAACCTGCTTCCTCTCACCAACCTTACAGTGAAGGAAGATGAGAAAATTTCCAGGCAAACTCCATAGCAAACATGAAGAATTAAACTTTGCTCAGGTGGTTTCCCTCCCTCCCTCCCTCTCTCTCTCTGCTCCCCTTTCTTTCTGTCATCTTTCTTTCATCCATGCCTTTATTTGTTTAGGTTTGTAGAAAACCAATAGAGAGCACAGCAAGAAGAAAATGATTATTAGTGCACCCAGGACAACTTGAACTTCTCAAAGAGTCTGACTAGATGTAGTCAGGGTTCAAACAGACTCTGGGAAATGATTGATTTATAGCTTTAATTTATAAAGTGCCTTAGCTGAACTAAATTATACTTTTCTCTAGCCTGATGTGTCACTCCCCCTAAGACAGAACAGGAAAATTCCTTCATAGTGTTCCCTCCCTGCTATGGATTTGAAGCAATTGAACCACTTTGGATTAGCTTCAGCATTTTCTGAAATGCTAGTTACATGGCAATGTATTATAACCAGGTCGTGCACGCACTGCAGTAACCCCCACCCATTGTGCCCACATACATACATTTCTCTAATCTGTGTAGGCATGTTGAGGGGGAACTGATAGCTGTAGCTGGCTTAATATAGTCCTGCAAGGATCCACTGGCAACCCTACCATTAGTGTTTTAGAAACTGCAGTCCAGTAAAAGTGTCTGACCTCTTTTCCTAAACATATCTATTACCCATATTTATTGCATTGTGTAGCATATAGGAAAACTCAATGATCCTTTGAGATGAAACGGATGAGGAAAAGCATTTACTAATTGGTACCTATAAAAGAAATGAACAGGTTTAAAGCATTTAAGACTCCAGTTGAGCAAAGCTCTTCAGCATGTGCTTCAAGGTTAGCATATAGTCCCACTAAAAGGTCCTAAAAGGTCTAATCCAAGGCCCACTTAGCTTCATGGGAGCCTTCCCACTGACTTTGAGGTTTGAATCAATTGCTCAGTGTGTTCCTCCTCCCTTTTCCTCTAATGTTTGAGTTGCGGAATGGAGTATGGTGCAACAAGATGCATGCTGAATTTTGATAAAGATATGACAAAGATTTTCAAAAGTCAGATAAGTAGGAAGGAGCAGAGTCTACAGTTTTAAATATAATCTTTTATTCCCACATCCTCCATTTTTTCAGGTGCCCAACTTGAGACACCTTGAAGTAACTTGGTTTTCTACAGGGAGGTCATAAGTAGGTATCTGATTTCCAGTACAAATTTGGGCTTCCAAAAAATCAGTATTCACTAAAAAAAAAAAAAAAAAAGTAGGCCAAGCAGTGCCTTGAAGTGGCAGTTCATAACTTTGTATCTATTCTCTTGAGAATCACTCATTCAGAAGAGTAACAGAAGGAACTCTAAAGGTTCAGCTGGAAGGAAGAGGACGAGGGTATCGATGAGCTTAAAACCATCTCAAGATGTAGAGACAACAAAAGCTAGACTGGAAGAGACAAAGAAGAGGATAAAATCTTGATAATAATGAATTGACAAAATGCTTAAGCACTAGCAGAACTAAAAGAAACTCTTCCCTCAAGCCCCACCACTAGGACTATATAAAATGATACTGGACAAAGCAGTGAAAGCAGCAGTCTCCTGCTGACATAAATGGTGCATTAGGCTTTGAAGGGAAGTCTTCTTCTGTTGTTAATTTTGTTCTTCAATTTAATGCTGTTCTCCCTTCCCCACCCTCTACCTGAGGTAACCGGGAAAGACCCTCCAATCCTCTTCGCAAACAAACTTCATCTCTTTAAAAATGATCCAGCTATGATTCCGATGCAGAGGTTTAATTAAGAAACATCGAACACATATGTTGTTATCAGTGTGAGCTAGAAATGACAGCAGATGTAAAAAGCTACTAGTTAATAGCATGCTATTTAGTCAATAACTATAAGAGAATACTGTGCTGATCAGTAAGGCCTAATTCTTAGGTGCTCAGCACTTCTGAACACTCCAGTTGGCATCAGTGGGAGTTTTACATGTTCAACACCTGTGAGAGTCAAGTACTAACTGTCTACGAAATACATACTCTCTGTCTAAAAAAACTTGGACATCTGCTACATAGTATAACTAAAGAATCAGAGCACACAAGCCAGCGAGTAGCAATGCTGGATTGACCTACCCTGCTTAAGGAAAAAACCCCACAGGAATGCTGTGTTCTTTTTGGAGCCCTCTTTTTGAGACCATAGCTTGGATTCTCCATGACTTAGTTCACCTGCAGCAATGGGAATAACCTACCCAAGGATGTCTGTACACAAAAAAAGAGCCATGTGTCACTAGAGAACGACAGTCCATTATCCCAAGATACATTTGGTAATTGTAGATTTTGCCTCCCTCTCAGCTTTCCCACTCATCTCTTTGCCTGGATTTCTGCGATGTTGTGATCAGTAGGGTGAGGAAGGAATCTCTAGGATTAGAATGCTAATCTGGAGACTAGGTTTAAATTCCTGGCTGTACCATAGATTTTCTTTGCAAGTTTTGGCAGATTCTCCAGGGACAGATCCACAGAAGGACTAAGGTATTGTAGCTTCTATTTTTAGGTGGCAAGTCTCCCTACGCAATGCACAGGGAGTTAGGTGCCTTAGAATAGTATCCACAAAAAAAACAGCATGCTAAGTGGGCAAGTACCTAAACTGGCTCACTGGAAATGCTGAAGAGAAGGGAGTTAGTTGCCTACAGGTGTGTCTATACTGCAGCTCTCACAGATGCACTAAACTATCTTTAAAATAGCTACTTTAGGTACCAACAGGAGTGAAGCCACAGCAGCACACACCAACTACTCGAGTATTTATCCAATTTTCTGAGTGACATTTGCAGTACATGCTGAGATCTTTGCTGCCAGTTATGCAGCTCACAGTATTCAAGCTACGTAGTTTAACGCTAGCTCAGGTATGACTACGCTACACTCACAAACGTATGTTTGTGATTAGAACAGACATACCTTAGATTACAGCTGCAGGGACATGTCTATCTCCACATCAGATTTACAGCCACAAGTCATCTTCTGAATTGGCACCTAAAGGCATATCTACATGACAATACACTGCCATGTAAAGATACCTTGAAGCTGTGTTACATTACCTGGACTAATTAACCCTCGTTTATTATTCCAGACAGCATGCCATAGAAACAGCATGGCCATGTTCGTAACGCTTTAGCTCAGGTATTTCCATATGATATGTCACCAACAGTGCCTAGATGGAGCCCCTGTAACCTGTTGTCAATGAGAATGGAACCCAAGACCTTCTAAATTCAAATACAGTAAAAGATGTGTTATCCAGAATCCATGGGCAATTGGGAGTGCCGGTTAATTAAATATGCCGGGTATCTGAAAGGCATCTTTGCCTGTTCCAGCCACCGCCCCTCTCGCTGGGTCAAGTGAGCCAGGGCTTCCACTCCCTGGCATCAGTGTGGAGGGGGACAGGCAGGGGGGCCCCCCATGCAGGCTGCTTTGCCCCAGGTCGTGGTCCAAAGTCAGTGAAGTGGGACTTGGTGAAACCAGAAGTGCCATGGAGGGACTTTGGGTCTCACTTTTGCCGCGTCAATTGGCATATCGGTTAATAGAGCATGCTGGTTAATAAAGTGCTGGATAACACAGCTTTTACTGTATATGATAGAAGCCTGCCCAAGCAAGGAGACCAAAGTCTAAGGCTGAGTTTGGTGCAGATGTGGCTAACAATGAATGCCCTAAACTGCTTTTAGGAGTGGACAGTGTCCCGCACTGAGTGCCTGCAGCTACATACCCTTCTATGAAAAGACTTTCTATTGAGATATTTATGGTTCATTCTTTTTGCATAAGAAAACATATTCTTGGAACAGTTCCCACAGACTTTTGTATTATGCTATCATTGTCCATCCACCTTCCAGGCATGTTGACTCCTGTTTTATGCTGAATTGCCTGCCATTGCCACAAAGAGCTGTTGTGGTGGCAGTGCAAAAAGACATAACACACATCAGAACTGGCCCAAACATCAAAAGCCCTCCATTTGCTCAGCCTCCAAAAATACTCCCTGTTTTCCCCACTTTCGCCTGAATGTTACACAATTCCCAAGAATTGGTGCGAAGAGCATATGCCTGCCATAACCCCTACTTTGTGATGCTTACCTGACCCTTCCTCTTACCTGTTGAGCATGTTGGACTGGTATATCCTTTTTTCCTGGGTGTTATAACAGCTGCTCTTGGGCTCAGGGATGAAGCTGTGTTCAGACAGCATGTCAGAGGCAGCCGTGGTGATTATGGCTATCCCATCCCTCACTCTGGCAGGAAGACCATAGTCCCACTCATCATATGAGACAGAGATGAGCCCAGTGGGGAACTCAGATGGCACTGTGTCTGTATCGCCTGCCACCAGGCTGGGCACAATCCATGTGTAACCATAGCCTGTCAGACCCACAGAGTTGGCTACCTCAAAGATATAAGTTGCCTCTTCCTTGGTGCAGTAGAGGAGGATAACAGGACTCTGTAGCTTCTTGAGCTGGTTCTGGATCTTTGAGTCCCCATCATCTAGGGACATATCCAGCAGGAGAACCTCCTCCAGCTCCCAGCCCACAAAGCTGTGTTCAATGGTGCTGCGAATCTTGTTGACAAAGTCCTGGTAGCCAGGGAAGTAGGTGGTGACTATGGAGAAGATATACCAGTCATATTCTTCCATAATGTTAAGCATGACAGAGGCTTGCTGTTCTATTGATGGGCCAAACTGGAAGAACATGGATGACTCATCCTAGAAGAGAATCAAAAGGAGAGAGAGAAAACAAAAAACAGGTCAAAACAAATAAAAATCAAAAAAAGTCCCTAGCCAATTCCAGTGAGGAAGGAGAAAAGACTAGGTTGCACCCCCTTCACTTTGGGGTTTGGGCTTGGCTCAAGGCTTCTTAACAGAGCTGGGCAAATGGGAAGAAAATAAATCTTTTTTATGGTGCTTTCTCTTCTTTTCTTTTTAGCAATGGCTGTTTAAATCTGCTCAGAGGTCTGGAAGGTTAGAAGCAAATCTGGCATAGAGGAATGTATGGCATGCAAATTAGGTGGTCAAAATGTAGAGAAAATGCAGATTATTCCATAATTAAAGAGATTAATGGACTTAATTTTGTTTATCATTACATCATATTTGACATAAACAGAGATACACTACAGTGTGCAACACTATAAGTGTTTTGGCAGGGGTTCGGGATACTTGCAGCAAGTGACACTTGGATATACAAAATTATCACCATTTTGCATAGCAAATTTTGTTTACACTTAGTTTTAAAAGAAAGCTTTTAATATTCTATTGGCATAATTTTTCATATCCTTCCATCAAAATCGTTATGATATTGTTATCACCATGCTCATATTTACACAAAAGAAAACAAGAACTGAACAGTTTTGGAGGTTATAATATCATCTGAAAGAGGCTTTTATATGGATTTCTGTTACTGAATCATAGTGCAAACGTTTTTCATCCTGGTAGATCACAAGAGTAGATTTACACTTTGTCGCTTGTCCAAAGAAATTTCAAATCCCTGAATTTGTCCGAACCACATTCAAAAGGAATTTATTTCCAGAGCAAGCTCTATTGTGGACTAGCCTTATAACCTTTAAAGTCAATTACAAAGTCCCATTGAATGGTACCCCTAAAAAAAAGTGGTAGAGCTAAATTTCGGTATTCAGAAGAAATTCATATTATAATAAGTCACTATTCAAAATCAATTACCATTTTTTAAAGTGAAGCAGCAGCCCTTCCTCTTCTCAATTAGCTAGAAGAACAGGTCTAAAAGTGGCAGTTAAGTATGTCAAGTCAAAAGGAATCCACTGAACATAGTAAACTGATAAATGCCCTATATATTTACATATAACTAAAGATTAAAGAACAGATCACTAGCAAGTATAGTCTCCTAGACTTGGCAGTGTGTAGACAAAATAAAGTGTTGTGCACACACACCTCTTGAAGTGGACTAAATGCTTTTGCACCATTGTAATGGTGTCAATGTTTGCATGCCTCAGCAGGATATTGTGCATTGAATTTCCTACAGCAGCTGGAATTAATGGCATAATGCGTCTTAAATGACTTGAGGCGCAGTAAACTAAAACTCCTTTGAGGATCCATCCAACCTTTCTAGAAGCAGGTTTTGATGACCTATTTCAACCATATTCTCCTTTAGCAGAATATTCCATAGCTCAGAAATTCTTGAGAGGGAATAAGAGTACAGGGCAGAGAAGAGATGGGGGACTGACCCCAGTATCTAGCCTTAGTCTATCAATTTCATTCTCTCAACTTCACCATGTGTTATACTTTAAGGCTAGGGACAGACATTCAAAAAGCCCAAGCCTGAACTGATTCAGTCTTTGCAGAAAGTGAATCAGTTTGCAAGTGGATAGACATTCAGCACATACCTGCAGTGGCTCAAGCCAGAAGCCTGGGGTCACTAGAGCAGCCCTCCCTTCCACAGGGAAGCTGAGCTGAGGAGGGTGGCCTGGCCTGGCCAGGCCCAGGCAGGCCCACCCCAGAAGCTCCCTGGCAGCTGGGAACAAATCTGGGCAGAAATGGCTGCCCAGCCCGAGGGGAACTCTTCCTCCACCCCCCACCACCACAGGGCCAGGAGGGCAGCCCTGTTTGGCCCAGAGGTGGGGGGTCTTCTCCTTCTCCTCCCCTCCACCTGCAGGGTGGGGAGGCAGGGCTCTATGGCATGCTGCCCAGCCCTAGAACGGGACTCTTCCCCTGACTGTACACACCCAGGAAGGGGGAAGCTCTGTTCCATGCTGGGGGGGAACACTTCCCCTTCCCATTCCTCCCCACAGAAGGGCAGCGGGACCATGGAGCTCAGCTGGGCAGGGTGTGGGAGCATGGGGGGGGGGGCAGCAGCAGGTGGGGAGGTCAGGTTGTTCATGTGCTGGAGGAGGGAGTGAAGCCTGCTTTATCTCCACAGCTCTGCTCTGCAAACCTGAGCCTGCAGCTCCCCCACTAAGCAGGTCCCACACTCTGCCAGGAGTGGAGGGAGCCCCACCCCTGCTTTCCTGAAAAAGTCCAGAGTGGGGCTTCCCCTCTGAGTGTAGAGCTGCAGGCGTAGCATGAAGCCTCTGTAGAGGCAGCCAGCACTGTGCTGGGGGCAAGGAGCACAACCTTGTGCAACCTGCCCAGCTGCTTCTATCCCCATGGCTCCGCACCATGCCTGCAGCTCCCCCCACACATGGCAGGGAAGGCGGGCACTGGACTGTGCAGGAAAGCAGGGGAAGGGGCTCCCTCCACTCCTGTTGAATGCGCGCCCTGCACAGCAGGAAATGGGGGAAGCAGGCGACTCCAGTGCAAAACTTTTCCCTGCTGGAGGCTCAGGGAGGCAAGCCAGAGATAAGGCAGGCTCTACTCCCCCCGCCCCCACCACCTGCGCAGTGCTGGGGGAGGAGGAGAAAGCAGAAGAGTTCCACCCCCCAACATGGAATAGAGCACAGCAGCAGGTAGGTGAAGGAGAGGAAGAGGAAGAGTCCCCCACCCCACCCTGGGAAGAAGAGGACGAAGAATCCCCATCCAGGACCTCAGACTTATTTCTCCCACCCTGGAAGGAGGAGAAAGAGGAAGAGTCCCACCATCACAGAACAGAGCCCCCCTCCCAACCCTGTGGGACAACCTACCTACCCAGCATGGCCCAGTTAAAGTGAAGGGGGCAGGGAGAAGGGTTAATTCCTCCCTCTGTCCTTTCCCTGCAGCTGGATTCTGGCAGCTCCAGGGGCCACCACTACATCCCCCTCCCCTCTGCTCCCTGGCAGATAGGCTGCCCACTATTGCAGTGTGGGAAGAGGGAAAGGAGGGAAGAATTAACCCCTTCCCTGCCCATTTTGCTTTAACAGGGCCACATCAGCTGGTGCTAGGCCAGTCCCTGCTCCAGCTAGAAAGCAGATGGGTGGGGTCAACCCTGTAGCAGGAGCAGAGAGCCCCGCCCAGCCCAGAGAGCATGCTGGGGGTGTCTGGTTTATCATAAACCAGCAAAGGGTCTGGGACAGACATTGCATAAACCAGTTTGAGCCAAATCAGTTAAGTCTGATATTACATTCAACCAGGTTTCTCTCAAAATGGTTTTGGCCATTTTGAAACTGGTTTATGTGCATTGAATGTCCATTCTGTTACAGGTTTAAGCTGGTTTCTGATCACTTAAACCGGTTTGTGTGTAATGTCTGTCCCTAGCCTGAAGCGCCGAAAAGAGCCATGTAGAAAAATGTTTGCAAAGTTTGATATTTATACACTTTTCAGGTTAGCTCCCTTATCCAAGTTTCTCTGTTTCTCATGATACTCTTAAGACCAGTCCTAAGGTACTACACATAGCTCTGAGCCTCTCAAAAAAACAAGAAAGATGGTGAACAATCGGAGAAATGTTAGAGGACAACAAACAATAACCAAGGTAAGTAAATGTGAGGTATGTCCCATGTGTCCTGTGGCTGGAACTTGCCACATTACACATCCCTTGCCACACAACTGTGCTCAAAAATCTAATTTTTCCTTAAAAAGACACATTTCTAACCTTCAGGCTTGTGAGGAAAGCATGAAAATATGACCAGAGTGTAAAACCACTGCACTAGCATCTGCCCGAGTATAAGAACAAATAGCTCTAAAGGCTTTCAATAGATGTTACCTCTGAAAGCTAGAAGTCGCTATCTGCTGCGTACTGAATGCTAATATCGCGGAGACATTGTAAAGTATATTTAGTGTAGAAACAACATAGGGGATTATGATGCAGTTACTATTCATTTTCACATTTAATTCAATAAAATCTATTCTTATAAATTTAATAGCAACTGCTGCAGAATTCCCATAATTCCTACCAGTGTGTCACTGAATTTAGGGACTTTGCCACAGAGTATATGGAGATTTGTCTAAGAAATACTGAAAGAACTAAAAATGTATCACCTAACTAAATGACAATTAGGGGGTGGAAGGTGATTAACCTATTAGTATTGAAAAGTTATATACACAAGACAGAATAAAAGGACTTGTTCAGGATTGTAGCAACATGTGGGAGAAAGGAAAAAGAGCACAGCATTAGTTACAGGTAGTAAGAACCTATTCAATTACTTTAAACATAGTCAGATAGTACAGTTAGAAGGTGCAAGGCAAACATCATGAATTGATACCCTGTACATCCTGGTTGAGGAAGGACTCTCTCTCTCTGTCTCAGATAGAAGTGGAAGCAGCACACTAGCTAAAACATGGTAAATATATGGGTTAAAATGAACTAGAGAAAAATTAAATAAAATTTAATTCTTAAACATACCATTCCTCTCCAACACATGCCCATCTTTAAATGAGATAATATGGACCAGTTGGCCAGACATTTAGTAATTGCTCTTAAGCAATTTCTTGCATTTTTAGTATAGCAGCAGCAAGAGAAGGAAACCAATTCAGATGAAGAGCACTAGACTTGTTCAAGCCAGTCCAGCTTTCTGCCTGGCAAAATGCTCCTTCGTGCTTAATCAACCCAGCACTTCAGTTGGCCAAAATACTCTTCAGAGCATAGCCAGCTCAGCATTCAGGGAAGAGAGAATATCAACATGTATAAGGATGTTTTCTCTAACAATAAATCAAAGTTGAGTTGTTGGCTGGAGGTGGATGGAAAATTTCAATACAAACTTTTTTAAAAACAAAAAAATACATATTTTAAAGTATCATGATATTTCCTTTGTCCCCATATCAACCATATCAAGTTACTCCAAACATATCAAGTTGCTAATCTGGGAAAGAAAGAGGAGACTAAAAGAGAGAAGTTTTGGATTATAGATAAGGGATGGGGTTAGCTGTCCATAAAAGCATTTTTACACCTTGTGGGATGTGTCACCAGCTGCTTTAATTAGCAAGCAGCACTAATTAAGAAGTACCCACGCATCACGTGCATCAGCATTCCCATGCTGAAAAAAATGGCAGCAGGGTCCTTTGAACTAAAGCTCAAAAGTGTTTTATTTCAAAGCGCCCAACACGCAGAGACATGCTAGGACACTGATGCATGCGACTGCCAGAACACGTCAATGTCCATGCTCTAGCAGACTCGGTTAATCGAATCTGCTCTGACACACTGGAAATCCGGGCTCCATTCACACGTATAGGAGCCCTAGTGTCTAGGTTCAGTTTTTGAGCTTAAGTAGCAGTTCAGTTCTTGTCGCACGTCTCTACACACGAAGATGAAAAATACAAAATTAGTATCGTTGCATTGGTTTCTTAGAGGCAACAGAAGAATACGTTTTCCCCATCTAGACTTCAGAACTTTCCGCAAAGGAACACGGGGCTTATGATTCCCAGTAGTGTTTGGTTTATGCTGCTAACGTTTGATATTAAATCTGCCAGCATCTAGAAATATGGTTAAAGAACAAAGTTTGCTATTAGCATTATGAGACTGGGACACTTAGAAGATCACAAAGTCAATGGGGAACTCAAAAAACATTTCCCTGCGGTTACTTTTTCACATATCTTTCTGACCAGTGAGCCAAATGGCATCTACTGGTAATGGTTGTAGGGAACAGCAAAGTACAGTAGAATGTGGCCCCTTCCCCCACAAAAAAAAAAAAAAAAAGAGAGATATTGAACTAAGAAAGCAGAAACTCCAGCACATAATCCCCTTGCCTCCAGAGGTAATGGAAACTCACCACTTCAAATCTGCAAGGTCAGGGATCTGTAGCTTTGTGGAGCTGAACCGGGGGTGGAGCTGATCAATCGACAGAGCACACTCTCCAGCTGACAGATGGCTTCCCACAGAAAATCTGCTCAGAAGTTACTGCTGCTAGGACTAGCAGTCACTCTCCCTCCCGAGTATTTAACCCCCTCCAGTAAAGAGACTGGGTGGAGGAGAGGGTGACCCAGAGATAAAGAACATTTTACAGGGGTGCCTCTGTAAAAGGTAACCAGTGCCCACAAAGGAAACTCGATCCCCTTCATAGTCCCCAAGTACTTTCCCCTCCAAGGCAAGAATCAGGCAGGGAAGGACTGTATTAGGTGAAGCTCAGTTTTCCACAATGTTTTCTGAGCATTCATCTCTCTCACAGGGAGGGAGCTCCAGGAGGGTGGCAGGTGACACGCATTGCAGAGAAGTGCTCCAGCAGCCCAGACCTCAGCAGCTGGATCAATTGGAGCTGATCACTGCAGATTAACAAGCTGTTTGCCTCACATGTGGCAGAAAAGGCCCGTAGGGGTGCTTTTCTCACAAGCGCCTCTCTATCAGCTCTCTGGATTCCCTAGGCAGGAGGAAGCAATTACTGCTGTACAGACAACAGCATCTCACGGCTGAGCCAAAATGTCTTTGATTTCAGTCTCTTTGCACTGTGCAGCCTTGCAAACACCCTAAAACAAGCAGAGAAGTTTCTTGAGCCCTAGGAAGGGGTGCATTGAATCAGCTTTTTGCAAGAACTATAGCCCGTCCACTCAGCAAAATGGCTTCAAATTTAGTAAGTGGCATAGAAATTCATCCTTACCTTTTTCAGATTTTCTTTACATAACCTGCTCTTCTACTCAGTCTCCTAGTCCTGCTCTTATGGCTGGACCCCAATAGAAGTTTATGATTTTGCTTCTGGGTTCAAGCTAAGGTCTGGGGCCCTTTAGATTAGGTATTGAATGCTTTTGCTTTAAGATCCCATGGTTAGTTTCCATAACACTCATTGTGCCCAGGGATGCCAAGACAGGATGCTGTAGCTCATGCTAGGAGTACATACAGGTCACATCACACTTCGGGAAGTTGCTCCAGGTACAGTTCCTGGCCCAGAGAGAACTGGCTTGCAAACCTTGCTCCTCAGAGCCTGTGAGAGTCAGTCTGATAGAAAAGTCCAAGACAAAATCTCTGCCCTTTTCCATTGGTCCTCCTAGGGAACTGGTCTACATTGGCTATACAGTTTCCCTAAACTTAGTATTCACAATCTCTTTGACAGAGGGAGACTTAAGCCTACCCTCCTCCAGTTTTTCTCTTTCAGGGTCCTGTTTGGAATGGGCACACCATGGGGAAATAGAAGGAAAGATTGGTGGCCTGATTCATTTCCATTACCTCTCCCCTCCACTCTCATGATGAAAGACAGAATGTGCTTTGGGGCCTAAACACAGCACCAGGAGCCAAGAGAATAAAAATCTGGTTCTGTCACAAATGCCCTCTTTCACTTTGAACAAATCATTTAAGGTACCCCCCAGACCTCAGACCATCTTGTTACAGATTTCCTGGGTGCAAAGCACCAAACAAATAAGAGGCCAGACTTCAGAAGAGGCTTCAATCTCTGTGCTCCTATTTTTCTGTCTTCAAAACAGAGACACCACCATGTACGTACTCATTACAGTCTGGAAATAATGCTTAATTTACTAGGAGTTTCATTGTTCTTGATGGAAGATGCCACAGAAGTACAAAGTCTTATAATTACACTTTCTATATTTCTAAGTCCTGTTTATTACAGCAGAGCTGACACAAAGATGGTATCTTTCTTGCTTAAGTGTTCATTTACTCCTGTTTATGCCTGCTACAAATGCATCATCGCCTCCGGCTAGCCTGGTGTCAGAATCTTTGGCTCATTTGTTTTTCCTCCCCACATTTAATTTTTTTTTATTTAATGTTCAAAGGCTCAATACAATATACCCTTTATACTGCTATATGATGTATCGCTGAACTGTGAACCCTTTACTTAGGTCATTGCATCAGGTTGCTCTGGGGAATTTGGAGCCATCACAGACAAAGTGTTACAACTCTACAGAAAGGGGAAAATATCTACAGCAGGTTCTCATGCTCTCTCTCTCATGCAAACACTCTCCAAACATATTGCAAAGGCAGGTTGGGAACCCTGGCATTGTGCCATTTTGTAATGACACATTTCCTGGTTGATTTTACCTAGTAAGGATTCTAACTCATTTCTTTTTCATTGGATAATAAAACAGAAAGCTTCCATAGGTCTCCCAGGTTCACTCATGAGGAAGCTCTGATTGACTGACCATTGGTTCACATGTCACAGTATAGTTAGAATCCAGAGCCTTTAGTTCTGACAACCTGAACACTGTAAGGAACTGGCTGGACAGTAATACTTCAACAGAGGGCAGCATGGGGAGTTGATTACTCTTTTTCTGGTTCCTGATTAGGGGGCAGTCACTCTGGGGCAATGGGAAAAATGATGAAAGACCTGGAGAGTCAGACACAGCTGTTCCTGGTATCTACTTAAGACAACTGAACTAGAGAGTCCAAAACTGCCTGTCATGCAGATGTGTTTCTCTTGGCTTACAAGTAAAATGATTCATGCCTCATGTCAATCTGGACATACATGTACTGTAACCAGACAGATTACACCAGGTCCAACTGTAACATCAACTTCTCTGCAATAGTACAGACTGAAACCATGAAATCAATCATTCAACAATACAGTAGAAGTGCTTTTGTACCAAGGAGTATCCCGGAGTTATTAATGGGGGTCATGTTAAAAGCTAACTCAGGGACTAAAAGCTCTATGTCATGTTCCAATTTACAAGGAATTTGCAGGGAATTATCCCAATTGCACTATGTTGGAAAGGCAAAAGACACCCTATATTCCTTACCTAGGGATAAGACAACTATTCCCCCCTTTCCCTGTGGGCCCACATAACTCCATAAAACATAGGAGATCAGAGTAATAAAATTTACAGAAAGCATAAAATTATAGAAAATAGGACTGGAAAAGGACTTCCAGAGGTAATCTACTCCCACCTGCTGTTCAAGGCAGAATTATCTATACTGAAACCATTCCTGACAGTTGCTCATCTATCAGGATCTTAAACCCCTGCCCCAGCCATGGAGATTGCACACTTTCACTGTGTGATTTATTCTACACTTAACTACCCTCACAGTTAGACAGTTTTTTTCTTAAAATTTAATCCCTTGTTGTAATTTAAGACTACTGTTCTTGTTCTATCCCCAGTTAACATGGAAGATAGTTTGTAACTCTGCCCTTCGCAGTAGCTTTTTCCATTTTTGAAGACTTATTCTCTTCTAGCCTTTTCTTCTCCAGACTAAATACATCCGGTTCTGTCAATCTTTCCTTGTAGGTGACACTTTCTAGATAGATAGCTGATCATTTTTTGTGGTTCCCAACTGGACTCATGCCAATTGATCCACATCATTCTTGAAGAAGCATGGTGCTCAAAACTGAATACAGTACTGCAACTGAGGTCTCACCAATGAACAAAGCTGTTCATTAGTTACAGCCATAATTCATTTGATATGACTATAGTCTAGAACACAGAGACAAAATGGTGGTTAGGCCACTGAGTGAGGACAGATGATCCACACCTAGTCATGAATTATACTACTGGTGCATCAGGTATCTTGTATGCTGCTCCATCACAGCAAACTACAGAACCAGATAATCAAATACCCTGCATCTTACTACACCAGATCAGACCATGAATCCATTTTGCTCAGCATCCCAATTTGGCCAGTAGCTTAAAGAAGGTAATAATTCATTACCAGCAAATTACTTCATAATTCATCTAGTAAATTAAATCATACCATTCCATGGGGATTCTTTTCTGGCCCTTGCACTCTTGCCTGGCACCTTAAAAATGAAATCATGACTCTCCACTGATCAGTATTAGCTGGCACAGCTATACCTGTCATTAGCTTCTATAAAATTATCCAGCACTTTTAAAACTCTAGTCACAGTTTTTGGCAGGAGGTCATTGGCTAATTCCAGAAATCAACTATATCCTGTGCAAAGTATTATTTCTTTTTATCACATCCAAATTAACTGTTCTTTCATTTCATCAAATATCCCCTTGTTCTCATTATGAACAGTGAAGAGGAAGTCTTAAAAGGCTTAGAGGTTCCCTTTAGATAAGTACTCAGAGTTCAACAACTTCTCCAACTCCATTTGAACCTCTCTGGAGCTGGAGAGCTTCTCTCACAAAATTTCCAACATTTCCCAGGTGTGGATAGGTCAGAAGTGCTCATGAGAACCATGAATCTAAGAAAAAAAATTATTCTGGTCTTTCTGCTTTTTGCCTAACATATTGCAGTACTAAGGCAGACAAGGCAAATGACAAAACATACAAAGCGCTCTGGATTCAATGGGAATTATGCAAGTGATCAAGCCAGCAATGCATCAAAGCCTGAGGAAAGAGGGTGTTTTGGTGAAGAAAGAGGTAGTTAGCTGTGTTAATCTGAAGTCAGGCAGAAGGCAGGGTAGTTTTGTACTGACAGACTAACTAAATGAGAGATGCATAGCATAAGCTTTATTAAGGAGCAACTTATTACATCAGATGCTGTTAAGTAAGTCTCTTTGTAGCATCTGATAAAGTAAGCCATTGCAACTGCAAAACGATTCCAGGGAACAATTCCACTCCACCTGTATTAAGACGCTACCATTATCAGGCAAGTGACTTATCAGTCCTTGGAACTGTCAATATGATGGCTCTCTCTACTGAAGCAACAAGTGCGGGGGGGACAGAAATACTGTAGATTTCATGTCAGACAGACTCTAGATTCAGCAGATACTTTAAAGCCTAGCGCATATTTGATGTCTCTTACAAGAACTCCTAGCTGGAATCTATAATGAGAGTTCAATCATCCAACTTCATTGGTCCCACTTCATTGAACCCCACCAGGGCCAGTAGCCAGTGACCATCAGTGAAAGTGTCCTCCAGTTTCTGGAGAGGGATAAAACAGAGGAAATTTCACCCTCTGCCCTCCCTAGAGCTCTTTCCCAGGCAGTCAGCTGGTTTCTGACAAAGCCACTGTGGGCTGTCATGCCTGCCTTGCTCAACTCATTGATCTGAAAAGCTTCAAATGGTTATTGATTCTCTGCCTCCCCACTGAGGAGACTTTGAAACCAATAAAGCACACAGATATTAGAGAAGGAAAGAGGCTTCTTACTCACCATCCTTTCTCTCCTTCGTTCTATTAAGCGTCTCAGATGCTTAATAGGAGGTCTCCTGCAGCCTTCAAGGCAAAAAAAAAAAAAAAGACCCAAAAAAACACAGGTCCTTGAACTCCCAAACATGTGCACACCTCCATATACACACTTAGCTGATACTCTGCCAGTTTACAGCTGTTATCTGGTCTGGGCATTTAATCTTGATGGCATCTCTAATTCCTTCTCTGTACCCTGATGAAGGACAGCTTTTCCACACCCCTCACTATTTTTAATACAGAAGCATTTATGACAGACACACTAATGTCCTTTACAGAAAGAGGTTTCTTAACCCTAATGAAATGAAAAAAAAAGAGTATAAATTCTGGATGGCATGTGCTAGGAATAGATCTCAGCTGGATGGACGGATAAGGAATGGTCATTTCCCCTTTCCCCCTATATCTATTTCAGGTTCACTAGCATGCAAACATGAACAAACTATTCTATTCCTTGGAGCTATCCCAGTTGACACCAGCCAGGATTTGGCACATCATATTTGCTTCTATCATATGTACATGTGGACATGTGAGCTTCAGTTTAATGAAGATTTTTTTTTAAAAACCAAAAAAAAAAAGAACTAGCTGATTTTTCACCATCGGCACCATCTGCTTAGTTTTTGCACATCAGTTTGGACAACGAAAGCAAACTGATGTGTTGCTAGTCAGTTCCACTTTCTGCCTAAGCACAATGCAATTATGTTCATTTATTCACCTAGACATGTAGACATGGTAAGAGAGACTAGCCATATGCTCCAACTGCCCCTGACATTGTTTGAATATACAACCTGCATGCAACAGTATGAGCTATACTGAGCTTTTTTTTTTTTTTTTTACTTTAATCCAAATATTTCTCTCTTCTTTTTTTTTTTAAAAACATAAAAGAAAAGAAAAGAAAAGAAAAGAAAAGAAAAGAAAAGAAAAGAAAAGAAAAGAAAAGAAAAGGAGACCTAAAATTGGGTCTCACCAGCAGCATCTTTTTCAAGATCACACGTGCACATGAACCAACAATAGGCTACTAAGATTTCTGTTCAGAACGGACGTGACAGAGAAACGGATTGGTGGAGCAGCAGGAGGATTTGCCTTTGTGTGGAAGTTAAAGGAGTAATAATCATAATAAAAGGACCTTCAAGAATAAAAGCTAAAGGGAGACATGTAAGGCATTGAAACAGCACTTCAATAGACGCAAAGGAAGTCAGTGCATCTTGTTTTGCTACATCTCCCGTTGTCTGTCCTTTTTCTTAATCGCACACTCTGGCACAACAGGGGACCCAGGTATAGATGGCAGCAGCAGCAGGAGCTACAGCAAGCAAGGGGGAAATGAGCTATTCAGTCTGAATGTCTGCCCAGCTCCAGCTCTTGACAAAAAAAGAACAAACAAGCATATGAAAAGGGGAAAGAAATAGCTGCATCCAGCACCTCACCTCTTCCAAGGGAGGAAATGTTGGCTTTGATATGGTACCATTTCCCTTTCATTATTTCCAATTCCCCCTTCCTTTAGTTAGCTACCTCCAACCTCATTCACTTCTTTATGTGCACACTCCTAAGGAACAGCATCTGTAATATGGCTCAAGGGATGCAAATGTTCTTACCTCTAGGTCACCAGTTTTCATCCAACACAAATTAGCAGCAGCTAAGGTGTATTAACTTCTGACAACTATTTAGAGACCTGTATGCAACAAGATGATTATTTCAATCTAATCCATATAAGATCAGTATCCACATCAACACATACAGAACTGGAGCTAATTAGGACTCTAGTTAGTGCTTTCAGAGAAAGGCCAAGGATTGCAATAGCTGCAGCACCACATGGCCTTGCCACAACCCTAGGGAAGAAGGCTCACTAACCCTATAAAGGGAAAATCAACATAGCTTAAATAAACCAAGACTATTCCCTTTTAATGCAAGTAGGAGACTTTCACAGCCCCCCGCTTCCGGCAAAGCAAATACTTAGCTCATTATCTCACAAAGCAGGGTCTACATAAAATAAATAAGAATTTCCTTTAGATAGGATCAAACAAAGAACTTGTCATGGGATGGAACTAACAATAGATACCTTCCTTCCTACCAGCATTCAGCTAAACAACTCAAGTTTTTCCCTGTAGATGAGAGTGGGAAGAGAACAGTAGCCCCAGTGACTTAGTTCAAAAGCACATTGGTCCTTGCCTTGCAATGTGGGAAGACGTTCCTTCCATGAAAGTGTACTCAGTGTACCCTCCCTTTCCTGTAGATGCCTCTTAATTAGCTCCAGCTGAAGCCTGCTCCGCCCAGCCTGACTGCTAATTAAGCTTCTGCTGCAGGGAAGGGTCTCTGTCTCTAGAAAGAAATTCAATCCTTTCTTTGTACAGGTTGGTGTGGGGTATATTACATGTTACCTACCTACCCCTTGTAGTAGCTATGTGCCACTCTTCTCTGAAAGGGATCATGATGCTGAGGAAGTCTTCTGCTTGGTGCTGGAATGTGAAGTATTGGGGTTTAGAGGTGGACACTCCCTGGCATCACAGTCCTTCAAAGCAGGACAGATTGTTTAAGGGGCAGTTGGCTTTCTTGGTAAAGTCCAGGAAAGAAAATGGACCTTGGGTTAGGAAATAAATTACCATGTAAAGAAGCCAAGGATAAGTTGCATGCTCCTTGGAGAAGCACATTGCCCAGGGAATAGAACATTGTCTCTCTGTAGCTCTTTTAGAGCATGCCTGTATGACCGTCACTCCAGCTCCTTGTGCACCAAAGGCTAAAAAGTAATATTTCTGCTGGTTGCTGTGTGCCCCCACATCACTCCAACGGCCGCTGTTTCACACTTTTTCCTCATTTGATGTGAGTAGGCAGGGCATGATTTCACACGGTCAGAGATGGGAAGGACACAACTATAGAGATCTCTGTGTACTCTGTATACATTATGCAGTAGCTCCCAAGGAACATTTTTGGGCCATGACCTCTTCCTGTATTCAGTATCCTTTGATCTGGCTCCAGCTCCAGCCCAGGGCAAAGAACACATAGTGGCTCTGCCCCCAGTGCTCACCAGGCAGTGGCAATGGCTCTGACCCCAGCCTGCCTGATCCCTGACCCACAACAGCTGCTACTGACTCCACTGCTTGCCCTTAGTCAGTGCTCAAATCCAAAATGAGGCTTTCCACACCCAACACATTAAATGAAGGGGAAACAACCTCATCTTGGATTCAAGTAAATACAGTATCATTCTGTATATAAAATACTAGATGATCACCTCTGTTCACTAGCAGGAAATATGACCCCAAATCTATTACTCAGCCTCCTTGGCTAGGGACAGACATTACACATAAACTGGTTTAAGTGATCAGAAACTGGTTAAAACCTGTACCACAACAGACATTCAGTGCACATAAACCAGTTTGGAAATGGTTGAAATCTGTTTGATATAAATCTGGTTAAATGTAGTATCAGACTTAACTAATTTGGTTCAAACTGGTTTATGTAATGCCTGTCCCAGACCCATTGCTGGTTTAATTGAAATCAACTCTCTGGGCTGTGATCTGCTCCAGAGAGCTGCGCTAGCCCCTCCCCTCTGCTCTCTACCTTGAGCAGGGGTGGGGTGTGGCCAAATGCTAGCCTGCCAGAGCCCCTGAGGCAAATTCCTCCCTCCATCCCCTCTTCCCATGTTCCCACACTGGGAAACCCTGTGGACCACAACTGGAATTTGTCAGCCCCAGCCTCATCTCCATGGCTTTCCTGCAGCCAGGCAGAGACAAAGTTAATTCCTCCCTTTGCCCAGCTTGCCTGCAGCCAGGGAGAGGATTAATTCAACAGCATCCTGAAATGGAGGAGAGGGGCAAGTTAGTTCCCTGTGTGCAGTTCCAACACCTACATCTGTGAGCCCAGAGCTAAGACCTGCAGGACCACACTGAGAGGTGGGAAGTTTTGGCAAAATCTTGACAATAATCATCACACATATGTGCAAGAGATGGACTTAAGGGAAGTTGCAGACCAAAGACTGCAGAGACCTACATTTACATTGTAAAGCAGAACCTGTAAAACCTAAACAAAGCCTTTCTGAATGCCTAGCTGTAAAGAGACACTCTGCCCTCAGGCTTAGTAAGACTTATGCAAGGCTTTTTCTTGTCTTCCTGCTTTACATTTTAAGTTAGACTAAGTTGTGAATGCTGTGTTTTACTGGGCTGTATCTTAGCTTAGGTGAAGATTTCTGGTAGTTCCCTGTTGTATGCTTTGCAAATTGTTGTGTTCAATACATGCTTGTTTCAGAGAAAGGACTTTTTTCCCATCCGTACTCCTCAGTCTGGCAACAGCCCCCTCTCCCCCTGTAGCTGGTGGCTGGCATCCTATGTCTTGCTAGCCACACCCCTTCCACTCCAGCAGCGAGGGATGAGAGCCTTGGAGGGCACCTCTCTTCCCTCCCCTTTGGTAGTGGCTGGCAGGCATGCTCTAGTGCCCCCAGTTTCTGGCTTGAGCCACTGCAGGCACATGCCTGCATGTCCTCATTTAACAGAGAATGTCTGTCCAGTTATTAATCTGTTTAAGCTGTGGATCTTGGACTAACCTGGAAAGAGTGAATCAATTCAGGCTCAGGCTTTTTGAATGTCTGTCCCTAGCCCTTGTGACCCCTGGTCCAACCTTGTGACCAGTATTCCTAGGACCTTCATATCCCTCTGGCTGCCTTCCTGATGCAGGGAAAGATAGGAAGGGAAACTCCTTAAAGAATACATTAAATTAATGCCAACCTCAGCCCAAAATCTTAGGGTAGGAGAAAACCTCAGCAATCCTAATCTGTGAATTCTTGCATTGTTATGTTCATGGCCAATATCTGCTATACTCATAGGACCTAGGACAATAAAAACACTTCCACAAGTAGTTTGGTAGCTATGGCTCCTAAATCCCCTTTAACAATATATAGGTACTATATTTATTAGAACCCTGAGAAGTGCAGAACTGCATATATGCACACTTCATACACAGACAGCATCACTGATATGCCTCATATCTGCATTAGAAACATATCACTGGGTCTTTAAAAGGGCTTGCCTTCCATCCCTATATCTTAGTGTGTATGTGTTTTGGCAAGGATTACTCATACAACCCTCTGGCTTTTATTTCAACCTCCTGGCATTTTCTTTTCTTGGGGTCCTTTAGACAGGCCAGTTTATTTTCTTACCTAAGGTCAGTTCTTTCTCTTGGCCTTGCTGAGAAAGCCCTCTGTCCTTAGACATTTTGACAGGCAAGTATAACAGTGTACAGCAACACTGCACAATGGTTCCCAGTGCAAAATGGAGACAAATAGCATGTCCACTGGAAGATGCAGGACAGAATCTGGAATGGTTAGATATAATTATCCAGGCTAGAAACTGGGCAAAACACCAGAACTAGCCTGTTCTCCTACTGTCAGGCAATCATTAGTGACTGCAAATAATCAAGACCTGTGTTACAGCTCATCTAAAAACACCATACTGGAGCTCTAGTTCTGTACCAACTCAGAAAGGAACCCACTACTTCCTAATGTGCCAACATCATTTCCTGCAGCATTTGGACTTTCCTTGAAGTTCTATCCTCCTGGTTTTGATCAACTCTGACCTTAGCTAGCAAGACCTTAGTTTAATAAACTTCTGATCTCAGATCTGAGCAACAAGGAGAGCACAAATTAGCTATGATCACCTCACTCACCCAAGTGTGTTTCAACTTACCTGTGTACAACAAAGGGATTTTGGACAAGACCTAGTGCCGTAGCAAGCGAGGGGAGGGAAGGCAAGTAGCGTGATCACCCCAGGTGCCAAAGCAAAGGGGTACCAACAGGCACTGCCCAGCTGGGGTAGAGCATGGGGTAGAACCACAAGTGGCTTGTTTTGGGGCAGGAGGAGGAGCAAAGACAGAGGAAGGGGAGCTCCCACCTCTGTATGCACTCCAAGGCAAGCATGGGGGGCAACGGCGGGGGAGAGGAGCGTGTACCCTGGATCTGTGAGCAGGGCAAGGGCAGGATGCTGCTACAGGCTTTGCCCCAGGCACCAAACTTAGTTGCTATGACACTGACAAGACCTGTTCAGATCCCCAACAAGGTGACTTAGCATACTCTTCTGAACATACTAAGGACCAGAACCTATTTCCCAGACATCCAAGACTTAGCAACTACTTGCCCTTAAATACCAGAATCGACTTGATCTCATGAAGTGAGAATTGTATCTGGGGAAGCACACAGTTTTCTCATTTGCTTAATCAGTAACTTTAATCAAGCTGAGTTCCTTCTCACTCAAAGGAAGATATCTACAAACAGGGTTGGCTTCAGTGGGAGAAAGACCAACACCCTTTTCCCAAAAGTTCAGCTGTTTGGCATATGCCCAGAAAGTGAAGAGTGGGGTGCTAGGCCCCACTCAGCCAAAGTGGGGTTGAACGCTTATATTCCATTTCTCTAGGACAGTGTCCTAACCACCAGGCTATCAGCTAGGTAGGGTTTAGGGCCTCCTATTGAAGCTGGCTCACTGAGTTGCCAAAAGTGAAAGAGCCATGAGGTCAAAAGGAGAGCAGACATGAAAAAATAGGTGTATCTACATATGCAGACAAGCTGGAAGCAGCTTACTCTCAAGTAAACTACTCTTGAGTAAATTCTCCCAGGCACATGTGTACACATGCAGGGATGCAGGAGCTTTAGAGTCCCCTTGGAGGCTAGCCCTGGGACCAGAAAACAGCTGTCTCCTGGCTGGGGCTGGGACATTGTTCCTGCCCCTGGGATGCTGCCTGCTGCTAGGGCAAACTCCACCACTGGAGTCCAGGAGGGGACAATATTCCCCTACCCCAGTAGGAGGGAGCTCCCAACCCCCACTCTGCAATCATGAAGCCTGGGCTAGGAGATCCTTATCTCCCAGTACCAGCTCCACAGTTGTGGAGCCAACACTGGGAGATCCTCATCTCCCAGCCCAACCCTGCAGTCATGAGGCCCAGGCTGAGAGATCTCTCTCCCAGTGCCAGCTCCACAGTCATGGGGCTGGCGCTGGGAGATCTTTCTTTCCCAGCCCAACCCCATGGTCATGGGGATGGAGCTAGGAAACCCTTCTCTCCCAGCCCAACTGCAGTTGTTGGGCCGAGGCTGGGAGATCCTTTTCTCCCAGCACCAACTCCGCAGTCATGGGGCTGGTACTGGGAGATAAGGATCTCCCAGCCTGGGCCCTGTGGCAGAAATGCCACCACGGGTGCCCCTCTCCAGAAACCTCTCCCTGTGTCAGCTTGAGAGGCTGCTGGTGAATCCCTCAGGGCAGGGATCTCATCCCTGTCTGCATGACAAAGGCC
>JAGPOW010001296.1:58678722-58696986 GCA_030014935.1 Caiman crocodilus
GGGCCAGAAGTAAGTCCAGAGCCTTGGATGGTGGCAGTGGAAACCCCAGGCTAGCGGGTGTGCTCCAGGGAAGGGGTTGGCCGGACGCGAGGCACCCCAAGGGAGGCACTCAGAGCCTGGAAGGTGGTCGGCCGCAGGGAGGTGGGCGGCTCAAAATGGGAGCGCCCCCTACTGGCCCGCCACAGGCCCTACAACTGCAGGGATCTCCCAGCCCTGGCCCCACAATCACAAGGTTGGAACTAGGAGTTCCCTACTCCAAGAACAAGGGGAAAGTGTCCTCACCTGGGCTCTGGTAGTGGAGCCCACCCCAACAGCAGACAGCTCCCAGGAACAGGGAGTAATTTCCTACCTCCTGCTGCCCGAGAGCACAGTCAGATGTCTGCACATGCGCTACTACGCAGTAAGTAATCTTGAGTAAATTTAGCCAATTACTGCACAGTAAGCATCTGCACATGTAGACACAGACTCTTACTGTGCCGTAATTAGCTCTACTGCACAATAAAGCATCTCATATAGACGTACCCAGTAACTCTGTAAATCGTGTGAGAAGGAGACCTGGGTAGTGTTCCCAATACTGCTGATACATTTAATCCAACAACTATTTAATGTGAAATGCCTAAAAGGAAAAGAATGCAACAAGGAAGATTGAGGTTAGATATTAAGAAGAGCTTTCTTATGGTGAAGGTGGTTAAGCACTGGAACAGATCACCGAGACAGATTGTAAAGTGTCCTCCTGAGGTCCCTTTCAGCCCTGGTTTTCTAAGACTCTAAACAGCATTGAGATTAGAACCCAGGGCTCCCTTCTCTCAAAATAAGTCCTTCTTCACCAGGCTACAGAGTCAGCCTCCCTCTTACATGCTGTCCTATAGGCCCCAGGACTCATGCATTCCTTTCTGCTCAGTGGGACAACTGCCACAGAAGGCAAGGAGAATTCACTGCCTGTGGCGGGCCAGTAGAGGGCACTCCTGCATTGAGCCACCCACCTCACTGCACCCAACCACCTTCCAGGCTCCAACTGCCTCCCTGGGGGTGCCTCACGTCTGGCCATCCCCCTTCCTGGAGCACACCCACCAGCCTAGGGGTTTCACTGCCACCACCCAGGGCTGGGCTGACTGGCAGTCCCTAACTCCTCAGGGAGCAAGCCCCTCACCCAGGTATGTGATACCAGTCACACAGGCAGAGGGAACAGGTTTCCTGCCTCCCTCAGGAATGTATCCAGCTCAAGTTACCTAAAGAGATAGGGTAAGGTGTGTATCCTCTGCTGGGCCAAATTGTCCTAACCAAATTGTCACAGAGCAGAGTTTTTGGGGAGAAACAGAGGTGGCCTTCTGCCACACTGCCAACCCCATTGTCTACCAGTCAGGATCCTCCCCTGGGAAAGTGGAAGATGCAGACTCAACATCCTTGTGGCTGAGAGGGGCCAAAATCCAAGTTTTCTGTTCTCTGAGCAAGTCCCTAAACACTAGGCTATTGGGTCAAACGTAGGTGAAATCTCCTCCTACATTCAGCTGTACACATAACCTCAGCTTCGGACCATTGCTATGTGTGGTTTTCCTCCAGCAAAGGAGTTATGCAGAGTGTATACACTTCCCACAAGGAACTGGATTGTAGTAGAGCTTTGGAGAGAGGCAAAGGATGGCCAATCTGATTTGCTTCAGAGACTACGCCATAACCCAGGTCTACTCACCAAGGAATCTTCTCAAGCCAAAATGGAAGTACAGAATGAATCTAAACATCTGAGCAGTTATGTGACTGCTGCATAGGGTGGTATGGGATTGCACCTCATGGCTCCAACACCCGTAATGCCTCAGGGACCCTTAAGCATCTCGCTGGTAGAAAAGAATCTTGTCCTATGATTTTAGTTGCTTATTCTGTTTGGTGCCCTCTCTTCTTTTTACCAGGTTGGATGAAAAGGACTGATGGGGACTCACACCATCAAACACACCCCCTGAACTTGTCTAGATCCCTGTGGAGGTAGAGAACAACCCATCCTGTTTGGAATTCTTTGGTTCAGATCTAGTCCAACACATGACACCTTCTCTGTCTGACCCTAACAACAGTTCCAGTAAGACCTGCCCTTGCTAGCCAACCCCTTCAAAACATCCTCAGTCTGCCTTTGCCTTCTGCCTCATCACTTGGAATCATTCTCTGGCTCCCTGATCCAGGCAACATCTAGACTCTTTGTCTACCTAACCCAGGGGCAGGGTAAAAGTAATGTAAAAGAGGCAAGGATTTACCATGGTAACTGTTGCTCTATCATCATTACTTGTGTGCACACACTCTTACCCAGCAGCAGAAGAAAGCTGGAGAGGAAGCTACCTTTACTTTCCACCAGGCTGCCTATTCATCCAGAAGCCTCTCTTCTCCAATCCCCTGGCCCCTCATTCTCTTCATTCACTAAGCTTTGTCCAGCAATTTACTTAGGAGGGAGAGGGGGGTACAAAATGGGAGTTGGAATAAGAAAGAAAGAGAATGGCAGAATGTGTGTTAATGTGCTTCCTGATTAAGGACCCAGCTTTGTTACTATGACAACACTGATAGCAGCAGCCGCAGTCCATTCTAGTGCTGCTGTAGAGGCCTTGCTGTGCATCGTTAAAACCTTTAAACACTATCAGCCATTGCCAAGACACACCAGTAGTGACCCATTATGTATGCATCCTTTGACTAATTCCACTCGTGTGCTATCCAAAGCCCAAGAGATTAAGGCACATAATTTCCCTGTGTGGTATAGCAGCTAACATTAAATATATACTGAATAATAATAATAATCATCATCATCTATAAAGCCCTTTCAACAGCTTGACAAAGAAACAAATGTTCTTTCATAGAAGTTGATAATAATAGAGTAATCAGTCAAGATCAGCTCTGGGAACCTAAAAAAAAAGAACCCTTTTCCTTTTTTATGAAGAGGTTAGCAATAGTGCAAACAGATCCTAATTTCACAGCCAGTGAGCTTCTGCTCCACATTATCCAAGCCCATAACAGACTACTAAACAGGGGTTGCAACCACTGTCAGTTCCAAATTCCAGCAGTTACCTAGGAGCCAAACAAATTTCCTTTCCAAGGTATTTAACAGAGAAGAGAACAATCAAGATTCCTTGCCTGAATTTCACAATTCTTTTATGTGGATTTCCCAGGATTTCTATAAGAAAAAGGAGCAAGGAAATTAGGCCTGAATCTTAGAAATATTTATGCACATGTTTAACTTGAAATCTTCTACTGTCTGTGGGACTATTCACCAGCTTATACTTAAGCATGTATATAAATATTTACAAGAAGGGGGGGTCTTACTTTTGACAAACTTCAGTAAAAGTGCCCCAGTGGCCATTTTTAAACCTGCACGGGCTTATACACATGACACTGAGGCAATGCTAGGGCATTTTAATAGAACGCAGACTCAGTTGATCAAGTCTGCTCTGATGCACTCTAATTAGAACACGTCAGTACACATGTTTGGGCACCCTAAGATTCTACTTGCTTTTTCACAGCTGCATCACACTTTTGACTCACGGTCTTCCTCAAGTCATCCTGGATTCACTCACATGTCCAGATCTTTCTCCTCCTTTCTTCCTTCCTTCCAACTGATGAGCCGCCAACTTCCAGTTCTTATTATAGCAAAAGTTCTTGTCATTAGTCCCTAACAGTGTTGCAGTATAGTCCAATGCAGTGGTATGTAATTATACCTGAGCTAGGTCAGATACTGGAGATAAAGAAGCTGCAATAAGCTCAGTGCTCTCCTGACCTAATTTACCCTGCTCTTCAGCTCATTTAAAGGGTACTGACAGACATTCAAGCCCCTACTCTAACTCATGGTGCTTTATGTAAAAAAGCCCTCCCTCGCTCCCAACCCAACAGATGTTCACCTGTTGGGTCAGGGCAGGGTGGAAATTGAGCCTGCCTGCACCGGCCCTCTTGGCCAGCAGGAGAAGGCTGCCCCTCTCTCCTTCCCCATGTCCCCCACCCCCAGTTCTAGGGCTGTCGGCAGAGAGGGAGAGGGGACAAGGGACGAAGAAGCAAGCAGTAGCAAACTGCTGGCTGGGCTTTGCCTGACTTGAGCAAAGAGTTGGATCAGAGCCTCCTCACTTCACAGTCCCCTCCCAGTTCCACTAGCTGGGGTACTGGGAAGAGCTGGGTCAGGCCCGTGAAGTGAGGAGGCTCCAATCTACTCCACCCTCCAGCTTAAGCCAGGCAAAGCAAAAATGGGGAAAGGAGCAGTACGAGGTGCAGCTTGCGCTGCCTAAACTGGAGAGGGAGAAGAAGAGTATGGTTCAGAACCCCCTTGCCTCACAGGCCAAATGCCCTGAGTACCTCAGACAGGGGGATCCAATTCATGCCCCACCCCCCAGCTCAGGACTGGCAAAGCCCAGCCAGCAGCTTGCTGCTGACATCTTCCCGAAAATTAACCCCCAGAAAGACAAGTTTCTGAACACCTTCATCTGATCCCTCATTTGAAAAAGATTAATTTTTTATATGATAGGTCATTTAAAAAATGCTCTACAGTCATGCATGTATGTCCCAGCATGGCTGTAGAGCACCTTCAGAAGCCTGATTGTGCAAAAAATGTTACTTCTGTTTGCAAGCTACATGGCATTATATTGTGCTGTGTAGACATGCTCTAAGTGCATGACTTTGCAGCTGCATCCTATTTCTACTATGCTGGTCCATAAACTCATCCTATTCTTCCTGTATGTTCTCCCAATCCTCCTCTGTATTGGTGATACTGCCCAACTTTAACAGGCCTATTAAAAACCTACTGAATGCCTCTGTCTAGACCAGCTTTCATATTTTTATAGCATAAGATAGATATAAGCCATTTATGAGGCACCAGAAATCAGCAGCAACTTTCACAGGTCCTCTAAGCATGGCCAGACAAACAGTTATGCTGGAGGTTTTTTGAGAAGTATTGACACTCACTCAGAGGTGTAACTTGATAAGACTGAGCACAGGGTAGTCCTCCCACGTTCTTCCTCCTGTATCTTCTGGCTCCCAAGGCTCTCACATGGGCAAAGACCAGAAGCAGCAGCTGAAGTTGGGAAGATGACACTTCATTTTTTTTTTTTTCCCAAGGACACTGTGGCAGGATACTGGTTGTGCTGCCACTTTAAGAGCCTGGAGCTGGCAGCTGCCAGGTGGCTGATGGGGGTAGCCATTTTGAATCTGGGGCTGCCCATATAAACAGGGCAGTTCTGCTGCTGGAGGCCAGGCAAAAACATCTCCTGGTTGGAGGGGTGCCTGGTATCATTTGAAGGTAAAGGAAGAGCTGTAGGGGATGGTCAGGAAGCTCCTGGTCCTGGGCATAACCTAAAACTGCACCTGCTGGGAATGGGCAACCTGGTGGGGCTCTCAGTGGCACGGGAGCCACCAGGAAATGCCAGGCCAGGTACCACCCTGGTGAAAGGCAGGTTGAGGTGCCTTAACCCCCAGCCGCCATGACCAGGTGGGTTACCCCTCTGTGAGAAGGGTCTGGAAGGTGGACCGCATGGAGAAAGAGTGAGGCCATAGACTCACAACTGTCTGAACTTCCCCTGACTGGTCCATGTTGGGGCCAGGACTGGAAGGGTCAAAGGGCTGGGGGCCACTGTGAGGAACACTCAAGAGCTGCGCGCCTGAGTTTCTGGCTGGCCTGGAGGTGGGCCAGGGCTAATGAGCCGAAGATCCTGGGAAGGGGACGACACCCAAAGGGGAAGGAGTTCAGAGAGCTGTGCTGCTTGCTATGAAGGTGGAATAGACTGTCTGAGGAGAAGAATCCAGGTGAGGTTCAGTTAGAAGGATTCTGGGGCCCAGTGTGGGACTGGTGATAATGATAACAACAAGATGCCATCTTTGAGGCTTGGGCTGCAATATAGGGGAGGAACAGAGCCACAGATAGCACCCTTTGGCATCGGGGTGGGAAATGGGCAGCCTCCTGCTTAATTACATCATTAACTAACTGATTCCAACAAGGCATGGTGGGCGAGAAGGTGGGCAGTTAGCCCGGAAACAAGTGGGTGGGCCACAGGGAAATCATCCTCAAGTAGGCCCTGTGTTACAGACACCCAGGCCATGAGGGGGGTGCAAAAAACTCCTGGTTTTGGGATCAAAAAAGGTGAAGTGACATCTCCCCCTATGAGCAGCAAATTCTGCTGTTGTTCCACAGAACTACATTTCCCAGAGTGCCCTACACTCACTGATATCACACAGCCCCCACTGTCTTCCCTGCACCATCACTGCTTCCTAGAGCCAGAAAGTGAATGGGGTGGTGCCCCTCACTCTAGCATTACTCCCTTTAAGCAGTGCCTGAGGCTCATGCCCCAGTCACTGACCCATTCTTAGGTTACTGCACTAGCAGCTCCTGAGTATTCATCAGCTGATATGTTAGAACTGTTTTATCTGTCTGCTCCTATCCTGCTGTAAGTAAAGCTACATTACACCAAAGTAAATTAACCCTGTTTTATTTTGGAGTAAGCAGTCCTCGTGTAACTGTGGGATAGGAACACACAGACAAAGCATTTAAAGCAGATCCAATGGTTAGATGTCCTCTGTAAAGAGAAGGGTAGGGTGGATCTATGCCCATGCCCTACCAGTATCCTGCTGCATAACACATTTTATTAGATTTCTGATGTAGGAATTAGGAAGGGTTTGATTAACTACAGAGAGAGAGCAGTCTGATTTCTCCTTTCAGGCACACACCCTGCCTATTTCATGAAATGAGCACACTGACAGTTGATGCCATGTGAATATGGCTGATAAATTTAGATCATGCAAAAAAAAAATTCTTCAGTCAGTGGGCAGTGCAATTCAGAGCATTCATATCATTGCCGTTTACAACTCACTTCATTTGCAGCAGGTCACTGAATAAAGGGTAAGTCATACAGCTGTTTGCTGCAGCTTTTAACTTCAAAGCATGCCACCTCTCCACTCAGCTGTATCACGCCACTGGTCCCTTGCAGCTGATTGAGAAGCTGCACCCTTTGAAGTAAAAGCTACAGCAATCAGCAAGAGCACTTCAACCTTCCTGTGCAGTTATTTGCTGTGACTGCATATGACCCCCACCTGGTACATAAACTCTCATCTTCACGGAGGCTACAGAATTTAACCCTACAAATTATCCAGGTTCTATTGTACAGCTGGTATGCAGAATATACTATCTCATCAAATAGTAGAGTGTGGCAAATAGAACGGACCATTAGGGTCTGATTCTCTTCTGCATTACTCCAGTTTTATTCTAGAAGCAGGTTACACTAGTGTAAAGCTACAGTACTGAAGAATCAAACCCTATGAAAATATTAATGTATATGTTCACGTGAATTTGTTTCAGCCATCTTTTCATCTTCTACAAATTTGTGCATGTGGGTTTTACCTTCAAGTTCATCCAACAAAATCAGCAAAAACTTGGAGAAATTATTTCTTATAAGTTGCACATGCAAGTATTTAAGCCAATAGTGCTTGTGTGCTCCTCCAGTAAGGAAACAAACAATATCGCGTGACTTCTCTGACCAACCATAATTAAGTATTGCAGCTTGAATTCCAAAGCTTCAAAATCCATTCATAAAGGGGAAAAAAAAGTTCATTGAATAATTTCAAATGTGAGGAAGTGGTGATCTAAATAATAAATGCTCTCAAAGCAGGAAAAAAATGAAATTCATTGAAAAAAGTATTTGTTGTAAATTATTCCCTCAGCTGTAGGAATTATTATAGCTAGACTAGTGAAATGGATGGATAATTTACAATTGATTATAATATATTCAGACCTTTGTTCTTATACTGCAAAGAACTTCACAAGGGCAAGTTAAATATCATTGTTCTCATTTTCCAGATGGGGCAACTAAGGAACAGAAGGTAAGATGGCAAATCAGTGGAAGAAGGGAAGTATAGGTCAACCCCCTATCTTCCAGTCCAGTGCTTTGTACAATGGACCATGCTGCCTGTGGGTCACATGTAAACAGGACAGAATTCCCTCATGCATAATGTACAGCTCAGCACAACTACATAGATGGTTTTGCCGGGGTTTTGGTCTGTTTGGTTCAAATTCATCTGAAACAATAGGTGATGATAGCCACTGATGGAATCAGTCTTCCAGACTTGATGGACCAACATTCTGTTCTGAAAGGGCAACTCCTGTGTTCCTCCAGGAAAAACCACAGTTGATTGCTAACTCTCCCATAGCTTCATTTAACTATGTCATCTGAAACATTTTGTGTCTCTCACTAAGGGACAAATTAATAGCTGGGAGATGGAGCACTAGAAATAATATACTGAACTGGCTACCTTTAAAAAAGGATGGATAAAATGAATTGAAGATTTCTCTCTAGTTTCTTATGAGAAGAGCTATAATGAGCACAAGATAGCCATGCTACTGAAAGTGCCAGTAGAGGCAAAGATCAGTGAATGTGTCTGGATTCTAATGTGCCCCAGAGAGTCCTTTCAGGGCAAGGCTAAGTGTTACTGGCCAGATGGGGAGATGGAGGAATGGGAAGAGCTATATGCATCTCTCACAGCCTGTTATGAGAAATAACAGGATTGTCCACCTGTGAGGACCATCAGCCTAGCCCCTTTCATCAGCTCCAAGTCTACCTATGTTTAAACAAACATGTCCAGGATACAATTTCCAAATGATTTCAGATCAGAGCACAACAAGAAAAAACAGCCCTGAAAATACACTTCTCCAGGATGCCAAGTAAACCCCTGGGGTGGCTCTTGCCCATCACTTCCTTCTCCAGGTGCTGCTGGTGCTGCCGCCACATATAAGATTAACAAAGAGGTTATATTTAAACTTCTAAGAGGAGCTGCTGTGCGATTATGGGTCTATTTAAAATCCTCTGGGCAGCTGCAGTACATAATAACAAGTCAGCGGGAGGGAAAAGGGAGGAGAGAGGGGACAGAATGGAGGATGGGGGTCAGGAATGTCACGGATTGTCTCTGAAAACTTGACTGCCAAAAGATGGCAGGGAGTGCAGTCAAGTTAAAGATGCCCCCTGCAGAAAGAGAGAGAAAGAAGAGAGAGAATGTAAGGGAGAGATGTAGGCGCTGGAGGAACATGGTAAGAGGGGGATTTAAGAGGCTAAGACGAAAAGCTACCAGACCCAAAACCTCATTGCTTTTGGCAAGGATGTCGCTCCCTTAAATCCATTCCTCTCCCTTCAGAGGGCTCTATCATACACCACTGAATACCTGTCTAGGCTTTGTTAAAATCACAGGCATTAGCCTTGATAAATGGCTATCATTATAGTTTTCAGCCCACCTTACCCACCTATGTAAGGCCAAAACAGGATTATTTCTGATGAAACATCCCAGCCAGGCCTTTGTTCAGTCTAGTTTTGAATGACACAAGTAACAGGGATTCACCTGTTTCCCTTGGAAGGCAGTTTCACTGTCTAAAGTTTGAGCAAACTAGAAGTACTTCCTTGTACAATGAACAGTGGAAATGTGCCTCTTGCTGCCCTAGTAGGTAAAACATAGAGTACCAGCCCCTCAGTATATTCTACAGGTATTTTTTCTTCTTTCAGATACCGCCATTGCCCTATATCTCCAGTAGAAGGATGTCACCACATGTAGATGATGAAGGGAACACACTCCGCTGGACTATCTGCATGTTTATTGTCCTGGGAGGTGGGTAAAAGGACTTCTCCTTTCAGATCTCCTCGTGTAATAATTTACGTCATACCTTGTAAGCTAAGCAAGCAGTGAATCTGGTCAGTGCTTTAGATGGGTAATCTCCGCAGAGCCTTGGATGATACAGACAGCAGTGATGACCCTAACTCAATAGGTTGAATTTGTGCTTCTGAATCTGTCATAGGCACAAGCCTCTGCCTAGTGGAAAGGACTTTGATACCTTTCGGGTGAGAGAGGAAACTAAACCTCTGATGGTTTACAGACATTGAAGGCTGAAGGTTAACTTTTAATTGCAAGAGCAGGAACTTTGTTTCACCTTTATGTTCTTGACAAATTCTAGTTTGGACATGAACATACTTTCTGCATATAATTTTACATCAGTCTGCACTGTTCCTAACAGTGTTCTTACATCCTGTCCTGTCCTAACCTGTCATGTTTCATGTCCTTTCCAAGACAGGCTGCATTCCAGCCAAGGTGACCACATTTCAGTGGTGGTTGGAGTCCTCCCCGTACAGGCTGTCAAAAAACTTTGCAAACCTTTCAGCAGAAGGATATGAGGGAAATGTCCATCAGCAGTCCACACTCCTGCTCAGAGGTCATTTCCTGTGACACTTTTTTGCTCCTCTCCTCTCTCTACCCTGCTCTGTTACCAATGCTCGCTGCGTTTTGTTTTCCAGTACAAAAAACTGAATATAGCCAGGCACGGGAGGAATTTCTCGCTAGGATGAGATTTGCCTCAATTTCCATCAGTGAAAGAGAAGGAACAAATGTCCAAATTAAGCTGTTTGATTACTGAAATTAATCTTGTCATTTAGCATCCCAGTTCCACAGAACATGGCCTTTGATTAGCTGCTTTGTTTCAGAATATTACAAGCAGACATTTATTAAGCAGACGGCAATTCCTCTGCACAAGGGGATGGGGTGCCAAGGAAGGCTGGCTGATCCTTCACTGGGTGAGACAAGAACTCAGCTTGCCTCTGTCCATGGGAAGGGGGAACTTTTCCAAGTTCATAGCCTGGTGCCCCTGAGGATTTTCCCAAGTCTTCCCTCATACTCTTTCCCCAAAGTGTGACTAAGGCCCATGCAGCTGGCACTGATACTTTATAAGGGCCTGGTCTCTGTAAAGTAGCATTTCTTGCAGCAGATTATCACTTACTATCATTAGTGCAAGTACCCAAAGAGTTTGCAAGGTACTTTGACTGCTTTGGGTGGCTTCTGCTGAAAACTATCACATATGCCTAGCTGAACTGGAGAGCAGAGCAAGACCAGAAAAGGAACCCAGAGTCTTAATGGGGATGGGCTAAGAGTGAAGGACATGGGGGAGAGCTCCATGAATGGAAAACAGCCTTCAAGAGGACTGGGAGTAAGAGAGGAAAATGGTTTTAGGTCAAAGTTCCTGGATGATTCATTATTCAAAACAGTTTGCATTCAGCCTTGATTCTGATCCCCATCTTTAAAATCCTGGGCGAAGTTAGTTGGTCAGTACATGACTTCAGGGAGGACAACAGTAAAGACAGAGCCAATTTATCTCCTATGTCTTGGACAATGCAAGCTAAGAATGGAAGTTGCAAAATTCAGAAATGCTCAGCAGTGGGGCACAGAGTGCTGTTCCTGAGTGTCCTTCCCTGGAAAAACATATTACCAGGATGTCTCCGTATTGTCATTCTGTGTTCCTTATTATCCTGTTAAAACAGGTTGACTGAACTATGTCAGGAGAGGTATCTCAAGACTCCCAGAAAGGCCAGCTTCTTGCTAGGCTACATAATCTCTGCACTGTGTCCTTTTCTCCCAGCTTCTACCCCTGTATAGTTGTAAATCTCTTATTAAAAGCACCTCCTGTTTCACAGCTTTATAATGTCTCTTCCTGGATTTATGTTATAAAGCAGATACAGACGTAATAAATTGCAGAAAGACAAATGCCCATGTGCAGTTTCCCCTGGTCCTAACTGAAGCATGGAGGACCTGCTGAACTGTCAACTGTTCTTTCTGCTGGCTGTGGTCAGAATTCAAACTCTATCTCTTGCTAATGCTGTATTGTGCGTGTACTTGGGTATCAGGGATGTGAGAGTGGTACAAATGAAAATTCACAAGAAATTTTTTGTCCATTGAGTTTAGCCCTGTTCCTGCTCATAGATATTCCACAAACAGACAGCATTTTTTAATGGTTTTATAAATTATGATTCAGGAACTTTTGTGCCAGTGAAATTTGATCACTCAAAAATTTGCAGAAAGGGAATAAATAATACTTGTAGTATGGATAAAATGAAGTCATTTGAAAATTGGAGTGTATATTGCTAGGCATTTTCATGCCAGATCTACCCAGTTCTTTATCGCTCAGCATAATTTATCCTCACTCTTTTTATAAAACCAGTCCTAAACCCAGTGCCTCTCTACTTCCCTTATGTACTGTGTCACAAATCACAAGGGTGTGTGTCTATTAATGTTTATGTGCATTTATATTACTTGTCACATTCACAAACTAAAGACTGAGCATAGGCTCTGCCCCTAAAAATCACACTGACACATCTCCCATAGTGCTACATTCACCAAGTTAGATCAAGTAAGACTTCAAAGGAGCAATTAGGACACATCATGGATGCTAATATAGGGTCAGAGGAAACTGCAGAACTTACCTTGGTTTAGTAAGCAAACATGAAACATTCCTGGTAGAGTCTACTGTCTTCCTAGGGTGCTGTCCCTAGGACAGGTATAGCATGCAGAGCAGTAGAGTAAACAATTCCCCCCCAGTTCACAGGATGATTATAAACATTTAGATTTGATTTTTTAGATGTGGACACTAGTTTATGCAATTTTCAATTAACTTATCACACATTTCACATATGCTGAACAACTATTAGATGGCTGAGATTTGGACTGACATGGAACAAATGCACTAGAGAAAACAGAACTTCATCTCTCTGATGAGCCATTTTCCTCCTGCTGCCTACAGCAAGAATCATTCCAACAAGTCTATGCTGCATTTTAATGCCTGCAGCACTGCGAGAGATACGATTCGGTTCAGTACCTACAGTCCAGTGTCACGTCATCCCAATGCCATTATTTCATCCAGAAAGAGAAATATTGATGTGAGGCACTTGAATTTGGATGAAAGCCTGTGAACATCTGTATGCTAAACTATCTCTCATCTATACCTCTTCAGTCTGGAAACCTACAACACTGCATTTTTTCAGCATCTGTCAACAGAGGGCCTCAACTTACTTCCCCAGTACTACTGGATTAAGTTTTCCAGTGGACCCAGTCCTGCAAGGTCTTGATCACTCTTGCCAATTAAGTATGTGCAGCACCTCATGAAAAACAATTAACATCTTGCAAAATTAGGCTGAGCCATCCTGGTGAGGAAAGTATTATCATCATCACTATTGCACCAGTGAGGAAACTGAGACATCAAAAATTAAAATTTTTTAGTAGACAAAGTTCTTTTGGTAAATCTGATATCTTTTATTAAGCCAACTCAACTAGTTGTAAAAATTCTTCTCCGCAAGCTTCCAGATACAAAACCCCTTTGTCTTGCTGAGGAAGCATCTCAGTTGGTTTGTGCTCTTCCTGGATGGAATGAATAGTAAAGAAGCCACATGGCTTGTGAGCAGCAGAGCCAGAAACAGAACTCAGGTCTCTTGCCCCAGTTCCATACTTCATCTACCAGGTCAGATTTCCTCCTCACTTAGCAAACAGAAGCTTTTCTCATGAGGTTTCCATTGCTTCTTGCTCATCACAGCCCTGCTGTATTTTAGCAGTTCACCTTCCAGACTGAGTTCAGCAGCATGAATACATATACATAAAACCAAAAATTAGATAGTGGAGCCAACCAAACTTTTTGGAACCTCCAAAACTATTCAGATGGTTCACACTGGAGTTTTCATCCTAAGATTCTTGACAAGTTCTAGTTTTATCTGAACTGCCGGGGCCCTGGTCTGTCTACTTGAGATGGTGGATGGAGTGACAGGAGAACAGGGGCAGAATGAGGAAGTGTGTTCTGATGAAGAGTTGACAGGTTTGCTTGCTTTGGTTTGGTGTGGTTTGGTACCAAGACTATATGAAGCATTGAAATTCCATTCTGAGAAGCAGTGAACGGCAGAACCTGGTTTCCATAGCACTGCCATGGAAACAGCTCTCCGTGAATCTGTGCCTTCAGGCTGCTGTGCAACTGAAGCATCTCTTTCTCTTGAGCTCTTCCTCAACACCCACCTCCACATCACATTCCCCCCACTCTTTCAGATGATTAAAGGGTACAGTACCATAGAAAAGTGGGGGGTCTATTTAGTTCTTTCTTGGATACTAATATGCAGAAGTGTCTTTAGGAGACAAGAAAAGAATTAGTGTTTGGGGTTTTTTTCCCTAACTTTAAAGAAGAAAAACTTAAGATTAAAAACTGCAGCTTGAAGCTGCACAAATAAAATCTTACTTCATAATATATTAAAGGAACAAACCCAGTAATCTCATGCAATGGGTTCTTTTATCTTCCTTTGTCTGCCTGGAACACAGGCTTCCAAAAGTGAAGGATTTAATTAATTGTTAGAATGTAGAACAGGCTCCCCCTTAATCTTCTCTTTTGTTTTTGGTTTCTGTCCCATAGTTCAGGTTAAAAAAAATTGCAACGTACATTTTTATGAAATGGATAACAAAGTCAGATAAGGGACACATGCAATGTGTTGCCAAGGTTCAGATCATTTGCTCCATATACCCTCTGACCACCTTGGGAAGTTAATTAACGCACAAAAATCACATGGGGCTGCATCTGGCACAGTAACAGGTATTTTCACATTCCAAAAGATGAACTATCCAGCTCCACTGGTTAAGAGGCCAGGGGTTGCCCAGCAACTTGAAGGATCAGTTCATAAAAATGTCTATCACATCATGGGATTTTACTTATAGCTCTCACATACTGCTACATCAAGGAAGCTGACATGAAATAAAATGTCTGATTTCCCCTCTAGCAGCAGGGTGCACCAATGGCACAGCCCACTTCACAATTCCAGCACTCGTCATCTCTTATTATTGATCTCCTGTTCTTTACACCTAGTCCCATGAAGGTTCCTGTGCCAGATCCATGACACAGAAATACAGTTTGGAAAGAGGCTGGGGAAAAATCACACAGAATCCAGTCCACACTGTACTCATAAATCCAGTTCCCCATACATATCTTTCCCATGTCTGTCACAAGTCTTTCTTCTTTGAAGGTACTCCATTGCTGAGAAGATCTGTCAGACTAATCATCAAAGTCCTGTACATGTCATTTCTTCCTGTAGTCTTTTGGATTCTCCATCAGATCCACCATACCACAGAACTTTGTCCTCCATAGTCTTCAGTTTGGACTATGTGGCTTCCTTTGCTTGGCAAATTTTAACAGCTTTGTCAAGGATTAATTCCGGCACTTTGAGTAGTCTCTCTCTGAGTTTTTGTCCCAGATTCTAATCACCATCTGGCCTCTTATCATTTAGCCTCCCAAAAATGACAAAATCAGCTATTCAGCTTCAGACCATTCATAAACTCTTCTAGCTTTCATCTTTCTTTGGTACTCTCCATTTAGAAATATATCATTTATGTTTTATTGTATGTGGAGTGCAGTACTCCTCAAATTTCTGTATGATGTTTTCATCGTTTTCTCTGACTGAACTGAAATCTATTAAAAACATCAAGTGTTTCAAAACTAGCTATTGTCAGAAATAAGGTTACCTTCTGAGTCTCTTCCTTTTTGCTGGAGTGTTGGTTGTAGCCATGTTGGTCTAAAGACAGATGCGGTTCTTTGGGTAAATGTAATATCCTTTATTAGACCAACTAAATAGTTGGAAAAATTGTTCCTCAAAGGCTTTTGGGCACAAATGCTTTTTGAAACTTTTCCAGTTGTCATCCACATTTCCAGAGAACTTCAGTTGTGGTGGGGTTTTAAATGATCAGTTCTACTTTCCTTTTATTCAGTGTACCATGAGGTATTCAGTAATCACTCAGAGCCAAGCAGTCTGATGTAAGCCTTCTTCATTCAGTGTTGCAGTGCTAACTGAACAGCACCATCTAGTATGTGATAACAATCAGGTCCTACTGGTTTGTGTCCCCCCCCACAGAAGATCTTAGTGTTAAAGAGATTCTTCAGTAGAGTAGATCCGTTGCATCAGTTCACCACTCTACACTTTGCAGCTGGCTTGTGTGGGGTAGAAGGCAGGGATAGGGGCCATGATGCGAAAGAAAAAGGCATGACCAGTGCTCCTGCATATTTCAGTAATCCTCAGCCACCCTAACAGCTTTGTGAGGCTGCTATTAGGGGGAACAGATTAAAGTAGCCTTCAGGCTGCTCTAACTTGTTCAAGAACCACGTCCAGCACAGAGCACCTTAGGATCAGGGAACCACAAAAGACACAGCTAGAATCCAGCCTCCTGTGTGTCTCTGGGACAAAACATAGGACAATACCCTGCTATCAGCATGTCATCATGTTTCCACATTGGCAACTCAGCTTTTGTAAAGCTACTCCAGATACACATCGAAAACCAACTGTATCTAGTTCCACGTTGCTTTCAGACACTGAAATCAGGCATATCAAATTGCTAACAGAATGTCTTGCCTATGCATCACAAATTTTACAAGATATCTACAGGATCCTAATCACAACAAGGTCTGCTCAACAATCACACCACCAAGCCAATCATACCACTAACAGCGGTCGCTTAGACCAAAGTGCCCCTTAGTTGAAGAGTTTGCTTATGTCCTTGAGAGAGAAACCTGCTGAAGACTATGAACCAGGAATTAGGGCTATGCGAAGTTTCAGTCCCTGATTTGATTCAGTGAAGATTCAGCCTGATTCAGCAGCCAAATCTCCAAATCTGAATCGAATCAGAGGACCCTTTAACCTCTCTGAATTGATTCATAACCCTTCGAATCAATTTGGAGAGTTTTGGATGTATTTGGCAATTCAAACATAGAAACATCTTTAAATGTTTTTTCTACATCCCTCTATGTAGCAGGGACCCTGAACGCTGTGGTGCTGGGGCAGATGCAGTGTCCCACAGAAGCACGGTGGGATCCCCAGGGCTCGGCAGCAGACCCGGAAGTGGACCAGAAGCACTTCCAGTCCGCTTCCGGGTTCAACAGGGAGCATGCTGCGCCTCCACACCCCTCCCCGGCTTGGCGACTGGTGCCTCCTGGGTCTGGGGGGGTCACCTGGGGACCCTCCACAGCTGATTGCCGAGCCAGGGGAGCAGGGGGGGCCCCTAGCACACTCCTCGGCAGACCCACAAGTGGACCGGAAGAATCAGCCCACTTCTGGATTCGCTGCTGAGCAAGCTGGAGAGCCCCACCCCCCATGCTCCTGTGGGACGCTCCATGCATCCCAGCACTGCATCGATCATAAGCCATGCTAGTACCTCAAAGTATGTAGAAAATACTTTTAAAGCTGTGCTGAATCAGCATCGAATCTTCAGATTCTCATTTGGCCAAATTGAATCAGGGACAGTGATTCAAAGCAACAGATTGAAACACTGTCCCTGACTTGGGCTGAATCAAAATCGAATAGGGCCCGTTTCACACAGCCCTACCAGGAATGTTCCTAGCAGTAGCTGACCCCTCATTGAAAAATTCTTTTACTCACCTACATGCTCCTGAAGCTCACAGTGATACAAAAGCACAAGTGGGTGGTACTGTGAACAGAAACCTTCCACGTTTCTCTTTGCCCCCTGTTTTCCTCCTCCCAGCCCCAAAAGCTCCAACCCCAGTCCTCACCCATCCCTAACAAAGAGTCCAGATTGCACTGCCTCCATGCCCATGCACACAGTCACAGTCACCTCCTTTATAGTTTTGCACACACCAATGCCTCCATGCATCCAGATGACTCCCACATAAATCCCCATACTCTCCACATAACTCTTTTGCCCCTAGACCTCCATCCAGACCTCTCCACAACACCCAGACTCTCCCACATATGGCCCCATGCCACCCTACAACTCTACTCCTAAATATTCTCTCATAATGAAGAAAGGAGGCATGTGTGCAGTGGGTGGTAGATGTGGGTGCAGTAATACAGAGATGATGAAATCATGGTTGTAGGTTGCCAGGGTTTGGCAGGGACTTAACCAATGATTTCCTAGCTGTTTCATGTTGTAGCTGGTAGCAAAGGCACATACACGCACACGCACACGCACACAAAAGGATGGCCAGAAAACAGAAATTCTGTCCCAGGAAAAGTATGCATTTAATGGAGAAAGAATTTTGCAGAATTTAATTCCTAGGAAGAACAGTTTGACTGTTTTCTTAATTTGGATTTTTTTTTCTATTTTAAGGAACTAAAACAGATTTTTTTTTTTCAGCTTGCCTGCCTTCCAGAATCCCCTAGAGCCTCAGGGAGCCAGGCACTCTTCCAGCAGACAAGAAAACTGACCTACCTGGTTTTCATCAAAAGTTTTGAGAGAACCAACACATTCTTGCAGAACACTTGAATTCTACTGAAGCCACATTTTCCATCAGAAAATTATTCCACTGGAAAATGTTTTACTATCTGCAATGGCGAACCTACATTTTTGGGGCTTGAAGCTTGAACTGTTATGGGGGCCCCTTCACAACCAGCAACAAGGTCTGGGTAACCACTGTTATCTTCTTCAATGGGGTTGTTCCACAACAGATCACCACAAATTTTTTAAAAATTTAACCACTACATCTCAGATTTTGAT
>JAGPOW010001296.1:58697086-58779000 GCA_030014935.1 Caiman crocodilus
ACCCAAAATTTTTAAGCAATGTGGACTAAAGTCGCTTCTGGGGCCCCTCCAGGATTAGGGGCCCTGAAGCTTAAGCTTCATTAGTTTCATAGTAGATCCGCCCTGACTATCTGTGATCTATACAATCACATTTTACCTATATTGACAGGTTTAGTGTAGCTTCAGGGTCATATAGATTCACAATCAATAGTCTCCAGTTATCTCAAATGTCTGCCATGAGGGAGGGGACAAAGCAAAATCTGGTCCTACAGATCCTTAAAATGGTGAACACAAATAAAGCAAGAACAGGATCTCATTTCACTATACATGCCAAAAAGGCTGTTTTCCAATCGCATAACTGCCATTTCTGGCACTTAACACAGTTTGTGAACCAGCTCCACCTGCAGCGTGGATGCGTGGGCTACAATTTTGGGACTGATGTTCAGGTACACGTGTGGAATCACATACCTGCCCAGCCAGATCAAGATGCTTATACCTCCACACTGCACATAGAGAAGTATCACAAACTGTGCCTAAGTGCCAAAATTAGCAGTTACACAGCTAAAACCTGCCATTTAGGCACATAAAGTGAAATAGGATTCTGCTCTAAATGTTCACAGTTAAGCCCCATTTATTTCTAATACAATGGATTTAACAAGGAGAACTCCTAACTGAACTCTAATTTTTACTCCTGCATTTCTTCTACCTCAGAAATTCTGAGTCATTTCCGTCCTTGAGCAGAGGGGTACTTAGCTATGGTAGTCTGAAGTCAGGTAGGAGGTACAGCACGGTGGCACCATAGAGAGTAACTGGTTCAGAGATGCATGAGTCCTCATCCTCATCTTCATCAACTTTATCCTGTGCCACAATAAAGCTAGGCTAAGAAAAAATTAAATTTTGTTTCCTTTCAATGCTAAGTTTCTGTGGCCGCAGCTACACGAGATGCTTAATGCACTGGCAAAAACCATGCTAATTCACAATAGATTTAGTCTAATGCACATTAATGTCACTTGAAAAGTGTTCATCTGTGCTAATTCGTAGTAGCACTGATTATGTTGCATTAAGGTAGTACCTGTGATTAACTTAAATGCGCCATAATTCTGGTGCATTCATGCATTAAACTTAATGTGCCATAATTATGGTACATTAATGAACCCTTTGTTTTTCCTAAAGTCTGCTGAGACTCTCTGCCCCGTAATCTGAAATTGTAGTAATGGTTATATTTCCTGTTTTGTTCACTCTAGTTGACTGTTTTGGCATGCATCCTATAGCTTTAATCTGCATATAAAGAGTCATCCTATATTTTAAATCTAACATAAAGGGACTTGTTTTCTCCAGAAAAAATATGGGATGTTTATTTACCCTTACAACAGAAACTCCATATTTGGATATTATTGCTATGAATTTTGTCTGCCTGTCAGAGTCTAGATTTTACAAATGCTTATTTAAATGCTTTCTAGTCACTAGGAAACCCTGACATCATGACTTTTTCTGCTTTACTCAGCCTCTACTTTCCACACGTATCCAGAGAAAGAACTGTGGTTGCATCTTTCCAGTGATGCTTTCTGATTTCCTTTTCTGTTCTTGTTTCATGTTGGGCCATCTGTTTATTTTAGACTGAGGAGAAGGTAGAAGGATAAAGAAGGCAAGAATGTCATAGCTGGTGGGGGGGATAACTATCTGATTTCATCAGCAATCAACCTGTCACTTTGACTGGCCCACACTGAGAAAGCATCTTTTTCTAATTAATGTTGCTAAAGTGCCCAAAAGCCTTCAAGGATGGGCACTTATAGGATATCATTAATACAATTAATAAAACCTTTCAAAATCATCTAAAACCTCCAAAACCAAAATCCACTCACAGTAAATTCCTCTCAACACACATAAACACACCATGGATATTTTTAAGGTCAGATTCACTTCTGTTCTCCCTCCATTTTCTCTCCATTCATTCCCGGCCCCCCACGTTCTCTCTCTAGTATGTGAAGTTGTACGACTAAGACCATGTAGTTAGGAAGCCAAGGTAGGAAGCAGCTTGGAACAGGACAAATAGAATCACTTCAAATAAAAAATTATCATATACTCAATTATGAATTCCTATATATTTCATGTTTGCAGCAGTTTCTGTCTCCTACCCAGGATGGAAAGCAGGAATGACAATATATTTAGAAAGCAATTTTCAGGATACTAGAAGCCCACCAAGAAGAAGAAAGCACTGGAAGTCCTGCAAGGAAAATCTGTATTTGAGCTATCTCTAGCCTCAGTGTCCTGATTAGAGAGGACTGGGTAAGTGTCTCAGCTCTTGGATACTTTTCCAGACTGAAGCACCAAGCTGTTGGACATTCATTTTGTTACCTGAAGAAGCAGTTGAAGCATTTTCGTGGGAAAACAGGTTTCAGGTACATCCATTGCAACAACAGAGTATTCAAAAATATTTTTTTATTCTTTTTAATTGGTCCATCTCTTTTCTCTCTCACTTTTTGGAACTTGGAGGAAGAGAATGGATTTGGGCATCAGTTGTCTCTCAGACTCTCTCCAAGGCTTCTGTTAAAGGTCCTTCCATGACACAGCTGTTCCCCCTGTTAACAAATAAAGCACAATCCAAGCAGTGGCCATGGGCCTTCTTCTGTGCTGCATGAGAACCCCATAAGACTTCCTGTTCATTTGGATGAGCAGTGCTGGCATGCCATCAGATAGGAAGAGGCATTATAGAAAGGCATTGGTGATGTTAATGCACATTCAAAGGGAAGAGGTTCAGGAACACATCCCCTTCTGCATCCCAGACTCCTGCAGAACTACAACCATAAGCAAATAAGAAGCTAACACTGCTGGTCAATTATTGCTAAGGTCAAGCCTGCTTTGCAACCTCCACCAAAAATTTAAAGTATGTAACACATTTGGAGGATCTTTCTGTGGGTTAACTCTTCAGACACTGAAGACAGACAGAACCTGATGACTTGAAAGTTATTTAGAGGGGAAGCTGCAAAAGGCAATACTTAATGGATGAGATGTGGCTGTAACTCACAGTTTGGGGTATGAAGTGAGGAACAGGCACACTGCTCCTGTGAGAGCTCCAAATAGTACTGTCGCACGCTAACATACTGCTTCTGGGAATGCAGGCTGAGCACAACTGAGAACAAACCTTCAATAGGATGTAGCATGTAGGATGTAGATGTCTCTACAAAATTGATTAGCCAGTGCCGATGGAAGCAATAAACCAGGGAGCTGTGGGTTTATCCACATACACATTTATACCAGATTAATTAAACTGGTATAACACCTCCCTGTGGATACATTTAGAGCCAGTTTTAAACCCATATTGCACCAGGTTTAGATTTATTTATAGGTGTCCACATAAGAAGTTGCACCAATGTAAGTAAATCAGTTTAAAATCACACTTTTATTTAAAACTTAGTAATTGCCCATCAGGAATGACAGGAGAAGGAGGAGGGGATGGAGCACTGTCACCCACCATCCCACGCCACGCCACCTCCCAGGAGCAGGGGGAGAAGCTTGCCCTGCCATCCCCTCTGTCCCCCTTGGCCAGCACCCCATGCCGCCCCACCTCCAGGGAGCAGGGATTGGGGGGAAGGAGGCAAGACCAGTGCTGTTGGCCTTGCCTCCCCTCTCCCTGCCCCACCCCATCCCTGCTGTCATGGAGGTGCTCCACTGCTGCTACCTCCTGTCCAAAATGCTCTTGGAGCACTCTGATTGGTTCTTTCAGTCACCAATTGTGATTGGCTGCTGAGACAACAAATTAGAGTGAAAATAAAGTGTTGCAGACAGACATGCAGACTAAGGCTTTTATTATGTTAGAACAGTACCATTATAAACAGAAGTGGCTTTGGACCTTCTGCATCCCTAAGTACATGGGGCTTGATTCACCTCTGTCTCACTCTGGCTTGACATCAGTACAGATCCACTGAAATCAACAGTGAATGAGGTTTCAGGACAACAGTTGTGGCCTGGTCCTCCACAGATATTTTCCCTTCTCAGTGACATGGCTGTCAGCAGCAGAAGGCTAAGAAATGTGGATTACAATCAGCAGTGGTTTACAAAGACATGCATATAGATGGTTCACTCGGCAGTCATGCTGAAATGGGCTAAAATGAAAATAAGTTCAACAATCATTGCAACCAAACCCCACAATTAACTCCACTCCACGAAACTTTGATTCTTTGCTTAACATTTCCCCAGATTCCCCACTTTCAGCCATGAAGGCAAAATCATTCCTATGGTGATTTTTCCATCTGATGGGGAAGGGGCTGGGAAGCTTAACTCTTTATCTGTGATATAAAGATTAAAAAGAATTGCATTGCACTACCCTGCTGGGGCATCACAGACCATTCCCCACTGATACACCCATTTTTGAGTGTGAGGGATGCTCTGTGTCAGTACAGCAAGGATACCATAGAATCATAGAAATTTAGGGTAGGAAGGGACCTCTGGAGATCATCTAGTCCAACCCCCTGCTCCAAGCAGGACTGTACCCAACTAGATCATCGCAGCCAAGACTTTGACTAGCCAGCTCTTAAAAATCTCTGAGATTGGAGATCTCACCATGTCTCTGGGTATCCTCTTCCAGTATTTTGCTACCCTCCTAGTGAGAAACTTCTTCCTAATATCTAACCTAAATTTTCCTTTGCTTCAACTTGAGACCATTGCTCCTTGTTCTCTCATCTGCCACCACTGAGTCCAGCTCCATCCTCTTTGGACCCTGCCCCCTTCAGGTATTTGAAGGCTTCTATTAAATCCCGCTTAGTCTTCTCTTCTCCAAGCAAAATCAGCCCAGTTCCCTCAGCCTCACCTCATACTGTCATGTGCCCCAACCTCCATCCATTTCCACTGCCCTCCATTGGACTCTCTCCAACTTGTCCACATACTTACTGCAGCAGGAGGCCCAAAACTAGACACAGTACTCCAGATGTGGTCTCACCAGTGTTGAATAGCCTCCCTTGATCTGCTGGCAAAACTCCTACTAATGCAGCCAAGTATGCTGTTAGCCTTATTTGCAGCAAGGGCAAACTGTTGGCTCATATTCAACATATTGTCCAATGTAACCCCAAGGTCCTTTTTTGCAGAGCTGATGCTTAGCCAGTCAGTTTTCAGTCTGTATTGATGCATGGGATTCTTCTGTCCTAAGTGCAGGACTTTACACTTCTCCTTACTGAATTTCATGAGATTTCTTTTGGTCCAATCCTCCAAGTTGTCGAGGCCTCTCTGAATCCTAACTCTACCCTCTTGATACTTCACTACTCCTCCCAACATGGTGTCATCTGGGGGTGCACCCCATCCCATCCTCCAGGTCATTGATGAAGACAGTAAACAAAACTGGCCCCAGAACCAATCCTCTGGGACTCTCGACTTGATACTGTCTGCACACTAGACATCAAGCCATTGATTAATACCCTCTAAACCCAATGCAGCCAGTATTCTATCCACATGACAGTCAATTCATCCAGCCCGTACTTCCTTAGCTTGCCTGCAATAATGTTGTGGGAGATCATATCAAAAGCTTTGCTAAAATCAAGGTATATCACATACACTGGTCTCCCTGCATCCACAGAGCCAGTCACCTCATCATAGAAGGCAATCAGGTTGGTCAGGAATGACTTGCCTTTGGTGAACCCATGTTGACTGTTCCTAATCACCTTCTCTAAGTGCTCTGAAATGGATTCCTTGAGGACCTGCTCCATGATTTTTTCCAGGGCCTAAGGTGAGGCTGACCTACCTGTAGTTTCCCAGATCCTCCTTCTTTCCTTTCTTAAAGATGGGCACTGTATTTGCCATTTTCCAATTGTCCAGGACCTTTCCCAATTACCAAAGATTTCATAGATTTCATAGACATTAGGGCTGGAAGGGACCTCGGAAGATCATCGAGTCCAGCCCCCTGCCCAAAAGGCAGGAAGTCAACTGGGGTCGTAGGATGATGGCCAGCAGCTCTGCAATCACAATGGCCTAATCCCTCAGCACCCTGAGGTGCATCCTACTGTGCCCCATGGACTTGTACACATCCAGCCTTTCTAAATAATTCCTAACCTGTTGTTTGCCACTGTGGGCTGCTCACCTCTTCCTCAAACTGTGCTGCCAGGTGCAGTAGTCTGGGAACTGACTTTACCTGTAAAGACTGAAGTGAAAAAGGCAAGTGCTTCAGCATCTTCTGTCACTAGACTGCCTCCCCATTTAATAAAGGACCCACACTTTCCCTGATTCTCGTCTGGTTGCTTATCTCCTGCCCAAGATCATTCTTAGCTACCCTAATATAGTAGGGTAGCTCTGTATCATCTCACTCCCATCCATTCCATCCAGACTTCCTTTGCACCAAAAGAAGCTATAGAAAAGAGTTTGGCAGGTGGAAACACTCTGTCTGGCTATTGCCCAGGTACCAAAATATGCCTTTGCCAGTCAGCCCTTTACTGGGCACAGATCAGCCAATCTAAACAACATGGCCCATTATCAACAGGCCTTTAAAAAAATTAAGGGTCTTCAAACATATATAATGCATGCAGCAGATAACCAATAAGCACAGCCACAACAAGCACTCATCTAGGATGGCTACATTTGTATTTCTTTTGGGATGGAGGATGCACAAAGTGACCCTGTTTTGTTACATGGCTATGCTCAGTTTCTAGCATGGTGCAGAGGTGGCACAGACATGTCCTTGCCATCCTGCAGGCTCAGACTTGCAGAACGAAGGATTAAACCTATGAAAACTAAGGGCATCCCTCTAACTTCAAGGAGTGAGTCATCTCCAGCCTCTACCATGCCCTCCCCTTCCCCCCCCCACCAGCAACCTGATTTCCTACACTATCTTCCCTTCAGGTTGATCTTCAGTCCTAGGGGTGGGAGATGTATGTTGGATGGCTATTGTAAGCCAAGCTTCCTGTCCCCTTGTTTTACCCCGAGTCCCTATTACCTAAGTCCTCATTCCCAAATCATCATGGCAGCACCCTCTGAAAGCTGAACTAATCCCTCTGCAAAGAGAGAAGGTATTCCACAGGCTGACTCTGCCCCAGCATCACCTCTGCCATCCATACCCTTTTATTTACCTACCCTGATTAATGTATCTGATCCTATAGTATTTCCATTATGGAGCACAGAGTTCACCCTCCCAGGGCTGGCACATGCTGCATTGGCACACACCTCATAGGAATTAATTCAGACTGGCAAAATCTGATCCCTTTCAGAGTGAGAGACAGAAGGCAGCGTTCGGCACTTCAGACATCAAGAGAGAGTAAGGGAAAGAGAGAGATGAAAGCCTCACTGAGTAAAGGCAGCAGGAAAATGTCCTAATTCAGAGAGACAGGTCTCATTGCCATGGCAACCCTGAATCGCCCCACAGCAACCAGACCTGACTTTATATGTGGTGTTAAATGTTGCAACCATTAAGAGAAAAGGGGGAAATGGGGCTGTGGAATGAAAGGTATTCCAGAACAAGAGCTTCCCTCTCAGGGGCACTCTGGCAGGTGAAATGACCCTATTCAGTCTTGAGTTGTATTTGTCCCTTCCTTTACATACAGACACATATTTTTGCACATTTCCTTCCCTTCTAAAGAATGAGTCATTCCTTTCCTGCTGTGCAGCCCTCTCTGCTGAGCTTGGAGCGCAGTGGTAATGGGGCTACATCCCTTCTCATGGCTGGCTTATGAAGGGAAACAATGGGAAAGAAGGATGGGTGAGGGAAAAACAAAACCCCCTTCTCTTCTTGATATGCCCTACCAAAACTCTCACCACATGACTATGGCAAGACAAGAGACTGATAACCAAAAAAAAAAAGAAACAGGTGGGGAAGTAAAGGGTAGCCATGTTTGTGATATATAAGCCTGTATGGTTCCCTACATGCACACCACAAATCTCTAACACCATGGACTCTTCAAGTGACACACCAAATATATGTGACACTGCTAAAAGAAAGGAACATGAATGCTGGATTCAGTTAGAGTACCAGAAGGTGCATGGGAATGACAGAGAGAGGAGCATTCACTAAATCTCCTTCCATACATTTTTTACTTGCTGAGTGAAAAAGATTCATTCCTCTGGTCATTAATTAAATATTCAAATTTCACCTTAAAACCTTTGCATTTGCTTTAGCCTATGAATGGCCCTAAACACCACTTACCTTCCCCTCTGCACACTGCTGCCTCCTTCCATTCTCACTGATGCTCAAGCACTCAACCTCCCCTTTCCCTATTATAGCCTCCTTTCACTCTGACTTCAGTATAAAAATCATCCCCACTCAATGTTTCCTTCTAATTATCTCTGAGCACAGTTCTGTAGCCCTTTCTCACAACAGATGGCATTTATTCATTGGCAATTCAGGAGATACTCATATAAATCCCATTCAAGGGTTGTAGAATCAGGAGCACAAAGTAGAGTGAAACCAGGTAGAAAACTCAGACAAGAGCAAATTTGTGTCTTACAGCTTCCAACCATCCAAAATATTGTCTAGGTCTAGAACTGAAAGGACCAAACCAAAAGCGTGTGTTCCTAGAGGACAGGGAAGTATTTGCCCTCTAGATGTCTAGGTGAAATGTAATAAATCAATTATTAAACCAAGATCCCCTTTACCTTATGATCATACAGTCTATTTCAGTGGTTCCCAAAGTTTTCATGCTGCAGCCCAGCAAACCACAGCCCAGCAGTCACAGCCAACCATGGCCAGAATTTCCAGCTGGAAGGCAGGAAAGGACAATCCTACCGCCTACCCCCTGGGTGGGGGGATGGACCAAACCCTGCATTGCCACAGGCCCTGTGGAAGGAGCCAGGGCTTCTCCACCTGGCTCTGGGGGGGCCTCAGTTTGCCGGTCTGCGGCCACTTCCAGTCCAGCAGCTGACCATGCTGCAGACCGGCAGCTGATTCACTGCAGTCTGGGGATTGAGAACCCCTGGTCTGTTTGCATTTGCTTTTTGTTTTCAACCTTAAACCTCAATGCACTTCTGTATTCAATGTATTTGTCCAATGAAAGTGAAACATTAGACCCTTGTGCCACCGAAAGACTCCACAATACTAGGAATTTGTGTTGGATGGCAGAGGAAAAGTACAGCTGCACATGCTCCACGTACCATTATGCTTTGCTGTACACACCCTCATCTATGCTGATATTGGAAAAAAATCTCACACAGCTCAAGAACCCTCCCTTGCTACCAGGGTCTAAAGCAACAGAATAACTAAGTACAGCTTGCTCCACTGCTAGTTAATAAAAAAGTCAATGTATTATTTAAGAGACCTGTATATTTTATGGCTGCTGCACGGAGGGAGCTGCTGGCTTGCTTCTAGTATTCTTGTATCACAAGACAGAGAGCAAGAGCATGTTTCCACCCCTTCAAATGTTATTACAGGAACACTGACAGTCAAACATCCATGTCCTGATCAACACACACACACGTGGACATGTGTGGACAATGAATACTGCTTTCTGACACATCTGTGGCCCACAGCAGAGAGACAACAAATAGCTGGTGAATGTCAGTCCCCTTCCCAGTGAACAGCACCTTTGAGGAGATTCCAGCATGTAGTCTGCTTGCCTCTCATGCTCTTGCTGGTCCACTTTGCCTATAACTAGAAAGCTCCTGAGCAAGAAAAAAATAAAATCTGAAATTTGCACATCTATGCCAACCTTTCAAAAGGAAATTGGGCAAGGACACCAGGGTCAGAAGAAGGAATCTGCTCTTTCAATAGCTCAGTGAAGAGGATATGCACCAAGGATTCATTCCAGGATACCAAGAGTTAGAAGGTTAACAGCATCATGGCTTATCAGAGGTAATGTGGACCAAGGTCATGGTGCATGGCACCACCTGGCATGGTCTCCCGCTGTCTCTGAATGAAGTAGTTCTGCTGTCTGCACACGAGCACTCTCCAGCATTAAACACTTTGCACAAAGCCTTAATTAATGGACCATAGCAGGCCTTATTAAATCTAAATTAAGATGCCAATTGACTATTGAAAATTCACATTTCTGGCTGGGTAATGACTGTTTCAAAGATATGAATGCATTCAAGGACCGACAAAGTTCACCTAGTGGGCATTTAATAATCAGTTGGTTATTAATCACACACTTTTCTTTTTTAACAGAGGGAGTTTGGGAAGGGTTAAGACAGTTGTCAAAGGATAAAAAATAAGATATGGAAGGCTTGCCAGCTTGTGCCTCGTCCAGCATGAGCCTCGCCTACTCCCATCCCTGTGCAGGGCTGTTTTCACAGGATTGCATAGACTCCACAACTTTGTCACATCCTGTTCTAAATGATTCCCACGATAAGACTTGTACCACTTCCCTTGGGAGACTTCTCTGAAGAGCCAAAGAGATCTTGCTCATCAGAGATGTTTTCAGCATCTATCCTCAGCTCCTTTCACCCAGTTTCATTTCATTACACCCATCAGAACAGCTCCTCCTTCCCTGATGTTTAGCCTTTCAAATGTTTGCAGACAGTGATCCAATGCCCCTATAAAACAAGCCATGCATTTTTCCCCCCTTTTAATCATTGAGTCAGTTCCTCCTTGGTTCTTTAATCATTTGTAATTCCCTCACTAAATTCCTTCCATTTCCTTCTTGGAAACCCAAACAAGCAGAGCTCACTCCAGCATTGCTGCAACATGGCTTGGACCAGACCAAACAGAAAAATCCCAGTCTGACTTCCACTGCTGTATAAGCAATGACGAGAGGAAGAAGAGGAAATGGGGGCAGAAGTAACACACCTGTTAGTCAATTATGAAGTGCTCTCAGGTGTATTGAACATTTTAAGTTTTTTTTTAAGTCTCTGCACTGAAAATGTAATTAAAACAGCTTGCCACCCCACCCCACAGGGACTACCAAGGCAATAATCCTATTATTGCTGCTGTCACCAACATAAATTCTTCTCCAAGGGGGCTGTTTTACTGAAAAACTCTAAAAGCATCAAACCTAATACTGTATCATCTTTCATTGTGGTCCCTACCCTATTTGATGATTTTTAAAGCAAACTGATAGGAGCATGAAACCCTGGGCAAATGTCTATGAATAACTAAATATTGTCTGCTTCTCCACTATGTGTCACTGCATGTAACAGTATACATGATGTATGTCACTGTGAGTCAGGGTGTATGCATGTATATGAATGCAAGCATGGATCATTACTGGGAGATCCAACGTGAATCACATCAGAAAAATGACTATGTGAACAGATCAGTGGACAGTTGTGTGTTACTGTGAGTCACAGTGGACATGTCTACACTACCTCCACACCATGTCCAGGGACACCAGCATAAAGCATTCCCGACCCATTCCCTCCCTATCCATGTACATAACCAAAAACAAGGGATCTGGAGTGATACTGAGCATGTGCCAAAAACATGCCCAATATAGAGAGCCTGCAAGCAGTATTGGGGCACACACGCAGCACCACTCAAGTGCAGCCACATCACCTCATTTCCAGGATTTGGTCCAAATGGAGTGGGAGTATATCAGTAGAGCATATTTCGTGGCAGTACTCTCAAGGAGGGCACAGAGGCAGTACAGGTATGCCTAGTGAGTTTGTGTGTCATTGTGTGTGCATGTGCATGTCTGCATGCACATATTGAGGACATGGTATGCAAGTCAGTGTGTATGTGTGAGTGCACTAGTCAGCATATGAGGGTGAGATGCTCCAGGTTCAGTAATCAATCTGCCTACATCACCTTCTACATGCATTTTCCTCCCTTCTCACACCCTTCCTTGGGTGGCTTTTGAGGCAATCTGTAGTGAAACTCAGACTTATGCCTTAACTGCTCTACCACCTTTCTGTCTATTTGCAACTGTGCAGCTGCAATTGAAATCCTCTTGCTGCCCTTGTCAGTTGTCTCTGCTGAGAAGGAGAGGACAGAAGGCTTATCATTTTAGTACAGGACACTGAAGGAGGGACTAGAAACTGTGTGTTAGGAGAGATATTGTTTGAGCACTCTTGGTGCTCAGGTCAGGTTGCAGAGGACTGGAAAATGGCCAGCGTGGTCCCTATTTTCAAGAAGGGGAGGAAGGAGGATCTGTAACTATAGACCAGTTAGTCTCACCTCTATCCTCAGGAAAACCTTTGAAAAAATTATTAAGGATCACATTTATGGGAGTCCAGCAGGGAAAGCAATGCTAAAGGGCAACCAGCACAAGTTCATAGCAGGTAGATTCTGCCTGACTAACCTTGTTTCTTTTTATGACCAGGTGACAAAATGCTTAGATGGAGGACTCAAGGTAGAGGTCATCTACTTGGATTTTAAGAAGGCTTTCAATACAGTATCTCATTCTATTCTCACAGATAAACTGAGTGACTGTGACACAGAAGATTATATGGTCAGGTGGGTGGCAAATTGGCTTAGAGGTCATACCCAGAGAGTGGTGGGGGATGGGTCAGTACTGACCTCGAAAGATGTCAGCAGTGGAGTCTCACAAGGCTCAGTCCTTGGACTGGTCCTGTTCAATGTCTTCATCAATGACTTGGATAAGGGCATGGAGGACACTGTCCAAATTCACAGATGATACCAAAATATGGATAAAGTTAACACACTAGAGGGTAGGGAACGAATTCAAGTGGATCTGGACAGGTTGGAAAAATGGGCAGAACAGAATAGGATGCAGTTCAATCAGAATGAATGCAAGGTGCTGCACCTACAGAGAAGGAATTACCATCACACTTATAGGCTGGGGGAGGACCTTCTCAGCAGAACAGCAGTGGAAAGGGATCTCAGAGTCATAGCTGACTCCAAGATGAACATGAGTCGTCAATGTGACAAAGCGATCGATAAAGCTAACTGCACTTTATCATGCATTAGCACGTGCATGACGAAAAGGTCCAGGGAGGTGATACTTCCCCACTATGTGGCACTGGTCAGGCCACAGTTGGAGTACTGCATCCAGTTTTGGACACCGCACTTCAAGAGGGATGTGGACAACCTTGACAGCGTTCAGAGGAGGGCCACTCATATTGTTAGGGGCCTACGGGAAACTCCTCAAGAAGAAATTGAGGGCCCTGGGTCTCTTCAACTCCGCAAGAGAAGGCTGACAGGTGATCTTGTGACTGCCTACAAATTCATCATGGGGGACAGCAAAGAAAAGACGATGCTCTGTTTACCAGGGCACCCTTTGGAGTGACTAGGAACAATGGCCATAAATTAATGGAGAGCAGATTTAAGTTAGATATCAGGAAGAATTTCTCTATGGTAAGGGTTGCCAGAATTTGGAATGGGTTTCTGAGGGAGGTGGTGCTCTCCCCTACCTTGGGGGTCTTCTAAGAGGAGGCTAAACATGCACTTGGCTGGTGTTGTCTGACCCCAGCACTCTTTCCTGCCTCGGGCAGGGGATTGTACTCAGTGATCTGCTAAAAGTCCCTTCCAGCCCAAACATCTAAGACTCTATGAATCTATTAAAATACTCCAAGCATGTCATTACTTGAGAACCCACAAGTTAGTGAGCAGTAAAGGCACCCAATTGCAAGGATAGATCTGCTCTGCATTTAACCCAGCTTTATGAAAGATCTCTGTACCATTTAAGTCTTATTTATAGGCATTAAATATAAGTAGAACTTAAATCAACAAGTTCATCTCAGATTTGTAGTTTCCATATACATAGAATGATTGTTAGTGAATAAATTAAACTTCCAAGCCATAGTTTGTATAGAATTGAGGTTGGGCATCAACATTTTACACAGCTTTTTCAGCAGATAGTTGGGTTGGGCCACTTAAATGCAGGAAAATAAATCAAGAATGGGCTCAGCTACTTGAAACTTCTCCCCAAGCTTCTCCATCTCCTTTACCTATTTGTCACTGACATGGTGCACAATGCACGCCTGAGTCTACAATGAAAGGATCACCAGCCTGCCAGGCTTGTGATGTGCAGAACTGTATTAACCAAGTAATTAAATCATTTCTGTAATTACTCTCATGCACTTATAAATAATTTAGGCCCACACATTCTCTTTGCCAGCCACAATGGAGAGTGAATACATGGAATACGATGCAAAGGAAAAAGAGAAGAAATAATAATAATAATAGCACTTAATATTTATACAGCACTTTTCCTTTGTGGAAGCAAAATGCAAACAATAATTAATTAAGAGAAAAGGTAGAATGGCAGGCAGAAAGGGAGAGAGGAAGAGAAAGGGAGACAGAGAAGAGAACAGAACGGAAGCCAAAAGTGGGCAAGGAACAATATTTGAATTTACACACTGGCCACCTCATAATAATTAGCAGTAATTCTGCCTCACTGTCTACAAAGTTAATGTTACATAGTTCTCTAACCCTAATTTCTTTGTCACCACCACACGCCTGTGAGCTAGGAAGCAAGGCAGGGGATCTAGCTACACAGTGAGTAAGCACCAAAATAAACACACACAGGGGGCATGACAGAAAACTGAACTGAGAGTAATAACACACACACACACACCCCCCTCTGGAGGGGCCAACAGCTCCATCTCAGAGCCTCAGTGCTATTTTTGTCAGTTCCCTCCAGCACAGAAGTTCAGCAGCGATTCTACTGGCCAGATGCCACGGAGCTGGCAATCAGCAATGTGTGGGGACTGGATGAGTCTCACCTGCTTGTCACTGCAATTCTCTCTTCTCCTAGTATCTTATCCTAAAACTAAAAGATCCTCTAAAAAGAGGATAAGTGGCTGCAGGAGGGCATGGTTGAATCAGCTCCATGGACACCTAATAAGAACTGCCAACATGAACAACAGAGGGCATTTATCTGCAGTCCCTTGATTTCTTGGACCCCAGCTTGAATCCCCTTCAAGCAACCTGATGATCAAGAGGGCCAGTCCTTAGCTCTCACCACACCTGAGTCCTCTTTACAGTATCCCAGGCTCTACCCCAAAACTGTCAGGCCCAAATCACTGGTCCCTTCTGAAAAGCAAGAGTGGGAATAAAAACTTATTAACAGACAGATCTCCCAGTATGTTGAAAAGGTCTGTTTGTTAGATATGTGAAACTGATCATTAACAAGTTTGGCTAACTGAATGTATCCTTGTGAATTCATAAAACTCTGTAAACTTTGTTATATTATTATTAACCTTTTAATGCATCGTCTTCTCTCCTCCACACATCCTGTCTCATGCCTAGAGTTCTATGACACATTATTAAGGTTAGGACTAAAGCACTAAAAAGTCAGGAAATGCCACAATGCTTGTACAATCCTAATTCACCCCCTGCACACACCCACACCCTTGTGCTTGTGCATTATGATGTTCCTTTTGATAAACCAATAACTCTTTCTTCTATGGGACTTCTGCCTCTCCCGATGGCAGACAGGACGGGGACTCCCTTAATGAATAGCTATTTGATATTTGATTTTTTCCTCAGGGCTTTAGTGATCACATACCCTGCTCAGAAGACAGGATTATTCACTACCTTCTGGACATTTCTACAGTGCCCTTAACTCAGGAAGAAGGATGGCCTGTTGCTTATAGCATGTAACTGGGATATGGGAGATCATAGATTCAGAAAATTAAGGTTGGAAGGGACATCAGGAGGTCATCTAGTCCAAACCCCTGCTCAAAGCAGAACCATCCCCAACTAGATCATGCCAGCCAAGGCTCTGTCTAGACAGGCTTAAAAACCTCCAAGGATGGAGATTCCACTACCTCTCTGGGTAACCTGTTCCAGTGTTTTACTACTCTCCTCCTAGTAAGAAAATTTTTCCTAATATCTAACCTAAACTTCTGTTTCTGTAACTTGAGACCATTGCTCTTTGTCCTGTCATCTGCCACCACTGAGAACAGTATAGCTCCATCCTTTTTGGAACCACCCTTCAAATAATTGAAGACTGCTGTTAAATACCCCTTCGATTTCCTCTTCTCCAGACAAAATAAGCACAATTCCCTCAGCCTCTCCTCAAATGTCATGTGCCCCAACACCTTCACCATTTTCATTGCCCTCTGCTGGACTCTGTCCAATTTGTCCACATTCTTTCTGTAGTGGGGTCCCCAAAACTGGATGCAGTACTCCAAATGTGGCCTCACCAGTGCTGAACAGAGAGAAGAATTACTTCCCTCAGTCTACTGGCAACACTTCTACTAATGCAGCCTAGTATGTTGTTTTCCTTCTTTACAATAAGGGCACACTGTTGGCTCATATTCAGCTACTTGTCCACTATAACACCCAGGTCTTTTTATGCAGATCGGGTTCAGGTCTTTTCTCTTCCATGGGCTTTTTGTTTGGCCTTGTCAGGTCACTTAGCCTCTCTGTACCAAGGTTTATCCCTTTAAAAATGAAGAAAATAGCAATATTCTGTCGCAGCGGTGTTCTGAAGATAAACACATTAGAGGCAGCATGACATTCACATACCATAGCAAGGGACTCCTTATAAGAATCTAAAAAAGATAGTATCTGACAGCTTCATTAAAGATGAATGAAATTATTTTCATAGCACCTATGTGAGGGGAGTGGTGAGGCTGGTCCTTTTGTTCAGAGAGAGAACAGAGGCACAGAGAGATTAAGGCAGGGGTGGGTAAAATGTAGCTTGCAAGCCATATCCAGCCAACCTATTGATTCTATCTGGCTCACAGGAGGGTGGCATGGGTGGTGGCTGTGGCACCAGCCTCCGCTGGTGCTGAAGGGTACGCTGGGCAGAAACTACCCTATCTGCCTGCCTGCCTGCCCGCCCTCCCTTCTGGCTCCACACAACAAGCCCTGAGTGAGCCATGCCCAGGCACTGGTGCCCCTGCTTGGACTGGGCTGGCAGTACCTCACCTGCCTGTGGCAATGATAAGGTACTCACAGAGAGGCATATCAGAGGCTTCATTCTTCCCATTGAGCGAGTTTGCTTTTCTTTAACCTAACTGTCAGTGTACAAGATTAAGACTTTAATCTAAGCTATTATGCTCAGGATTTATTCTGATCCTCTACCTACGCTACTCAAAAAATCAGAAAAAAAATTACTTTTTGAAATAAAATTCAATATTTTATAGTAGATGTTTGATTTTTACCATATGATTTTTTTTATCTCTAATTTGTTAAAGTGATATCTTCGCATTTTATTTTATGTGTGCAACTGTGACAGGGCTCTTGGTGCTTCTGTCACTTTAAGAGAAGAGACTTCTCAGAAAGCAGCCTGCAGGTGTGTCAGCCAATTACAGAGTCTCCTGACTGGAAGGGGGCTGGGCTTGAGGCATATAAGCCCAAAGCCTGAGCTGGTCAAGGACTGTAGCTCTGGGAGCCCAAGAGGGAAGAGCTACTGGCAGCAGGACTCCTAGTAGAACAACTGGGCTAGAGTAAGCAGCATGGAGGTTGGAAACAGGCAGACTTGAGAACAGGATCAGTTGATCCCACAGCCTGGAAAGGCAAGCCTTGGAAGAGAGAGACTTGGGAACAGGGGTGGGTGAGCCTGTAGCCTATAGAGGGGCAGAGCCTGGGGCTGGAGGGCCCAGAGTGCAGCCTGTGAGGCCAGGGGGCCAAAGCCCAGAGAGGGGCATGTTTCAATAGGGCCAGGGAGCCCAGAGGTCTGGAGCACCAAGAGGGATGAGCAACAGCAAGGCCAAGAGAGCCCAAAGATCTCAACTGGCCTAGTAGTGGAGCCAGGGTAGATTGAAGATCAGGGATCACTGCCAGAGACTACTGGGACCGGGGAGAATGGAGATCTCAACTGGCCTAGGAGCAGGACCAAGGTCTAGGGCAGGGGTGGGCAATTATTTTGGGCAGAAGGCCGCTTACTGAGTTTTGGCAAGCCATCGTGGGCCACATGACAGGAGCCCAGGGTAAATAAATATTAATTTTCTAAATTTTTTAAGGGCCCCACGGGCCGGACAGAGTGGCCTGGTGGGCCACATCCAGCCCCCAGGCCACATTTTGCCCACTCCTGGTCTAGGGAGACTGAAGATCAGGGGCCCCTCCCAGAGATGGAGAGGGCCAAGGAGCCTGTAGCCCAGGAGGGGTGAGAACTGGGGCTGGGAGCCCATAGCTCAGAAAGGACAAGTGTCAGGATGTCATCTGTGAGGAATGGGAGTGGGTATTGCCTTAAGGCAATGAGCACGGACACCTGTGGTCATGAGAGAGACCCATCTTGGGAAGCCCTGAGGCAATCTCCACAGATAATAACATCAAGCCATGGCAGTTGAGTCAAGGGGAGCTTGCCCAAGGAGAGTCATAAGTTGGCAAGAGCTGAGCAGCCACAACGGGGTATTGCGGCCACTCCCAGGATGAGCTCTTGCTACAGCAGCCCTCAACAGCTTGCCAAAACTCATTAAGTGGCCCTCTAGCAAAAATAATTGCCCATCCCCAAATTCAGGTCAAAGGCTGCCTTACTTGCAGACCCAATGTGAGCTTCCTACAACCCAGCTTTTCATAGTACTTATGATTAGGTCACATTCAACATGTTCAAAGCATGACTCTCACCGTGTCCAGTTGCAATTGTGAGTGCTCAGCACTTTTGCAAAGCACACTCCAGAGGCCTGAGCTGGGCACCCAGACAGTGAGTGCACACAATAAGTGATCACCTGTGAAAAGTCTGGGTTTTAAGTACCCCAAACCATCATAAATTCCATCTTGTAGCACCTTGTTGATACCAAAGGGGTCAGCAGCAAGTTTAGACCCCTTAGATTGCCTCTGACACTTGAACTAATGGAGTAATTGAAATCAGCAGTATCCTCTATGCAGTCCAGCAAAAAAGGGGAATGGGAAATTTGCAGAGGGTTCAACAGGTATTTGCTCATACTGGAGGAATGGGAACAGTTGGGAATCTTGGGTTCCATTTCATGATCTGGAGGGGAATGTGCTCTAGTGAGTTATAAACTCTTAACCCAGATTGTTTTTTCCCTTCCAACCTGGCCTTGTTCCAGTCCTGTCTCTTTCCCATCCCTGTTCTTGTTCTAGTCCCAGTCTCCCCAGAAAGCACTTGTTTTGGCCCTATGACCTCTCATGTGCACACCCTGTTTTCTTATGATTTGTCCCCCATAATCTGTTGGATTTTTAAAGGCTCTGGCCACCCAAACAGTAGCGAACCCTGATTTTTAGAGGGCCAGGCCCACGGTCTCTTTAATTCAAATAGGTCCAGTCCCAGTCTCCTCCCATAACCAGTTCCAGTCTCCATTTCTCAGGCTTCTTACCCCAGTCCTGGTCATCCTGCCCAGCAAGGAGTGGTTTCACCCCTCTGAACTCTCTGCCCCAGCCTTAGCCTCCCTCTTGCTGCCTCGTGTCCTTTTCTGACCTTTCCAGTTTCATCTACACCTCCAGTTCTTTGTTCCTTAGCCAGTCCTAGTTTCCCCTTCTCAAGTCTTCATCTGATCTGCCTGTCTTCCAAGGTCATAACTGGACACAAGAACTCCCTGGGTGGCAGCAGGACATGAGGCTGCAGCTGAAAGTGACCAGGCCAACAGAGCAGTTGCTGGTATTTTTGCAACCTTCTCAGGTTGCGCCTCAGACCTGGTTCCTTGGTCACTCCACCTTTCATTGCGCTACTGCTCCTCAAGCCATGTTTCCTTTCCCATTAGCTCCCTGTCCTAATTTTTCTCCCCTGACTCCTTTGTCTCATCTCAATGTCTCCCCACTGGCTCCTTGTCCCAGGTCCTCTCCCTGCACTCCCACCAGCTCTCCAGGTGATTTGTCTCTTCCCTTCCTAACTCTTTTTCCCTACCTGAACGGTTCTCAGTTCCATTCCCACTGCCCAGGCAGTCCTAGTTTCCCACTAAGATCCTCATTTAATTTCAGTCTTTCTCACAGCTATTAGCTTCTCTCTTCCCTTCCCAGTTGCCAGACTCCATGCCTAGCCAATCACAGAGCCCCTGGCTCTCGGTCCTAATCATTTTGCTGAGTCACCCCTCAGTCCCCAGCTCCAGTACCCAGCTCCTTGCTTAACAAGTTGCCATCTCCATGACCAGTTCACAATCCTAGCCTCCAACAGCCCCAGCCTCCTTGCCCAGTCAACAGTTTTTCTATGTCCCAAGTCCCAGTCCCAGTCCACTTCTCCACACTAGCTTTCCATCCCAGGTCCTGCCATGTCCAGGAACCTTTTCCCAATCAATTCCTTCTCCTGATCCCCTGCTCTTCCAGGTTTGGCTCTTGCCATCTCAGCATTTGAATCAGGCAGTGTCTTCTATCTTGCTATCTGAGTCCTACACGGACCTCAGTGAAAGCTTGAAAGGACAGATTCCCTGCTTTCACTCCTCTACCCAGTCCTGTGCAGTCAACAGCAACCTAAAGATAAAATTGCTGGGGAATTCCTACTGAGCCCCAGCTGTATCATACCCAATTCACACAAAATCCTGTAAGAAATGTAAGAACCTTTACAGAGCAAGGCTAATGGTGTTTATGAAAGCTTTTCACTTGGTCAAATTTTGGCAAATTTACACAGGCGTGACAAAATCATGTCTCTGATACTCAGTACACCCCTGCTCAAATCTCAAATCCTTCTTCCAAAGCATGCAGAGAAGCTAGATTTGTCTAAGAAAGTCACCAAAATTTTTTAACATGAAAAATAAATTACAAATATTTTCTCCAGTTTTCTGGGAATAAGCTGAATCATTTAGCTGAAATTTTCCAAAATATAAAAATTTTCTACCAAGGCAGGCAGAAATTTCAGCCTGGTATGTTATTAGTTATAGGCAATTAAAATTAGGATCTTAGAATGGGAATAACTAGGCAACCTTAATAACAGGAAGTACAATCAGCCTTGCCTATTATAATATTTCCTATACACCAGAGTTACTCAGATACCCACTCTTCAGATTCTTCTCCTGAAGTTTAGACATTTTTATAAAAGCATCATATTTACTTCAATTGGAATAATTAATTAATTGCTACCCAACAATGAGCTATACCTTTGCATTTGATAGACTTCAAAGCACTTTCCAGAAATATCATTATCTCCATTTTGTAGATGAAGAAACTGCAGCTGAGAGAGGTTGACTGACTTCCCCAAGTCATACTGCCAGTATGTTGAGTATGTTAAGAGTTGCCAATGGAACAGTGGCTTTTGGACGTCCAGACTTGTGCTGTATCTGCTGGCCACAGTGCCTCCCACAGATAATCTGCCAGATTTCATATACCTTCCTTTTCTCTCCTTTTTTTACATTCTCCGTCTAACTCCATTCCCTTATTTTTTTTTCCCAATATGCTTTTCCTGAAACTTCTATTTATAATTAGCATGAGGAACATCGCAGATACATGGCCAGGAGCTATGACCACAGCACAGAGCGGAAAGAATCATGACAGTTTGTTGGGGTTTTTTTAATTGCCTCACAGGTTTTATTTTAATAAAATTTTTCAATCATCCAAGGTTCAGAAAAAAGAACTCCTTTGCCTGCTTCTCCCTCTTCATATATTCTCTGCCTTGCTGGCCTACTCTTCTTTCTAAGTTTGTCCATATTCCCTCCATACCCAGTCTGGCTAAGGGAGGCTTGATCTCTTCTGCTCATTTTCAAAGGCTTAGTTCACACTAAGTTTGAAATAACTTAAGTGATGTGGCTTCTACCACTTCCCAGAGAAGATTCCTCCACAGTCTAATAGAGTTTTCTATGGACATTTTCTTTGATCTCCAGGTCAATGATCCTTTTGCTCAGTTTCACCCCATTGCCCCTACTTAAACAGCTATAAGTTTTCCTCTCTTCAGTATATACCCACCCACTATCCACAGATCTTGACTACAGCCTCCCTTAGTAACTTTTTAGCCAAGCAACAATATATATATTGTATACATATATGCATTATATATATAGACACACACAGAGTATCTGTCTCTCTGTATGTCTACCTATCTATCTTGTAATCTCTTCTCATGCATCAATCTCTCTAGGGCCTGAAAAACATTAAAGACTACAACATTATCTCTTCCTGTGTCCTCTATTTTTTCCAGGCCATGTGATTTTAACTCCCTTAATTCCTTCATAATCCATTCCTGCCAAACCTGCTTAATGAAGCAAAATAAAAGGCAGAGTAAGAGATTCCCTGGAAAGAATTGTTTCTCTCTGTCCTACAGTTACTGATGAATGACATAAGGATCTAAGGCAGCGGTATCAGTCAATTTCACACTCCAGGTTTTCAATTTAATTTTGAGGCCAGTTTCAGTAGGGACAAATTTGAGTGTAATTAATTTAGATTTTGTGAGACAAGAAACTGTTTGGGGTTGTATGAAAGGTCTGCTGTCTTCAAAATGGAGAAACTAATCTTCTCAACTGACTGGGGATGTCACAAATTGATTTAATACTTTTGTATTTAAAAAAAAAAGTTGTTATAATAACCATTAAAAATAATGATGGGTCAGATCTCAAAAGGTCCCTAGGTTTTATTTAGATAAGTCCTCAGGGGTGTGGAGGTTTATCCAAATACCATCCGTCTGCAGACTGGGGATAAAAAGCAGGGAAAAGCAGCTTTTCCCATGAGAATACCACAGCTGATCCCAAACAGACTGGAACTGTCTATGAAACCAAACATACTTCCCACACACTTATTTCAATATTTCTTCTTCCAGCTGGAACCTAGCAGCAATGGGATTTAAAATAAAGTCTATAGAGGTTAACTAAAGTTCTTCTGACCTCAAGATAGATTTTGAAGGCTACAATTCAAGCTATGGGGGAAGGTTTAGAATTTTATGTCATCTGAAGAAATAGTGTGGCAAGAGAGTACAACAAATTCACAGTTGTCTTGGAAAACTAATTCCATGGTCTTGGACAGAGCAGATTATAAATAGCTATAAATGAACAAGGGAAGGATACCAACTCTGCATTTTTTTATTGTGATGTGATGTAGGCTAGGACAGCTTCATAATGGAGAGATAAGCTCTGTGGCACTACTTGGATCCTCCTTGCACTCAGAGGTGTCACTGGCCAGAATTGAGCCTTTCCCATCTCTGATGGGAAGAGTTGTTACCATAATCATACGTAAATACTGGGTTCGTTATTTATCAGCTAGACAGAGCTATGATTTAGGGACAAAATAAACCAAATTATTTTAAGTAAAAGATTTGGATCACACCTGAATTTAAAAGATTAAAAAATTAAAAAGGAACTGCCATTTTAAAATATATGTTTTAAAGTTTTTTGTCTTGTCATTTAGTAGAACAGGTTAGGAAAGTTTTGATAAAACTCTTTCTATCAGGGAACGCAGTTCCAGCAAGAATCAAATGACTCCCAAAATCAAGTATGTTTTACTGAATTTTTGTTTTGGAAGGGGAGAAGTGAGGAATAGCCAATAATATTGAAATATCCTGTTTTTACATTTTCAGAACAAAATATTTTTATTCCCTTTTTCTAGGCTTTTTGTTTCAAAATTCTGTATTTCAAAATTCTGTGCAATTTTAGGTATAATAATAAAATGCCATGTAAAATAAAATGGAAATCAAAACAAAGTGTCCACTTTTGTCTAGGTTCATAGGAAAGTAGGACTGGAAGAGATCTCATGAGGGCATCTAGTCCAGCCCCCTGCACTGGGCAGGATCATGCCTGATTAAACCATCCCAGCCGAGGTTCTATCTAACCTGATGTTGACAATTTCCAGGGATTGAAATTCCACAATTTAGTTAGGAATGCATGAGTGCTTTGAGTCAAGCAAACTGAGCATTCTTCCAAAACTTCTTTCACAGGCAATTTTGAAATGTTCAGGTTTCATTTCTAATTAGAATGAAAACAAATTCTGAAATCTAAAAATGCTCCATGAAACAGGATTTCCATTCTCCACACAGCCCTAGCTAGCTAATTCTGAAAGCTTGAAAGTTAAAGATTTTCTTAATTACACTAACCACAGGTCCTTATTTAACCATACTGTTTCTGTGTTTTCTCTTGGTTTCAGCACATGTACTGGATAGAGGGATCCTGAAAAAAAAAGCCGTTGAGTTTTAATTATACAATCCCTGTAACTTTACCCAGTATTTTCCCTTGCATGGCATGTGCACAACTGCATTATTGTAAGGCTACTCAGAGTGAGCACTGGCAAGAGCGATGTGCAGGACCTGGGATGACATACTAGTGAGCACATCTGTTCAGAATTGAGATTTGTTGGCAGTACTACAACAGTCCCCAGGGCATTTTCTGCTCCTCCTCTCTCTCCTTCCATCATTAACTGGGTTGCTTTCCCTCCTATCAAAAGTAAATTATATTTAATAATTTAAAGACACCAGTTGGCCAAGTGGTTTGTTTTTTTGGAATGTAACTGAGCCATATCTGATAAAATTGTAATTGGCCCAAACCAGAATGAACAATTCATTCTCTTTTCTTTTATTTTGTTATATTTTTCATTTCCATAAAGGTCTCTTTGCTTCTAAGTTCTGGCCAAAAGTGATAGTGGGAAATATTAAAAATCTCATAAGGAAAAGTCCCTCCTAGATTTCCTGTCTTAGGTCTGCCAGTACAAGATACTGTTTTAGTTGCTTATCAGAATGAAACCTGGTTTGCAACCTTGATGGTTTACTTTCTGCTGCAACTCATCCCTGTCAATCAGCTCTTTCCATGCTACAGCAGGACAGAATTTCTACTTAAAACCCAAATAGAGAGAAAAGAGAAACTCCATCCCCAGCACATGATTAGAGAAAGTCGTGAAAAAAAAATAGTTCATATAAAACAAAAACAAAACAAGAATAAGTGAGGTTTGGGTAATAATTCTAAGCAAAGTGAAAAGATTAAGGAGTTCCACAAACACAAGTTTTTTGATCCATGGTACAAGAGGTTGGATATGGTGGATTATCACCTCCATGTCACCTATTCCAAGTTAACAGATCTGTAGTAACTGAAAATTATCTCCTTCTGATTCATGATCTTTCCAAAAGGATTCTGTGGTCTAAGTCCATTTCCTAGGTGCCTGAGGTCTGTATTAAAACATTTACAGTGAGCAATAACTGGCACCATAATGCTGATAATCATAAGAGACTGCAAGGATAGAATTGGCAGTGAGAAGTTTCTTACTCCTTAGTTTCTTACTCTTTAGGGTGGTCTTTCCACAGAAAGTTTCAGGTACATTGTATTGGTAAGAAGCTTGTACTGGTGATACCTGAGCTGTACATGTTCCCAAAGATAAATACTGGGCTCAATATCCAAAAAGATTACTTAGCCATTTTCTCCAGTGCTAAATTATAGATGTAAAGCACATATTAAAGAGGTGGAAATAGATGCATTAGCACTAAGAAAAGAAAGAATAAAAATGTATGCAAAAGACTATATATACATATATGCATACACCCACCACACAAATAGTTATAATTCCAAAAAGATCCAGTAAAAATTGTTATTATATATATATAAAAACAAAATTAATATAATACTAAGGATGTGAATTTGAACAAGAGTCAGTCAAAATAATGCAAAAATAGAAGTCCAACAGCATAATTAATTCTGCCATGTTACACTCAGGACCAGATTCTATTCCACCTATGGAGCATCTAAGTGGACTTAGGTGTCTAAGGGTGATTCTAGTCCAAACAGTTGAGGTCCTGAAAATTCAGTAATGCATCTATTTGTGTAATGCAGCATTCATTATCTGACCCTTAAGGGAAGTAAGTGCTGCAGATTTAATAACCTAACCTGTCACACATAATATGCACAATGTGGTAGAGTCAACTTTTAAGTTGGAATCTTGTTGGATTTATTTCTTAATCTCCTACCTTTTGGGTTCCAATCTGTCCAACTTAATGTTGCATCAAAATAAATCGTTTGTACTTGGACTCAAATTTGCTGAGCTAAAGCCATGAAATTCCAATGGCAGTAAATCAGAAATTCATATGCATCTTTTACAAGAGAACATGGTCTGAACCTTTTTTTTTCAAATGGTTTTTAAAAAACACTAAGAAACTGCACAGTTTACTTCATGCAGTTTCACAGATTTTGATCTGTGGTTTACTACAAGCGTGCATAAAATAGGTGCACCATTATAGAGTTGAAAATAAGGGTCTGGACCTCTGAAAGGCTGCATAGTCTGCCACAACTGATTTCTGTGGAAGTTAAGGACATTCAGCACCTCACGGGAAGTACAGAATGCCTTGCAGGATTATGCTGTAACTGAACAACTCATTTAGAGTAATCTGACTAAAAAACAACGGAGATTAGACATTATCATTCAGCTGTGTGGAAATGCATCATTAAGCACTTAGTAGTATAACTTCATTATTTTTAATGAAATATAATTCTGTGTGTATATTTGAACAGCTCTCTTTCTCTCCCTCCCTATATTTACACGCACACATATATACTATTCAATTTACCAAGTAACTCTTATCCATTAAGGATTACCCACTTATCAAGTCAACCATTTTAAGTTAGGTTTTTTTAAAAAGAATCTTCTAGATTTTTTATAAAACTGGAAACTTTTCATTTAAGCTGCTTGCAAATGTGCAAAAGGTGAATGTGGTAAAAAGGAATTTTGCAGAGAAAAGAAACCCCAGTCTTCATCTCCCCAAAGTGTCCTGCCCACTCCCAATATTTCCTGTAGAAATCAATGGGCAACATAGAATATTAGGACCACATGCTGACCTCCCAGGGGAAAATCCACAAGCAGGTATTATTTTTATATATATATATATATATATATATATATATATACACACACACACACACACATATATAAGAAAACTTAATGAGCCAACTTCCACTACAAGTATAAATGTGCTTTAAACCCACCAACGTCACTGATATTGTTCACAATCAAAATATGGACCATCAAATTTAAAACCATGGGACCCAATTTTCCAATGCATTGTATCCAGTGTTGTCATCTGCACCTGTGTACAGCCAGTGTAAAATGCTACCGTTCCATTCCAGGCATGTTCTATATCTGTTTTTCCCTAGTTTTGCTGACTGACTGAAGTGCAACGCCATAGCGAATCAAGCCCAGAGCTGTTCACAGATGCTCCTCTCAGATGGAAAGGGCTGGGTGGGGCCATGGTATACAGAACTGATCAGTTGGCAAGAAAAAAAGTGTTTTTGAGTAATCTATTATTTTCATTCAAAGACTGATTAAAAAAATGAATAAATTACTTGCTAAATGTTATTTGTCCAGCTATAAAGCTGCTCAAATAATGAGGGGAAAAAAAGTATTTGTCATTAATTTATTCCTAACTATGCAAAATATGGATTAATTATTCACAAGACAATTATTCACAATCAATTAGTTCAAATTTCTCAGACTAACAGAAACTATTCTAAGGAAATGTTTCCTTAATGGCCAGCTTACATTTTCCCTCATACAATTACATCCAATTGTGTATCGTTATAACTCTCAGGTACCTTAAAGTTAATCTGCAAAGAGAGAAAGAATGGTGTTTGTTAAAAGCTATTGGCCTATAGGCTTTTTTTCAGGGAGAACACTTGGTGCAGAAGAACAGGGCTACTATACCCTAACTCCCCTCTAGGATAGAGCAGCCAAGGGCCTATTGCAGCTTATTCTGGCTGGCAGTGGCCTCAAGGGATTAAACCTATGCTACATGGAGATTGCTGGAATATGCTGCAACTCATCCCATGCCTACCACTTCCTCTACACCTGTGCCACATGAGAGTCAGTGCTGGGTCTAGCTATGTTGACTCTATGCCAGATGACAGCTCTCCTAAACTAGGGGAAATATCAGCAGGCCAGAACTGGCTACACTCCCACCCCTTTACTGTGTTCACAGGGAATCTGGCCAACTGGAAGGAAGGTTAGAGGGGGGAGCTGTTTGCTTTCTGCAGTAGAAACTCAAGGCTTATCTTTGCTGAAATGCAGTTTGTTGACTGAGAAACTAGTGAAATTAGAATAACAAAACAAAATGAAAGATATGCTAAATGGAAATGGGAAAGGATCATTAGTCAGACTGGTCTGTCCTGGGGTTTTGTTTGCTTGTTAATACCTATTTAACTCCAATAAGTAATTAATGCTTTGGAAAGAGTATGGCTTTGTTAAACCTTTGCTCCTCACTCTCTTTCAATTAAGATGTGAGAGGTCACAGTAACCATCCCTGTGACCTCCCAGAGGACTAAGACCCCTCCCAGTTAAACCCTGAAATTTCAAAGGTAAAATAAAAGAGTGGGGAATCTTTAAAAAAAAATCACAACTCTAAAGGGTTCTTTATACTTCACAAAGAAAAAAAAGTATTGAAATCCCCTTCCACAGAGGATCCCTTTCCACAGCTCTTCTCTCCTTGGTCTTTGTATACTTCAGATAATTCTGCACAGATAGTATGCTCCTCTTAGCTGTAATGCAACCGTTCTACATATATTTGGTTATTTTAATTTTTTCTTGAAGCAAATCTCTCCAGCCCCATAACCACTTGGCCACCTGATAGGTTATTTCTCAGTACATGAAGCATAACCCTTCAGATTCATCATGGAAGAAAGCTCATTTCTACCTTGTCTGCCATGATCATGGAAGAGCCTCCATGGATGCCCAGGATGGGTGTGAGGGTCTGGGCAGAAATGAAGTCCAGGATCTGGGCAATGGCTTCCTGGTCTGTGTCATCAGCAAACACCACACCTTGAATCTTCCGGTCTGACATGAGGTCACAGATGCGAGTGATGATGCTCTTGGGGTCTGTCTCATTCATGGCCACCAGTTCAACCCGGGGCACCACTGAGAGGTGATGGAAGTCATCTTTCTCGTGGGCATCCTTGATGGCCACTTCGTCTGAGGTACCCACGAGAATGACAGCAACACCAATGCTGGGGTGGCTCTTCTGGGCACGGGCCCCACCACCCGTTGCTGCTAGGACTGCCAACACCAGCCAAAACTGTGGAGAATAGCACTCTGCCCTGGGCCTCATCTTCAGCTCTTACACTCCCTAAAAAAAAAAAGGAGAAGAGAGAAGGAAAGAGAAAGTGATTAACTAACAAATCTATTTAGCAATCAGCCTTCAAGGCAGATCATTGATCCATGGGGTGCAAAAGCCCCACTTCTAGTCAGACTTTTGGTCCATGCTGGTGTCCAGCACCTAGGCCTAGTTCAAACTCCACAAATAATCAACAAGAGTCTCTCCATTAATTTCAGCAGGCTTTGGATGAAAACATCCAGGAGCAACCTTTGTTTCAGAGTTCAGAGGAAGAGAGAGGTAGGAAGAGAGAAGAAAGAGACTGGAGAGTTAAAGGGATTCAGCAAAGAATACACAACTTGTCATCACTAAGGCCTGGTTTTACCTTACACTCAAGCCAACAGTAACAGGAAATTATTATCCTCTCATGGCTATTCAGCTGCTTTTGTGAAACAAGGTGGTGCTGTCAGCCCTGTGTCTGTGTGTATGTCTCCAGCACAAAAGCTATTGTCACACACTTACCACCAGTTTTCCCTTTGGACAGTATTAAGTTGAGAGGCCAAAGACTAACTGAAAAGCTCTTGGAGGCAGAACTCCCCTCTCAATTCAGTCTGCGGTCCCCCCTTCCCCACAGATGTAAGTCAAGTCACAATGGCAGGGGCAGGGCATGTGAGTATGGCCACAGTAACTACACCTAAGCCATTTTGTGGGAGTGGAGACACAATTCATCAGCATGGCTCATGGTGCAGATGGCCAATTATGCATTGCTATATAGCACATGGGATATTCTTCCTCCAAAACCCATTTAGGGGCCTCTTTAGCCTGAAGAATAAAATTCATTGTCCATTATAAATGTTTATTGCCAGGTGGTGTAACTGCAGATCTTCCTGTAAGCCACAACCTGAAAATGTCAACTTCTTTTTTTAAACATAACAGTTAGAAATGGGAAAGACCTATTAGGTCATCAGTTCAACCCCTGGCTGTGTCAGATGGCTCCCTGCAGGACAGTTGTTAGTTTATTCTGTCTTGCTTTAACAAGACTTAACATTTATATCATACCTTTCATTTTCAAAGCCCTTTAAAAACTTTAACTAATTAATCTTTATAATACCTCTTTAAGGTATTATCATCATCACTTTACAAATCTGGAAACCAGAACACTGTGCTTAATCTATGACTGGCCTACACCCACCAAGGAAACAAAGGCTTGCTGGAATTAGAACTCAAGCACTCCTGCTTCCCAGGCCCATACCCAGCTCAAGAGACCATTTCACTCTCTGAAAGGAGCTTCATGCATTTCAAATTATAGAAGGCTGTTCATTAAATGCATGGATCTCGTGAAGCTATTCATCTTAATAATCCATTCTGCAACAGTGACTTAAATGATAGCTACACCAGAATTTTCTTTAAACGACACCAGCTGTCATCATCTTGTTCTTGTGTTGTAGAGAAGATAAAATAGGAGTAACCAACTGGATATCTCTGTACTGGTCATTACTTAACATACTTTTATCAAACCTCCTTCTCTCTCCAGGTGCACAGACAATATTTCCGTAACAGCAGTAATGAGACTGACAGAACCTTGGAGAAGGTTGAAAACAATCCAGCTTTATGTTCTGTTGCCTAGCATGGAGTCAATACATTATTGTAGAACATTGTTGCTTGTGTGGTCAACTCACAACTAGTTTTCTACTTGTACTGTTTAGAACTGTTTTCTCCTGATAATGCTTAGAAGAAAGTTTAAGTTCAGTTCATGGTCTCTTATTTCCAGGCCAGACAAGGAGTGCGTACACTGCATTAATACCATCAGATAAATAAACAGATAATAAATATTCACAGAAGGAACCAAATCTACTTATAGACTGAAATGACTGTGGGGATGAAATCTCAATCGATTCCAGACTTTCTTCTCAATTCCCTTTCTGAGAACAAGTTCACAAGGAGAACCAAGAGATTTTGAGAGTTTGGCAAAATGAACAGTGAACTCCACTGCAGCAGGACTGTTATCCTCCAATTACGAGTCACTAAATTAGATTCCTTCACAGTGAAATGTGGTCCCTACTACTGCGACACTTTATTAACTTTAATACACTTTCCACTCTCTCATTCTTGCTCTCTCACTTTAATGTTATATTTGCTCTCTTTCAGATATGTCTCCTGTGATCTCTCCGTTTATTCTCACATTGGATATTACACTTGATTAGGCAATAGCTATTTGTGATGCTCACAGAACAGAATCTGGTTTTACAGGGGCCCTGTTTTACACTATGTATATATTGAACAGCTTTACAAAGCACTGAATTGGATGCTAGCAATGCAGGAGCTATGCTGACAAATGTGATAGCTGTTCTGCATTCACACCCAACAACAAACTTGTTTTGTCAGAATGGAAGATGGGGGCACCTCTTATATAGTTCCATTCAACTAGGGCAGGGTTTTTCAACCTTTTTTAACAAGTGTACCCCTTCTGCCTCAAAGTTTCAGCTCATGTCCCCTTTATATTTTTTCTTGGTTTTAAGGGGGAGCGGGCAGATAAAGGCCCCCATGATGAAGGAGGGAGTGGGGCAGGGGCAGGCACAGCACAGCTGGGGTGGAGTGAGGGAGAGAGCCGTAAAAGTAGTTCATCTGGAATGTGGGAGCTTCTGGGGGGCACATGCCTCCTAGATCTGTACACAGGGCGGAGGCACCTGTTGCTACAGGCTGGACTCTGCACCCCACTGCTCCAAGACACCAGGCAGGCAGGGGACACACACACACACACAAAGACATGGACACAAACACAGACATACGCGCGCACACACACACAGACATGTGGAGATGCGCATACATACACACACACACACCAGCAGATAAGTGTTTGTGAGGGGAAGGGACAGGGGGAGGGAAGGGGCTGGGAGGGCAGATCAAGGGGTGGGGAAATGTGTCTTTGTTCCTGCTCCCAGGAACAGGGCCGGGGGGGGGGGCAGTGGTGCACCACTTTGGGACACATACACGCCATCCAGCTGGCCTGAGGAGGAGCGGGACTAGCACATGACAACCGCCACCCCCACATGCCACCACTGCCACACTGCTTTGCTATGGCCAGTTGCATGTGTAGCTCTGTGGGCTGCTGACAGGCGGTGCGCAAGGTGCGAGGTGCATTAGCAGCCCACAGAGTTACACGTGTCACCGGTCACAGGAAAGCAGCTCAGGGCATGGCAGCACCAGCAGCATGGGACAGTGGTAGTTGCTGTGTGCAAGCCCTGCCCTCCCTCCCCACAGGCAGCCGGGCAATGCATCTGCACCCGGCAGAGGCGCACCACTGCCCTCGGCCCCCCCGCCCCCACACTGCTCCTGGGAGTGGGCACAGACAGCAAGCTGAGGTAGAGAATGGGGAGGCACCACAGTGTGCTGTGTGGGGCTGGCGGCGCCTGGCATGTCCCTCTCTTTCCCCCTCCCCCAGGTAAGAAGCAAAGTATGGGAAGGAACCAGGGGAGAGGCTGCCACCATGTCCCAGGGCATGATCCATCCCTGCCCACCCACCCACGCATACCCACTATGTCCTTTCTAAGTACCCCTTAGAAAGTACACATACCCCCGGTTGACAATCCCTGAACTAGGGCAATCACTAACTTCCATCTGAATGAGCCAGGCAAAAAGGAACTCATGCCCAGATCCCTAAGGTCCTGAGGTTTCACGCCACTTAGTGTTGTAACAACTAACCCAAGGGTTTCAAACAGTTGGCCCATGAACTGTATCCTGCCCACAAAGCCGTCATCTGGTTCACAAAGCTCCTAGAGGGATCAGAAATTCAGAGGCATAGCAAGTGGGGATGAGGCCAATGCCAAAACCTAGGGTATGAAGCCCCATGAGGGGGAGGTGGGGGGTGTTGACAGGGGGTTGGAGAGACAAATGCATTAACCCCCACACCCAGATCCATCCCTGGGGTCAGATGAGTTTGACAGCCCTGGTTTAAGCCATAAGCAACCTGCCATCTGGTGAAATAGTCAGCCCTGGGCTAAATGCCCAGCCTTCCCAACTGATGCATGAAGATAGGTGCCTAGGAAAGGGATTTTCAGAAGACTGCTATTTGCCTGAATTAACCAGGTGGCGAGTGCTGAGAAGAAGGGTGGGGAGAGGAAGGGGGCTACCTGACTGACAGGCCAGAGACAGGTACCATCCTCTGCTCATGATCCTTAGCCTTGGCCCTCTCCTTGTGGTGTGAAGGAGACAGAGGCCCCCTCTACATGTTACAGGTATTGCACAATTGACTGATTAATTGCGCAGTTACTTAAGACCAGCTACACATGCAAAGTAGCTATCACATGATAAAAAGGTCCAATGAGCTATAAAATTAGACCTTGAAAATGTGTACAAAGTTTATAGCTGGTTGCTATAGAGCTCTAATTTGCATGTGTAGCAGGGTCTCGCCTGCAGCCAAGGAGCTCTGGCAGCTGTCAGGGCTCCCAGCCACAGGGGTGCATCATGCCCAATCTAAAACCCCTGGGTTCTGGGGATCATGGCTGTCATGATTCCTAGGGCACCAGGGTACATGAAACCCCTAAGCTCTAGTGATTGAGACAGCTGTGATCCTTAAGGTTTGTGGGGGTCATGAAAACCCTGAGATCTAGGGATCACAGTTGCCTCAATCCCCAGGTCTTGGGGATTTCACGGGCCCCTGAGCCCTAGAAATCATGGCTGCCTTCATCCCCAGGGCTCAGGGATTTCACACGTCCCCAAGCCTGGAAGACTGCAGCTGCTGTGATTCCCCCAGACCCAGGGGTGCATGGGGCATCCTGCAGCTGAGACCCCCCTCAGCTGAGAGGGCTCCAAGCCACAGGAGCTTGCTTCTTGCTGATCCTGGGGGAGCCTGGGATGGGGTTCCCACTGGACCAGTGATAAGGCATGATGGGATCTAAAGCTTAATCCCACAAACTTCCTGCCATTCATGTGTGGCATGGCAGGAGGCACGATTGTGTGAATCATGCAGTAGATCCCATCACACCTTTACCTATATTTGTAGAGAGGGCCAGAGACACATGCAGTGTGGTTTGTCATTGAGCTCCTCCCCAGAAACTGTCCCAACTTTATTTACAGTCTGTCTAATACATCCTGTCTAGTAGGTGTGGGGGACCAGGACTCTGTGATTATAAATACACTCTTGGCATTATTATTATTATTTATAATAATATATCCCACCCTAAATAGAAATGCTCAGGGCAGCTTGCAATAAATAAGGAACAGGCCACAGGTAAGAAACAAGAGTAGGCTCCCCAAAACTTGAAAACTGCACCCTATCTCCCCAGTTCCACTTTCTGCCTATCATTCATAAAAGTAAATTCTCCGCTCAGTCCTAGCAGTCCCAACTTCTTCCCACTCCCCTCACCACACAGGCCCACACACTCCCACTCCACTCCTTCATACTCAGGGGCAATCCCTTCCCTCTTTCCCAATGTCCCTCCCAAGCCTGCAGCCCCCTCTCCTACAGGTCTGCAGCTATGCCCCAAAACATATAACTCCTTGTCCTCCTCCCATCTAGCATAACATTAAATTCAAAGGAACCATTACAAGGAGACAACAGAAAGACCCTCTGGCCCCAACGAAGGACAACACCAAAAGGCACCCTTGAAAGTGTTCCTTCAGTGGCACTCCAAAGCAGCACATGCCCAGGGAGAGCCGCCAGCTCTCCAGCCCTCCAGAATGACTGGGTCCTTCTCCTTCATTTTGGGTGGCCAAAATGGCAGGACAGCCATTCAGAAAGCTAATGCCACATCTGAAACCCTCCCTCCCTCCCTCCATATCCTGCTCACACTCAATCTCTTTCTCATGTTTACCTTATGTTTCCCTGTTCCCCTGTCTTGTGCTGATGCTTTGCAGCCCCTCCAGTTGAGTACGGTCTGCCTCCAACACTCCTAATGCAAAGGCTGGCAGGTAACAACGTTAGGCATGTTCTGAGCATACCTATGGGCCCTGCTGAGAAGAAAGGTGGGGGACTACCTAATGTGTTTGTTGTGTTCAGAGCCTCAGAAGTTTTGGCTTCAGCTATGTTCATTAGTTGTCGAGTGACATCAGCACTTAGGGTGCTTTGCAAATGTCAACCCACAGAAACTCAGGAGCCTACACAATCACATGGTATCTGAAGAGAAGCTCTGAAAATGTCAGTGGTGCCTAAATGAAATATTCTGGCACCTAATAAGCACCTTAAGAATATGGGCCTAAAAAGCTTACAGGCTATTACTCAGAACTGTAAGGTCTGATACCTCACAATCAATCAGGATTCAAAAGGGACAAGACAGACACCAGTCTCCCTTCCAATGGGTAAGACATTTGCTTCTAGCCAAACTTAATAAAGCAGACAGCACCATATCTAGAGACTCCTGGTGGCCCCGGGAGAACTTTTAGTATTGGGCATCCCTTCGCCAGAGATAATGATAATAATAATTATTTTCACTATTTTCAGGCCCCCTTTCTTTCCAGGCCGAGGGAGGCCACCTAGTTCACTCATGCCTGTGTCCAGCCTTGCAGACACTGCAATGAAAGCCTTTCATGTAATTCACAGTCATACCTGAACTCGCTGGGAGGGGAAAATGGGTGGTGAGGAAGAGATGTGTTAGGTTCTTTTGAGTGTTTAAGGCCCACACTACTGGGTTCGTGGTGCTAAACAGAACACGTTAATGATCACAAAAACAGTGCTCTTAGACATTTGGTCGAATTCTAAAGACTGTTTGGTTGTCTGTGTTTGTAGCCTTTACAATCTGCTCTTCATGTGAATTGCTTCTCTTTACAGAAAAGTTAGGATCAAGGATAATACTCATGCTAACACCCCTATTCACACATGACTAGAAGTGTTTGAGTATAAATAAGAATATTCCTTAGCAATTATTCACAGTTTTGTTTCAAAATAAAGTTTAAGCCATCTAATCAAGAAGCAGAAACAAAAGGAATGGTTCATGGCTAACATCGCTGGTGTAATCTTTTCACAGATAAATCAGTGAATACTTGAAAATAACAAACATGGGCACAGAAATTAGGACTGGTTCACATGTTTTAAAAGGGCCCATTTGTTAAATAGAATACTGACAGGTACTGTATTTTCTCAAATACAACACATCCCAGAATATAATAGGCACAACTTTTTTGAAAGGCAGAATTTAGAAAAAAAGATTTTTCAAAAAGTATGGCTGCATAGAACAAGGACAGAGCCTAATCTTAGGGTGATTCACCCTCTTTTTCTTGCTTAACTAAACCTGAAACCCTAGCTGCTGCTGAAGATTGATCTCCATAGGTAGATCTATGATTTTGAAACGAGCTAAAGAGTTTCCAACGCTGTGAAAAAGGAAGAGAGAGACCATGAGCGGATACCAGAGGGCAAAATTGCCCAAATAAAGGTTAGCTTAACTAGTGGAACATCAAGACCATTATAAAGGAGGGATGATCATGAATACCTGTGGAGTGAAGAACAATGAGCTGTTAAGTCAACTGACTCTGTCAGTTGGCTGAATAATAATGCTGGCTTTTCAGGTGATAATCAATGAAAAATAGCATTAATACTTCTGATAAAGTTTCTTTAAAACATTTTATCTGTAAATTATTTGGCATATACAGTATCCAGAATGATGATGCTAAATGAAGTGTTTTGGGCCATATTTGTGGTTTTGCCACTTCTAAGCAAAGTACCTATCCCAAACATAACTTCTGCCCAATAAAACCATTTATACATCACCACAAATTCATATGTTTATGAAACTCTATGTCTCTTTCTCTGAGATATCTAATATGTGATAGTCTGCACAGGGCTGTCCCTAGGGTACAGCAAATCAAGACGACTGCCCCACACTTTGAGCGGCCCCATGAAGCCAGGCAAAGTGGCCATGGCCCCTCCCACAGGGCCCACCTGATGCTGGTGACTCTGTCCCACACCACAAAAGAAGTGCAGAGACCACCCTCCCAGGTGCAGGGGAGACCCAGCCCATACCCCACGATTGCAAGGGTCCCACAGGCCCTGCGTGGTATTAATGGGGCCACACACTGGCTGATTTGCCCTGGGTCCCGCACCCTCTTAGGATTGGCCCTGGGTGTGAGACAATGATTTTATAGGTGTGTGGCAGGGCACTGTTGGTGGCTGGCACTTTAAGGGCTGAGACAAGCACCCAGCAGGTGCTTGATTGTGACAGCCATTTTAGAACTCTGGCTGCCTAGATAAACAGAGCAGTTCGCTGCTGGCAGGCCAGGTAGAAACATTGCTTGGCTGAAAAGCTGTACAAAACATCTTGGAGGTAAGGGCAGGAGCTTAAGGGGATGGTTTGGAGGCTCCTAATCCTGGGCACGATCTAAAACTGCACCCTGCTGGGAGTGGGTGGCCTGGTGAGGCTCTCGGCAGCACAGGAGCCCCCAGGAAATGCCAGGCCACTACCACCCTGGTGAAAGGTGGCTTGGGATGCCGTAACCCCTACCCCCCACAATACTGTGGATATGAAGGGGCCAAGCATGGCTATGGCCACCTTAGCCCAAAGAAGGTATAAGACCCAGATGGAGCCAGGCATGGCTATGGCCACCTGAGCTCCCACTGGGGAGAGAAGCCCCTTAGCCCCCAGTGAGGGGGTAGAGATGAGGAGCCCCAGTGAGGGGGTAGAGATGAGGAGCCCCAGTGAGGGGGAAACCAAAGGACTGGGAACCCAATATGTGTGTGTGGGTGTGTATAGAGTTGCCCCGGGAGGGGCCAAGTCAAGTTTGAACCCAGTTGGGTAATTGGCTGGCCACTACCTAGGTGAGGGCCACGGGATAGGCCCAAAAAACTGTACATCTGCCACCCAAGGCATGCGCTAGGTAAATCCTATGGCCAAAGGGGCCTGCTCTGAGAGGGAGCAAGGCAGTACAAGCTGTCGATGTGTGAAAGAGATCCCGTGAGAGGGCGTGGAGTGTGAGACTCCCTAGTGAGAGGAGGGCAGTATGAATGTGTGTGTGTCTGAGGCCTGACAACAAGGGCTAAGTTTGGTTCAGCTGTAGCTTGAGAGCACTGTGTTATCTGGATGCTATCAGCAAGGCTTGGGCAGCATTGTAGGGGAGGAACGGAGCTGCAGATAGCACCCCTTGGCATCAGGGTAAGAATGGGCAGCCCCCTACCTAATTAACACCATAATTATGTATGGTCAAGGCATGGCAGGTGAAGAGATGGGCAGTTGACCCAGAAACAGATGGACAGGCCAATGGCAGACTGTCCCTGAGAGTACCCCGTTACAAAGAGCATACATGCATGCGTGTGTGTGTGTGGATATGTGTACATACACATGCCTGTAAAATAATGTTATGTATATACTCTCAGTTCACTCCCCATTAAAATGCAGCCATCCTTGTAGTGGAACATAGCGTCTATTTAGCATTGCATAACAACATTACACAATCATTGTTAGGAGAGGAACTGAAGAATAATTTCTCCAATTGAAACTGCAAAGAGAATGTAGGTAGGCAGAAAGTAATTTCTCAGATTGGAATTTGGCCACAGCCCAAGGACTAATACTTAAGTGCCACTGGAGCTTTATTTGACATTGTATTTTATTAAATGGATTATATCTAAGATGACTATTAAGCAAAAATTATAACACAAAATACAATTGAGTGATTTATAAGTATTTCTATATGGTATTTCAAAATATTGTATAGATTAAAGCACATAAACTCTTTCTGTTGAGGAGGAAGATGACTCAGTGAAGGATGCCCCTCTAGTCTGTAAGCCTACCTGAGAGCATAGTGCCTGCTGGTGGGGTGGGTGACAGTTTAAAGGACATTTCCTGGGAAATTATTTCATTTCATGGTCAGAAAGAAAAGTATCATCTGTTCAACTGCTGCTGTCACTTACTATAGAACCCTGCATTTCCTTTGGAAGTCTCAAGTTCAGGTGCTTTCTAGAGCCTGCCCTGTTGATAATTGCTGAGAAGGTCACAGTCCTAGACAGTATGACTTAAAACATCATTATCTTAACTCCACTTCTAATTTCTGAATCAAATCTATGCTAATTCCTAACTATAACCTAATTCCTCATTATAAACCAGGTTCCCTTGCTAACCATAACCCTCAGGCCCAATAAAAACTCCCTGTCACAGAGCACTAAGGCGCCCTGTGCCTGAAGAAGGGACAAGCTGCTAGAGAAGGAGCCCTCGTGGTGATTAGGGAGCACAGCTGTGGGTTGCTGGGGCAACTAATAAGATCCAGCTGGCCAGGAGGAGCAGGGCCTTGCCCTTATAAAGCCCAGAAACTGAGACCAGGCTGGCAGTTCCCTGCTAGCAACCAGAGAGGTAGGAGCTCCTGGAAGCTGAGATGTGAGCGCTGCAGGAACCGCTCAAGCAGAGGGAAGGATGGTGGCTCCAGAGGCTGGAGCAATGATGCCAAGTCATAGCCAGGGGGTCTGTGTTGTTATGGCCAGGTGCCTTATGTTTCAGTTATAGCCAGAGGCTTGAGGTTGTGTTGAGGTTGGACACCGGTGGTTTGGGTGAAGCTATTAGGGGTTGGAGGAGGCCTCATAGGAGACCCACAGTAATGTGAGGATCCAGGCACCAGTGAGGATGCAGTTTGTGGGGTGCTTAGACCCCAGCCCCAGAGAGGAGCGGTTGGAGAGCCCAGGTGTGGGCACAGAGAGCCTCAGGAAGGGGGCAACTTTGAGAGGCCCAAGTTGGGCATAGCGAGCCCTGGGGAGGGGGCAACTTGAGAAGCCCAAGAGTAGGCATGGAGAGCCCCAGGAAGGGGGCGACTTTGGGAGGCCCCAGTGTGGGCACAGGAAGCCCCCAGGAAGGGGGACATTTTATTGAGAAGCCCAAGTCCGGGCACTGGGAGCCTCAGAAAGGGGGCTACATTGGGAAGCCCAGGTGTGGGTGCAGAGAGCCCTGGGAGGGAGGCCGCATTTATTTGGAAGTCCAAGGTGGATGCAGTGAACCCCAGACAGGGGGCAGCATTTTAAGGAGCCCAAGAAGGGCAAGAAGTAGGAAGCCCAGGGCGGGCACAGCGAGCCCCAGAGAGGGGGCAGTGCTGGTAAGGGGTCCAAGTTGGACACCGTGAGCCCCAGATAGGGGGCAGCATTTTAAGGAGCCCAAAAAGGGCAGGAATTAGGAAGCCCAGTGTGGACACTGCAAGCCCAGAAAGGGAGTGGCATAAGTAGGAGTCCCAAGTGGGGCACAGGGTGCCCCAGGAGAGGGTGTTAGCGACACTTGAGAAGGCCCAGAGAAAACAGGAAGGGGCTGGGATAGGGAAGACCGAGTTGATATCTGTGAGGCTTGGGCTGCGGTATTGGGGAGGAAGGAGCCTCAGACAGCGCCCCTAGTAGAGGGGGCGGGATAAGGGCAGCCTCCCGCTAACTAATTAATTAACATCAAAGATGTGGCAGGCGAGTAGGCGGGCGGCTCAAGGACAGGTGGGTGGGCCATGGAGGCAGCCCTGAGGAAGCCCCCTGTTACACTCCCCAAACTACAAACCATCCTCAACCACTCCATTAGCAGTAAATCTACCTCGCACCATAATTCATGCTAGCCCAGAGTATAAACCAAATACCAGTCATGATCAGGAAGAAATACATCTCACCACAGATGTATAATGCTTCCACTTTGTTTTACTATATATAAGTTCCTAAGCATTCATGGCGCAGCCTTGTCAGATTCCATTGAATCTGCAAATTCTGCTAAGTACCTTGTCGCACAATAACATGAAAGAGAAAAAGGAATATCCTCCTCTGCAGCGTCTGCCATTAAGAAAAATTGAGGACAAGGAGACTATTAGTATGTCCATGTAGTGAGGGAAACTTGATACTACAAAGCCACTGAGCTGTTTTGGATTAGAAATTTTGGCATCTCTAGATTAAAGAAGAGCCTTATTTCTGGTTACCTGGTGTGGAGAAAAAAAGAAACTTGGCTATATTTATTTTTTTGTTGTTTCCCAGATGAATTAAAAGAGTTCAGCAGACCTCTGGGGGAGGAAAGAGCAAAGCTAGTGGGATACACTAAGCCATCATTTCTGAAAAGTGGGGTTTAAGTCATAAATCACGTTATGTGGCACTCAGGTTTGAAACAGAAGGAAGATGCAAGTCAAGAATGAGATCCATTGGCAAAGCTGTAGGTGACTGACTGGTGAGCACCAGTCTAGAATAGCAGCAGGTAGCGTAAGTCAGGATAAGCAGGACTATGCATGCAGCCCAGTTCTGGTATAGCTGGGCATGCCATGAGCACTGAAGGGCATTAATAGAAATATGGAAAACTTGGGCTGAAAGAAGCAAGATTGCTCTCAGGGACAGTGATGACTTGATATTGTGAAGAGCCATAGCTCTGCCTCTGCTTGCCTAATATTTCATCCCTAAATGTCCTCTACTTCTCCCGACACCCTAATCTCTGACAATCCACTTCACCTTTGTGTTCCTCTGATCTCTTTTTCATCTTCTTCTGTGCCTTTTCTCAGGCTGGAACAGCCTTCTATACTCATGCTCCTCTCACGCCTTCAAAACCATCCTCAAAACCAACCTTTTTTGTAGTCAGATTCCCTCTGCAGACCTCCCCCAGAAATATAAAGCATTAATAAGATGCATATCTTACATAACAAGAATCGCAGGCTGTTTGCTGGTCTAACTGTTGTCTTACCATATCACCATTCAACCCCTCTGTTTCTGTCATCCCTTATGCTTTTGTTGGTGGTGTTATTATCACTAGTCATTTACATGACAGTAGTCCCTTGATCAGGATCATAGCCCAGTTGTTCCAGGCCCTTTATAGAGATGAAGAAAGAGTCACAGTCGCAGAGAACATTGTGCTTAATTTATGTAGTAAGCTATTCAGGGAAAGCATGAGGCATTTTTATTTGTCTCTGAGGTGCATATGTGCTTTGGGTGCTGAAAAAATTAAATTAAGAAAAATAAAGAATAATTTTTATGTATTCAGTTGGTGAGGAACCAGAGCAGCTAGTGACATCCAAAAGTGTCATATAGCATTGTGTGCAAGATTTCTTCAGGACAACAATCAGAATCATTCAAAGAGTCAGGTGAATTCCCCCCAGGGCATGTTTGTAACTGTAGAAGAGAACTGGTGCAATTTCATTTATTTTAACCATTTTTGAAACCCAGTTACATTCTGACCATGTTATACAAATGTTCTTTTACAAGAATAATAAAAACATAAGCCTTATCAGAATGGTTCTTTTCTCTCCTCCATCAGTCTTCTCTCTCTCTCTCAGTCTTTCTCCTTTTTTCCATTTCACATCCCATTGCATTTTAATGCAGTGTTTTTTCTTCCCTTCTTCTCTTTTTCCTGTGTCTCTCCCAAATATGGCTTCCTCTTTAGCTTGCTAATTTTTTTATATTTTGATTTTTCTTTCTCTACTGTGGAATGCTTTATGGATTCAACCCCAAACTCGGCAAAGTCCATTGACTTGAGTTATTTTTCTACTGGGTCCGGTGTTCACTGTTATTTTTCACTGTTTCTTTTTTTGCTTTCAGCCAATCCTGTCTCTACAAAGTTACAGGTGAGCCAAAGCCACAAAGTTGGAATTCAAATTCAAACTCCCACAGGGAGTCACAGAGGTGTCAACAGATCTGGGCAAACCCTACTGGACTATTAGAAGGAGGAGTCTTATCTGGTCCAGGAACTCAAAAAAAAAGTCCTCAAATATTGGTGCCACAGCATTATCTGTTTGGCCCAGTTCTTGCTCCTACAGCAACAGCACAAGGCTGTTGGTGCTGCCAGAGGACAAACTCCCCAGTGAGATCACCATTCTGATGCCCCCACTAAGTTAGCTTCTGGGGCTGGTGCCCTGCTCACACAAGCCAAGTTATAATACTAGTCACAGGGCCATTTCCATGGCAAATATACTGATCCTTTTTCCCCCACTTCTGAAGACCAGACGCCTCCCTGCTGCCCTGCTCATTCACCAAAGGAAATGAAAACAAATTCTGCCTACCTTTAGGGAGTGCAGAGAAAACTTGTTTGGTGCACCCCAAATGGGGATCTCTCTTTCCCACCCACACATTCTTGCATTGACATAGGCTAGCCTCCCACAACCAAATTAAGCCCCTCTCCCCTCCTGTACACACCTATACCATGCACAGAGGTATATAGATTTTAGCCAATTTGAATGCTGCTTCAAAGAGTCTGGAGAGACCAGCACTGACTGTTTCATGGAACTGGGAGAGGATAATTCTCCAGTTAACAATCTTCTCTACTTCCAGGTCATTTCATGATTGTTCTCTGCAGAATTTGCATTAGCTGCTCTGCTGTCAAGAGTGACTCACATCATGGGGCTTCCACCAGGAAGAGAGTATACTGTAGCCTAATCAAGCTCACTCTGAGGAACTGTTTCCTGATACTCAGCCTAAATTTTCCCCTTAAAATCACAGAATCATAGAAAATTAGGGTTAAAAGGGACCTCAGGAGGTCATCTTGTGCTCACTTTTATCCTGTCACCTTAATTACACTTCTTTGGTTAAGCCTAAACAGTAATTCTCCCCACTTGCCAGTTCAAGTATTTGCAGACAATTATCAGTTCATCCCTTTAGTCATATTTGGCCATTGTATAAGTGGTCTTCTTGACATCTTTCCTTATAAGTTAGTCCTTCTGGCCCCTTCACAGAATATGCCAGGGAATATTAGAGAATGAGGTCAGGTGTTGAAATGAGGGGATTTGATACACAAGATGGCACATAAGGTGAGCTGCTGGAGTGAGTGTGACACACACAACAGCAATTAAGTGAGACAGCAGGTCAGTCTGGCACCGTCCAGTGCCAGCATATAAACGCCAGGACACAGACACTTGGCACAGCCAATCCATTCTTCAGTAATGACCTACAGAGCCAGACTGGAGCCATCATTCTTGTGCCAGGATCTACCCCCTTGAACATGTTTATAGCAATGAGACAGTTCTTTACTGACAGACTGAAAAATCCTCCCCACCTGGTGGGCTCAGGTACAGCAACTGTCACTCCCTGCATCCTCCACTTGAAAAAAGTTCCATTTGTTTCAGAGCTTACAAGAAAGAAGACTAATCTTCATCTCTATACACTGGTCCCTGGGTGTTCTCTATCACAGAAAACAGTCTCTCACCACTCCCTGTCTCAGAGTGGAAATCAGATTAGGTTTAAAGCCAGTTCAGGAACTGTGCCTATGGACAGTGAAGAGTTTAAACATGACTTACATCAGTTTAGCTTAAAGTACTGCAAAACCTAGTAAACTAGGTTTAAGCCAAGTAGATAAAAAGGTGCTATTTTTGTGTGTAACCCATGCTCCAACCTCTTTTTTCCTCTCTCAGTCTTCCTCTTTATTTTTCATTTCACGCAGACCAGCAAGGTGTCAATTGAATAGCATGAATGTGAGGAGTCTCTCATCTTTTTTAAAAAGGATTTGCTTTCTGGTTTTCCCCCTTAATGACATCCACTTTGAACCAAACAGAAATTGAAAGGCTGAGATTTTCAAAGTTATGGGGATTTGGATTCCCAATATCCATTAACATCAGTGAAAAATGTGCATCTACACTCCTTAGGTGGCTTTCAATATGTTGGCCCAAATGTTTCTTTTAAGTTTTCCATCCACTGTTCTTTGCTCCTACTTCATGACGTTTCTTGATCCAGTCTCAGCCAACCCTGCTCTTCCTGCAGCTTGCTACATTGTTGTAAAGTTATGAAAAATAAACTTTGTTTAAAAAGACTTAGATTGGAAGGAATGTCTTGTATTAGTAAATCTCTTCCACCTTGAACCTAATGCCCATTCATCCCCCATGCAGTTCCCCTGAGGGGGAAATACAGAGAAGTCAGACTACAGGTAACATTACTTTATATAGCCAGCTGTCATCTGTTATCATAGTGCTGAAGTCCCAAGAGTTGCTTTATAAAGCACTACATTAATGGACACTGTCAAGCTATTTAGACTCTAAATGTGCATCTTGTACAAATAAAATGAAAAGTTTCATAAGAGATAATAGAGACAGGAGAGGTTTTTTAATTTTTTAAAAATAAAAATGACCGCAATGTTTCCTCCCTTCAGTGTGGGGAACCCAGAAAGGGCATTAGGACCAGAAAGATACAGAAAATGACCTGGGCTGGAAGGGAATGATCACAAAGCCTCCTTTCTACAGAAACATCACACCCATCACTCTACCACCTCCCCTATGCCTCATCCTTTATCGTCTCTCTCCTTCTGCCATTCTGCACCATTTTCCCTGTTGTTTCTTCCTTTCCTTCCTTCCCTTCTTTGTCTAATACTTTCTCCTCCTTTTCTTTTCTTCTTTTTTTTTTTTTTGGTTTAAACTTTGTCTACCCTCCCCTCCCCTCCCCTCTGGCTCTTATCCTGTCCCTTTGCCTCTCTTCCTTTCATTCCCCTCCCTTCTTCTGTCTCACTCTTATGCACTCCCTCCTCTCCATCTCTTCATTCATTCTCTGCATTCCCACTCCTACCTCTCCCCTTTCCCTCTGTTCCTCTCTCTCAGTTTAATGACCAGCAAGGAGCCAGCCATCAAGCCGCTGGATACAATATGTTTTCACACAACATTAGTGCTGTGCACCAGACCGTGCTGTGCCTGTGATTGTATGACAAGTCAGGGCCAATTCGTCTTACTGAAACCTTCCATCAGTAGCAGGCAGAAAGCTTTCAGAGCTTTAGGAACACAGCACAGCATCCACTGACCTTTCCGAAGGCTCAGCACTGCATCACATTTATACAGCTGTAGAGTCAGAAACATCCACTTGCACAGCTACACTGGGGCTAGCAGCAGTCACTGGCTACAAACATTTCTGAGGCAAGAATAAAATAAGTCAACCTGGCTCAAAATCCTTCACCAGATTTGACCGATCTTAATGCCAATTTCTTGTTTCCAGGCCTCCTCACTCCCTCCTTTCTGCAGCCTGAGATCTAGCCTGTCAAACTCATTCACACTCTCTGCTTCAGTCGTCTTGCCCAATAACTTACCTAGCTGTTCATTCCCTCCTGCCTGCCTTCTGACACGTACAAAGATGTGCAAACACATCCTCCCCCTTCCCAGACTCTGCCACTGGCTTCCCCAGTCAATTCAGGATGCAATCCAGACCCCTAGGCATGATTCTCATTTGCACTAAGGTGACTTTGTATTAGCAACACAAAAAAAGCTTAAAAGGAAAGAAGAAAAAATGTAAGACAAAGAATATAAAGAGTAATTAAGAAAAATAAATAAAGCATGCAAAAGAGTACATCTCATTTGTTCCCATATTCAGACACCTTGACACTTACAGAGCTGGGTTAAATGTTTTATGTAAATGAAAAATCAGGATCCTTGCCTTTAAAGCCCTCAGTGAACTTTACCAGCTTATCAGATGTGTCTTATCTCTCTCTTATCCTGAGTCCATATCCACTGCTTATCTAACACTAGCATCTTTTTTAGTCTTTCCCTCCTCTGTATCAAGGACTTCCTATCTCATTTCAAATCTCATTTGAAACCCTTTTTTCTCATATTATCTTATACCTTTTAGCATTTTTCACTTCTCTTATTACCATTTTCTTTAACTCTTGAAAGCAATGAGGATATACATTAGATGGAAGGAATCATGCAAATTAAAGCTGTACTGTAATGCAAAGGATAGCACGTTCAGGTCGTGTAGCTGCTTTAGTGGACCCATTCTGAAAAATGTAGATATCACCCTTTATGATCCTCATTTTCTTCATCTATCCAATGGTGACAAAACTTTCTGGCCTTAGAGGAGTTTGGAAGCAATTATTGTTAAAGCGCTTTTAATCCTCAAATGACAGGATAAATATATACTTTTACTATTGTCCTCCGTTGTACATCTTCCAAGGCAATAACATCCTTCCTGTGAAACTGCCCCAGAATTGCTAACAAAATCTAACAGAATCATTACATTTAATATCTCCATGGCAGTAAATACTTGTTTAACTGGGAACAGGAAAAAAGTGTTGATTTAACTCCACAAATGGAGAATAGGATTTGAAACCCTTGGGCATGTGTAGATGAAACAGAGGCCCTAAATTGAAACGGTGGGTTTTTAAAAACACCTCTTCAATTTAGGGTGAAGTAAACCCCTTTTTGGCTGGGGGGGTGGGAGGAGGGGGAGCTGTCAGTGGGCAGAGCGGTCTCTGGGCTGCAGGGTGGGGGCTGGTGCTTCCCTCCATGTCAGCGGCAGCCTTCCCCCAGTTGGCACCTGCCTACAGGCACCCGGCTCATGCAGTCCAAGGGGGCAGCAACCATGGAGGGAAGGACCGGGTTCCTGTGCAGCTCATGCAGGCAGGCAGGCAGGCTCTGCGGGAAGGGGAAAAAAATAGATCATGCTTATCACTTCTTTGGTGGAGCCTGCCAGGCTGCCTGCACGAGCTGCCTACACAGTCCTTGTGCCACACAGAGCCTGTTGCTTTGTTCCACAGCTGTAAGGCAGCAAACTAAAATTCCTCTGAGGTGTTTTAGTTTGCTGCACCCCAAAGTCATTTAAGGCACATCACACCGCCAATGTGCTATAGCAGCTGGAATTAATGTGCAATACACTGCCAACACATGCAAAGACCAACACCATTAAAGCGGTGTAAAAGCATTTAACCCGCTTTTAAAGTGCAGTGCACACATGCCCTTCATTTCTTCTACACATACCCCTTGATCCTACTTCCAATCAGTCGCAAAAGAAAATTTTCTAATGTCCAACAATACAGCTGTACCAGCATGATTTGGGATCAGAGTTGGTCAGAAATTTCCCCATGAAATGAAATTTCAACAGAAAATGCTAATTTGTTAAGCCCAAACTGTTATATCTAAATTGGGCGTGAAAAATCTTTGGTGAATCTGAGGCAAGATTCCAGGATCATAGAGTCATAGAGAAGTAGGGCTTGAAGGGACACCCAGAGGTCATCTAGTCCAACCCCCTGCCTGAGGCAGAATCAAAGCATTCAAACCATTCTATACAATCCATAAATCTAAACTCTACGTAAGACTACTATGACAGGGGACAACCACCCAGGCACAGTCATAGTACCGACCCATCCGCCTGTCTAAGGCAGTCTCGGCTGCCATGCCTTTCATGTAGAATAAAAAGGTGTTACAATAAGTGGGAGGCTGCCCATTTAAGACCCTGCTGCCTAGGGGTTTATATACAATTCTAACTTCACTTTATTGTGTCCTATGCCTGGCAGATGGCATCCTTGAATTACGCTATGCACCAGCTGGAAGCCAAGCAAACTCGGCTCCTTGCTAGGCCTCACACATTCATCCTTTCTCTCTGCCCCAGTGGGCCTCATTCACAGGACCCACTCTCACTGGGCCTCACATTCTGCCCACTCTCACTGGGCCCTTATTTGCTGCCCCACACTGGGCCACATTCAGCCTGCCCTGCTCCCTTGACCAGCTCCCATAGGCCATCAGGCTTGTCTACTCACACTCCTTGGCTGGCCAGCACACAGCCTCTCAGCCCCTCTTGCAACCCTCATCTGCACGGTGACTAGCCAATTTGCCATGCCCTGGGCAGAGTTTTGACCCAGACCACTCTCTAGGTAACTCACTCTCCTACCCACTGACTGATTAGGACCAACTGCTTGCCCACTCAGCCTCAGGCCTACTTGTGGCCTCAGAAGCCTGAGGACTTACCTTGGCCTATCTGCTTCCTACCTGGGGCCTCAACAAACGCCCTTCTCTCTGTGGCTCAACGTACTCACCCTGTGGGCACTCTGCCATTCTCTAGGCTTCTAGCCCCACACATTCCACTCCTTCACTGGGGTACATGCTCTGCCCCCTTGCTGCAGCCCACACTCCGTTCCTATACTGGGGTCTTGGGGTCTTACACCCCCACGAGCTCAGGTGCTTCTCCTCAGGTGTGCTGGCCCCACTACCTTTGGGGTCTTACCCCTCTACAGGATCAGGTGCTTCTCCCTGGGCGTGCCTGGCCCCACTACCCTCCAGTCTTAATGACCCACCGAAAGGGTGGGCTGGGGTTTTCAGGAAGGTTATCAGGAAGGTAACTGACCTGGAATTTCTGGGGGACTGTCCCACCACAGACAGTCTCATCAGACCACCCTTCCCCAGCAGGGTGCAGTTTTCAGTCTTACCCAAGACCAAGCAGGCCTGCCTGCCCTGGTCTTGTCTCTATTGGTCTATGTGTGGTTCCTGGGCTGCTTTCCCTCCTAGGCCTTTTATGGCAGCCTCCTTCTGCTGGCTGCCACCTTCATAGCAGCATGCACACTGACTAACCCCTACCCTCTTTCAGCTGTGATGTCCTCCCCCTCAAGAGGACCTTTGGCCCTGGCCGCATGTGCAGGCCACACAGGGTGCCAAATGGTTCTCCACAGCCCTGGCCTGCCCCTTGTGATGGGCATAATTGCCCTTTGGCCTTTTGACCCTGGTGACCTTACATTGACTAGTTGAGGGATCAGAGAGTTAGTCTATCAGCTGCTGCCCCCTCCGTGGACAACAGGGGTCCCCTTCTGGGACCCACTACATGGCCATCTCCCCTTGGGGTTGCTTAAAACCCTGCAGGTCGTAATGGAGCAGCTCTTCTCTCAACTAGGCTCACCTAAGCCCTAGGCCTAAGTAATTACCCCTGCCAGCTCTAATCAGGGGCTTGCCTCACTCCTTTGTAGGCTCATAAGCTGTTAGCCCCCCGCCTTTGTTAGGCTAGGACTTATTCTAACTAGGCCCCAGCCTTTTCCCTGGGGCTTGGGACCCCACTGGGCCTGTAGGAACCTCCTGCCATCCACAGAGTTCTTCCCTTACCTCCAAGCTCTTGTGAGCAGCAGGTCAGCCAGGTGTTGCCTTCTCAGCTGCTAGCAGAAGACTGCTCCTCCAGCCGTGAGAGCCTGGGTCTAAAACAGACACCTCATCAGGACTGGCCTGCACCTGCTGGCTACCTCCTCTCAGCCCATAAAGTGGCAAGCACCAAAGGTGTTCTGCCACACTATATCAACCCTGACATAACACAGACCTAATACCTTAACCTGCCATAGGTAAACCAGTGGAACCAGAGCAGCCAATGTCCTGCTTCTGTGAAATGTTATCAATATATGCTCAAGAGATCCTGGGTAAAGGGTCATGTCTCCACTACAGAGAAAGGCAAAAACCCCTATAATACGTACCAATTTGGCCATGGGGTAAAATTCCTATCAGACCCCAAATATGGCAATCAGTCTGACCCTGAATGAAGGGGCAAGACCTTCTAGCCAGGAACCTCCAGGTTTTGTCCCAGCAGGAACATTGGCACACCCCAGTTAAAGTCCTGAGCCTTTGTCAGCTGTAGCCAACACTCAATGCCTCTGAGGAAGGCTTAAAAATACCCTGACATATATAGCAGAATGGGGGACAGAAGCAACCAGCAAAAGTGTAGAAGTATGTGAAATACCTACAGTAGAATATAGGCATAGCTATGCCTAAATCATCCCTGACCAGTGGCTATCCAACCTCTTCCTGAACATGTCCAATGATGGAGAGTCCACAACTTCCCTACGCAGTCTATTCCACTGCCTCACTATTCTAACAGTAAAGAAGTTTTTCCAGATACCCAATCTAAACATATTTTGATGCGACTTCAAGCCATTGGTCCATCCTTCTCTCTGCAGCAAGAGAGAAAAGACACTTTCCCCCTTCTTTATGGCAGTCCTTCAAGTGTTTGAAAACTACTATCATGTCCCCTCTTCAGCACCTTTTTCACAGTCTGAACATGCCTAGCTCCTTCAGCCTCTCTTCACATGACTTGCCTTCCAAGCCCTTTATCATCTTCATTGGCTGCCTCTGGATCCTCTCTAACTTCTCAACATCCTTTTTAAAATGTGGAGCCCAGAACTGCACACAGTACTCCAGATGAAGCTCAACCAGTGCCAATTTGAGAAGCCTATCACCTCCCGTGTCTTGCACCTAATGCTTCTATGGATGAATCCCAACATCACATTCAACTTTTGTGCAGCTGCATCACACTGCAGATTCATAATGAGTCTGTGTACTCCCAAGTCCTTTTCCATAGTGCTGCCATCCAGCCAGGTGTCACCCATTTTATATATGTGTTTTTTATTATTCTCCCCTGCCCCAGTGTAGCACTTTGCATTTGTCGACATTGAACTTCATTCTGTTAGCTCTAGCCCAACTTTCCAATCTGTCAAAATCCTTATGAAGTACGCCTCCAACATGTTTGCAATCTTTCCCAGTTCTACCTTGTTCACAAACTTGCTTGAGAAACTTTCTATGCCAGCATTTAAATTGTTAATAAACATGTTGAACAGCATCAGACCCAGGATAAAACCTTGAAGGACTCCACTTGAAACCTCCTGCTATTCTGACATGGACCTGTTAATAATTACCCTTTGCTCATAGCTATTGGGCTAGTTATCTATCCATATCATATTAGTTTAATCCTGCCCATATTTCTCCAGTTTGTTTATGAGAAGGTCATGTGGGACCTTGTCAGAAACCTCACCGAAGTCCAGATATGCTATATCCACAGTATTCCTTTCATCTACCCAAGTAATTACTTTATCAAAGAAAGATATCAAGATTGTTTGACTCTGTGTTTTTCATAAATCCATGCTGGCTGTTTGTGATGAGCCTTTCCTCCTACTGATGCTTGCAAATGGCCTTCCTTAAGATATGCCCCATTAAGTTGCCAAGTATTGAAGTCGGGCTAATTGATCTGTAGTTCCCCAGGTCCTCCTTTTTGCCTTTTTTAAAGATGACCACTACATTGACCCTTTTCCAGTACTCTGAAACCAGGCCATCCCCCACGACTTCATGAAGATCATTGCCAAAGTCTCTGAGATTTCTGCCAGTTCCTCCAGTATCTGGGATGAAGTTCTGGTTCTTCTGACTTGAATTCATTCAAATCCATCTTTTTTGTAATCTCATCCCTCAACTTGCCCCCCTCCTGAACCAGATATTCCTTATTAGGTATCTGACTGCAGCTTTACTTTTCTGTGAAGACTGAGGCAAAGTAGTTGTTGAGTATATTCAGCTTCTTTGCATCTTCAGATAGGAGTTCCCCCTGACTTGTTAACAGAGTCCCTTGGTCCTTCTTTTCTGGTCAACTTACTTACCTAGTCTATGTTCCCATGACACCATGCTTATTAATTCCTAGAGTTGAATGAAATCTGCCCTTTTGAAATCTAGCATCCTAATTTTGCTGACCTTGTGCTTTCCGTTTCGAGATCTGGAATTCTATCATATTGTGATCTCTTCCTCTCAAGTTCCCCTTCACCTTCACATTTCCACCAGTATTTCCCTATTGGTCAGAACAAGATCCAAGATAGATGATTCCCTAGTTGTATCTTCCACTTTCTGAAACAGAAAGCTGTCCTCTACACAAGTTAGGAATCAGCTTGATGTTTTATTTTTGGCTGGATTGTTCTTCCAGCAGATGTCCAAAAAATTGAAGTCTTCCATTGTACCATTCCATAGCTTTTGGATTGATATGTCACCTCCTTGTGGAGTGCCTCATTCATCTCCTGCTCCTAGTTTGGTGGGCTATAATAAATCCCCACCATTATATCATTGCTGCAACTTTCACCTTTCATCTTTACTCAAATGCATTCTGCTTTGTTGTTTTCTTGCTCCTGAACCAGGGAACAAGCACATGTGTTTCTGACATACAAGGCAATACCACCACCTTTTCTCCCAACCCTGTCATTCCAAAACAGAGTGTAACTTTGATGCTGACATTCCAGAGCTGTCCTACTAGGTCTCTGCAATGCAAATCAGATCTTGGTTCTTCTCACAGGCTGCAGCTTCCAGCTCATCTTGCTAATTCCCCATACTTCTCGCATTTGAATACATGCATTGGACATATTTTACATTTTGACCCACTCGCTTCCCTTCTGCACCACTTGTTGCAGTCCAGTTAAGTTACTTTGAGTCCCTTCCCCTCTGGACTATGGGCATTTCTACACATGTAAGCACCACAGTGCCGGCTGCTTTGAAAAGTGGCAGGGACTACAACACATGCAGTTGTGGTGAAATACGCATCAGCATGGCAAAAATGGTGGCGGTCTGCTTTTGAACAAAACCACCTCGAAGGTGTTTTTGTTCAAAAGCACACTGCCACCCTTTTCTCCATAATGACACACAGTTTGCCATTTATACAACTGAAAGCAACACAGCAGTGTGCATCAGATTGCGTGCAAAGCAAACTTGATTAGTTGAGCCTGCTCCAATGGGACAGATCTCCAGAATGTTGCAGCAGCAAAAAGTATGTGTATAAACGCCCTGATGTGATCTATTGCTGGAGGGTTTCAATCATAGGCAGATGGAGAAAAAATTATTTGAGGGGGCTGAGCATGTGTGCATGTGCGAACACACTCCCCCCAGCAGGTAAATCTAAGGGGGAAAGGGTGGGGGGAAGGGAAAGGGCCATGGCGGGGGCGGAGGGGCAGATCAAGGCCCCAGCAGTGAATGACGGAGCAGGGCACAGGCAGGAGCAGGGACTGGGGTGATTGGGGTCCCACCTGGGCCGGATAGTGGGACAAGTAGAGGCCAGGTGGCACATGCCCCCCCCATTTCTGTGTGGGTCAGAGATGGCTGTCACGACAGCGGCTGCAGGTAGTCGTTGACCCTTGGTTGGTACTGGCCACTGCCCCTCCCCCCACTGCCAGCAGCATCTGCAGGAGTTCCCCCGCTTACCACTGCCATGGTCCCACTGCTCCTGGTGCCACCACCACGCTCCTGCCGCCGCCATGCCTTCCCAGCCACCAGGGGCACAAGTCATTCATGCTCCTGCCTGTGCCCTGCTCCCTTCTTCACCACTAGGGCTTTGATCTGCCCTCCCACATGGCAGTGAGGGAGAGAGTGAGGCAGGGGCAGGCTCTCCACAGCTGTAGTGGGATGCAGGACAAAGCTGTGAGTGGCTCATCCAGGGGGTGTGGGGAGGAGGTGGTGGCTTCTGCCACTGCACACACCCCAGGAGGGCATGGGCAATGTGTGCCCTGGATCTGTGTGTGGGGCAAGGGCAGGATGCTGCTGGGTCTGGGGCAGCACTGGGCAGGAGGAGCTGGGCCAGGCTGCACTTGGGCAGGCAGTGGTGGTGCTGAGGGGAGGGGTCAGGGGGGCTATGGTAATTTATGGGGTGGCTACAGCCCCCTTGCCCCTGTAACCCACTCCCAGCACCACTGCTGCCTGCCCCAAGCGTAGCCTGGCCCAGCCCTCCACCAGGAAGAGCCTGGTGCCATCCCAGCTCGCAGTGGTATCTCACCCTCACCCCATGCTTCCTGGGGGTACATGCCCCCCATGCCTCCTGGGGTGCACATAGCAGCAGAAGCTGCGCCCCTGCCCCCAGACAAGCCACTCACAGCTTCATCCCACCCCGGTTGTGCAGCGCCTACCCCTGGCCCAGCCACAGCCTTAGACCCACTCCCTCCCTCACTGCTGCGTGCGCATTCCTCCCCACCCCTGCTGCAGCCACTGGAAGCCCATGGCCGGGCTTCCTTGCAGCCCTACCGCTGCTCCATGTTTGTTGGACCTAAGACCCATTAGCCTCCCCCACCCCCAACTTCTGCTGCCTATGGGTTCAATCGCCATCCCCTGTGGAACCTAGTTCAAAGCCTTCCTTATTAGGTTGGCCAGATTAAAGATGCTCTTCCCTGTTCTCATCAGATGGATCCCATCTCTTGATAGGGCCATTTAGTCCTCAAATAATCTACCTGACAGGTATCCCCTGAAGCCAAGGCCCCCAAAAGGAGCTGATCCCCAGACCTGATACAGTCCACCCTGTAGCCAGGAATCCTGGAAATTCTAGGTCTCTGGCCCTGGCACAAGCTGCTGGTAGGTCTTCCTGGGAACCAAGGATCCTGGAACCACGGGGTCCCCAGCCCTAGGTCAGTTGGCCCCCTGCCATGGTGTCGAGCACATCTGCCAAGCAGGCAAATCTGGACCTTGAAACCTAGGATTCAGGGTTCAGCAGCTCTGGGGTAGACAGCCAGACCAGAGCTTCCAAGTTCTCTCCGACAGAGCCAGGAACCTGAAAACCCTGGAAATTCAAGCTCCAGCAGGGACTCAGACCCTTGCTCTACAACAAAGAGCCTGAAAGCCCTGCAGAATCCCAGCTGGAGCCAGAGTTGTCAGAGCCATAAGGCTCCCTGATCTGGGGTTGGGCTTCAAAGACTGGAAGTCCTGGGACACAATCCTGAGGTCTGTGACTCCAGAAGGATGCACAATGCAGGGCCTTGCAGAAGCCCACAAGGTGATCAGTGAAAGTGATAGTCTTGCCAATTTCACTGCTGCTATTAAAGTCTTGCTTCCATGTTTTTAAAAGAAATGTTGCCAAAAAATCCTATCCTTCATGAAATTTAAAAACTTTTTGGTTTTAGTCTGTGCTGGACTACCAAATTTTGGGGAAAACAAAAAATAATAAAAAAAACAAGAACCCTACACTTCCCAGCAATAATAAGCCCTGCTTTGGCCAGTTCTACCTATGATGCTGTCAGACCACAAAAATTAAATTGTGTCATGCCTGATCAACATTTGAATAGGAAACCTTCAAAGAAGTTCAACATGTTTTAAGAAATGTTGGCAATGTGGTAGTGTTCCTCTTTCTCAAGGAGTATTGAACCACATCTCTAAACTTCTAGGATTCTATGTTCAGAAATTCTGGCCAGACAGCCAAGAAACACCCCAGGACAACTATTGTCAAGAAAATCAGTGTTACTTTCGGTACTCTACTCAAATTGTTGATACAGTTCCATTCAGAAACAACAGTCACCTCTAAGCCTAACTTTCCAGAAACTTTGTGTGTGCAAGTGTACCAATATGTGTGTTTGTATACATATACCTACATATGCTCACCTATCCACACATATGTCATACATGCATACATAGTATATACACATATAGATACCCACAGACATATATTCATATATACACATATAGACCCACAGACCTGTATAGACACTCTGGACCAGACAATCATTCTGCATGAATCACAGTATTCCATCATTTCCAATAAAACTGTGTTGATTTATACCCACTGAGACTGTGGCTGTGATGTAGTAAATGGCATAGGACCCTACAGAACAAAAAGTGCTATAGCAGAGTGTAACAGGGAACCTCAGCCCTGTTAGCTACAGGAGAAGATCAAGAGAAGAGTAAGGGTCCCAGGGTAGCAAGACTTTGTGGCCTGTAGGGGCAAACTACTGCAGCCTCCAGAACCAGCAGGAACCCAAACCTCAACACCTGGAACTGCTAAGCAACTGAAGAAAATTGCAGGGTAGGGGAATCCAAACAGCTTGTTAGGCTGAACAGGAACCCCTGGACACATCGCCAAGGGAAGCAGTCAGGTGACTGGAAGGGGCAGGGTTTGGCTGCATATAAGCCCTGTCTCTGGGCTGGGGTTGCTGGTGTATGTCTACAGGGGAAAGAGCAGAAGATGGAACTGGCTATCAAGGAAAAGGCGGTACCCTGGGACTGGGGAAATTAATTTGATTCTCTATGACTGTGACCATTGTTATAGTCCTGAGGGGATTTGGGGATCAGCTGTAACCATATGATTAGCCTTTTGTGTTCCAGTTACCTTTCTGGTATTTGAGCCAGGGGTGCTCTATATTTTGAAACCATCTTTAGTCAGGGATGTGTGGGACTGAGGCCCAGGAAGCCAGGGGCTGAGGCATTAGAGCTGGGCTGAGGGGGCTCAGCTAGATAAAAATGGCTGAAGCCTGGACTAGGGTTCTGAGCCCAAAGGGGCCAAGACCCTCCCAATATCAGTTGAAGCCCAGAAGTCCCCTCCAAGTGGCAACTGAGCGTCATCTACCAGGCATGGGCATGGCCGTGGAGGCAGCTGGAAGCCACAATACAGCCCTTAAGGCACAACTAGTGCCTTCTTAAAGGGAAGTACACCCTGTGGAGTTTAGGCAGAGTAGCCTTGAGGATTGGGTACAGGGGAATAACCACCAGGACTAGACCAAAAGGAAAAACCACCAAAGAAGAGGTTGCTCCAGCTTCTGGAGGCAGCCTTCTCTTAAATATACATTAAGATCAAGTCATAACAGGCAAGAGATGATGGTGTAGAAAGCCAGGGAGCACTGGCGGACAAGTCCAATCACAAAGAAGTATCAGATACAGGATACTCAGCCTGTTCCACAGAGTAGATTTCATAAACATTAGGGCTGGAAGGGACCTTGTGAGATCATTGGGTCCAGCCCTCTGCCCAAAGGGCAGGAAGTCAGCTGAGGTCAAATGACCCCAGCAAGATAATTCCCCAAAAGTATACTAGTAGCATTATTGGTGGAGGTGAGGATCTAGTGTCAAAACTACCCAGTTCCCACTTGAGACAGAGTCAGACAATTTTCTGTTTTAAAATATATACCTATGAAAGAAAGATGCTTTCAGTTATTCCACAATGAAGATGGAAATGGAGCTACAATCATCTTCCCACCACTCTCCAAAAGCTTGGAGGTTCCTTTTGGATTAGCAGCCAGATCTTCCTGATTTGGAAAACTGAAATTGTATGACAAGATTTCCTTGCAAACATAATATTTCTGCTTCCAATGGGACCAGAAATGCAATAATTTCCAAGCATTGTTTCAATCCTTTGACTTCTGTTACACTGAAAAACACAAATGTAGCCAAAAATAAAAGAGCCTTGAGGGAAAGGAAATACAATGCTTGATATCTGGGGGGAGAGCTCAGGATAATTCCAGCATCTATCCAGCCTGGGTCTGCCCCACTGTTATACAGAAAATCCCACAGCCAGATACCCACCAACGAAGCCCATGTTAGCAGGTTTTGCCCTAGTCTACTGAGGTAGAAAAAATGATGATATCCAGCTTTAAACTGAGGTTGGTGGCAGTCTCCAACTTCCACCTCAATAAGCCTGAAATGCCCATTTCACCAGGGTCTCCAAAAGCTCACTTTTATGCAATTTGCTACTCTTTTGTAACATTTTTCACCCTCGGAGTTGCCTCTGCACTTTCCAGTTCCAGCCCAGGGACCAGATCCAAAGACTGGTGAAGACACTAGAACTTTTCTCATTGACTGTAACAAAATTTGGATCAGGTCCCAGATGAACTGAAATAATTACAAGGAAAAGCTTCCATGACATTCCAGCCCAACAGAAAGCTAGAAATGTTGACAATCCCAAGAAGAAAGATTATTATTTTAAAAAAACTAAATATAATCTGTCTTCTCACTGCCCACCACTGTGCTTGCTCTCCGGCACCATCCCCTGCTATCCTGCTGCAAATGCTCCTGGCAGAAACAAAAGCCTTCCTTTCATTTCCATGTTCGCAGGCCATTGTACACCCACAGCAAACTGCTCAGAAATAAAGTGTCATCTGTTTCTAAATGCCCATGAGGGGTCTGGCTCCATGTGGCCCTGCACTTCATATGGTCATTTATGCTGGTGCAAATGTGGTGTAATACATCACCATTCTGGTTTAGCAGCTTTTCATGTTCACTTTGCACTGGTATAAAAGCCTGCCTAAGATGCAGGGTAACAAAACATCAGGCTCTGTAACTATAACCATAGTGCATACGCAGTCATCTACTTCCTTATGTCATCTGCCCTGTGGGGGAAGAGCAGCTGGAAATAACAAGACATATGTCTCTCATTACCTAGCCATCACTCTAACCCCTTTGCTTGTATGTTGTTAGCTGATCCTCTCCTTCCACCTGTTTTTTTACTCTAGGAGCTGGTAAGTTCTCTGGGGCAGAGGATCTCCTTTCTGCATGTCTGGGGTACAGCATGGCCACCCTACTAGCTGGGGTCTGTGCACCCTACCAAGATAAAAATAACTGATAGTTGTTGAAACAATTACAGTTTTTATTCACATAGATCTCATCTTTCCTAAAAATTAGTGATCAAAACCAGGGTGCATGTCTTAAATGAGGAAATTTGATTCTGAACTGTTTAGTTCAATTGGAAAGTCTTTTTTTCTTCATTCTGCCTTCCCAAAACAAGGTTCATGTTTTATTTGGGTGTGTCTGGTATGTAAGTATATATGGTCTTTGTCCCTTCCCCTCCAATGGAAGTCAGGGACTACACAGGCAAGGACTTCCTTCCCATCTCACCCTGGCAGAAGGATAGCACACAATGGGAGGCTGGCTGGTTTGGAAAGTGTGCACTGCCAAAATGCACCCAGACTTGGGCCTTTAGATAAAGGACTTGCTTCTCTGGGGCTGTCAGTTCCACACCCTCACCAATGCTAAATTTCACTTCAAAAAAAAGGAAAAGAAGCAATAGCGTAAAGGAAAAAATGAAAAAATATATATTCCAGCAGTTTCATATTAGGGAGAGAATGAGCAATTTGGCAGCTGCACAAGCACCCCAAGGGAAGTGCTCTAGAGTGAGTTACTGTATATAAGACATCTGTAGGGAAACAAGCTGCCTGATGCAGGGGAATGGACTAGATGGGCCCAGAGCCATGAAAATATGAACCAAACAGCCGCACCCATCACTAGCTATTATTATTTACAGAATTCACTGGTGTTTCTCACTCCTTTTCTACATTAAATTGGTGCTACCTGTATCTTCTGGATTTTTAATTGTTTCTCCAGCCTACTTGAATTCTGGGGCTTTTCTATGCTAGGGCTGGGCTAACCTATAGACCTAACAGTCCAAGCTAAGAGTAAAGTGAAGCATGGAGGCTAGAGCCCACTGGCACCTCCCAGCACCACACTAAGCCAGCTACACAACTTCTAGTCTGGGAACCAAGCCCATACACACTACCTCTCAGATCAAAGGTAGTGTAGCTGCTTCAGTGTAGCACTGGCATTGTATTAGGGTGGGATTTGTCATGAATAAGGCTGACAAAACTTTAGTAGCTTTAGGTGAGGTGCATACAGCAGGGAATGTATCTGGCAGGGCCCCATTCTAATATTATAAAAGCCTTTGTCTGTCTGTTTGTCCATAACGCTTGATTTGCACTCTGACTGGCTGTCTCGGCAGGCTCCTTGAAAGCAGAGGGGGATGATGGGGACTGGAGCACTGCCATAACAGAATGGACAAACTGGGGGAGGTAAAGCCATCAATGCTGGCCTTGCCCCCCTAGGTCTGCTCCTTGGAGCCAGTGGTGCCTCCCCACCAACAACCACCTGCAGGGAGGGGAGTAGGAAAGGGAGAGGGGGTTACCAGTGGCAGCACCTTGCTGCAGCCATGGCTGCCTAAACCACCATGACCACAGCCATGGTTGCAGGCCCCGGCCCCAACCCTGGCCTGAAACAGTGGGGTGAAAGCAAGGAATGGCCCTGGTCCCAGCCCTGGCCATGGCCTGAAGCAGTGAGGGGAAGGTGGGGAGAAGTCCCCTCTCCAGTTCCAGCTCCAGCTCCAGCCATGGCAGGTGGTGGGGATGGGATGCAGGCTTCTGCCCGCCCCATCCTGCCCCTCCCAGCGAAAAGTCAGGGTCTGAGGGTGGGTTGATCCTGTCCACCCTCAACTGGCAGTGGCACACCACTGGCACTTCCGGGTCCGTGGAATCGACTGTGAGGGGACCTCTTCTTCTGGTGCACTCCCCAACCAGTGCTTTTGCGGGGGGGGCTCCAGCACTCTCATCTGCCCCTCAAGAACACTGCTATCAGGGGGTGCACCTGCACTCTCAGGGGGTGCACATGCACCCCCTTTCATCCCCTGTGCATCGCCACTGTTGATAGGCAATTTGCTAGTTCTTATATAATAAAGGGCTTAGTCTGTCTGTCTGTCCATAATGCACTTGGGGCACTCTGATTGGTTAGTGACAGGTTGGTGTGGGGCAAGGCCACCAGTACTGGAGGCAATGGCAGCACAGGAGAACATAGAGGACGGCATGGCAATCTTTCCTCCCCACCACTCCTGGGAGGTGGCAGCAGCATGGGGTAGTGGGTGGCAGTGTTCCCCTGCCTCGTCATTCTTGGTGGGCAATTCACTAGTACAATATAAAAACCTAATCATAGCACAGGCTACGGAGGATAGCCTTTGCACAGCCTTGCTCTCTTCACCCCAGCCAATGACGCCATCCCAAAGCCAAGGAATTCAGCTGCTTCTGCTTCAAAGTGAAGAGGAAAAGCTTCCTTCTGCCCTTCTGACCCATCTTTATTGTGGTCCTTCTTCATATAATCTCTCTTTCTTTTCGCCTTCATTCTCTAAGAAAGAGAATCCCTTCTATCAATTTCCAGAAACTAAGGACCAGCCTCCTCCATCACTCCTGCCAGAGGTAGCAGAGAGGATTTCCCCTTGTCCCTAGCGTCCCCTGGAGGCGCACTCAGATGCACTGATAGGACATGATGTAGCATACTTCTCATAAGGGTAAAAGTACAAAGCAATGATAATAATACATCTCTCTCAAAATCTGGTGTCTTGACAGCACCAAGCATCAGTCACAGCAGCAAGAACTGTCCTCTTGGGACACTAGTCCAGGTGGTGCTCAATGTATAAGAGAGAGGCAGTACAGAGATTGCAGGAGCAACCAGAATCAGGATTCAGCAGATATAATGAGAACAAAAAGATGGATGTGGCACAGCAGTTCAGCTAAAGTGAATACAGGCAAATATGACCAGGTGCTTGCCTGGTTGTGGCTGCCTATATTAATGGAGGATTGTATATGTACACAACCCTCTATTAAGATACAAACATGTCCACCTAGGGCCACATATTAAGTAGAAAAGAGGGAGGAAAAGGATAAATATGCCAAATGGTGTACATAGAGGACACCTGGTCTCCAGGAGTGAGATAGTGTATGACAAAGCTCACCAGCTTCAGTTTCTGAAGAGCAAAAGAAAAAAAAACTGCAAATAGCAGACAAAGAATAGCAAGGACCAAAAAGCCTGGAAAAGATTCACCAGCAACAATGGGTAGAGAAAGCAGTGCCAGACAAACAGCCTGAGTACAGTATGTCACCTCCTTGGCTCACACACACACATGCACTAGAAAACTGTGAAGGCAACATGGCACCTGTCCTACATTTTAATGTATTGAGCTAATATCAGTATGTATGAATGCAACTCACACTGGGTGTGTCTACACGAGATGTTTTATTGCACATTAGTCTAATCTACTGTGCAGTAAAGCATCACTGTCTACACATGCGCAGAAATTACTGTACAGTAGATTAGTCTAATGCTCCAATTTCTAATGCCTGTACAAACAGGTACTAGAAATCAGCTCATTAACTAATGTGCCAAAGCTCATGTATAGACACTAACTGGGGAGAAAATTGTTCCCAGCCAGCCTAGGGAGCAGGGGGCCATAGCGGGTAGGGAGAGCTGTCCCAACTCAGTGGGATGTTGCCTGCCAGACACATGGAGATGGGGACCAATGGCTGGCAGGCAGCTTTCTGATAGCTAGGACAGCCCTTCCTGCCCTGGAGATCATGAACAGCCCCACACCCCCTGCCAATCTGGGGTTGGCACCCAGGGGAGCCTGGAGCTCCCTCTGACTACTAAAGAGGGGCAGAGCAAGACAGGAGAAGCCCTAGATGGAACTGCTCCTGTCAGGGGTAAATTTTTTTCCTGATAGGTGCACATTCAGATGTATGTGGAGGTGCAGATTAATGCACCTGAATTTTTTGTGCAGAAAATTCAAACACATTAATTGCATGTGTAGACACACCCACTGAGTCTATGGGTACTGTGAACCCACAGCTAATGAGGTAATAGCTTGATATGCCAGCTATTCCTTAAAGAAATGGCATTTTCTTTCCCTGTCATACTTTGCCTTGCCTGCACGGAAGGACATTCACTTCCCATGCAGGCACTCAGTATAGGCATCCTGTGCTTTTTTTTTGTTGGTTTTCCACAGGCAGGCTAGAGTGCTCATTAGGATGGAGCCAGTGCTGCCGACGCTCTTCCATCACATGCTGACTTCTACTCCAGGTGTAATTTATACAACTGCACGCTGGTGAATAATAACTTGGGCTGCTTGCCATTTGTGTGCAAGAGAGAAAGGAAAGAAAGGGGCAGAAGAAGGAGAGAGAGATGGAGAGTGCGCAGGGGACTGAGAATAGAGTCGGCCGTAGGGGTGGGTAACATAAGCAACAACCCAGGGTGCCATGGTCAGGGGAGCATCAAATACACACACATGTGAAGCAGCCCAAGATCACAGCAACCCTCTCCCCCTACCCTGCCGCACCTTGCCCCAGCCAATCCCCACCCCAGACAGAAGGAATGGTGTCCAGCCTAACCTGCCCCCAGCCTCCAGCCATTGCTCAAGAGTAGCCGGGCAAGGTAGTGTGGGCAGCGCCTGCCCATCTGCCTGGTACACCCTGCCATTCTGCCAAACTGCATCCCACACCCCTGCCTGCCTACCTGTGTCTACTCCACAGCAATGCAACTAACTTAGGGGGAGACTTAAGGGCGGTGCCAGGGGAAAGTGCTGTGGAGGGAGGGCACCAAAATACAAGTTCAGCCAGGATGCCATTTCTCTAAGGCCATCTCTGACTTAGAGATAGGAAGAAAAATGAAGTGAGAGGGACAAAGGAAAGAGGATGGAAAGAAGAGAGAGCAAGGAGAGTTACTTCACAAATGTTTGCAGAAGTCTCCCAACATTGAAAGCAAATTATGCATGAAAACCAATGTCAGGAATCTGGTGCCCAGAACCTATTGCCACTAAATATTTAATCTGATTGGCAGGGAACCATTAAAGGATCAGAGTCTGGATTAGAGGCTTCTGGAGAGCAACAGGTCAAGTAAATACATCAGCGCACAGTGATTTACCTTGGGACCAGTCATCCTTTCCAACACACAGCTGCCATCAGGAATACAATGTGCAAAGGGTACCAAAGGGAAGAGAAAAGAGTCCAGGGAACCCCCAGTACATATGCCTCTGCTCCCACTGTGAGCTAGAAGAAGTGAAGGGGGTTGGGTATGTATAGAGATTGGACATGTGAGGTATATACTGTGTTGTGTATAAAGGACATGTTGTTGGAAAAATCCCATGCAAAGCATCCTACCTTTATGAATGCTGCAAAGATACAGAAATTGTGTAAAATTCAAGAAGCTTCCAACAGCTCTAACTGCTTGATTGTTCACAACCCAGAAGTAAGTCTCTGGGTAGGCAACAGACACCTAGGAATAGCTAACAGCCTGCAATGTATGCAGCAACTTATGCTGTCACATGCATATGCATCCTAATCCAGTGAAGAAGGAGCCCAGCAAGGATTAGAGAGCACCAAGCCATGCGTACACATACAGTACTAGCAGCTCCTTGGAGTGAAGAAAGTACAACCTACAAGTAGAGGATAGGAGGACCTAGTAGCAGCAGAAATTTGTACATTTTCACATTTGTTTTTGCTCCCACTTCTCAGTATATATCCATCAAGAAATGGTTGAGGCCGGTGTTAGCCATGGTGTTCAGATCTGGCTTCTGGGATATATTGGTGTTCAAAAGCAGTACTTACCATGCACGCTACTTAACAGAGCAACATGAAGAAGGGAAATTCAACCAAGTGAAGGATTTCACCTATTTCAATACATGGCTTTGTTTCAAATTTGAATGAAATCAAGCACTTCAAAACTATCCACAAAGTAAAATTAAAAAAAAAAAAATCTGGGGTTGATCGAATATATTTTGGACTATATAAGGCAATATATTGTGATTATGTTATAATACTGGAATTTTGTAATGTTGATTTCAAAATCAAAATGAAACCCTTTGTTTTGAAAAGGTCAAAACAGGATATTTCAACGTCAGAATTTTTATATTCCAAAATCTTTCAGAACAAGATTCTGGTGAAATCAATCCAATTGTATTAAGCTGTCCAATTCTGATGGAACTAACTACTTATTCTAGAGGCATACAGCTCCACCAAAATTCCTCCAGATACATCTACTACTTAACACAGCAGCACTGGAACCTTCATTGCTTGTCTCAATGCTGCTGCAGATGCTCCCCTTTCTGTTGCATGCCATTGATCTTCGTGACCAAGGCTGGTTATTCTGGGCTACTGATCTAAGTCTTGACCATTCTTACACTTCAATGAAACCCTAATTCATTTTCTAGGCGCTCCATCATTTTTTTCTTCTTTGTTCACATTTTGCTTTTAACCACCACTCCCACCATTGGCCATGCATATGTCTTGGTTGGAAGACTGGAGAAGAGTGGCAAAATACTAGGGTGTGCATAGTTGTGGTGAATTGCATACTTCTTCTTTGTGTACATTTGTGCACATAAATGAAGAGGGGCAGAAAGTGCTAATGTCAGAACTGAAGCTTCATTAGAGTCCCTTAAAACCCTGTCAGTTCCTCAAGTCAGAAGACAATTGGAGCACTTTAGCTACAGTTCCAAAACCCCAGTATACTCCTAATACATAGGATATATTCTCAAGTATAAACTTATCTTTGCATGGAGAAACTTCCATTCACTTCCCTATTGCTAGCTGATTCATGGCAAAAACTAAGGTCCCAATCCTGCAAGCAGAAATCTTATAGGATTGTGGCCCCACTAATAAACTTGTATTCAGCAGCCTGGATCACCCACCACATTCCCACTTCTTCATTTCTAGCTGTTTCCTTGGACTTCCCCATCTGTTTTGGGAGTTGATCTCAACTGAACACAGTTTGTGAAGTATTTGTGTAATTCTCTGTGTAATTCTTTATCTATTTTGTTTTAGTAAATGACAAATTGGTAAAGAGCACTGGAATTACAGCTCTGGAAGTCAAAATGATTAATCCACAAACCCAAATAAACAGCAAACAATTTTATCTCATTACTATAGGAACTTCAATCCAAAAATCTCCAAGCACTTTACAAGAATTAATGACTGTTTAGCTATACAGTGCATCTAGGCAATAAATGTATGTCATGTCTCCTTGGAGATGCATAGATAAGATCACAGGCAAAGCCAGGTACAAAACATGGATGTCTCAAGTCCTAATCACACACCGTCATTATAAGACTATCCTTTTCCTCATAGCAGACAATGTTAATTTCCCACTTCCATTAGGTGCCTCAGCACTAAGCTTAACCTCCCCCCGCACCACACTTACAGGATAAAAATGAAGTTCAGTCTCCTTGATCTTGGATTTTCCACTTAGTTTATTAAAACTGCCAAGAAAACAGCCCATGCCACCGTAGTAGCAGCTTGTACCTGCTCACTAAGTACTGGACTGAAACCTCTAATTAATGTCTCACAGATTTTCAACCAGCTCTCAGATGACAACAATCTCTGGTTACTCTTTTCATAAGGCAGCCATCAACCTAGATAAATTGGACCCATCAGACCAACATAGAAAAACTGCCCATGAAACTCTGTGGGCACATTTTTGTCCTCATTTCCCCATTTTGCTTGCTATTCCCCCTATCCTTAATCTTACAAGCAGCTGAAAAAGTGTATATGAATATCTCCCAATACAGAGCAATCCCTTCATTTCTGAGAATGGGATTTCCTTGAAAGATTTGCAGGGTTTTCTAAACTTGGCTAGGACACAAATACTAGAAGAACATCCTTTTCTTTATGCATTTCCTTTGTGCTATTCAAACCTGGGAAGAACAGTGCACAGGGAATTTTTTTTTAAACCTAGCTGAACCATTTCATACCTCAAAAAAAGGTTCATCTTTAAATTAAAGGGTAAAAGTCTAAACTAATCCTTGTTCTGCTAGAACCTGTTCACCACTGCATTTCTCATAATAAGGTTGGATTAAACCAACCTTCTGTTTCTCCAGAAGCCATTTATACAGATTCACAGTCAAGCGGGAATTTATTCCCTGTATAATTACAGCTTCTGCAAAATGAGCTCAAAAGAAACAACCTTCAGGCAAAAAGCAACAAGGCACTAAGTGGTCTGCAGCCTGAAGAGTCATTTAAAGGCAATAGAATCATTTGAGGTTAAGCTCTGAGGCAGGCTAGCTGGTTCATCTCTCTTCATTGTTACAGGACTGGTATCTTCACTCATATGCTCTCTTTCCTTCATGGGTGTCTAATCTCAGTATCATGGCAATTTCCCAACACAACTTCAGCAGCTTCTGGTGTCACCCAACACTTAACAGTGAACCTGATTTTCTCTGCCTCAGCTTGGGGCACCTTTGCTGCCTAATCTGCTCTTAGTGACTAAAGAGAAAAATTGGCTTCCGTCTTCCTTCTATAACAGCCCTTCGTGCATTTGCCAACAGTTCAGTTTCCACCCACGGTTGCCTCTTCTCTAGACTGAACATGCCTGGTTGTCTTACCCTTCCTGTACAAGACTCATTGTCTAAATGCTTCCATCACTTTCACGGCTCACTCTGCCAAACTCCCTCCAGTCTGTGACTGTCTTTGACAAAATGCGATGAACGTGATTCCCTTTAGCTTAGCCAGAAAAGAGGAGAAACGAACCATAGGATCATACAAATCAGAGTGAAGAAAATCCTGTTAGGACACTCTCCCTTCCTTCCACTTCTCTCCTGGCCAATTCAGGGCTGATCCATATCCAATCTTCAGTGATCTGATGATGAAGTTCCCACCATTTCCCTTTGGACACTGTTCTGCTACCAGGCACATTGGACTATTAGGAAATGTGCTCCCACATTCAGATCACCCTGTCCCTTTGGGCAGTTTTATACTGTTACCTTCATCACACTCAAGTCAATTCTTCTCAGGTTCTTTTAAAATGCCAAATGCAGTGGTAGCTGGGCATCTAACCAAAAAGCTCTGGAACTGCTCTAAATAGCCCCTTTTCTTCCTTGGTGTTTGCATTCTTAAAACACACACTTTTAGGCAGTCATCATGTCTCCCTTTTAATTGTCATTTGGCCAAGCTAAACGTAATTAGTTATTTTAATCTTTCCTCTCAGATCAATCCCTCCAGTGCCTTAATCATTTTTGTTGCTCCACTGAATTCATTCTAATTTGCTGCCATCTTTGGGGCACAGAGTTCTCTAGAAATGAAAGTAATAATCTAGGTGCAGTCATAGCAGTCATGTGTATAAAGTAAGACTATCATTTCCCCATTCCTTTCCTGCAGCTCAGAGTCATGCTGGCTGCTTTATTGCCACATTGTACTGCAAGTTCCTATCTCATTTGTTGTCCATTACCACTCTTTTGTCATTTTTATCATTACTGATTTCCAGCGGACTACTTCTCATTGCATGTTTGCTTTCCATCTGAGTGCATCCTGACTTTTAACTCCTACTTGTCAATTTATTATCCACTCTGCTAATCCCCAAATCCTATTCAGAGGTATAACTGCTTAGCTAGTTAGATATCTCAAATCTCTTTGATTAATGATGGCTATACTACTGCAAAGCAGAAGACAAGGGGCTTGTCATCACAGCAGAGCCAACTGTGCACCCTTGTTGTGAAGAAGACTAACAGCAAACCCGGCTGCATTAGTGGGAGTATTGCCAGCAGATGGAGGGAAGTGATTCTTCCCCTCTATTTGGCATTGGTGAGATCACATCTGGAGTACTATGTCCAGTTTTGGGGGCCCCACTACAGAAACGATGTGGACAAATTAGAGAAGAGTCCAGTGGAGGGCAACAAAAATGGTGAGGGGCTGTGGGGAACATGACTTCTGAGGAGAGACTGAGGGACCTGCGCTTATTTAGTCTGCAGAAGAGGAGAATGGAGGAGAGAGATTTGATAGCAGCCTTCAACTACATGAAGGTTGGCTCCAAAGAGGATGGAGCTGGGCTGCTCTCAGTGCTGGCAGATGACAGAACAAGAAGCAATGGTCTCAAGTTGCACCAAAGGAAAGAGTAGTGAAGTCCTGGAACGGGTTTTGCAGAGAAGCTGTGGACTCCCCATCCTTGGAGGTTTCTAAGACCCGGCTGGGATGATCTAGTTGGGGCTGGTCCTGCTTTGAGCTGGGGGTTGGACTTGCTGACCTCCTGAGGTCCCTTCAACCCTCATTTTCTATTATTTATGATTAAGGGGAACTTTTGCATTTCCTAAGTATTTAAGTGATACAATGTCTATAGGATCCTGAAACAAAAGACTTTCTCCCAAAGGGCTAGATTCTGGTTCACCCACTAGACACAAAAGAGCAGGTCAATTTATCCCGGGACAGAGACTTTCATGCGGGGCACACCCATGGCGGCACAAAGCTGCCCCCGCCTGCGAAGCCGCCGGTCGACGACGGGTGTCGCGACATAACGACACGACGTAACAATGCCGCCTCTCCCCCTTGTGCCCGCGCCCGGCCCGGCCCGGCCGGGAAGATGCCGCTCGGATCCTCCCCGCGATCTCTCGGGTAGAGGCTCTCCAGCCCCCGGGGGCTGGCTGCGCCTGCTGGGAGCTGGCAGCCCGAGCTCCTCTCCTCCCCTCTCCCAGGAGCTGGAGGGCTGCAGCGTGCCCGAGCGCTGGGGGCAGCCGGGAGGGGAGGCGGAGAAGGGCTCTGCTTGCCAGGGGGCTCCGCGAGCCCTGCAGGGGAGGCCGGCGGATGCCCGCACTCTGCTACCGTCCGCTCCGACGCGAGGCCGGGGCACGGCGGATTCGCTCCCTCCGTACAGTGCTGGGGGCTGCCTCTTCTCATCGCTGGAGCCGGCCCCACGGGGCTCGTAGCCCGCGACCGGGCTCCTCTTCCCAGCCTCGCCGAGGACCCAGCAACCTGCGGCAGTCCGGCGAGCTGTCAATCAGCCCCGTGCCAGCCGCACTGCCCCCGGCAGCCAGAAGCAAGTGAAGGGCCTTTGCTCCATTTCCCGGTCTCTTCTCACAAAACAAAAGGAGGGAGGCTTTGTGCAATCTGGCTGCTTTAAGCAAGCATGACCTGGCTCACCCTACCGCAGAATGCTTAGGACGTCCCAAAGAGCTTCCCCAGAAATAATGAGATTGGGGCAGTGAAAAGGAAAGTTAAAGGGGACTGGGGGGAAAAAAATTCACAGAAGACTGTGCCCTGTAAGGACCCTTGCTTTGCTGAATATAGGGGGACAGCTGTCTGTTAATACACCTGCCCTAAATCTTAACTCTTGGGATTCCTAGACAGCTATGGGGTTTGGGGTTGAATCATATCTACCCAAAGAGCATTGCCTAGAAAGCTGTGGGCTTGTGAGGTCTGAAAATAATGACTTCTAACTTGGGCCAGGTGTGTGGAACCTGTGTCATTCAGTCTAGAGGAGATTATTTACTGCCAGGATAAACTTTAACAAGCAGGCAGGGTGAGACAACCTCCAGCTGAGAAGCTCAGCTTGACCTCTTTGGCTCAGTCAATAGAGAGCTGGCTACAAGCTGAGAAAATCTCAGCACAGCTCCTACCAGCTTGCTAGGAATGAAGCAACTTCCAGCTACCACATCTCTTTTAAGACTTCCAGCTTTGCAGCAAGTACCATTGTTCCATTCAGTACTGTCCTCTGCAACTAATGCACTGGTGTCCAATGCAACATTCATTCCTCCACAAAATCTCCCAGTCATTTCTAGAAACCAGTAGTTCCTGAAGTCTGAGTTCATGAACAATACAGATTCACTCTGAAGCTTCCAAGTGTAGTTCCCCCAAACTACTGTACTGTTCTTTTACTGAATATGTTTTTTTATCTACTAGTTTCTAGACAATTGGAATATTTCTTCAGATGCTTTAAAAATATAGTGCTGCTCTATAGTCAAGGCTAGCATTAAGTCTTTCACATTTGCAGTTTGCAACGACCAATCTTTTAAGCTTCAGGTTTCACACAATACAAATGCATGTGTCACACAACATTTTACCTAGGCATAGTTCAAAACAACATGTTTTTGTCATTATCTTTAAACTCACTAGTAGTTGGAATAGTTTCCCCTTCTAATTGATTGGGTAACTTCAGTTTGTGATATCCCTTTACAATAAAGTGATTCCGGGAACATAATATTCTCTTAATGTCTCTTTCTCCCAGTTAAATCTTTAACTCTTCTTTTTCCCCACAGATTTCTAGGGTGAAGGTAAGTCCTTTGGTTTTCCAGGTTTTTATTTTCTCCCAGTAACTGCTGAAATACTATTTTATGTTTTTCTTCCAAATAATTCTGTTACTAAGGGAAATGTCATTCAGCTCTCCATTTTCACTCAAATTGCAATGCTTAGCTTACCAAATACAGCTATTTAAATCTATTCTTACTGGACAATTACTGATTTTTCTCTTACTGGCATAGTTCGAGAACATTCTTTGGGGAAATAAACCAAAATCCTAATCTGATCCAAAATGAATCTTCGCCAACTCTTACCTCCATCACCAAATATTCCTCAAGGTTTGGTTTTTGTTTTGTTTTGGGTTTGGTTTTGTTTGGGTTTGGTTTTTTGGAGGGGGTATTGTATTGCAGAGAGGAGTACATACTTTGCTATCCTTAAAATACTTAACCTTTTCTTTAAACAGCAAAACTTTCCAAGGAACTGATGCAGTGAGTGCCATTAAAATCTTGACATTTAGAGCTTCAAAAATAGGAAAAGCTGCAAATATCAAGACAAAGGTAAAAACCATCATGCTCAGTAAACATCAAGATTTATAAAGCATTCACGGTAGCCATCAGAGCCATCTGATTCATTTCCAGATACCTCCACAAGCTGCTCTTTAGAAAGCAAAACATGACCATTTTCATAAATGAGAACACTTAAATGAAACTGATTCTGACCAGCACGCCTAGCATTTGTGGCCAGCAAAGTGAAGCCAGCATCTGAGATTTGTTCCAACACCCACTGTACACAGCAGAAAGATTGCCACTGGATTAGGCCCATGGACTGCAGCTTGACCCACATGCATATATGTCAGAAATCATTAATCCTTTTACTGCAGAATTATAATATTGTACAAGCACATCTACAACATCCTTCTTTTTTTACTACCTCTCTCTTATTCACGTTGTGCGTTGTGAATTTCAAACTCTTCATCTCTTGGGATGAAATCTTGACCCCACTGATTCAATATAAATTAAATACGACAGCCCTAACTTGAGTCATGAGAAAGCCACTTCTCTCCACTAGGAAATGAGTAACTCACTGAAATCTGTAAGAGATAGTCATATTCTGTAGAGGGGGGTGTGAGTACCAAATGGCTAAAGTGTTGGCCTGTCAGGGACACGTTCTCATTAACCAGTTCTCATTTTGTTCAAAAGTCATCCCACCGCACCAATAAAATGCCTCATACCATCTTTTCTACGGACCGCAAAGGCGTATTTTATAAGATAGACTATGAGGACTTAAAGACATCTTCCCACTGACTCTGTATCCATTCCTGAATGAATTAAAACTCTCCAGAATCAACTGCCTCATTCTCTGAGTATCATGTGTGCACTATATGAATGTTTTTAACTCCATTAATGCAAACTAGTGCACAATACAGCGTGAAGCTAGAGTGTGTATGACATGGTGCAAAAATTGTATGAGGTTGTTTTCTACTTGAAAAATGACACGAGTACCTATATAATACTGCACACAATTAAGCTTTGAATTCCCTCATTTTTTAATGTTTAATCATGCAAGTGTCACATTCTTGGTAAGTAGGTATTTTGTTGGAAAACTATAATGTATGTAAATGCAGCCATGCGCATACAAAGTTATGAAATTCTGGCTAGATGTACACGTGTATATATAAACATGTTACTTTTCACCAATTCACAAGATATGAAAAGGGAAACAGCAAACCCTCCCCATTTCTCTGAAATCTTCTCAAATCATTCTGAGGGGCTGATCTTTATTTTAAAGCCATAGGCAGACACCAATATCTGTTCATGTCAAGGGAATTCATGCTGTCAAACTGCTTCCCACTAGAAGTTGCCTCTTGGAATCCAGAGAACAGGAGTGCATTCTATGGACTAGAGATTTGTAAATTCTTCCAAATTCAGTGTAAAAAGTTCAAAAACTATTTAGGCCAGAACTACATCACTGCTCCTGATATTCAAAATGAGCTGGTGGGGAAGGAAGACAGCTTTCTCCTGGGGAAACAATGGTTTTTCCACTGAGGTAGAGGACTTGGTGTAAGGAGATCTGGGTTCCCCTTCCTTGTTCTTCTACTCATTCACAATCAAGTTCAGTGCTGAGCAAATCCACATGTGACTCTTGCCTCCTTCACTCACCATCCAAACATAGGCATAGAATGACATTAGATAGATAGAATCAAGGGTGGATTTTATATACTTCAAGTCCAACGTATCTCACAACTCTAACATGAGCAAATGTGTGATCAGCAATGAAATACAGATAAGATAAGCACTGATGCTAGCTAGAAAGGAACTAAAATATTGAGAAAATATTGAAAAAAAAAGTAAAGGCAATTTTTAAAGATCCACTTGGATGTTACAGAAAGTGATGAAATACACTTCATTTCAGCAATACTTCTGTTTCCCTATTACACATTTTCTGTAGTTCCCATTCCTCATTCTTGATTTAAGAACATACGCTTCAAGAAATGACCTTTGTTCTCTGAGGAAATTCACCCCTCCTGTGGCTTTTTCTCCCACCTGGAGTCAGGATTACAGTTGGATGGGAATTTTTCAACAAAACAATTTTGTTGAAAAATACCAATTCACCTAAACCAACATTTTTTTAAATATGCTTAATTTGGAGAAGGGATTTGTAGCTGGATCTGCCATATCCCAGGTGGGTGACCTAACCCTGAGCTAGAGAATCACTCTCTCTTCCCCTCACTCTCTCTCATTGGAGTTGTTCCATTTTGTGTGAAAAAATAAACATTCACTGGGTCATAAAGAGCAAGAGAAACTAACTCTATAGCCTAGTGGTTAGCACATCCATTCTCTCTGGTCCAATGAATATTTATTTATTCACACAAAGTGGAACAGCCCCAGCAGGAAAGACAAGGAAAGACACTCCAGAGCTAGTAGCCTGGTGATCAGGGCAGTCACCTGGGAGACTTAGGTTCAGACCATTGCTATGAATCATGCAGATGGGAGACATGAATTTAAGTTTCCTGCAATCCAGCCAAGTACCCTAATTATCATTATTGCCTGTTCTGGGGGTGGCCCTACCTGTCTCTGTTTTTTCATGAAGCATCTCAAATAGTCTCAAATTTGTCCTTGTGCAGGACAGGGAAAATATTGAAATCCATATGTCAGGATGGTAAAAGAATTTCCTGCTCAGCTTTAGCCAGGATCTTTAGTTGGTTCCATCACAGTTCTCTCCAAAAGAGAATATTCTGCTTATGGTGAACTATCAATAGAAGGAAATGAAATCCTGATAGACAATGGTCCCAATTTCATACTAATATCCTTGGCAGTGAAGAATATGAGAAGTTAGGGCAGAAATATTTTTAAGTATGTTCCCCTGTCTTGCCAGTTATGGTGGTGTTTTTTAAGCAGTCCCCCTCTTTAATGCAGCTTCTTCTGCTTGAGATCCAGAAAGTTGTTCCTCACTTCATATATACTACAATTTTCCTAACTTCCGGTTAAGAAAGCATCCTCACACAGTCATTCATTTTCTGCAGTTGTCCCCTCTTGGGTTTGAGTCTCTTCTATCTTAACCCCACTATTCCTCAGTGAAATTATCACAGCCCGAGTGTCACCTTTATAACCATCATATTTTATAAATTCTCCTAGCCAGGGATTTAAAAAGACCCTTCCCTAGCAGACTCACCATATTCCCAAAGGCAACCATCCTGCACTGACGATCCAAGAGAGCTCTGTTTTCCTAGCGATATTTTTTCCAATGTGGTATAAGACCATCACCCTACAATTAAAAGTTATATCTCTTCCGAGAGTCCTGTGAGACTCCAAGTTTGTATTTCACCCACAGCTTTTGTCACCTGGGAGTTTGCTATCACCAGATTTTTAAATGAAGATTGCAAAAATCTCTTCCAATGCAAATAGGTACCTGATACACTGTGCTCCCCTGAGCTGCTTTTTTAAAAACAAAATTCAAGGTTTCAGGACTGCGTTTGCATTTTTTTGCAATCATGAATTAGAGATTAATTTCAGCTTCAAGTTGTACCAAAAATGTGAACAAGTGAAGAAAGAGACAGAGAGAACAGATATGTCAGCCTGTTGCTTTCATTAGGCTCTCCCTTGAGGACTGTCATCCTCAGATGTTTCAGCTTGGCTCTGCTCAAACACGGCTGACACTAAGGAATCTCTCCTGGGATTCTTAGCCCACTGAGTACTGTAGCCCAGGATACCAGGCAATTAGAGACCAGGTTAGAGACAGGCACAGCATGCTCTACATGTGTGTCTACATACAAGTAAAAGTGGGCGTGCATTTAGTGGTTGTCTCCTCCCACACTAAACTTCAAAGGCATTTCTTAGCAGAGTTCAGTGACAGAAATTCCACAAGAACCCAGTCATGTGACATTAATTAACCCAATGAAACATGGAGAGACTCCTAGTAGAACAGAAGTAATCCCTTCTCCATCCTTCTGTGAAACACTTGAGTAGTTCAGAGCTCCTCTACAACCAAAGTCCCTCCTTCTGGGACAGCCTGACCCTGAAGTAACCCTGAATTAATACTGTACTGCAGCACCTCCCACTAGGCACAACTAAGGAGCAATGAAAGCTGATGCCCACACCACTGTTCTCACAGTGCCTCCTGCTGGGAGAGGGTCACATTGCTGTGACTGGGAGTTCTGTAACCAGTTACAGTGACTGTTCATACAGTGCTATTTACTGGAGGCAAATGTGACTGAATGGCTGTAAACTCCAAGCCAGGAAGTCCCTACCAGACCTGATTCCCTACTGGTATTGGCTAGAACTATGGTATATTGGAATTTTCCTCCTGTGTATGGAAACTCTGATCCCATGTTGTTGTAACAACAAAAACCTTTGGGGCTCCTCTCCCATCCAGCCATAGAGTCGGGGGCCATGTCATCTGGGGAACAGTTCACAACCCCACCATTTAAGAATCTATGCTATAACAGAATCCTCCCACTTTTTTCCAGTACCAAATATAGTCCACATATTACAGTGAGACCACCCTTTTCTTCAGGTATCATCCAGATAGCAATGCCAGTTGCCAGAAAGCAAATCTTACACGAGGTAGGCTACAGAGCGTAATGAAAGTCACAGCCCTGTGCAGTGGTGTAATGAATGCAAGTTTATAAAGCTAAATCATTCCTTTCTCACTCCAGTCCTACAGACAGCCCCTTCACGCCATCCATGCCTCAAAAAAGTAATCTTTTCATTTATTTTTATATTTTTATATTCTCTTAAAGGACCCCAAAAATCTTTAGAAACTATGCATGTAAAAAAAAAACCATCCTTCAATAATCAGTGAAATGCAAGCACTGCCAGGATGAAAGAAGCATCTCTAAAATAGTGTATTGCAACACTACACAGCCATTTAGAAAAGGAAGCGATAGAAAAATACTCTACCCAAATGAAACAAAAAAGAAAATTTTAGGCACCCAGCAGACAATTGCCCCAATTAGGAATTGACCAGGATTCTAATACTAAAGCCCCTGTGCTTCTTACAATAAGTACCAGTGGTCAGGGATTCATTTTTATATCTCAGCTAAAATACGGCGTAACCTTCTGGCAAGTGTGCTTACAAGCTCCCTGCTACAGTGCCTTGATTCTTCAGCTCAAACTGCAGCAACATGTGCTTTGAGGCAGTAATTCTCAGTCAAAGTGACACGTGATCCTTTTAAGGGTGCTGTGGGGTAGGTGCTGCTCAGTATTAACAGTTAGGTCTGCAAAGACCTACACATGATTCACAAGATAAACCCAGAGATTTTAAACAGGAATCCATTCAAATAGGAAAACACTCTGACCTGTTGGTCTTTGCAAAAGAATTGCTCTACTATTTTTCCATAGTCAAAAAAAAACAAGTGAAAGCTCAGAACTGGCATTTTTTTGCAGGGTGCCTTGAGTATCATGCAGGGTGCCTTGAGTCTAGAAAGGTTACATATCACTGCATTTAGCAGTGTAGGCTCCTGCTTCATTCCCAGTGTCCTCTAAGAGGACAGCCTTTGGAGTGGCAATTCAGCAGCAGAGTGGCCCCCAACAGCATGCTACTGTACAATCAACCCCACTTCATGCAGGTCTCTGGTTCTCCTTGGAGTTCTCCGATTCTAGAACCGACCAAGCCCAAACCCACACGGATCATGAGATCTGGAGAGGTTTCAGTTTCTCCAGATTAACAGTGGCAGTCTGGAGGGCAACAGAAAGGAAATCTAAAATAGCAATATTCAGAAACTGCTGTTGCACATCCTCTCAAATCCTATTTTAACTGCAGTAGTGCTGGTGGGAGCAGAAAGTAAAGAGGAGACTTTAAATCTTTACATGTCTTACTTTGGCACCATGTGTTTTTCACATTTTGCTACTAATTATACATGTGACATCATATGCATATATCACATCATCTTACAGAGTCCAGTTTGACATATTAGCAGCACAGAAATTACTACGATAGGAGCCAGTACAAAACATTAATACACAAGGAGATAGATAAGAGGAACATCAGGAGGAAAATATACAGTGGTCATGATGCAGTGAAGCTGGTATAACATCAGGAAAGCTAACCTTCCCAGCAAATGCTAACACAGTAAGTAGATAGGACAGATCTGTGAACGGCTATCCTGCAAACATTTTACATGACTTGTGACTCAGTCCATCAAGATAGGATTTCTCACAAACCCCATAGGTTATAAAAAATATGAGCCATTTAAGAAAATCCCTTTATTACTTTCAAAGGAGGGGCTCAAACTGTGATATCATCCAACACCACCATGCTTGTTTCTCTATATATAATGTAATGCTTAATGCCACATGATCAGTGATGCCACAGTGTTTAAGCTCCAGATTCACTTAGATGAGATTTTGCAAATGTTCCATCCAGTCCATCCCTCCTGTATACTAACAACACCAAACTCATTATCTATTTCCTAACATTCCTTTATTTTGCATGGAGATACCATAGTGAGTGGCCCACTAAACATAGTTTACACTAGATATAATCCTAATAGTTTAGTATCTAATTTGAGCTTTAAGTGTCTCTAGCTACAGCAATTCTGCCACTTTTTCAGCATCTTCTTCTGTCACCCAAATTGTTCTTGCAGTAAACATTTAATTTATTGTTTAATCTGAATTTTCCTTGCCTCATATTAAGATCATCTACTTCCTGATCTGCCCTTGGTGACTAATATGAATAATTGGCCCCTGTCCTCTTTCTATAATGATCTTTTATGCATTTGCTGACAGTGAGGTCTCTACCCACAGTCATCTTTTCTCTAGACTGAACATGACTGGCTATTTTAACCTTTCTTTACAGATCTCCTTTTCTAAAATCTTCAGTCATCATTTCCAGTGTCTGTTCCTCCTAACTCTTTCTACTCTTTCTCTACCTTACAAATATGGGACCCCAAACTGAATTCTAGATGAAGCTTAACTAAGGCTGCTAAAAGAATTGTACAGATAATAAGCAAATTGCATCAAGCTAACTGACTCATGGACTAGCCAGGTTGAAGGGCTGAGGATGATTCTTAGAGCCCTTTATTTCTTGATTGCTGGTTCAAATCCATCTTTGTTTGGTAGTGACTAAAAAAGATTCCTACCTGGTGATGACTGTTTAGCAGCTCTATCAAAATTTCAGATGATTTAGTCATGTTTTCAAAAGTGATTTAGAAGAGCCAATCTCTCTGAAAAACCAGTGAGAACGAGTTTGTTTTATGCCCAATGTCCCCTTAAAATAGACTAAGGCTTCTAAATTATGTATGCACTTTTAACTATGTTGCTTCAGGTCAAACAAGCTAAAGGCCTCTCTCTAGTGGTCATTATCACAGCTGGGTGAGAGACCAAAGACTACATAGACCAGGAAAATTCAAGTCCTCTTTGACCCCTGATGGCATTCCTTGCTTGTTATGATGAAGTAAAGGTACACAGACATGTTAAGGAAGCTGTACTGGTTCTTAGGAGAAAAGAACAGCTCCATACTCTGAGGCTACCAGTTTGACACCAGGTGTTATACTGCTCTACTGACTTCCTTAAAATGTTCCTGAAGTAGCAGTAATCTGGATTGCTTGGCAATCTCCATTCTCCACTCATTTTATACTTTTGCTCCATGCTCTGTTTTGGGGTGGAGAGGTTGTTTGTTTGTCTCCTGTATAAGCTTGATTCCTGGGATTTGTTTCCCCTCCCCTCAACTGGCTTTCCCAGCTGATGTTCACATTTGCTGGCATTCACTTAATATAAATCAACACCTTCAACCACCACGTTTATCAGTTCCCATGACATTTCCTTGGAGGAATAGGTATACCCCAATGTTCTCTGCCTGGTGCCCCTTCTCCTCTTCATCTCTCATTTTGAATTTACAACCCATTCTCATACCTCTATTCTCTTTATTTGCCTCCAAATATTTAGCTGATCCTTGCTCTGTTATGGTTCTTCCCTTTTTGTTGGCAAATTGCTCTTTTTTATCCTCTGGTGGAAAGATCCTTGGACTCTTCCTCCAACTTCCAGAGATAAAACAGGGTGATCCTTTAACAAGCACTAAATTCATCCAATGTATGTTTAAAAATAAGAAACCTACCTCTCCTCCTCCACAAGAATAATGCTCAGCACATTTCTAACATACTGAGTAGCAAGAGACTAAATGATGAGCAACTTTTGCTCAAAAGGATAAATTAGTGGTGGTTCTAGTTTGCTTACTTCCAGGGTACTCTATACCCTGCTCCAACACACATCTCTGCCTCTCCACATATAAACCTCAAAGCTATAAAAACCAGCTTGTATCCACTGAGCATTTGTCTTGCCTTTGACTGGCTGAGTTTATAGGCTATTTGTTATAGACATGCTCAGGGGCATTGAGCTGTGCACACTGGTCCCTTATCATGTGGGTATTGATTGGTGCAGGGGTTTACATACACTCGTTTCTCTTTTCACATAGTTGCTTGTGAGTCCTGGGCTACATAACACCACTTGTTCCAAGGAGGTTGTGCATGGTAGTGATACTGGTCTACGTTGTGGTTTCAGTTCCTCTCTTTTCCCCAAAGCAAAGTGAAGCTTTGATATTCAGCTAATTCAGCCAAACCCTCAGCTGCCAGAAAGTAGCAGAGTTGCATTAACTTTGGTTGAGTAATGCCAATTTACATGAGCTGATGTTTTGCCTTGGTGACAGAAAAGAGTTTGATGGGAAATAAAGGTAGGTCACAGGGGTCTTGGAGTCACCTTCATAGGTCAAGGATGATGGTCCCTTTAACTTCTACAGTAACATCCTTGCAAACTGCAGCAAAAAAACAGGACTCAGAGAAGACACCAGACAACTGGCAGGAGAAAGATCGCAACTGGATCTTACTATTGTCACTCTTAGTCCTGTTCCACAACCTCTAATGCTGCAATTTTGCGATTGCCATTTCATCTCAGTCAGGATTCTCCCAGTTACTCCCTGCTTTTCTGTTGAGTATAAACATGGTGGGAGCCAAATACGTTCATAAGAGACAGACCATCTTAGAGCTTCACTGCAGGCACTTTGATATTAACAAAGCCATATAGTAGATTACACAGATACAGTAATTAAATCCATCTCTATCAGGGCAGCTCAATATCTTATATTTTCAGCAGTCCATTCTCTCATTATATGTAAGGGCCTACATAAAGCCCTCCCCACATTTTCCCACTGCTATGGCAGACCTCACCTGAGTTGCTACCAGGAGTTGATGGCAGTTTGGTGTACAAGGAACCCATCTCTATCTTAGGGGTGGGAAAGTGAAGACTGTTAACCATCAGGGACTAGGACCAACTTCAACCTCATCTTAGGCTCTTGTAGCCTAAGACATGAAATACCAGACCAGGGACTCAACCCACTGCAGACACTAACCCAGGGGTGGGCAAAATGCGGCTCGTGGGCCAGATGCAGCCCGCCAGGCCATTCTATCTGGCCCGTGGGGCCCCTAAAAATTTTAGAAAATTAATATTTATCTGCCCCTGGCTGCCTGTCATGAGGCCTTCAATGGCTTGCCAAAACTCAGTGAGTGGCCCTCTGCCCGAAATAATTGCCCACCCCTGCACTAACCCTTAGAGCACTGTGTAGGGTTTGCAGCACTGCCAGGCTTTGCCAGCTTGGGACAGAGAGAACAGCACTGGGAATCAAAGCCAGGCCACCCACGTAGTACTGCAGAAACCCTGAACCTAAGCTCACCAAGCCCTGAAAATCTAGGTCTGTGAAACAAAACAAGTCCCTACAGTAGCACAAAGCACTAACTGCTGGATACAGATTTTACTGATTTTACCTGCTTGTTTGAAACACAATAGGGGATAGGTCTGTTTTAGCTCAAAGAGGTGTACTTGAAGTATACAAATAAAAACACTGTTCCCCCTCTAAATGAGATTTTCAAAAGCTGCTAATATTGCAACTGCCTGCTAAAATAACTGCTGTTTTGGGAGGAGAAAGAAACATCTTGTTGAGATTTTCTCCTCCCAGTGCTGTCTCAGAGGCCTAAAGCTATAGGTCTCTGCATGATGCAGGCTTAGGAGCTGTTGGCTGAAGGAAAGCAAAAGGCTTTGGTGAGCCTGTGGAGATGAGAAAAGGGGGATGTAAAACAAGTTTCAACCAATGCAAGTGCCTTGCAAAAACTGCACTGGGCAAGCACTTTCAAGGAGCCACACCAGAGGACGCCTTTGACCCCACCAATTGTTTAAACTAGTTGGGGTGGGGGGTGGTATTCAGGGTGTCTGTGAGGAGGCTCCCTCCCCCGCAGTGGAGACCCGCACCCGCCTCAGGGAGCTGTGGGGAAAGGAGGCAGCAGGTGGAGACTACAGGGGGGAACAGGCCCTTCCTCCTCTTCCCTGCCATGCAGGGCGCTGCTCAGAGACCACCGGGAGCAGGCGCTCCTTCCTCCCCGAGCCCACAAAAGCTCCCGAGACGCCCCGAGGGAAAGCGCCGGGACCGGGCATAGCGTGCTTAGTGGACCTCCTATACACCTCCCCGCCCTGCCTCAGGGCGGCCCCTGGCAGCGCGGAGGGAGGGGAGCAGGGCCGCTGCCAGGCACGTGCCTGTCCCAGCCTCTCCCCCGCGCGCCGGGCAGCCACAAGTCCCCGCGCCCACGCCCCCATGCTGAGGCTGAGGCTGCGGCCCGGGCAGGGCAGGGCAGGGCAGTACCGCCGAGGGGGCGTGGCAGGGAGAGGCCCCGGGCCCGGCTGCCGCTCGCTCGGCCTGGCCTCGGCCTGGCGCGTGTGAGGGCGGCGCCAGCCCGATCCCCGCGGAGGCTGGGTGCCAACGTGACATGCCGGAGCGGGGCCGCCTCCCGCTGCCGCCGCCCGCTCCCTTTGTCTCGCCACCATCTTACCGGGGAGCTCATGTCATCGCCCGGCCCGGCCCGCACGGGCATGCGGCGACATGGCCATTTTGCCCCGGTGTAAGTAGAGCGGGGTGGGAGTGCGTGTGGAGCCGGAGGAAGACTGTAGGGTGGGGGGGGGGGTGATGGGAGCCAGAGCGTGGCTGTATGGTGTGTGTGCGCGCGCGTCCGCGCGAAGCCAAAGGAAGGCGGGGGGTGGTGATAGCCAAAGGAAGATCATATTGGGGGTGGGGGGCTGTGTCTGAGATGGGAGCCAGGGTAAGATTGTATGAGTGGGTGTGTGTATCCAGAGGAAGACTGTATGGAGGTGGGGGAATGTAGTGTGATCGGAGCCAGGACGTGGCTGTAGGGGGGGGTAGGGGAGCGTGTGTGTGTGTGTGT
>JAGPOW010001296.1:58779442-58790792 GCA_030014935.1 Caiman crocodilus
AAAAAAAAAACAACCACAAAAAAAACAAGACATGCATTAAACCCACGACCGTGTCGGAGTCAAGCGCCCGGCAGATTAAAACTGAGTCTCTTGACGTGCTTGGACTTAAAATAGCCCTTCACCTACAGGCAAGCAAGCGCGCGCGCACACACAAGCACACACGCACAGCAGCCACCCTTCCCAAGACTGGGCAGGGATCTCCATCCCCGGGCTCCATTTGGACCAGCTTCACCGCATTGGGCCTCCAGCGATCCCGAAGCCCTGGCGTGCTGGAAGTAATGCCACCACCCGTACAGGCAACAAGCAGGTGGAGAAGCGCCGCTAGCCGTGATAAGCTGTGGGTTAACATCCAAAGCATGGCAAGCACGAGAAAGAAGCTGCCGAGGCGGGGAACAGAAGGGAGACAAAGGCAATTTGCTGAGGGCTGGATTGGAAAGGATCTGAATTTCTCCTCCAACCCCTCTCTTCTGCTTCTCTACCCCCTCACCCCCCCCAAAATAGACATCCAGAAGACTTTCCCTTAATTCACCCCTATCATCGGGAACCCAAGCATTCCTCCCGCACCCTCCACAACCTGGTGGATGAGACAAGGGAAGAGCGGAATCAACATGTCTGATGATTATTGCCTCCTTTTAGCTCCTAAAAATGACACCCCAGGCCCTCGTACTACATGGGGCGTGATTTGTTTTCCTTACCAATCAATACATAAAAATGATCGGGGGTGGGGGGGAGGAAAGAAAGGGGAATCGCCCTACCTTGGTTTGTAGAAGTAGAACCTCTAGATGGACAGATTAAGGGAGTGAGCATGTTGGGAATATCCAGTCTCCTCTTCTTGCTTGCATATCCACATAAGAAGAATAAGGGTCGGGGGACAAGCAGGTGGAAAGACAAAGAGAAAAAAATCCTATTTGGCAGTAAAAAAAAAATCTGGAAATCTCGTGTCTTCGAGCGGTGCAAATGGAAAGGGAGAAGAGCTTCGCTTCAGAGAGTGCGGCAAGGATCGTAAAATGCAGGCTCCCCAGCAAGCATTCTTCTTGCCTATTTCTGTATGTATCTATATATTAAAAAAAAAGAAGAAATAGATTCTTATCATGACTCTTTTCCCGGAGCCCTAGTGAAGGAGACGGTGTTTGGAGCAACTGGAGGTCGGTGCCGGTCCTCTGTGAAGCATGATTATTCCCAAAGCGTCCCCCTCCTGAAGGGGAAAAAAAAGCATCAGTATTTGATGAGAGGGGGCTGAGGGCGACCAAACCCGCTCCCCAAGAAAGACATGAAGAGGGCTGGAAGAACGAAAGGCAAAACGCATTTCCCAACAGCGCACACGAGCGGAATCAAAAAACAGCTGGCACGAGTCTATAAATAACTCGGGTACGGTCTGGCTCTCCCATTCCTGGGCTCGGCACGGCTATGAGCCGGGAGAAGGAGCGAGCCGCGAGTCGCCGGGAGAGCGCGGCCCCCCCACCCCCGTACACACGTACCGAGTCGCACCCACCCCTCGCAATGAGCACTTAACTAGCTGAGCGAGTGCCGCTCCCACCCCCATCTGCATTGCTGCTGACACGTCTGTCCGTCTCTTCCCACCCCCTCCTCTCCTCTCCCCTCCCTTCCCTTCCCACCCCTTTTTCGGCCTCAACTGGGCTGTACTGGTGGAGGGGCCCGGCGGCCGATCGGGGTTTTGCTGGTGGGGAGACCGGGCCCGGCTCCTCCACCTGCGGCGTGTCTGGGGGCGGGGGTTGCACAGTGCACTGCCCGACCCCGTGGAGCCAGCGCAGCCAGCGGCGACTCCCAACGGCGCCCTAGCAAGGCGGGGGGGGGGGGGATTCATTATAGTGAACTCCCAGGTATTCTACCCCCTGCCCTTGCACAAGAGCTATCCCCATCCTCCTCCTCCAGGCGGCTGTCTGCCCGAGACACGTACGTACGAGCCCCGCTTCCATAATGCTCAATGCTCAGGGCAGGCTCTCTCCCGCCCCTCTCCTGCAAAGCAGGGTGCCCATCCGCTTCGGGCATTTTGAACTTCCCCAGGCTCGCTCGGGATCTTCTGGGGGCGGTTAGACCAGACGTATCGGGGTCGGCTCCCCCTTTCCCCCAACTCCCTCCGCAATACACCCCCTACCCCCGAGGAGGCTCGCAAAAGGCGGCGAATCAGACGCAGCCCGGGGGGTCCAACACGGAGGGAGCGAGCCGAGGGCATGGGCTTCCCCCGCCCCTTGGTGGTGTTGCTGGGGGTATTGCCAGTCACGGGCAGCGGGGCGGGAGAGGCAGGGGCGCGGAAGCGGCGAAGGCGCTGGCACAGGCAGCTCCCACGTCACGCGCGGGAGCAGGGGGAGACTTGTCCCGGAGCCACGGCGCCTCCTGCCGGCCAGAGACGGGCACAGTAGAGCCCCGGGGGCGCGTGTCCCGCCCCAAGCCGCCGGCAGCGATGCGCCTTGGCCCGAGCGGAGGGAGCGGCGAAGTGTCCCCTCCTGTTCTCCGCTGCAGTGCCGGACACGTATCTGCGGGGCAAACACCGCCCTTTCCCCTGCCTGGCGCGGGCACGTCGTGCCCCACTGCCCCTCATGCTGGACGAGGAGGGAGGGAGGCGCTGGGTTTGCGCGGGAAGGGGAGCGAGAGGCGCCGCCCCAAAGAGCCGGCTTCGTGTCTCAGCTGCAGCTCAGGAAGCCCACAGCCCCGCACAAACCCGTCTGCTTACAGCCCCGTGGCATCCACCCGCCAAGGAAGCCCTGCTCCCTAAGGCTTTCCTCAGGCCAACCAGTAGGTGAACTACGGTGACAAACTTGGTGGGGGGCACCAAAATGATACACGGAACAAAATAACAGGAACATCTTTCTAAATAACAGCCCTGGCCAGCTGCGGCTCTACCTTAGACGGGCTCTGGCCCCAGCCCTGCTAGTGCCCCTCACTCCCTGCCCCCAGGCCAGTGGTGCCCCTCACTCCCAGCCAGTGCACCCACCGCGCAGGGCCGGAGTCGGGGCCAGTATTGGGACTGCAGGTGGTGGCAACATGTAGAGGGTGCATGTGCCCCCTCTGAGAGCACTGGTACACTCCCTGACTGGCCCTGCTCCCTGCTTAGGGCACCGGCTGGGCAGTGGAAGCACCAGACATAGCACCACAGCCGCTTCCCAGTCGGTGAGTTTTGCCACAGGGGGGACCTGCCTCCCCCACTGGTTGGCTAGATTGGCCACAGGGTGACTCCCCCAGTCGCTGACTGGTCACTGGGAGGCACATGTCCCCCCTGACTAAGGTGGCACCAGTCGCCCATGACTGCAGGGGCCAATCTCCAGGCTGCTCTCCCCACTGAGCCATAAAAGTTCATTCTAGACTTCTTATTTTCCTCTATATTGGAAGTGGTGGGGGCACTGAGGTACACAGTTTGCCTAGGGTGACAGTTACCCTTGGACCAGCCCTGAACAGCAGGCATCTTTAGAATGCAGGCTCCCCTGGTTAGCTCAGTCACAGGAGACTTGTCCTGGGCAAGGGGTCCAGAGCTCCAGAGGGCTAGCTTTCAAGAATACTTCTTTAGAGGTGACTTTCCTAATGCTTTCAGGCATGCCAACAAGAAAGTTGGTTTCCCTAAATCTAATCCCAACCCAGGGTTGTTGGTTTTACTAGATGTAGTAGCTGAAAGCACCTCAGCAGAGGCCTGAAGCAAGTCAATGAAGGGGACTACTAGGGACTGGTCCTGCTTTGAGCAGGGGGTTGGCCTAGATAACCTCCTGAGGTTCCTTCCACTTCCTCCACTTCCTATGATTCTATGACTGGGGATGGGCAATGGGAATTCCACCTATAGGTATTAACAACTAGACTGATTTGTCTTCCACCACTTATGCAGAAAGTGCACCCACTGTTGGTGTTGGCCCTATGAAAAAAGTAAGCAGGATCTGGCGCAAAGAAGGGAAAACAAGATGAGATAAAATATCTCATAAAATAAAAGAGTACATAAGTGTCCAATCAACTGCTCTTTATTTTTACATAAAGACACACCTTAAAATTGAAAAGCAAGTGATACAGTGACGCAGTTTTATCTAACATATAATTTATCTGTTGAACTTCGAGATGCAAAATGGATGGTTAAGGGAGAAAAAAACAGAAAAGTTTTCAGTAAAGGCATGTATGAATCAGAGTAACATCTGCAATGATATTTGCCAGGATGGAGATATTAAAGGTTATCAGTCTTCATAATTCTAGGCTTAAAACAGCTCATCAGCTCCAGATCAGATACTAATCTTCCCATAGTAGACAACTGCATTATTAGATTAAGTATGGCGTTTTGTACTGTGACCTAGCACTGACCACTTTTAAAGTTAGTTAGTGGGCAAGTTGGACAACTGATCAGTTCCATCACAATTAATTTGTTCTTAATACTCTGAAGAGTCTAATCCCCATTGCTGCACCTTGAATTTCTCAGAAAGCTCGTGGCAATGAGATCACTTGTCAAAATCCACTCTTCCCTACAATGCACTTCCTTTGTAAAAATGAAACAGCCATAAGTCACTATCCCTCCACAAGCTACATATTGCGCTTCCCATTTTCTCTGTTTTGGCCTTACTGTCTTCATTCTAAGACTGTGTACAGGATGAGTTAGCTCAAAAGAAATGTATGTCTTCCATTTTGTTGTAATAGGCTACTATTTCTTTTATTTAACTAAACTGTGAAGACCAACATTTCCAGAGTGACTAGAGATTTTGTGACATTTTTACAGGTTCTGATTTTCAGAAGGTTGATGCCCAGCACTTTCTAATAAGAAATTCAGGACCATTAAGGTGTCTAAAGGTGGCACCCCCTTGGTTTGGGTATTTGACACTACTAGTCACTTTGGAAATCTTAACCTAAAGATAGCATTAGATATTTAAGCCTTAGATTGTCCTCCCCATGCCTTTTTAATGGAACGTTCTGAAAAACTGTACAGGAAGTTTAAGCATTACAAAAACCTAAACAAAAAAGCATTATCAGTCCATGAGAAAGAGTAACTGGCTTATTTTGTTTTACTGACCATAATGGAAAAAAAAACCCATACAAACGTGAAGAAAAACACTTAAAATGGAAAATAAGTTAATTTAAATTTAAATTAAGTTAATTTTAAAAAATCTCTTGAAGTAAAAAAAATAAATACATTATTTGCAAGGCAGAGGGGCCTTTATATTTTTTAAAGAAGTCATGTTTTGCACAGAGTTTAGGGACATTATTCCTGTTCCGTTATGGTAAAGTGCAAGCCATAAGCACTTGTAACTACAATGTCATGGCAGTAGAGAGATGCTCCATCACAACACCCCTTGGAGACACGGAACCTGTAGCAATGAGAAAGGACTTACAAGTCACACAAAGTGTGGTAGAAAAACATGTTAGAAACCCTGCTGGCTTCAAGCTCTACATAAATAATAAAGCAGTGTCTGTTCAGAGCCACCCTGTTTACCCACATCACCCCCAAGGATAGCATGGCTAACTTCAGCAGTAGCCAAGTAGCTCACAGGTATACCCATGACTGGGTTGAGATCTTTGTGCTGCTAAAGAACACTTCCCTGGCATTACACCAGCTGGAAATATTTATATATATAGTTTGTTGACTATCATCCAGCAGCTATCCCTTCTTAGTCTCTACTGACAACACCACCATTTTCCTATTGTTCAGTCCCATTACCTAGGCATTATTTTCAATTCAGACCTCTCCCAGGCCTTACAAATTATGTTTATACTTGCCAACCTTTCTGCAGAAGAACTAAAAGGTTTGTCTACCTGGCTAGTTTATACGATCATACTGATTAAAAGAGCTGTGTCCACATAAAGTGAGAGATTGCTGTAGAAGAGAGTTCACTTCTTTTGGAATTAGGATTAAATTTTAGTCAGAAAAAACATGCCTCAAAGATTTTCATGCAGACGCATCTGCACTTCAAAGTATTTTGGTGGTCCTCCAGCTGCCTTCCTACTGCTTTAGAGACCTTACCTGACAGGCCATTGTTTACCTGTGTGATCTCTACTGCTTTGGGCTTATGGTGAATAGAGGCTACTTCCTGTTTAAACACTAGCATGTGCTAGGTCCTATCTGTTTGAGATTGCATACCTTAGGAACCAACTTAATCAAGGGTTAAGGATAAAAAGCCACACCTCCAATAGTGTTCTAATCACTTGTCCATGTTGCAAAGTACTGAAGAGGGCATTGGCCCAAGGCCCCATTCTAAACCCACACTGTCTCCCAGATGTGCAACAGACCAGAGGACATCAAAGAGAGCAGGCCTGACAATTGTGCCAGACAGTCAGGAGTTCCTCACTTTGCAGACCAACCAAGATCCCACATAGATAGGCCTGGTACCTAAGGCGTCCATTCCACTGCCTTCATAGGAAGAGCTCCAAATAGTCCCTTATACTCTGGACTATGCCTTTATGGTAAACTTTCTATCCACAATTCAACAACCTCAAGCACATGCTGTAGTTCTGTGCTGGATGCCTCTTAAACTGGAGGCATTGCAGTCAGGACCATGCAAACAGGCTAACTGGTGCTAAACCTCATGATGTGACAGCCTGCCTGGAAAAGCACAGCATACTTGAGTGCACTGTTGCCTAGGGCTAGGTACTGGCAGTCAAAAACCCCAAGGCTGAATCGATTCAGTCTTTGCAGATTAGTCTAAACTGCACAGATTAAAGTGAAACAGAAGTGAACACTTCGATTCAAGAAGTGCAGCCACATGCCTGCAGTGGCTTAAGTCAGGGGCCTCAGAGCAGGGCTCTCTGGCCGTGTGTTCACTTCCTCTTCCTCCTGTCCCTAAGGTTTCTGGGATTTGCAGTCCAGAATTACAACAGCAGGACTCTGCAGGGTTGCTCATTGCTTTCTCTTCCTGCTTCTAGGTGTCTCTGTGATTGGTAGTCCATAGTGTAGCCAGCAGTAAGTTTGAGCAGGGGAAGGGGTGTTTAATACCCCCTCTCAGCCCCAGACCACAGCTGGGGTTTGCCGGGGGAAAGGAGGAAGGCCCCCCGCAGACTGGGCTGCATCACCAGCCAAGCTGCCCCCACCATCAGCCAGCCTTCACTGCTTCAGCTAGGTAACAGAGAGGCAGGGCCAGCTCTGCCCTCTGGAGCAAACCCAAATCAGTTAGGACTGATACTACATTCAATGAGGTTTATCTTAAACCCATTTCAGCCAGTTTGAAACTGGTTTGTGTGCACTGAGATTCTGTTCTGTTACAGGTTTAAACCAGTTTCTGGTCATTTAAACAGGTTTATGTGTAACTTCTGTCCCTAGCCCAAGAGAGCAAGTTGACCATAGTAAGTTTACCACAGCCTCCATATGCAAGAGTACTACAAACAAGAATAGCAAGCATCATTGCTTTTCCTTTAACTGATACATTTTCGTTTCCCTAGTCATTCATACAGCTAAAGCTATCATCTCATATCTCAGTTACTGCAAGCTCCTGTTAACTGCTAAAGGTCTTTACAAGGGTCAGTGTGACCCAGGAGATCCTATCCAATCAGAGGATCAATTTTATGTCATGCTTAATATAGGAAGTATGTGACTTACTCAAAGACTATTTGGACCTCTGCCTACCATCTGCAGGCTGGTGCTCTGTTCACACGTCATAGCTAAACTCTGAGAAGGATAGTGGAAGAATTTATCACTTCAGCCTCCTGCTATTAAGATCAGCTGCCCCCACCCTCTATTCCCTTATCTGCTGTGAAAGAAATATTCCCATTATCTGCTCAATTTTCTCTCATCAAACTCCAGTACTACAGACAACTAACTGCAAAGTATCCTGGTTTTGGGTAGGAAGTTTGGAAGGAACAGACTCCTGAAGCAAAGAACACTAAACACTGTACATTGAAACTCAGAAACTTACAATGCTAAGTAACTCCAACAAGGAGAAGCTGGCACAGAAACCAACCTATAGTAAGGAGGCAGTTGTGTGTGCCTAGACATAGGGACTGAGTACTCCTAATACTCCACAGTGCAGATTACAAACTGTTGACCAGGTCAGGGACTTAATGCAATGATATATCAATCAGGGTGGATTTCTTACCTAGTAAGAAAATTACACTAAATAAGGAAGAGACGCACAGGTCATTCTGGGATGGCTCAGAGTGAAGTGCTTGTTATGCTTATCTGACAGAGCTGGAGTTGAGACCAACAGCATCCACCTCCCATATGCTCTAGCCCTTGAAGCTAGAAAAGAACTCCTATCCTGTTAGCTAGCACCAGCACCTCAGCTAATGGACACCTTCCCTGCAGGGGTTTTGTGCCCAGTGAACCAGACCCAACACTGTAAAGGGTAATTCTCCTCTCAGCTTGCCCCTGATGGCTGTGCTTCTGGTACTCCTGTTACCTGCTGCTCCAAACCTTGCTGTGGTCTGCCTTTTCCACGATTCAGCACACTGACAAGGTCATTTTGAGGGGAATGCCATGCCACCAGCACCTATGCCACTTTTGATTTGTCTTTGCTCAAACACTGTTTGGGCTGATCACTCATTGCATAGAAGTCCTGGTGAACAGAAAGCAAATTCAGTTTCACCGATTAGAAAACCGATGATGTGTCCATTTCAGCTATCCCACAAAATAATTCTGGGCACTAGGATATAGTCAGAGACTGTCCAGGTAATATAGAGGCATATGGTAAGCTTTCCTTTGTAGCAGTGCACTGTAAGGCAACATCACCTACCTGAAAATTAAAGCGTCTTAACCAAAAATGTCACAATTTATGCTCAAGACTTCTGTAGCTGAAATAGATTAGCGGAAAAATAACAATCATTTTCAATTGGGTTTGTACTTTTGACTCTAGGCTCTCAGTTTCACTAACATCCACTTCAACATGAAAGAGAAAATATTTCTAAAAAGGAGGAAAAAAAGCCTTTTTTTAAACCACAAAAATAAGTAGGTGGGCACTTGCCTCATGTTTATGGAATGGATATGATTTCAACTTCACAATATCACTTTTTAAGTGATCTGTAGATCCACAACAGATAGGCACAGCCGTCTGGGGAACTTAGCTCTCAAAAGCAGCAGCATCTTAGAATAACTAGTAATTATCATCAGACTTTGTATTGTACATCATCAAAGCACTGTGTAAACATTAGCCAGTTACGTAATCCAATCTGGAATGTCACTGAAAAATGCAGAAGGCCAAAGGCCTGTTTTAGCCAGATCTAAAGAAGAGGTGTTTCTTCTCCCTGCCCAGGTTCCAAAGATCACCATACTTTAGTTAAATTACGGCCTGGTTCTGAAAAATCTGTTTAATCTTAATAAGTTAGGTTTCTTTGTTAAACTGTAGCCCTAGCTGTAGACAATCATTCTATTTTTCTTTCCCACTCTAATAGAACAAGCAAATTACTTGATTTTTCCAAAATCAAGTTTGTGCTGAATAAAAACCTTATTAGCACTCTCCAAATGGTAGCGATGGCACCTTTTCTTCTCTTCACTGGAGGGGACTGGGAAATAGCCTGGGTGGAATGATTAAACCAGGAAACTGCTTTTATTAAGAAGTGAGGTATAGCTTCAACTGCCTTGCCTTGATCAAGAGCTAAACAAGAGTCTCTTCATAAAAGCCCTTCCATGTCACCCATTTTCTTCACAAGGCACACAGCCAGGAAGCCTTTATATTAGAAACCTGTCTTAAATATAGTATTCCAATAGAGGATCCATCAGAGCATTCAACACTAAATTAAAATCCCAGAGAGGAATAAGGGATTTAATTGTAGGATTAAAGCTGTGAAGTTGTTCCCAGGCAATAAATTACCATTGGACGGGAACCAACATACCACTTATCTAGTTTACTGCTGGTGCTACAGAGGACTGCTGCACATACCCTGAAGGAACTGATACCAAAGTCTTACCTAGCCAGTCTTGTCATAAAAAAACAGTGACATTTCAGCTACATATGTTCCAAGATACTTTGGGCTAGATCTTTCTCCACTTAATAAGTGCCTAATGGAATTAGACTCCTAAGTGTGATCCTCAAGTTCCTGAAAATCTGTTAACACAAAAGGTGATTGGTCCCTTTTGCTCACTGCTTTTTGTGACAGATTCATGAAGATGGTGGTAAGATAAGGGTGAGTTACAAAGGCAGGTGTACTGTTGGAGTTTCAGGGACACAAGCAGAGTGGAGCAGGATTGCACTTAGATGTCTAAATCCACTTATGTATCCAGTAGGTGGAGTATGATCTAACCTTTCATTTCCATAAACCAAAAATGTAGATCAGGGCTGTCCAACTTCTAAGCCCCCGGGCAGGCTTAAAAGTCACTAATGGGGGCCACACCAGGCAAGGCATGGGCCACCAAGTGCATGCAGCACAAACACTCCTCCCATGCCCCACTACACCATGCACCCATGTGGGCAACCCTGCCTCTCTGCTGCATTAGGTGCCTTCCAATTGCTGTACTAAGTGCCCTCTGATTGCTATGCTGTGCACCAACGCAGACACCCCCCACTTACCACTGTACTGTGCACACTCCCCACCACTACACCAGGCACATGAATGGGCGCCCTTCTATCACTACACCACATGAGTGTGATCCCCTTCCTGCATGGCCCCTACCCACCCCCCAACACTCACACATGGCCAGAGACTCACTCTCAGCTCCCCAAGCAGCGTGCTGCAATACCCCACACCCTGGGGCAAAGGCAGAAAGAGGCAGCCAGAGGAGGGAGGGGAAACCCAAAGACTTTGGCTGCTACTGCAGCTGGAGCAATGGGGCACCGGGCGAGGAGGGGCAATGGTTGGTCAAGAGCCCAGGGACCACAACTTAATCCCTTGTGAGTCACGTGCAGCCCATGGGCCACCAGTTGCATAGCCCTGAAACAGATAAAAGAGTCTGGTTGGTTTTGAGTTTAAAGAAGGTTGTGGCATTGACCCCTGCACGGTTGAGTGCATCAGAAACTGGTTGACAGGGTGTTCCCAGAGAGTGGTGGTGGATGGGTTGCACTCAACCTGGAGAGATGTGAGCAGCAGGGTACCCCAGGGCTTGGTCCTTGGGCCTGCGCTGTTCAACATCTTCGTCGCTGACTTGGACGATGGGGTGGAAAGCAAGCTATCCAAGTTCGCTGATGATACCAAATTGTGGGCTGAGGTGGGGATACCAGAGGAGAGGGAGAAGCTGCAGCGGGATCTGGGCCAACTGCATGAGTGGGCGGACAAGAATAGGATGGGATTCAACGTGGACAAGTGCAGGGTGATGCATCTGGGTAGAAGCAACCCCCAGCACACATACTGGCTGGGAAGCTCCCCTCTTGCTAGCACAGAGGCGGAACGGGATCTTGGCATCATTGTTGACGCCAAGATGAACATGAGCCGCCAATGTCAGACGATGGTTGGGAAGGCCAACCGAACCCTAGCGTGCATCCAACGATGCATTTCGAGCCGGTCCAAGGCA
>JAGPOW010001296.1:58790892-58800945 GCA_030014935.1 Caiman crocodilus
ACTTGGCTGGGGTCCTGTGACCCTGGCACTCGTTCCTGCCATTGGCGAGGGCTCTGACTAGATGGCCTGCTCTAGGCCCCTTCTGACCCTAGATACTATAAGGCAAAAAGTCTCCATAACATTTAGTTATTAATTAGTTCTCATTATAGTTAAATAGAACACTCAGTAGCACACTGCCTTTTTTGTTTTGCATTCATACAGCACCTAACACAATAGGGTCCTGGTCTATACTGAGGCTTTAAAGTGCTACCACAATATAAATGGATGGGAGCCAATCTTTTTGGCAGGCATGCAATAAATGAGCCCCACACCTTGCCGAGTGCTACTCCAGTCCTCTTCACCTGCCCAATTTGCAGCTCTGCTTTTTGTTTCCAGCCTAGTGCTCTCTGCCCATTCTGCTCCTTTGCTTTCTGCACCCTGCCCTATCTGCCACTGTGCTGTGTGTCCCCTCCAAGATCTGCTGCACACCACGCACAAAGGCTGCCTGTGTCACTTGTGGTACCCACACCACAGGTTGGCTACCCCTGATATAAACTGTTTTGGGCAGCCAGGGCCATCCAGAGGATTGCTATTTTAATCAGACGTCAGGCGGGCTGGTGATGGAGAGGCGAGACAGCTTATTGGTTTTAAAAGATTATTTTACTTATGCCGCGTGGAATGGCAGTGCAGGCCTCGAGGTAGCTTGCTTGCGTTGTCACAATTAAGTAAACGAGTTGCTAGTAAACAAGTTGCTAGTAAACGAGTTTTTGAACAAAAAGGAACCTGCAGTATAACGAGGGTACGTCAAAAGGACCTGGTGATGGGGAGATATTGGTGGGTGATCAGTCTGCCAAGTTTCCTTGGTCATGCTACAGAGTTCTCCGTGATTACTCTGTCGGGTGCTCGGAGGTCTCCGACTTGGGCAGAAGCTGCATGAACTTTTATATGTCCGGAGTAGCCAATAATGGACTGCTAGGTAGGAATAACTAATGAGGCGGAACGTGACCAAATTTGGGGTAATGGCTTCATGCAGTCTATTGTGACTTGACACTCAACTGATTTGGTTATGACATAAACAATGCATTTTATTTTTTAAGCACTATGAATTCATCTTCAAGCAGCAGGCCTATGCATCCATCTGAGTCTATTTCATGCCCTAATTTTAAGAACTGAAGAGGGACTTGAGTGGTGCAGGGATGGCTCCAGTTTTTCATAAGATGTTCCAGGGATCTTTTTCAAGACAATATCTTACTTTGCCATTTAATCCTTCAGAACATTTGTTGTGTGTTTAATGCCTGTTCAGCAAGTATTGCTATGCCAAGCAGAATTTTGTGTTTACCAGAACAGGTCCAGCAAAATAAGTGTTTAAGATAATGAGCAGTATTTGGAGCAAAGATAAAAGTTGAAGGAACCTAGCCACTCTTGAAACTGCTATTTTGCTCAAAGTAAATGCTAACACTTCATCAGTGTTTCCTGATAAGCATACTTAGGACACTATGTTACTGGAAAAAAAGTCTTCCACTCTGGAAAACATGCATGTGTCACTGCTAAAGCAAAAGCAACACTGGCATACATACACAGGGTTTTTTTTTCTCAGAGTATCTTTTTGTCTTTGATATACCATGTGATCCTGAACATCTTGCCACAAAAGCATCCTTTATGTTTTTAATATGATTGCCTTGTGCAGAACATCAGTATGAGGGTGACCTTCACTTTACAAAAGGGGAACAAGGGTATAAATCCCCACAAGTGAGAGAGTCAGCACAATATATTTGGTACAATTTAACATTCCCTTAATAAGAATAGTGCCAAGGATCAAGTCTCAAATAGCCATGAAGTGATGTCTGCACATCACCTGCATTTTGAAAAAAAGGTACCCTTGGGGCATCAGGGCAACCAGCACCAAGGGCTGACTGTGGTAGATTAGCAGTTACAAAGAATATGTGCAGGTCCTAGCCTTGGACTGGGGGAGGTGAATTTCACCTCACCAATTGATGTACCCAGAGAAAGCCTGATTGCTTATGCTTTATGCAGATGCATTTGATTTCAGTTTGAGCATGGCAGAATTGAGGCATAGGTTAGTGATTACTATGGATCTCTCTGAGCTGCTACCAAAGTTGTGACAATAATTGGTTTTGATCGTTAATGCACGTTTGGACCAACTTCCTTCAAAAATTTCAGCTGCCAACCTAATATAGACAGTATGTCTTTCAATTTGTTTCATTCCTTTTTATTTTTGTGAACCACATTTCTGTTGTAATTTTTTTTGGCAATAGCACCTATAAAATGTGCTAGCTTCATTTAGAAAAAGTCTAAACCAATATCTTCATTACATTAACTTAAGTATAATCAGGACCTCTTCCTAATTCATTCTTGAAATATTTCATGTATCAAAACAAAAGGATTTCAGCTGGGACACTGCCAGAAAGTTTGGAGATGTTTCTTCCAGTGTTTTTTTATGCATTTTACTTGTAATGTTTTACAAAAAGTCCTCTCAATAGATTTGCTGTTCAAAAGAGCAATATTTATGGTTATTACATAACCATGGTTCCTGAAATAGGGGTTTACAGAGGCAAATGAAATAGAAGGATCAGAAACATTCAGAGTAACTCTGGAAAACAAGGTCTCTTGGTCAACAGTGAACCACTGCTATGAGGACTACTTGCTCCTTTTACACATTAAAGGAAGAAGAGGAAAAAGATAGGCAAACACAGAATGCCCACAAGAGGAGAAAGAATATCTGCCCCCAGCAATTGATATTACCACGCTGCCTTGTTGTCATAACCTTCTCCTGCAGAGATTCCCACCCTTGACAAATTACTTGAAACAAGTGGAGATTAATTTCCCTTGCATGAGCTGTTTCCAAGTGAGCCAGCTGACTACAATTCAACCCTCTGGCTGTAAGAAGCATTCAGATTTTTTCTACACACTTGATTCCTTTCCATCCTAAAGAAATATATCCACCTCTCTCTGCCATCCTATTCCTTCCCTCAGAATGCTTTCCCAGATGTTTGAGTAAAGGGTCCTCTGGTAGACATGCTGTCTGTATGATTTTGAACAGGATTTTTTTCCTGTTTTTCTTATTACTATTATCCTGAAATGAAGGAGAGCTAGCTAGGCATTCATTTTTAGACTAAATGGGTACACTCTGTGCTTTCTACTATTCTGTTTCCCTGATAAGTCCCATTGCTTTCCTAGTCCTCACTTCCAAAATACAATCTCTGAAGACTGATTGCTTTTCATAATCGGAGATCATTATTGAAAGAGTTGGGGTCAAGGATAGCTACTGTGGAGGCCATTGTTACCAAACTTTAACTCCTTGTGGAAAGAATTGTGTATCATCATGAGTCTGCCAGGATTCTTTGGAAGGATATCATATAGAAATGCACTCCTGGCATTAGACCTGAACAAGTATTGGTCACCAGAAGCTGGAAGCAGGTTGCCATTGTCTGTCACTGCCTGTTGCAGGCACTAAACCTAAACAAGAAACTTCAGAATGCTGTGCTCTCGACAGGTTGTCACTGCAATAGTGCAAGTGCAGGTGTGCAAGAGTATTTGTGAGGGCTGAGAGAGATCAGGGCCCAAGCTACTAGGGGCACAGGAGACAATTCTGGAAAAAGGAAGCAAGAAAACTGCCTGGTGTTTTCTGCTTCTCTTGCATTCAAGAGAATAAATCCATATTAAAATTCTTTGTAGATAAGTAGGATTGCACACAAAAAAAATCTAACATATATAATCAATTTCTTAATGGAAACAGCCTGGCAAGGTGCTGACTGTCACTAACCCAGTGGGCCAAGGGCAAAAATAATGCAAAAGTGACAGCCCCCTGCAATGTAGAGCTGTGGCCAGGACCTGCATTACGCTTGCGGTTATGTACAAGAAGCAATAGCTAGATGGAATAGTAATGACTTGTAACTAGTCATGTGATCTCCGGATCTGAGGGTAGACTTCAAGAATAGATACAGGACTGTAAGCTTCTTTTGTGTCTATAGATGATAAATACTCCCCAAATTTACCACTTTGAATTACTGATTTCAGAGTCTACATCAGAAAGGATAAAACTCATAAATCTGCTTATTCCCTGAGGGTCCAACATAGGTCAGAAATTTCTGGTTGGTTAGCACAGTGCAATGAATGGAATATACTCTCTGCCTTGCCATAGTAGGGTGAGCAGGAATGATTGCTTTCATTATTAATTAGATATGCATCTATCTCCCTTTTGTCAGAATTTTAAAAGGAGGGACAAGACACAAACAAGATATAATTTACATTGCAAGTTCTTCAAGACAGAGTCATCTCTAACCACATCACCTTAACACTACCTCTTAAACAGATTCATTTTTACATGGTGCCTAATTTTTTGTAGGAGTACTTAGGTACTACTGTAATTCACATAATTGATAACCGCAACAGGGGTCACTTCCAGCTCTTGAAGGGAGGAGGAAAGCAACAGAGGTTTTTCTTTACCAAGCACTTACATTCACCTACCTGGGTGGATGAATGGACAACCAGTATCAAGCACCCTGTTCTCTTCTCCCCCTGCTACACACACACACACAGAGTCCTTTGCTGGGGCAATAGACAGGGGTCTCCAGGAAGCCAGGAAGGCAAATGGCACAGCACCCACTACTCAGATTCCCAGCAGACATCACTGCATCAATCACATTTACTTCTAATGTTCAAGGTTTTCTTTACAGCAAGGGTTAGAAATGTAAGCCTTGGCTACATATACAAGTTCCATTAATTTAACCAAGGCCTTGTTTACATGGGAAAGTTGCAGCAAAGTGAGCTCTGGTGTAAATTTACAGCACACTACCTGAACCCTGGTAACTTTCCAGGTGGATGCTACAAGCTCACAGTAAGTGGAATAAGCTACTTCTTTGTAGCTGCATACAAAGATGCGTAGTCAGTGCACAGTAGCTACCACATTATAGTTTCATATTCTTGCTTACTACACAACTTCCCCAGACAAACATGGTTACCGTGTCTCAGGCATGAACTTATATAAATTTGTACCAGAATCTTGAATGGTCACTTCTAAGCTGGCTTCACAGGACTTACATGGGGTTGGTTTAATTGAAGCTGGCTTAAAAAATACAATACAATGCAAACAAATTCATTCACACTAGAGGGTTGCACAGATGTAATTAACCAGTACCTGAACCAATGTAAAGGAGTGCAGCTTATATGTGTAGACAAATCTTTCTTTTTGTGAAAAAAAATGAAAAGCTTGGTTGACTGAACCATATGACTTAATGAATTGGGCTCCTCAGCCCAGTTTCATAGTGCCCTGATTTTAATCTGCCCTTGAATAAGGCACATGAAACAGTCACGTACATCCCAGATCTAGTCCTAAATAAAACCCTGTTTACAGGAACTCCCCGCTCCCCCCCCGAGCTCTTAAGGACCCATGGAAACAATAAGTTATCTCATAAGAATAGGCTATGTGGCACTTCTTCAATGAAAGAAATCCTCACAGTGGAATTTGGTATTATCCAGATTTTATCAGGAAAAGGAGAATATAAAAATTATGGAAATATATCATCATTGATACTCAACTGGGGTTATACTGTTCCAGCATATCCCTTCTAATGCCACACACAGGTAAGATTGCATCATCCTATTTTTCTCCCCCAGCTGGCTAGTAGGAAATCCCTTTTCTGAAGGAATTTCCATTTTAAGTCACCCACATTAAAAGAGACACATTTAATACTAATAAATCCTCTTTCTTATAAGAGAGGAGCCAGACTTCTCATCTGACTTAATCCCTAACACTCCCCATACAAATACACATCCCACCCATCCCTGCCTCTACCTCAATATCACTCGATATTACAGAATAAAGGATCTAAGGTAGCTGTAGTTAGCTAGCTAGATTTCTGATCACTAATGAGTCCCCTGTTTTGTATTTAATCTGTGTCAAAATGGGCACACTTAAATTTGGGTAGAGATTTCTTCTTCTATAAAGAAATAGAAATTTCAATCAGAAAAGGCAGAACACCCTGTGTCATAATGAAGGTAGAAATTATAGCTCTATCCTCTGCCCAGAACACTCTTAGAATCATAGAAAATAAGGGTTGGAAGGGTTGGTTATCTAGTCTAAATCCCTGCTCAAAGCAGGATTATCCCAGCTAGACCATCCCAGCCAAATAGGACTTTTCTGGAACCCTTCAAATACTAAAGGAGTTGGTTTCAGATGAGCACATTCTAATGACTCTTGAGGCTACAATGCCCAGAGAAAACTCTGGGTTTCAGAACTCCCTGCTGTACTACTGGAACAAAGGAAGCTACTGTCAGCTCACAAAGGATATGTCCACACAGTCTTCTGAAAGAGACAAACCTCAAAAGTAATCAGGGCTTATTTCTCACTGGCATGCCTGATCTTCTACAGGATCCATGTAGACATGCCACAATGAACATCTATGATAGAGGCCTCCTTCCCTTGAGGCCTTTCCCCAGTACCATAACTAGGGATGGGTGAAAAGAGTACCAGCTTAGGAGGGATACTAAAATTGGACCCAGCTCCTGTGAAGTTCATGACCTGGCAGCAAAAGCAGCCCCACAACATTGCTCTTGCAGCAGCACCTGGGTGCCCAGATACCATGCTGCTGCTTTATGAGCAATAGCTGGAGTGGATATACCATGTAGCAGCAGCAGCAGCAGCAGCTGGGAATTGTTTTTGACTCCCTTGCACAGGTAAGCCTCATGCACTCCCCTCACCCCCTGATGCCAGAACCTGCGCCCCTCCAGTGCTCAGCAGTATCTCCCTCCAACTTCTCCCCTGCTACTTGCCTCCTACTCTTCCATAAGGTTTGCCTAGGGTGCCAGCACTACTCATTATGCTTCTGTCTTCTCCATTTTTCTGGTGAAATGATCAAACCCCAGGCAGCCTCTTGCATCTGAGTTCCTGCAACAAATTATATCACCTTCAGCTGAACATCAGGAGGGAAAACAACTCCCCCCCACATGGATCTCATGCCTCAAGCAATAGATTTATCATAGGTAGGGAGTGAAGAAATGACCCTCCTACCTGTGGTGGAACTGGGGTCCTTTGTTCTCACAGAGGTAAAAGCAGGCTCCCAGCTGGGCCCCCAGGGTATAAGTACTGAGCCAAAAGAGGAAGGTGAGCAGCTGCCCATACAAATCTGTTAGCCTCACTTTGGCTGCTGTCTAATGTGCAGGCCACTCTTCTAGGAGTGAGGGAGTTTTGAAACCTGATTAAACTCCTTTTCATTGCTGGAATCCTGGCTGGGGTTAGGAAAAAGTAAGATGAAGCCAGATCCCCAAATCACACCTGTGATATTTTTGTGCCTCATCATTCACCTCCAGTAATCAGGCCTCCAGCTAGCACACACATGGAGGCATCTCTATAGTAGAATCCCTGCTGGATACAAAATGCCTCTATTCACTATATGGAAAGTGTGAAAGAGCACTAGGTATTTTTTTTAAAAAACCTTGAAATATTATTTTTTACACACACATGCATGCACACTTCAGTCAAATATTAGTTGTCAAATACATTTCTGGGTGAATTTTGTCATTGATTCCCCAAAATTTAATTTGTCAAATAACATTTTGTAGTTTTCATCCACCTTTGAAGTGTCCTCCTCTTCTGCATCCTCTACTTTGACGCTAGTTCTGCAGATACTTCCACATGAGTACATTTACTTGCATGTGTGCTGGCAGGATTAGAACCATAGGTTTCAATTCTGCAACAAGATCCATGCAAGCAGCACCCTGTGTCCACATGGAGTCCCACTGACTGCCAGAGGATCTGTTAATGTTCAGCATGTTGGAAAATCAGGTCACTTATTCAGGTGCCCAAGTGGGGCCTCAGGAGTCTAGATTTAGATTTCTATTTTTTAGAGAATCTTGGCCTAAATGTTTCTCTCTCCCTGATTTTACAACTAATCATTGAGTCTATTCAGTACTATGGACAGTTCCACTGCCAGTGAGAGAATTGTACTGCCTTCAGTCATGCAGAGGGACATTTCATTCTCTTTGCTTATAGCAATCCTTATCTAAAGATCATGGATAATTGTGCCTGCTTCCACCCACTGCTTAAACAAAGTGGTACTTCTTAAACAACTTCTATAATCTCAGACAAAAGCACTTTGCTTTCAATCCTGCTCATGTTTTTCACCGAATATTAAGACCTATTTTGGGGTTTGGGCATGAATAATACTTCTATAAACTATATTGTAAACCTAGGGGGAAAATTGGCCTAATGCTTTGTCTCTTGTCACAACGGGTTATATCAGTCGGATCAAATTATGACATAAGCTATGATAAGAAATAGAAGAGGGTAAAGCACACAAGGATTTCAAAACAACGTGTTGCTCTAAATGCCATAGCTATTAAAATGACAAAATAAGCTGGAGTTTCACCTTTTGTTGGGTTTTTTGAGGTTTTTTTTTACAAATTCAAGAATTATTTAAAGCCTTTTTTATTTTACTGAAATCTTTGATGGTAGATGTGAAGAACTCCCCCATTTTGTCTGCCTCCTTGCTCTGAGTCTGCCCAACCCCTCTCTGTTTTCAAACCCTGGCTGCTAGATCCACCTGGTCACCTGAGTGACTGGGTTGTAAAAATCACATAGGGAGGGGGAAGCTCATTCTTTGTTCTGAGTTTCCCGCTGAACAATGTATGTGACCCTGGTCACTCTTCCTGGGGATTCTGATGACTTTTAAAAGGATTGGTCTGCATCAGATAGTCCCTGTTTCTGGTTAGAACTTAGTGATGAGGTCAAAAAAGGTTATAAAAGGGGTCACTCCATGTTGTGGGAATCAGTCATTTTGGGACACTGAAATGAGCAAAAAATCTCCAAAGCACTCTCATTCTCTGGATGTATATATGAATAACTTATCTGAAATGTAGCCAGTATATTAGGGTTATGTATCTTTTGCCATGTGTTAAAAGGGCCAACAAGCCCATTCTGTTTTGCTCAAGGTGTTTTTCTTTTAACATTCCTCCATCCTATACCCTTTCCATGGTCTCTTCCTCTCATGTTAATAAATGCTGTCTGTTACAGCATGCCTAGTTGTGGATTCTTGAGGGAAGAGGGAAGGTACCGGCCTTCTAGCTCCCTTTGCTAGGCTAGCTAAAGTAAGCTTGGCTTTTTTATTTTCCTCTGGTACAGAAGGCTACTTTTGAATGCTTCAGGTTAAAAGAAGCATCTCAAAATACCATGGTGCAATAAAAACCACAAAGGTCTAGAGGGTCTGTTTACCCTGGGCTTCACAGAGCCCTAACAGAGACCAGAGCTTGGGTTGTGGCAGCAATTACCCCAGGCTTGCAGGTGTGCTCCAGAAAGGAAGTCGGTCAGGTGTAGGCACCCCAGGGGAGACACCCAAAGCATAGTTTTGGTTGGCCACGGTGAGGCCAGTGGCTCAGCATAGTAGTGCCCCTATGGTCCAACCATAGTAGAAACTAATTGTGACAGTATGAAAATATCCTGCCATGCCTTGTGGTGGGGAAAGATGTATTGATGGGCACTAAAATGTTTCCGCATATCTAAAATTCTACTAAACTGTTAAACAGATGCTCACTGAAGGAAAAAATCAGCTGCAATAAGCTGGCACTGACACAGACTCAAGTCATTGGAACTGCCATAGAAATAAGATTCAGTCAAAAAATATTTTATTTTTATTTTTTTTTAAATAAGAGCTCTTGTGAAATTAACAATATTTATCATTTCAGAAAGAACAGTAAGCCCAGAAGTGACCACATTAATAATAAAAAGGAGAAAAAGTTAGTTTTAATCATCGCAACACATCGTTGGTAATTTCAGAAAGCAGGCTGCCTCACAAAGCTTGACTTGTTTCCCATGTATGCTCATTTACTCTCCTATATTATATCTACAGCCAATGGCAAAGCAAAGCTAAGTCTCTTTCTTAGCAGAGGACAAATTCTGTTTTCAAATACTGTTATACTCCTGTAACAGTAACAGTACAGGAGTACTGTTATACTCCTGTAACAGTTGTGGGGGGATGTGGGCACATTAGAAGGGAGTGGTAGGCTCCAGGCTGACCTTGACAGGTTACAGCGGTGGGCAGATGAGAATAGGATGGAGTT
>JAGPOW010001296.1:58806249-58865615 GCA_030014935.1 Caiman crocodilus
GGGGGTCTTTGTGCAAAACCCCAAATCTAGGTCTGTTGCCACTCAGAGGGCTCTTTTGTGCAAGTCATAATTTGAGTCCAAGGGTTTCCCTATTTCTGGATTCTGCCTCTAAAGTTTTCATTGAAATTCAAGGTCATAGCTATTTTACCAGTTTTTCCCTATTCTGAGTTTGAGACATCCAAGACAGAGCAGGTTGCTAACTTATATACTATAGAAGGATATTTTCAAGCTCTTTAGGAAAGCTAAGAACCTGTCTCTCTGTTAGCAAGCCCCAAAGGAGAACTGGGGCAGCTCCCAAGGCCACAGGCTCAGGCTAGATCAAGTATCATTTAAATTTGGTTTGACAACAAAAGCACTACCTCCACCTATGTAGTGGACATTCTACTAAAAGCAGTCCTATAATGTGGATATTAATTCATTACCTGTTACTCTCTACATCAGGGCTGTTTAACTGGCAGCTTCCACATTGCATGCAACCCATGAAGGCCCAGTTTGCAGCTGCCAGGCCAGGGCCAGATTCATCCCTTAATGGGCCCTAGGCAAACAAATTATGCACCTAGTTGCACTGCATAGGGCAGCAGCAGCAGCCACCACCACCACCAGCCCTAGAAGGGAAAAGGAGCCAGGTGGCACTGTCACAGCAAAATGAGTACAACTGGGCCCCTTCTTCACTTAGAGCCCCAGGCATGTGTCTCATTTGCCTATCCATTAATCCAGCCCTGCTCCAGGGAGTGTCTAGGCTCCCTTCCTCCAGCTTTTGGGAGTGTAGCCTGCAGCCTGGGACAGCTGGGGAGGGGATCAGGTGTTGGGGTCATACATGCGGTGCTGTGAAGGGGGAATCACTCACACACAGCACAGAGTGGCATAGTATAGCTGGGGGTGTTCCACACATAGCATGATGTTACAGCAGAGGGGAAAGATAAAGAATTCATGAATTCATCATGGTAGAACACAGTGGGAGGGCAAGTATCCACATACAGCATAGAAAAACACATCAAGGGGTGGGAGAGCAGTGTGTCTGTATGCATGGCCAGCAGTGTGAAGGTAGGAGGGCATGTGGACTACACTAGTGTGGCCTCAGCCACGTAAAAGTTGGACAACATCGCTTTACAGCTCCAGTCCTGAAATATACTGCACGGGCAGATGTCTGCACAAAGTTTGTTGCAGGATCTGAGTCTTATCTCTCCGCACCATCTGAAGCAGGCTGGCTAAGTCCTACATGCTGCTATTTAAAGTAAGCCAATTTGTATTCATTCTGCCTGCTACATTCACCAGTTGTTCTGAATATATATATATATTTTTTAGCAGAAGGGAAGAGGAAATGTACAACATGAAAAAATCATTCACTGGTAAATTTTTGTTCTATTCCTTTCTCCTCCCATTATCGCTCCCCATCTCAGTTTATTTTTTTTGTTTCCTGCTGTTTATGTATTATTCTCTTCAGAATAATCTTGACTAAGGAAAATTTGAAGCTGATGGGAGGGATTAATTATACTACCTATGGGGATTAATTACACCATCTGTGACTGACAGTCTATCTTGCCTCTGTGTAGCCTGGTAGATGGAGCTACAACACCAGCTACCTGAATCATCCTCTATAGGATGTAAAAGAGGAAGCACTATGGAGAACACAATTAATAGTCCATTACTCTTTCCTTTTTCGTTAGGGCATTAAGATAATACTTTGACTTAGCCTGATAGTTGCGTTCATGAGAGGCTCCTCTGATTTTCCTGTCTAACAAGCTGGAAGGGAGCCATTTCTTCCACTGTCTTGGCATTTCACTCTCTTCAATGTACATTGTTCAAGTAAAATATGCATCAAGGGTTCCGTAAAATCTTTCTAATTCCCTGGAAACAAGGATAATTGGTTGTTTTTGGACCATCCCCAGTTGGTCTGTGAAAATAGCATCTCTACCCCTTTTATTAAGATAATGACATTTTGTAATAGTGGAATGTTCCATACCATGAAGGTTCTCCCATCAAGTTGTAAAAGGCTTATGCTGTATATCCTGTCAGAAGTGGGCTCTGGCTGCAGACTTTGGAAACCTGAAGTTGGTCATTGTAGCTATCCAAGGCAGAAGTCAGTTATGGCCTTCTAACCCAATTCAGGGTTATAGAGAAATGTTCATAGTGTTATAGAGAAGTGTTCATAGAGAAATGATGACTATGTGCATGAGACAGAATGCTATAGGGAGGATTGTATTGGTGCTTCTTCAACTGCAGGATTCCCCCACACAAAAAATCCTGAGATCCCCTTTGGTTCCCTTGGGTTTAGACTCTAGTCCTTGCTTTGGAAGTGTAAGACAGCTTGCCAACTGTCTTACTCTTCCAAAGCAAGGACTAGAGTCTAAACACAAAGTACTTGCACAAATACTTTTGACAGGGAATAGTAGTAGTAGTAGTAGTTGCATAACATATAAAGTAGGGTCCTCTGCTTCAGAAAGCTTTGGATTGCCCTGCCTACCACAGGGGGAGGTGGTGGATGATTTTGATCTACCTACTTCTAAAATGGTCTTTGAAGCTTTAAAAAGCACCAGAACAAACAGTAGAGGGGACCAGTTTGGTCCCTTCTTTGGCAGCCTCTGCAGAGAGATCAAGATGTGAGCAGACTGTGGAAACTGAACGCTTCACTTATCCCTAAAAGTTGTCCTTACAGGCAAGGGTGAGGCTTCCTGGAATATGCCAGCATGTGTGGTGTATTTGTATTGCCAGCCCCCAGGCTGCATGTGTTCTGTGGAGAAACAGACACCAGCACTGAGGATGTTGGGCATCCTTAGTCTGCTCCCAGAAAACTGTATTGTTTGGTACTATTCCACTTCCCCCTCAAGAGCGTGGAGATGTGGCAACTTGGGTGAAGAGAGAGAGAAGCTCCTTACAGAGTGGAAAAGAGAAAGTAATAAGAGAGAGGTGGTTAGTAGGACTGTGCAAAGCTTCAGTAGCCAATGCAATTTGATTCGGAGGAGTTTTGGCTCGATTTGGTGACCAAATTGCCAAATCAGAATCAAATCAGGAGACCAATTAAATACTTCAAATCGATTCAAACTATCCAAATCGATTCAGAAAAAGATTCAGTGGTTCAGCCATAGAATCAACAGGCAGCTGACACATCTGCCTCCAGCTGCTACATCTGCATCTCGCACCTTTCCACGCTGGCTGGCAAGTGGCAGCAGGGCAGAACCCCTGCTCCCAGCACTGATGCGAGTGCAGTAGCGCTGGGAGTGGGGGCTATACCCTGCTGCTGCTTGCCCCCTTCCACCCAGAGCGAGCCATGCTGCATCATGCCCCCACAACCAGCTGGGCAAGTGGCAGCAGAGCAGAGCCCCAACTCCCAGTACTACTGCGCCTGCATCCCTCGCCCCACTACCATTCCCCTCCCTGAGTAACACCCCCCCACCCCAGCTGTGCAGCATGTCCCAGGCCCAGCCCCAATCCTTCCCTCCCCCATGCCCAGCTGGAGGCAGCTCCATCAGCTGGCTGTTTAGTCTACGGCTCAATCTCCAAAGCGACGCCGAATCTTTTGCATCTGATTCGGCTGAATTGAATCATGACAGTGATCAAAGCCTCTGAATTGAATCACTGTCCTCTGAATTGGCTGAATCTGAATCCGAAGTGAATACTTGCCAGTTCACTTAGGCCTAGTGGTTAGCCATGTTAGTTTGAAGTTAGGCAGAAGGCAGGGTTGTCAGGCAGAAGGTAGAGTAGATTTAGAAGTTCTGCTTGCTGCAGTGCCTTAGCATCTGATGAAGTAAGATGCTGCTTATGAAAGCTTATGTACCTCTAATCTAGTTAGTCTAATTTAGTTAGTCTATAAAAGGTACAAGTATACCTTGCCTTCTATAATTACTAAGAGCCAGCAGCTTTTTCAGCATCAATCTTTGTGACTCTTTTCCATTCAGTCTTTCCCCAATTCTCGTCTCATTTTTAATAAGTGCTTTTCACATTGCCCCATATTCACTCTCAACTCAGAGAACACACCAGCTGTTACATTTGGAATGATCTCTTTTTTTGCAGTTCTGCCAGTTTCTGTACATGCTGGTTATAGGAGGAGAGAGGAGAAAAAAAGGAATGGAGGAGGTGTTGAGAAAGGAAAGGACAGACGACGGTGAAGAAAGAAAGAAGTGGGAAGGGAGACAAGGGATTAGAAAGGAGAGCAAAAGAGGAGGAGTGTTGCAATAAGGAGGAGAGGGATGTAAGATGAAGATGGCACAGGAGACAGGAGTTAAGCAAGAAGGGGACCCACAACAGATAACAGCTGTGAGGAAAAGATTGCAGGGATGGAAGAGGAGAAAGCACAGAGGAAGGCAGAATAAGGGAGAAAAGAGAGAGAGGGATGCCAGCTTTATTTTTGCCTTACTGGCCATTATGATGGGGAAAGGTTTTGTTCAAGTGCATAGAATGCAAACTGAGAATCAGGATTTTTGGATACTATTCTTGTGTTTTTTTCCATTGGCTACCTGTGTCACCTTGAACAAATCACTTCACTTCTTGTGCCTCAGCTTTTAAACCTGTAAAATGGGGGTGATAACAATATCTCCCTCATGAAGAAGCTGAAAGGTTTGCTTAGTGTTTGTCAAGTGCTTTAAGATCTGAGATGGAAGATGCAGTGGAAATTCTAAATAGCACCAAAGGTTTTTTTATTATAAAACAATATCTATAATTTTATTTATTTATTTTGGCCAAGCAGAAACTTCATGGTTGCCTAGTTACCAGCGAACAATTATGAGTATCTGTTTAGCCTATATTGCTTAGGAAAAGGGGGGTGTGATTTGATATCATGTCATACGCAGCCACCTGGTAACTAGAGCTGGAGTCAGGAGCTAGATTAACCCTGTTTGTGTAATACATAATCAGAACATGGGGGAAGGGGAAACAGGTCAATCTGTCCATACACAGGGTAGGAGAAATAAACATAAAATGTGCAGGGAGGTGACCTGATCCCTAAAGTTATTTACATAGGTCTGGTTCTGGGTATTCTTATGGTATCTTTGTGATTACAGATCAAAGCTCAAGTCACCAGAAGTCAGTTGCACACTATTTCCTCTACTTGTTCATTTAAGGAGATCATAAATTAATACAAAATCTCCCAGCTCTGATTCTTGACCTGTGTTTTCCTAATGTAGTAACAGCTCGCACCACCACTAAGCTCTCTTGAGCAGAAATGATCATCTCCACCGACTTGGACTGTGGGGGGTGGTTTGTATTATGGAGAAATGAATTCCAAGATGCAAAGTTAGAAAGAGGCGCATTCTGTACCATTCACTGTTCTGCTCACTCTCTCTAATCATTTATTAGCACCTTGGTTCTCAGCCTTGTTCATTTCCCCTGGACCAGTCTATACGGTGAAACCCTAATTCAAAATTCCAATCAGTTTTAAAATCAGTTTTGCTAAACTGACTTTAAAGCCAGTTGGACTTGCATGGTAGATACGGCATCTGAACCATTCCTATTTTGCTTGTAATAAAAACAGCTGAATGTGATCTTGACCTCGTTCAGCAGAATTTGTCTAGACTGGCCTAAACCTAACCTATACTATAGTTCTTACTGAGTTTTAAACTTTTAAGCCAGGGCTAGAAGGCAATTTTCCCGTGCCTGACAGCAGGGAGCTGCTCAAGGTGGGTTGGCCTCTCAGCTGGATGCACTGTAGCTGTGTCCATGCAGTGTCCCATGCTGGCATTAGCTTTAGGATGCATCAATTGGCCTTATCACTCAGCAGTGCTAATTAGATGACAAAAAGCAGCATGTAAATGCAGCTATGTTACTTCTGATTTAGGAAACAGACCACATAAAAGTGTGGCACGCTTGAAGGCACTCCTGTTGGCCATGGTATATTTATTGTGTATATGTGGCCTTAGTTGAAAGGATTTTAAAACCATCTTGGATTTTTTGAGAAAACTTCCTCAGTATTGTTCTGACCTAAAACTTAGCTCTTTTGTCATTCTGCCTACACTTACATGTTCTAGCCAGTATGAAATGTTGCTGCTTTTTTTGCTTCAAGTAGTAGGGTTTCATCTTGTTTGCTTCATCACACCACTTCTGAGTAGTGTCCCAAGCTGAGTCATCCCTCTGTAAATGCTACCAAAAGCAGAGTTCACCACTTCAAGGTTGAATGAACCAAATCTTATTAGCCACCTATAAGAACTGAAGAGACCAGTGCATCCTAGGCAACCGGAGAAAAAGACAACAAACTAATTCCCCATCATTACAGCATAGCTTCATTCTGTACAGCATATTTATTTTTGCCCTATTACATCACATCTTCCTAAAGAATGTCTTGCCAAGAGTTGCTTTATTTAAGTAGTGGGTAAAGTGATCCTTTGAATATAGCCATATCTACTTAACAGAGGTGCTGGAAGGCTTATTTACCTTATGTTCATACTGGAATTTGAAATCTTCCAATAATAGTTACTCTAAAAAAATAGCCACCTTTTCATTGATAATGTACATACTGTACCTAAAAAAAAATTTGTAAGGGTAAATAATAACAAAAGAAAACAGAAATTCCACAGTGTAGACAAAGAAGATGAATTTGCAACTGAGATGTTAAGAAAAATTACTACTTGAGGCAGAAATAAAGAAAAGCTGTTTTATACAGATGATATAGGAGAGAAGACTTCACATTAACTGTGGTAGAGTATGTGAAAAAAGAGGTCATGTTACATTGAGGAAAGGAGTAAAATGAGACAAGGCAGTGTGATATAGCAGACTGACCATGGCTCAAGTATCAAGGAACCTGAATTCTAATCCTGTCTCTGACACTGACTACACACATAACCTTGGGCCAGTCACTTAGTCTCCTCTGCACTTCAGCTTTGCTATCTGTACAGTGAGGTCAATAATAACAAATAGATGATTGTAAGGATTTATCATGTGCAGAGCACTTTATGGTAATAAATGCAAAATTGCCAGCCACAAAAGTTCAAAAATAAAGAGTTGGGCAAAAAAATCCATGAGATTGGGCCAAAATAAAATCACAAATCTTCCCCCCCCCCCGCCCCAAAAACTATATTATGTATTTGGGGCTGTCATTTTATTCTTGAAGTTTCTCTGCTGCTGCACACCGCTCCACCACCACCGCACACATACCTTCTGTGTTATTGCTAATGGTTCCAAATGTACAATTTTGGCCTTTGGTACCAGAGTGCTCTCTGGCTGCCTGATGGTATGGATCTTAGGCCTTCTCAAAACCTAATTAATCCAGCCCAGTCTCTGCCTACCCACCTCTCTCCAGCCCATCGTCTCATTAAGCACTCCAGCCCCAAACCCATGTACCATGCCCCTGTCCCGGCACACAATCTGTTTCCATCTTCCACTTATTCCTTAGTGCCCCTCAGTTCCTCCTGTTCTCCACAATTTCCTCACTGCCTTTCTGCCCCTCTTCCAGGGCTGTGAGGAGCAGTTCCAGAAGATATCCATCCCTTCTCTGTGTATCCAGGCTGATGAAAATGGAAGGAGCTGAAATGAGCCAATCTATTTATCACAGTATGTGCTAAGGGACCAGTGCTGCTCAGAACTGCAAGGCTCTTCCTGCTGGATTGTGTTGGCTGTTCCCCTTCCCTCCACTAATATCAGGCTTTCTTAGTTTTTTTCATTTCTTCAACAAAATCACTAGACTTCTGACCAGGAGGACAGAAGGCCAGGGTAGCAGGAGCCTCAGTTGTGGGAACTCACTGAGAGGCTTCTTGTAGATGGATGACCACAACAATCAGTCTCTATGATGTTGCTGTACACTGAGCGACCATTTGAGTAATTACCATCAACCAACATGGAGGAATATACTGGACTTGGTCAGCTCAATCCCTTAGGTAGGTAAACTGAGAAAAGTCCAAAAACCAGATGGCTAATCTTAAATTGAATCTTGACATTAATGGGGAATTGTTCTAGTTACTGGTAGTTTAGGTGCAAAATCTAGACGGATAAGGAAGGGAATTGCAATAGACAAGGAGAGGGGAGCTCAGGAACAAATAAGGATTTCTATCATCTTCAAATAAGGAGGGACTGTGAGGCAAGGCCATAGGTGTGGGTGACACAAGTCACTTGATTTACAGCCACATCTGTGGCTTTTTGTTCATCGGATAACACAATCTAAGGTAGACTGGACTTGGTCTGTACTTAAATGGGAGTCATGAAAAGATGAAACAGGAAACAGCATTGGTTTAGCTGCCACTATTTGAGTATTTAAGTGTCTAATGATCTCCCGTTTCCTGTCTTCAAACTTGTGACATCTGACTTTATCTAAAATGGCCCAATATCCCTAAACTGCGATCACTCAAAGGGCTTGCTATTTCCTTTCACAAATAGAAGGCATTCTGCCCTTCGTGAAGATGCCTACAGTATCCCAATATTTCTAATAGGGCTGAAGCCAGGCTTACCTCAGGAAAGACAATGCCCTCTCAGCCAGCCTGTAAGGACTAGTCTGGGTACAGGGAAACACAAAGGCACAGAAAATGATCCTGAAGAGTAGTGTGAATTAGCTAGTATCTTTGAAGGCCTTAGTAAACTTAAGCTGCTGTCACCTGGCTAGGTAAGAAGGTGAATTGTATCAGGGGAATGGGCAGGAAGTGCTAAACAATCAGAAAGGCAAGTAAGGAGTAGGATATGAACCAAGAAGCGGGTGTAGGTGAGCAGTTGTGTCAGACGGAAAGAATCTTGCAATTGTAATCATAAATGCACCAGAAGAGAGTTGGGTGCCTTTTTTCTTAAACATTAAAAATATCAGAAGGGAAAAAATGTATTATTCTTATTTTTTTAGTTTACTGATTTTTTTTTTTAAATCAGGTTCATGATCTGGGTTTTTAGTAAGTCTGTACCCATCATCATTAAAAAACTAATAAAAGCACAGAACATTTTGCAAATGTAGGGGTGGAAGCCATGTTATCATGGTCTAATTCCAACTCGGGCAATTACATTGTAACTCTAAAATTCCTCCTGCAGTTTAAGATGAAGACGTTCTCTTCCCTCCTTTCCTCAGGACCTTCTGAGATGCAGTGTTGGTGCATTCCTGCTAATAGACATGTTTCATTGATAGGTGCGTGTTCCTTGTATTTACTGAGCCAAACTCTGTATTAAGTTACACCTCATGTAACCCACACTAACTGCATTTGGGGTGCATGGACTATAACTGAAAGAACACTTTGGCCCACTGTCTGTTTCATGCTTTGGATTTTTGAAATACGACAACACTTTAAAAACCCACATAATGAATGCTATGACAATGAAAAAAGAACCCTGGTTTTCCTATATCATCTATGTGCTTGGTGAAAGAGATATCAGATGGTTGGGGTGAAGAGAGAAAAGGAAGACATCAGGCAAGTGTTATTTGTAAAATTGTATCTGTCAGTTTTCAAGCAGCTGTTATTTCTACTTAATAGCAGGAAAAAATCATGGATAGAAATGGGGTGGGGAGCACTGAGGGTGGAGGCAAGCTAGTTTTGAATTCTCCCAGGTAACACTTGGCACTTGAGCAGCACTTGATAAGAATTGACTCTGACACTAAGGCACACATTCTCCCTTTCTAGTAATGGACTCCTCTCTCATTAGCAAATACAAGTGACTGTAAAGATAAACACATTTGAACCCTCCTGCTCTTATTCTCCTGACAGAGTTCTGATTGATGGATCTCACAAATACGTCAATGCAAGGAAAGAGAGAGAGAGAGAAAGAAGAAGGGAGGGGGCAGTTGCTGCTATCAGCTGACTCAACACAGGACAGAACTAATAATAATATTTTACTTTAAACACTGCCCATATGAAATTCCCCAAATTTTTAAGTACAAACAAATGGCTTTGCTAGTATCAAATATATTATACAACAGGCAAAGCTGAGAATTTACTTTCATTCTAAACCCCTCTGTTAGGTTGTTCATAAAAATAGTATTTTAATTCTATTAATGCCCTCCTTAGCATTCACAGTGTGCAACATATAAAGATACTGTACTTGTCCCAAAGAATTTATAATCTAGAAGCGAGACATGTAGAAGGCAGTATGCTTTGTTTTGTTTGAGAAATTGGTAATACAAAATTCTGAAGCATAAGTAGGGTGACTTGCATCTCAGCCCAAAGGTGAATTGTTCTGGCAGATCTGAGCAAAATTGGCTGAACTGGTTCTGAGGTATCCAAGGACAGAGAAATAAAGCCTGTTTCCTTTTATTTGAAAAAAAGAGTAGACCTTTTTTCACATTTAACTGGATAACACTTGAAGTAAATACTTCAATGAGGAATAGTCATTATGCTACATTTTAGTTGAAGAAAAGCCGCAGTAATTTTACAATCACATGCCTATGTATGAGCAACACGTAAATATGACAATTTCAGAGTATTATACAAAGGTCAGCATGAAGCATGTGTCCAGCAGTCTATAGTGGCAGGTGCAGTTTTTTTGTGAAGCCATAGCCTCTGATTTTCATCCGTGCAGTACAAAAACTTAAGCAAACTACCATTCTACACATTCTTCAGTCTATGCCTGAAGACACTATTTTGAGCAAGAGCAGTATGTAAGTCTTCCAGCACAAAGTGTTCTGCATGCATTATCCCACTTGAAGTTACTCACTGCACATGTGCTTCTGCCTTAACTGTCAGATGCAATCTTACCCAAAAGGGCAACATGCTCTAACCTGTTCCCCAGTTGTCTAATACTTTAAAGACTGGTCTGTTTCCAAAGGTTAAGTCCCTGCTGGGATGTGGAAGGCTCCACAGATATCATGGCTGAAGAATTTGCCATAGAATCCACTTTATACCACAGGTATTTGTTCTGGACTCTAGGATTTCATTTACTAGATTAAATGAAATCCTAGAATCTATCCCTCGTGATTGCAAATGCTTCCATGCATTTGCTTTAGATTTTTATACTTCATCCATTGCTTTGATATCTGGCCATAGAAATGTAAAGACAGATGTAATTTCCCCCCTCTCTCCTCCCCATTTTGTCTGTGGAATGCTAATCCTAATTGTTTAAAATTTAGTTTCATCAAGCATTTCACTGAGGTTCATATTAACAGGAAAATCAGTCCGCCTATTCTATAGTCCTCCCTCCACTTCCCCCAAACACATATACATACCATCTGAGCTGCCAAAAATCAACTGTCTCATACTAAGCTGCCAAAATGTCTCTTGTTCCCTAACAGCATAGTTATGTACTGTTGGTAAAAAAATATCCATGACACACTGAAAATGGAGGAGTAGCAGAGAACAAATTGACTGTGCTATCAAAACTAATAGCACAATAGTTCAGGATTTATTTGTTTTTTATTTAAATAAGCTAACATTTGGATTTTTTTTTAATTCACCTGAATTCTTGGATGCTGAACTCCTGTGCTGACAGAAAATAGAAATTCTTGCTATAGAATTTAGGTCCTGCTAGTGGTGGGATCAATAGGGCTGGTGTTTCTGGCAACTGGTAAGCAGAGCCTGCTCAAAATTTGTACCAGTAATGAGTACTCTCTGTTGGCCCTCTCTTTTTCCAGACTTCTATTCCTGATCTACACCACCTACCCCTATGTCTGCTCTTGACTGCTGCTTCAGGATAGGAACCAGAATAGGAAAGATGGAATGCACTAGCCCAAGGACTGAGAGAAACTGGCATCACACCGAGAGCAGCCTGTTGATCTGCTTAGGGTTGGGGAATAGAATCTTTTGCACCAGTTGTGGTCCCAGCAGAGGTGAGGAACAAAAAATGCCTCATTAGGGAGCAAAAACGAAGGCAGGGGTACTGGTAGAAGGAAAGGAGAAGAGAAAGCAGACAGGGCATGGATTTTTGTCCCTGCATGTGGACCAGCCAGAACATGTATATTCATCCTGAATGTTCTGTGGGTTGTTTAGTTCAGGAAAAATCATTATTTTATTCTTACCAATCTAACTGCAGTACCACTCTTGCACAAGAGCCCATCTGTTGTTGATGTTCAATGTGCTCATCAGCTCTCTGTTCCCCACAACCACAAGCTGTTGCTGTAGGGTTCAGTTCTTCCTATACCAATTCTTATTTGCTTTCTTCAGGTATGTCAACATGCTGAAGGTCTGAATGACTCTTGAAGGGAATAGGAGAGACCCGTCTTCAGCCCCTGTTGATACAGGTATTTTCTTTCTGTCATTCAAAATTCTTGTGACCTGTTTTAGGTGACCTGTTTTAAGGTATCTTATATTAACAATACTATACCAAAAAATATGCTACATATACTAGGTATGATTCACTGCACCAGCTGAGTAGCACTCAGTTTAGCACAGTTCTCTGCCATATTCCAGAGCCAGGACTAGAGTGTGCGGTATGGAAGTTATGTTGGTGTAACCAACTCAGATGATTTTAGGCCTTCTTTCTACTGCCAGAGGGGTACAAAGCAAATTTAATTGGATAGTGAAGCTGGCCACTAGTATGTTTCATTTCCTTCTTTACAATGACTGTGCTAAGAATTTTGATGCATGGCTCTGGGCTACTCATACAGTTCAACAAGCAAAGAAAACACATCAAGAAGTGAGAAAAAACAGTAATTTCAGGGAAAAAAAACCCAACACTTGGCTACTATTATAAGTTTCATTTAGAGATAAGCCAAAACCAAATATGGATCAAGCTCCCCAACCTTTGGAAATGTTTACATCCAGAGCTAAATGTTGTAGTGTGGGCCTATCTTAGGTTAAATCTGGAGATGATAAATTTCTCCAGGCAAATAAGTCAGGCTGCTATATGTGGTATGAACACATGAACCCCTTTCCTTGGGTATAGCTGAGCTCTGTTCAGTGCAGAAGCCAGGAAGAAAGAAGAGGGCAGAGAGAATTTTCCCACACTTTGAACATCCCCACTTTCTGTTATTGGTCTGTAAGGCAACTTAGGGCAACCCTGAGGAAACTCTGACCTCTCAAAAGTGGTTATTACCATCAAAGTATGGTAGTATTCCTGACATGCTCCCTACAGCAGGGGTAGTTTAAGTTCTGTTTAATCAGCTCTTACAGAGGTTCCCAACAGCTGCCTGTTTCAGTCAAGTTTAAGAGCCATTTATGCCACTGGTATAGTACAGAGCATCTATTTTAGGGGTTGCGGTTAGGCCCAAGGTCTGACTTGCCATTGCCTTGTACCTGGTACAGTTCATGCCATCATTGGTATAACCAAGAGGAGAGTTCTCATTTAGTGTTGTCTTATACTCCTTGGTGTTAGGATGTAGTTTGGAGTCTGGATATTCCACATCTTTTATTTATTTGCTGTATGACCCATACAGGGTCACCTCATTGTCCCAGTTTCCCCGTCTGTAACAGGGGTTAATAATTCTGGCTTTGCAGAAGTGTTGCGAAGATTAATTATTTAGCGCATGTGCATCGATTTAAGCAATGTGGTGTGATGCTGTTTATTATTCATTAGCAGGGATCCAGGTTTTCTTTTCACCACAGAAAAATACAGTATAACTTGGATTTTCTCATTTTAGGGAAAAAACCCAGATCTTCTCTTTTTAAGTAGAAAAACCTAAATTTTCTCCTTTAAAGGAGAAAAAAGCAGGAAACTATGGGTTTCCCCTTGTAGGCTGGCAGAGTTCCAGTCTGTAAGGGGCTAGAGGGAGTGGGAAGAGGGCAATCAGGCAAGGGGCGTTACATGCGTGTTCATGCACACATGTGACATGGCAGCCAGGCAGCCTGGAGAGCAGCTCCCTGCAGGTAAGTCAAGGACAGGGGAGCAGGATTCAGGCCCCCATAGTGAGGGAGGGAGTTGAGCTAGGGCTGGAGCTGGGACTGTTGTCGAGCTAGGGTGATGAGTGGGGCTTGAGGTCCAGAACTGGAATGTATGGCTGCAGGGTCTGGGCAGAGAGCGGGATGGAGTTGTGGGTCACTTATCTGGGGGCAGTGGTGGGGGCTGGCTCCCCACCGCTTCATGCACTCCCAGAGGAACATGTGTCCCCCAATTTGTGCACCATGTGAGGGCAGATGCAGGTTGCGGGCTTAGGCTCCCCGCCTGCCGCCCTCACCCTGGGGTCTCCCCATCTGCTAGGCCATAACCTAGCACAGGAAGGGGAGGGGTGAGGAGGCTCAGTTTCACCACAGTGAACCCCCATGCCACCATGGTGAGGCACCCCCTTCCTACCCAGCAGCAGCAGGAGTGGTGGCACAGAGTTGTTGCCCCAGCTGTTTCTGGGCAGGAATGGGGTGCCTTCCTTGCCATGGCTGTGCAGGACTCACAGAGGCAGCACAGAGATCCCCTCCCTTTTATGCCCTGCTGAGCCAGGTCCTGCCCATTGAGCCATCAAGGCCCCAGGAGAATGGCAGGAGAGCAGGGAGCCCCACGCCTGCAGTGAGCAGCCTGCATCTGCCCCTGCCCATGGGCTCTACTCTGGCCATGCCGCCCATGAGAGAAGGGGAGCCAGGCTTTGGGTTCTGCTCCCTGCTCAGCTCACAGCTGCTGCCACCTTGCATGGGGGCAGCTGGGGCTCAGGCACTCCTTGCGGGGGAGAGGGTTTTAGACCCAGGTCCCTGGCCCCATAGCCCTGGCAACTGGCAGGCCCTTCAAGCAGGGCTGGGAGGGTAGGGGGCTGTGGGTTGGGAGTGAGGGGCACCAGCAGGACAGGCAGGGTCAGGATTGAGGGGCAATGGGATGAGCAGGGCACTGGCATATCTGGGCTGCTATATAGAGTGGCATTTCACTTTAATTATGGAAAAACATGGAATTTGGGGTTTGTAATCAGAGAGTTTGCAATTTTTTAGCTGAAAATTTGTGATTTGAAACAGAGAAAACCAGGAGCCCTGTTCATTAGTTACTCTTCATGACGAGAAGTGGAAAGGTGGAACTGTTTCAATTCCTCAGAAGATTATAAAGAGCAAAAACTTAGGCCAAATTTTCAAAAGCGACTTCTGATTTCATCTACGTGGGTTTTTAGATGCCAAATTTGAAACCCTTTTAGTTGCAACTCTTAGAAACAATGAATATCAGCAGCCCCTCTTCCACACCAGAAAGTTTTGTGGGTAAAAGCCGGCTGGCCTACTGCTACTGATGTAGCCATTTAGGCAGAGCGTATTCACAACTGGCTGCCTGCCTGTTAGGACACAATCCATCCTCCCTGTCTGGTACCAGGCTGCACCAGCAAAAGATGCAAGGCTTTGGCCATGCATCCCAGATTCCTTCATAAAACTCCCAGGGATACTCTTATTTTCTAGTTTAGGTTAAGCAGGGAAACCATGAGTGCATTTCTTTGCCTGAGAAATCAGCTCAATATGGAACTGAAGCGTAAGGGAGAGAAAAAGGTGATTCTGTACCACCTTAGTCCCTCTCACCTTACCCCAACAGCTTTGTTTTGGTCTGTATGGTATATTAGGGCAACCCTGAAGTTTATTCTACCGCTGGGAGGGGGCAGCACATGCCACCCAAAACAGTTGTCTCCTCTACAGATTATTAGAAGTCGTCAGTCTCCAAGGAGCTGCCAGTCCAGTACCTTTTCATCAACAACAGCACTTTCAAAGTTTAAAGATATACTTAGAAATGTCTGTGCTTCCTAATAATACACATCTTATTTTTTTACCTCTCAAAAATGGATGTCAAGTACTGGAGCACCAATATGAGGCATATCCAAATTATAGCTTAAAATAAAATGTCTCAGGTATCTCCTTTAAAGCTTCAGATCTTTCAAGGAAATGGGTTTCCCCCACTGAGAAATTTAAATGCAATGAAGGGTAGCCCCATGTGAACCAAAAAATAGGTTGGATATCCATTTTAAGTGATTGCCCACATGCTCATTTTTCATGATTGAGATTGGGCCTGGGAGGAGAGGGACGGGCCCCCTTGTTTAACCCTTGTGTTCATCTTGTGTTCATCTCCTCTGGGGCTGTGAAGGAATCACTGCATGATGTGCCATGTATCTGATTGGGAAATCACAGCTTAGCAAAGGCAGTAAACTCTCTGACACAATGACAGCTCCTTGGTGAGAGAAATATGCAAGGGGGGCTGATAGGGCAGGAAGGCTGTTGGTAGCATAGCCGTGCACACACACGTGTGTGTGCATACCCATGTGCCATAGCACCCTTCCCTCTCCCACTCCACCCACCAAGGAAGAGGAGGAGGTGCTTGGATCTCCGGAGGGGAGGCAGGGTCCACCTGTTCTTGCAGTGAGGGTGGAGCTGCACACTCTCTGTGTGTCCCAGCCTGGGCACATCGTGTCCCCCTCAACTCCCACTCAGTCCCCAACACACAAAAGAGAACACCCGGCAGCCACAGGACCAAGGCAAGTGCTGCTAAATGGCTCATGGGTTACTATGGCAACCGGCTCCGCTTTGCTCCAGCTGCTTATCCCACGGTCCCTCTGTCACCCTATTTTTAGCTGGAAATGAAAGAATGAGCGAAGCAGGGGGCTGTTGGGGCTTGGGATTTTTTTTTTCCTAAGATGTACGCAACCCTGTTCTTTAAAAATAACAAGTAAAGGCTCATTACTGAGGCCTCCAGCGGGATTCCTCCGGCCTGACGTAGGTTTTGCCTCCTACTCAGTGGGAGGCACCATTGGCCATGTCCCTACTCCCCCCACCCCCTCGCCCCCTCCTCTCCCGAAGGTAGGCAGGGCAGTAGGTCCCAAAAGCAGAGTAAAGTGCTGAATGCATGCAGAGAGGTGTGCACAAGAGCAAACCCCCCCGTGCAGAGACCCAGTGCAGCCACAAGCCTGGGGGGACAGCTGGGACATAGGCACTCTGTCCTAACTCTGCTGTGTGATAGTATTGTTCCCTGTGACTCTCAGGAGCACCTCTACCCCTGTGTAGTGAAAAGCTAGCTGGGTTCAGAGACCCTTCCCTGATGCACAAACAGAGAGGAACTCCAAGGTGTGTGCTTAGACACCCGTAACTTAAGTGCTTGACTTTTCTTAGACACAAAAAGGAGCATCCAAAAACATTATTTCTAAAAAGTTTGTAAAAGCAGTCAAAGCAGCTTCCAGGCAGCAATCTTAGTAGCTCCCAAGATGCTGTAATGCAGAACTGTGTCTCCAGGCTTAATGAGAGAAAGGAGCAAACTAGAACATCATTGGTAACATAACATGTTTTGCCTGGACATCTTAATCAGTGGTCCCCAGCCTGTGCTGGCCCATGGGCAATAATACTGAGCAAATAATGCTCTGTTGGTAACAGCATGCTTTGGTCCCCCTGCTTGTCTCAGTCTCATAAACCAGGTGCTATAGCCACAATGAGGGTCAGGGATCTTGTAAATAATATGTTGCCAGCAAGCCATGGGTTGGGATCACTAGCCTAAGCAATAGGAGTCCTAGAACCAGTTCCACTCAGAGTATCAGAATTACAGTTCTGCTGATGGACTTCAGCTTAGCTCATGTACATGTTCTAGAAACCAATTAGCACTTTAGTCGCTGGATTCCAATGTGAAACCAGGCAAATCCTATACCTAACATAGCATACAAGAAAAGTCCTCTTATGAGAAGGGTTTGTGGGGTTTAGTATTTCCAGAGCAATTATCTTGAAACCAGAGTGGTCTTATTTATTTTTGCCCTTCTGGAGCACATGTTAAGAAAAAGACTATGAAAAAATGGCTATTTTAATGGAATTTACAGTCAAAATGTATCCATGAAGTTCTAGAAGTCTTGCAAGAAACTTCATGCTTCTCAGATTTTCTTTCTCAAACTCCAAACAAAAGAGAGTAGCCTGAACTTGCATAAGTACCTATACTTCCTGTTCTTATTCAATGAACCACCAAGATTTTGCTGTTTGTCCCAAATCACAACTGCTAGCAAGCATGGGAGGCTGCCTATGTTTCGCTCATTTTCACTTCCTATCAAGAAAAGGAATATTGATCTGTGTACTTTTATTTATAAAAATAGGCTTTCCACTTCAGAACTGTGATGTTGTTGGATTTAAGAGGACAAGGAATAGATCAATGAATTCTAACAATGATCACTCTTAAGAGAGACAGCATGGATGAGATGTCTCACTACTCTAATTATCATATTCAGTCTCTGGAAATACAAGTTTTGCATCCTGGCAGAATAAAATAAAGGCAGTGCCGTACTTTATGTTGTGGCGGGCTCATTCACAAGAGGTGTTTACAAATGGAGTTCTAGTCCTTACTGCATAGGTGGGTAAAGAGTCTATGCTACTTCCTTTGGTGGTACTTAACAGAAATTACCATAATGGGCCAGGCCTGTATCTACAGTCAAACAACTAGCCTTTGACAATTAGCAATCAGCACCACATATTCCAAAGATTTTTCAAGAAATCTAGTACTATACCTAGTAGTTTAGAGCTTGCCCTAACCCTAATGAACTAAAAAAATGCAGACTAGATGAAAGTACTGTAAAATAGATGCAGAACTGGTGAGATCATTGTGCGCAATGAGTAGTCATCAATGGCTCAATGTCTAGTTGGGAGGAGGTATTGAGTGAAGTCTGCTCTAGGTCTGATATTATTCAGTATCTTCATTAATGATTTGGACAATTGGATTGGGTGCACACTTACCAAATCTGCGGATAATACCAAGTTGGGTGGAGTTGCAGACACTCTGGAGGGCAGGGCTATGAGCCAAAATGACCTGGATAGACTGGAAAAATGGTCCACAGTCAACCAGATGAAATTCAGGAAGGACAAGTGCAAATCCCTGCACTTGGGACAAAATCACTTCACACTCAAATACAGCCTGGAGAAGGAATGGCTACACTGTAGTACTATAGAGAAGGACCTAGTGGTTACATAAACTAAGTATGAGCCAATAGTGTGCTCTTGCTGCATAAATTCAAATGGTATACTGGGTTGTACTAACAGTGTCACTTGCAAATCAAGGGAAGTGCACATCCCAATTTATTCAGCACTGGTGAAGCTTCATCTGGAGTTCTGTGTCCAGTTTTGGACTCCACACTTCAAGAAGGATGTGGACAGTTTGGTAAGAATCCAGCAAAACTTATTAGAAGCCTGGGAGGAATGGTTTAGTCTGAGGGAGCTAGGGTTATTTAATCTGGAAAAGACAAACCTCAGTGGGGATTTGATAACAGTCTTCAAACTCCTGAAAAGCAATTCTAGAGAGGATGAAGGTGGGCATTTCTCTGTGGCTGTAGGAGACAGGACCCAGAACCATGGACTCAAGCTGCATCAGAGTAGCTTTAAATTGGAGATCAGGAGGAACTTTCTGACTACAAGGGTGCCCAAGCATTGGAACAGGTGATCTAGAGCACAGCCAAGTTTAGGGATGTGCAGGGTCTGGGACACATTAGCCTGTGCGGGGCCTGTGCAGGGGGGCGAGCAGCCAGAGCATGAAGCTAATGGCGCATGGCAGCCATGCAGAGTGGTGGCACCCTCAGTACGTGCCAATGGCGCTGTCCACGGGGTCTATATGGCACTGACCACAGGACCCTGCAAAGCATAAGGCCCAAGACAGTCACCCCAATTCCTGCCCCACCCCAAGGGACAGCTGCCTAGAGTAATAGTGAAATATCTATCCTTGAAAATTTTCAAGAGCAGGTTGAACAGACACTTGGTTGGGATTGTTTAGTCAAGGATGCTTCTCCCTTGAGCAGGGTGTTGAATGAAATAATTTCATGAGGTCCCTTATAGCCCCACTTTCCTATAATCTGGTGATACTTTAGCATAGGATTTAATATCACTTCCAAAAACCATTAACTTTAATTACAATTATTCTGGATTTTATTTTTTCACGTACAAATGTGTAGTCCCTTTTGAGTCTCCTGAGACTTTAGTGTCAAAGACATACAGTGCCAATGAGTTCCACAGGTAAATTATGTTTCATATGAACAGGTTTTGATTTTATCACCTTTTAGCTTCATTGAATAACCCCTTGCTTGTGTGTTTTGAGACAGAGGCCTTCTCTGTACTGCTGCAGCAGTGAGGACGGAACCAAGCATGTTCTGCCTAATAGAGCCCTCAGGAATGCTCCAGACCCACAAATTCATCAATGAATCTGTTCCAGACCTGTCCCCAGCATCCACTCTTGAGTCCTTAATTTCTGGTGGGCCTGAGAGCAACTGCCAGGGCAAACCCAAAGCAACCTATTAGCAAATTTCTGGATCTGGAGCATGAATGCAGATGTGAATGGGTAGGACAGGGACAGAACATACTTAGGCTCATCCTCCCTGGGGCCTGCTATTGCAGTGGTAGAGACAGACCCACAGGCCACATCCACATGAGCGATCCCATGTCTGTTGCAGTATCTCAAAGAAGTTTGAGATGCTGTAGGAGGCATGCCACAAACTAAAAAGATTTCTCCATACTGTGTATTTGCAGCATGGACTCTAAGTCTGATATACGTAGAGGCAGGAGCCAGCCTGGCTCAATGGTGCATGGGCCATGTGGAGGCAGGAGCCAGCCTGGCCCAATGGCATACAGATCCTGCATGCAGTGCTGGGAGCCCCAAATAGTGGCAAGAGGCGACTCGGTACTGGTCGAAGGCGCGGACCAGCGGGCCAGGCCAGGTCCATGTACCACATGTAGTCCCCAGGACTCAGGCAGCACCACATGCCACTATGGGGCCCTGAGGACCCGCTGCTGGCTGCTGCTGTTAGTGATAGGGGCTGTGTAACTGGAGAGAGGGAGCAGTGGTGAGGCATGTGGCAGTCCCCCCACAAACCCCACACACACAACCCCCCCCATGAACCCACCACAATCCACCCACAAACCCCACACCCATAAACCCCCTGCTATCCCCCTCCCACAAACCCCACACGACACACGCAGTGCTACAGCCACCCACCAACCCCCACAAACTGCCTTCCACAAACCCCACACACACAACCCCTACAAACCCCACATCCCTTCTCCACCCCTCACTCCTCATGAACCCCACACCCCCAAAAAAAATCTCACACCCTGCATGCCCAGCTGCCAGACAGGGTGGGACCCGCTGGCAGAATCTGCAGGGGCAACTGCTGCACTACAGCCCTGCCCTGTGCTCTCACACCAGTGCTGGGACATGTGTCCCCCTCTTGGGGGTGCTCCTAGTTCCAGGAACTACTTGGGGGTATGATGGGCTGCGGGGAAGGCTGGAAGTGAAAGTGGGGGTGGGTGATGGGCAAGGCAGTATTGAGGTGGCAGAGAGCTCTATGGGTATAAGTTATTGGCCAGGAGTGGCAGCAGGGCTGTGTGTGCGAGAGAGAGAGAGATGGGGGGGGTGAGGGATGGGGGAGCACTCCAGGTAGGAGTGGCCACCAGAGCTGGGCTTGGAGGGAAGGCCAACCTCGGAAAGGAAGGGGCTTGCCCAGCCCAGTCCATGAGCCCCAGTCAGGGGCTTCTCAGGAAAGGCTTGGGGGTTTCTGGGGCCTGGGCACAGGTGCAGGGAGTAAAACAGCAAGGGATGGCACTACTCAGAACCACAAAGCAGCAGTTGGGACAACTGCAGCTGGACCCATGTCCTGCTGCTGAAAGGGAGCTGATGCTGGGAGGGAGCAAGTGGTGGGTAGAAGGGGCTGCAGGTCAGGAGTGAGGGGCACTGGTGGAGCTGTGGGCTGGGAGTGAGGGACAAGAGTATGGGCAGGGGCAAGGGTCCAGCATATAAGTGCTGCTCAGTGCCACAAAGCAGCTGTGGGTCCAGCTGTAGCTGTCCTCACATCCTGGTAAGCAAAGAGGCAGGGGCAGCTCTGATTGGCCTATGATAAAAAAATCCAAAAGCAAATGCCAAAGTGTATAGGTATTTATAATTTATTTTATTATGATGATAGAGGCACTGGTAGGCTTCCAAATTGCTTTTGAATTGTAAATATATCAATAAAATATTGCCCGACTGTTCTCTTTCTATATATATAGTGGTGTTTCATTTTAAATCATGGAAGAATGCAGATTTTAGTTATTTTAATGAAAGAATTTGAGGGATTTTTATCAGAGAATTTGCAGTTTTTAACCAGGGAACATGAGAATCCCTATTCATGAGGCAAGTGGTGGGATATGGCCTGAGGAGCATGCCCAGGGCCACCACTGGAGACCCAGCTGGAGGGCAGATGAGGTGGCTGACCTCCTGACTATTTGGGGCCAGGAGGATATGCTTCCACAGTTCTACAAAGGCCACCTCAATGAGCACATCTTCTGGGCAATAGCTGCCCAGATGGCAGAGCAGCGGCATCAGAAGAGATGACAGCGGTGCCGCCCAAAGGCCAGCTGTACAGCCATGGCCCATTGGCAGCTGGCCCAGACATACAGGTGGCTCTGCTTCAGTGCCCATGCCACAGCCTAGGAGTCTGTACAGTCCCCATCCAGGTCTGACAGGCATGCAGCCATGGAGCCACAGGTCCAAGGGGGTAGATGCTGTCACAGGTGGCAACAGGTCACAGCCAGGCAGCAGCCCCAGTGCCAAACTCCTGCAGTGGGTAGAGGGTACAGAGGCCACTTTAGGTTAGGGCTGCTTCAGCATTCCAGCTGGCACAAGGGGCTAGCGTGCCCAGGTATCAACTGTCCAGGCCTCAGAAGCTCCTGAAGGCAAGTAGCCCTGAGCTGCTCACCAGGGCAGCTTTTTATACCATTAGGGCCAGCATCTGTGCTGGTCCCAGTCTCTCGCTCCCCCTGGCTGAAGATCCAAGAGGAGCTGGGGAGCGTCAGTTTGCCTCAAGTGGTACAATTTGCCCCACACCAAAGTGCATGTTCAGGCATGTGTACTGCAAACTGCACACGCCATATATGTAGGCATTTGCTGTGCTCCTAATATGCAGCATGGTGAGGGGGTTTTAATACCAGGAGATCTCCATGTCAAAAAAATCTGCACCTGAAAAAAGGAGGAGTGGCACACATGGCAGCAGCACGTGCCACCCAAAACTGCTGCCTGGCCAACCAGAGCCATATACTGGCTGTCAGCCAAGCACTACATGCCAGATCACCACCATCAGAGCCTCAGGAAATCCCCAGGACCTTAGATAAAGCTGCTGGGGCCAGCCCAGGTGCTGGCCCCAGCCTCCCCTACCTGACCCAGGGCAACTTGCCATGCACCAGAGCGCGTGCACACAAACATTCTCTGGGGACAAGTAGCAGTGGCACAAGTATGTACACAAGGAGTGTATGCTGTGTTGAGGGACAGTTGTTCAGAGCAGAGTAAGTGTTGCTATGGCTATAAAGAGAAGTTGCATTTCTCTCAAAGCCTTTTTGTCTGGGATCCTACAGACATTGATACCCATTGTTCCACTTCAAGTATCTGTGAAGTATGCCTGATGACATCTACTAACAATCCCCATTGCACACACAGAAAGGTCACTATGTGTGTCTGGAAGTGAACTGTGGCTCATTGAACTTAATTGTGTTTCATTCCAGGGACAAGTCTTCCAGGCTGTGTGCTCTCCCTGGCTACCTCCTGACAGAGGAGCCACAATGAAGCTTGGAAGGGCTACATGTACGAGTCAACTCAATCCACAATTTCATGGATGTCGTGGAAACCACAAAATCCAGGATTGTCCACAAAATCAACTTTAAAAAAAATCTTTAAAATAAGATGCCAGCTTCCCAGTGGGAACCAGCAGTCCTTGCTGCCACTGCAGCCTGGCCTTGCAGCCCACCTGGTGGGGAGGTGGGATGCTCTGGCTGGTGGGGCAGCACAAATGGCAGCAAACTAGTTGGTGGCTATCCTCTCATCCCCTTGCCACGGCCTCTCTGCCAATCAGTGCTGAGGGGTGGGGCCACAAAAAGGGCAGCCAGCAGACAAAATGGTAGCTGTCCCCTCACCCTTCCTCCCCATTCGGTGCCTTTCCAGCAATCAGCACCAAGGAGTGGGGCTGCAACAGCACATCCAGTAAATTTCCACAGGATTTGCTATTTATGCCATGACCAACCTGCAAAAATTTGTTTAATTTTTCTGTGATTTAAGTAGCCCTCTAGCTATGTGTGTAAAGGCCTGTGCCATTCCTCTTCTGTCCACAACTGTCTCAAGTGAGAGGTCAGGTTACACTGCAAATCTGTCTTATTTGTAAAGCGGTAATAGAGGACTGAAGAGAATAAAGCAAGTTGTACATGTGTTCTCATCTGTTTTTGTGAATTGAGGCTTGGCACATGGTTTTAATAACCTCTCAAATGATTTGGAGCAAGTCACTTCATTGGGGAACTTTCTCTAATTTCCCATTTCTAATGGCGATAAGGGTACTGCTCTCCTTTGCAAAGTTCTTTGAGATCTACTGAAAAAAAATCAGTATATGAGAATTAGATGTTGTGATTATTATTTATTTTCCTTCCTGACCGGAGGAGAACACAAGCACTTCTAGTGGAAGTATTTGAGTGTGTAAATTTAAAATTCAGTTATTGCAAATACTCATGTGCAGATTTGACATTTGCTTTCTGTGAGCACATGTATCAGTAGAACTAGATTCCTTGAAAGTTAATGAAAATGAACATATAATGACAAGGCTAAAGTGCATTGATCTGAAAGAACTCAAACATTTTCACAATTATTTTGCACTACTTACCTAGCCCTTCTCAGCTCTTTTAATCTCCAAAACCTGCCTTTAAGAAACAAATAAGAAACTGTCATATCAAGTTGTACCATTTTAAAAATAGCTGGTTAGGAAGGGTGGCATCTGGGATTTCTATGAAAGTTTGAGAAAAGGTTTTAAAAGAGGTCATCATTGTGCAAGTTCTGATAACGGAATCTAGACTAGTCATCCTAAAATCAACAATGGAAGATTCATGACAAGCTGGTGGCTTGGACTCTACGAACTGTTACAGAGCAACCTGAAAAATGTGAAAGCTATTTTCAAATGAGAGCCAGTCCAGTGGAACCATCTGCTCTGCCAAACAGACTATGGCAGAGAGCTGGTGCAGATCCTTTCAGTCTGGATGATGCAATCTAAAACGCGTGACTGACTGCTTCATTAAAGTAGCCAGGTTGTCAAAAAACATGTCCGGTGAAGTCACAGAAAGGGTGAAAACTGTTTGCTCCCTCCTGAGTTCTGAAATAAGCCCTTTCTGATAATGGTCCTCTGGAGAGATTAAAACAAAAAAAGCTTGCAGATATCACTGGATTTTTTGAGTGTAGGTAATGACCATTCCAATCACTGGTAGATCCCTGATGATCTGACTTTGCCTGTCCTCAAGGGGAAGGAAGATCAATCTAAAACTCAGCTAGAGAGAGAATGACTGACATCTTAGAATTAAGCCCTCAGGAATTTTATATTCAGAAGATCATGTTCAGCTGGAAGACACTGAAGAGAGAATAGTACAAGCAAGTAAACACCTCTAGCTCCTCCTTTGTTAGGATTGGGCTATTTTGCATTGGAGTGGGTGTCATTTTGTCAGGTAAACTTACAGGAATGTCAGATCCTTTTTTTAGAAATTGATCCCACAGAGATCATTCCTTCTGTTGAATCAGATCATTTTCCAGATGCGAGTCCTCTAAGGCAATGCATAGTGAGAGACACTCTATCTAGTTTTTATGCCTGGGCTGTCAGTGTGGCATGTCAGCACACTGGAGGATGTTTCAAGGACTACAGAAGAGACTGAAAAGAATCTTGAAACATTTTGTTTACTAGTCAAATGTTTTGCTGGAGAAGACTAATTCCTTTGGAAAGTCTTAAAGGCCCTCTAGCCTGGCTTTCATGGGTTTATTTGCCTGTTCAAAATTTCTCAGGATGATTTTGAAAGGGAAGGTATAGATTATCATCTTGCACTCTCTAGAAAGGCAGTGAGGTGATCCTGTTAGCTCTGAGAACTCCTGCTTAAACAGGCCAGCAAGTGTGCCTCTGGTAACCCAGCGTGAAACACCTTCAGATAAAGCATTCACTCCCATACCTTTTGCCCCATAATCCTGATTCTTTGCCAACATGATATTTGTAAAAGTAGGAGTTTGTTCAGGTTTCCTGACTCAACATTTGCCCGATGCTCCAAAGCAGCAGACCTAGGAGTCCTGCATCAGAAGGAGGGCTGCATTCATGTGGCATTAATATGCATCCTTATGCAGCACATTGAAAGCAAAGCACTATAATGAAATAATAATCAAAAGGGTGACGTGTTATTGGCACAGAATTTGTGGAGGCCTCCAGTAAGAGGAGTGGAGAGCAGGAGTCACATGTTCTGTCACCTTCTCCTACCACCATGCTCAATCTTTTCTGATTAATGAGCTGTTTCATATGGTGGTCACCCAAGGCATTTGGGGAGAAAGAGAGAGCCAGACACTGCTACTTCTTGGTGATGGGAATTCCAGTCAGGGAGGGCCAGGGAAGGCACTGAATCCTTGCGCTGATAGGGGAAATCTCATGTGAGCCACACTGTGAGTTTTTCTCAGGCCTTGCAAGCAAACCCATAGGCCCAGTTTGGTGATGACATTCATGGGTTCTGAGAACTCCTGTAGGCCTCTTGTCTACCAGTGGAAGAGGATGATTGAGAGGAACTGTAGAGAAGGGAAGAAGATACTAGGTAATATGAGAAATCTGCAAGAGGGATAACAGGGGGACTGCAGTGTAGTTACATGAGGAGGAATCAGAGAAGAATCAGAGAGATGACCCACATACTGCAGCATGGTCATGCTGCCAAGTATTTGTGGTCCAGAATCTAGAAATATTACTAGACTTGAAATAATTTGCTAGTTCCTTATGCCCTATAGCGGAGGACTGAAGATGAGGTAAACAGCATCCTGCATGGTAGGGGTGTGCGAAATGGGCCCTATTCAATTCAGATTCGGATTCAGCCCAAATCAGGCACAGTGATTCAACTCATTGATTCAGATTACTGTCCCTGATTTGATTTGGCTGAATCCAAATCTGAAGATTCAATGCTGATTCAGAGAATCGGTGATTCAGACCTGGACACATAAATGTTTTTTCTACATACCTCAAGGTGCCAGGCAGCTTATGATCACTGCAAAGCTGGGGTGGATGGAACATCCCACAGGAGCGCAGGGGTGGGGGCACCTCTCGCATGCTCAGCGGCAAACCCAAAAGTGGATCAGAAGTACTTCTGGTCCACGTCCAGGTTCACTGGGGAGCGCACAGCTCCCCCCTCCCTGTGGCTCCCCTGACTCACAGATCAGCTGCACGGGGACCCTGGGTGCACCCCCAGACTAAGGAGGCACCAGTCACTGAGCCAGGGGGGTGGGAGCCCCCCATGCACTCCCCAGCAGACCCAGAAGTAGATCAGAAATGCTTCTGGTCCACTTCTGGGTCTGCTGCCAAACACACTGGGGAGCCCCCTGTGCTTCTGTGGGACATTCTGTGCACTCCAGCATCACAGTGTTCACAAGCCACCTGCTACCTAGAGGTATGTAGAAAAGACATTTAAAGTTGTCTCTATGTCCAAATTGCTGAATCTTTCTGAATCGATTCAGAGGGTTCCGATTCAATTCAAAGAAATTAAAGGGTCCTCTGATTCAATTCGGATTTGGAGATTTGGCCACCGAATCGGGCCAAATCTCTGCCGAATCATATCAGGGACCGAAGCTTCGCACAGTCCTACTAGAAGGTAGTTGCATAATGGTTGATCCAAACATCAAGGACGGAGCACATTGGAGAGATCTGGAATTCCACTGCATGGAGTTTTCCTGTGAGGGGCAGAAACTGAGCATGTAAGAAGTCTAGCAACCCTGTGGCCCACTCTCCACATTATATTTATGTCTTGATTAATGTTAATCATGGCATAAATGGCCTTTGTGCTACACATGTACCTAGTTTAAGGAGCTATTAAATGGGAAAGAAGCCATAAAAAATGTTTCACATATAATGAAGAACATTTTTATGGCTAGTTTGTATGGTGCCTTAAGTTTGTTGTATGGCTGGGGCTGGCAGTTAGCTGACAGTCAGTTCTGGGGCCCTGCATACCAGGGTCTGCAACAGCCCCAGAACAGACAAAGTACTGATTGCCTGAGGCTGCAGCAGGGGTGGGAAAGGGGCAGCATTAGGGCTTCCCCACTGGGAACTTTAAACTCCATGCCTGACAGCTCTGGGAGTGAAGGATAAGAGGATTCCCATATAAAAGGGAGCTGAAGGGCTTCCCCCACTGGTTCAAGATCCAGGGCTGCTTAGCCAGGGCCAGCAATCTGCTGATTGTCTGCTTAGACAGCCTTGATTGAACCAGATCTGGGGTGGTCTCAACTGGGACTGATAATCAGTTGATTATCTACTCAGGCCCTGGGACCACACTGGAGACTCAACTGGCCCCTGTGTGGTCTGGGGCCAGGCTGACAATCAGCTGATTGTCAGTCCAGGGCCCAAGATGCACTGGGGCTAGTTTCAGTCCCCAGCCTGGACCCAGGGCCACAGCTGACAATCAGCTGATTGTTGGCCTCAGCCAAACTTTGCCAGTGTGGGGAGAGTCAATATTATGATCCCAGGCTCCTCCTGTACTGACAAGTAGTAATGGCACAGTTTGGACCTGCCAGATCCCAAAATCACACCTCCTGCCATGCACATGTGACATGGCAGAAAGCACAGTAGTTGGGATCAGGCATCAGATCCCGTGACACCATCAAATGTGCCAGGGGTACATTTATATTATGAGGGCCACAGCTATAAAGATAAAGTTCCTAAAAGGGAAAATAATAATTCTACAATGTGACGTTGCTGTTCAACTTGAGTTATTCATGAAAAGAACCTGAATAAACGTTTGACATCTCTTCTTGTTTCCTAGTTACATTTGCAGCTGTGGTGTCTGACAATCTCCCCTCCACCTTTCTTAATCCACAGAATAAATCATTTTGTGCTGTAGATGCAAAATGGCTTCCTCTCCCTGAATGCTCCTTTCAGTTACCACTGCGCTGGCCATTGAAACAAACAGACTTTTGTTGTTCCATTCCTGCCTCTTTAAAAGCAGGTGTGACTCTTTTGTTTCACTCACACACACACACACACACACACACTTTTTACTCCAGACCTTTCTCATTTTCCATCTTCTGACCTGAAGACATTCATGCTGCCAAAGATGAATTTTAATTTCTCTGAATCTTTTTACAGAACTTTTTCCTGGTCCCATTCTATTCCATGCTGGCATTTTGCTGTAAACTCCTGTGTGTCCCTCCAACACTTTTATCCTCCTTCCACCCCTTGCCACAAAATCCGTGACACTGAGGATAGAAAACATCTATACGACTACATGTTATCTATTCTACCACACCTGTGCATATTTGTTTTTAAAAGATGTTTTTCCAATGCTTTGTCCAGTTTTAAATGCAGGTTCCAGCTCTTCCCTTGGGAATTTCTTTGGCAGTCTTACCAAACTTGCTGTTCAGGAACTATTATTGACAGTCTCCCTAATGCAGGAGTAATCCTCATGCTTCTAAATCTCTCTCCATCTTTCAATTCTTGGTGGTCTTATCCTGCCCCACTTTTTACCAGGTATTAATTCCTTATATTTTTTTAACACTTTTTTCACAAGGCAGTCCACAGTCCCCCTCACAGGTTGTTGCCTTTCAGCGAATTCAGTTTCCTTCCCACACTGTGTTGTGTAGTATTGCTTGTGTGACACTTAATAGCTACAACTCAGAGCTGGCTGCATTTCAGTGGTAGGAGGGGAAAAATACCAAACTCTGAACTGAAGCTCTGTGCTACAGCCCAGAGCAATGAAGGCTGTTCAGGGCATGCAATCTCCAAAAGCCATCTTTGCAAATGCATATCTGCAGGCATGGTGCAGTTGGGGATTATGTTATGCAGAGGGAAAGGGAGCTGACTGACAGGAGATCTGCAATCCATATTGGTGCCTTACAATAGTGCATCTCTCTGCCGAACAGCTATAGAGCTTTGGAAATCATTGCACTTATAATGAGGAAAGATAAATCAATAACTTCCCTCATTCCCTTTACCCCAGCATGGAGACCAGGGTGGAGAATGTCATCCCATGTAGAGGTGGTCAGACAACTGGAATCAGAATAGTTTTCTCTCAGAAAATACCATTTTGATTAAAAAGATTTTTCCCCCGAAATCAGAATGATGTACAGTATATGAAATGGTCTCTGGGAAAAAATTAAAAACATATTTTTGGGTTGAAAAAATGTATTTCCAAACATTTATTTTCATTCATTTTACAACTTTTTAATTTTTAGATTATTTCATAGCATACCAACAGTAGTTAGAGGAGCTGTCATTTTTTCTGGTGTTAGCACAGAATCATTTTTCTAGGATATTGGAAACAGCTGTTCCTCTAATTAGTACACTGAATACTTTTGTTCTTCAAAGTGTAAAAGTGTCAAACTGTTTCATTGTAGTATAAACTAGAGACACTTTGATCTAGAAAATAATAGGTTTCAATTAGTAAAAGTAGCAGCTGCCCTTAATGGTTTTAAAATAAGATAATGTAGAAATAAAATCAAATGATAGAATAATATTAGGTTGTTTTATATTATATCATAACATATTAATTGATAACAGAGCATGTGATAGTATATGATGGCTTGATTTAATATGAAATACCATAGCTTACACTATTATTGATAGTGCAATAATTTGAAAATCAAAATCAAAATGAAAAATCAAACTAAAATGCATTTCAGATCAAATATTACATTTTGAAATAATATTTCAGGTTTTCCCCAAAATCTGTATTTTCCAGAATTTCCATACAGAAGTTCAATTTAATTTTGCTCCCATTAAAAATAAAGGCACATTTTAAATGATGGACTTTTCCACAAAATGCACATTTCACATTTCAGCTAGGTCTAATAATAGCATGTGGCATTCTCTTTGACCCAGCCACATATAGTTTGTTCATTTGAATGGTTTTAAAGATGGAGAGTTTCAAAGCACTTATCCTAAACATAGCACATGCCTTGCCTCTGTTGGTTGTGTCTGTACTCATGGTTTGATATAAAACCTTTCAACCCCTTCAGTGTCTTGTTTCAGAGAAATTTCAACCCACTTTCTAATTGTTTTTGGAGAAAATTCCTGAGGTCTCTAAGCAATCCCAATCATGACCATTTCTTCTTTCTTCCATCTAAGTATCAGCAGATTCTAGTCTCATAGCCAGACTACACCTGAATACTAAAAGCATCTCTTTTCTCTTCATCCCAACCCAACTCACAAAAGCTTATGGTGGAGAAAGCACCTTGAACATGACAAACAGATACACACCCTGCACTCGTCCATTCATTCCACCCTATAGCTTGGGTAGTCTGGCTTGCCTCTCTACTATTTGAGACAGTCAATGACTTCTCAGAAGGAAAAGCAGTCTTACTCTCTTTCAATAATGTTGAGTGAGGGCTGTAGTGAAATTGTAACCAAATGGCTCCACCTAGCGACTGCCAGTAATGACAGCACCCAGCCCAGCTGTCTGAAGAAATGTCCTGAGGCAGACAAGGGCCCCTGACACATGCCTGGAAATTTAAATGTAAAGAATAGTAGCATGATTTATTCTTAAAAGAGAAAGATCTCTTTCTATGTATTATCTTACCTAAAAAAAGCAACACTTGATCGCTAATAAATCCACCCAGGACTCGACCATTGCTGTCAAATATTCTGTTCTGATTTAAATCTGAAGAATATGATGGGGGGGTTTCCTTCAGAAATCATGATAAAGGCCAAGGTTTTTGGAAGATGTCGAATATGAGAACAGGTGGCAGAAAGCTTGCAGGTTTATAAATTATGGTTTCCCCTTAGAGAACTACACGTCACTCTTTTAGACACCCTAAACTGCCACAGGTAAAGCAGGGGAACCATGGCAGCCAATGTCCTGCTTCTGTGAAATGCTGTTAATATATGCTCAAGAGATCCCAGGTAGAACACCACATCCTCCACTACAAAGCAAGGCAAAAAGCACCACAGTGTGCACCAATCTGACCATGGGGTAAAACTCCTATCTGACCCCAAATATGGAGATCGGTCTGACCCTAAGCAGATGAGCGTGGCCTTCTAGCCAGAAATCTCTAGCTTTGGTCCCAGCAGGAGATTTGGCACATCCATGTCAAACTAGCCAACACCCAATGCCACTGATGGAGACTTAAAAACGTGTAGCAGAAAGGGGGACAGAAGCAACCAGCGAAGTGCAGAAGCATGGGAAATAGCCATAGTAAAGCCATAGTAAAGCATAGCTATAGATCATCCCCAGTCAGTGGTTGTCCAACCTGTTCTTGAACACCTCCAGGGATGGAAAGTCCACAACTTCCGTAGGCAGTCTATCTCACTGCCTCACTGTCCTAACAGTGAAAAAGTTTTTCCAGCTATCCAATCTAAACTCACTTTGCTGCAACTTCAAGCCATTGGTCCACATCCTCTGCTCTATAGCAACAGAGAAAAGATGCTTTCTCTCACATTTATGGCAGTTCAATACTGCCATAAATTGCTATCATGTCCCCTCTTAAGTACCTTTTCCACAAGCTGAGCATACCTAGCTCCTTCAACCCTTCCTCATATGACCTGCTTTCCAAGCCCTTTATCATCTTCAGTTGCCTACCTCTGGACCCTGTCTAAATTCTCCACTTCCTTTTTAAAAGGGGGAGCCCAGAACTCCACTCCACGCATGATACTCCAGATGAGGCCTAGCCAGTGCTGAGCAGAGAGGCACTATCACTTCCCATGTTTTGCACCAAACAGGCCATATTTTATCTATTCTAAGTCCTATAATCTGATCAATACAAAACTGTTCCCTTCAGCACTTCAGCCAGTCCTATTTTAAATGTTTTTTTGTAAGGACCAAGGGGGTTAAATAGGTCCCACATGGTTTTCCTATAGTCATCTGTTTAGAGGACTGTTCCCCAATTGAAAAGACACCACCATTAAGAAATGTCACCTGACAGCCTGAATCTTGTTTTTCTTCATTATACCCCCTCCAGCCCTCCTGAACAGAGTTTTTACTCTTTAAATACTTGTGTTTAAGTATGTCTATGTAGCACATCCAAGTGTCTTTATTCACTTTGTGAAAAGACAGCCATGATTTCTCTTTCAGTGCGGAAGTTGGCAGCTGAAAACTGAAACCTCTTGGAAGAAAAAAATGTTCCCCCAAGTCCAAAAGACTAACCACAGACTTTATCCAGCTTCCCACTACTACTCTGCCCACCCACAAAAGTCCAGATCTCCTTTGTTAACTTCCAACCTCCTTAACCTTCCCAGTTTCCTTCTGGCAGCTCCTTGACAATTAGGGTGTGTTTCAGAGGATTTAAAAGTAGCCTTAATTGATCAATTTTCAAGATTAGGTAATGATACAGAGGGGAAGGAAGAGACATGTAAGGTCAGTGGAGGAGTGCACTAAGGCACACTATGAAATTGCCTGGTTCCATTTCAGAACCTTGCTTACCCTTGCAAAATTGCACTGGTAATTCATCACTGGTCTCCACTGATGCAGTTTCACTGCAGTGAGCAATGGTGGAAGTGCTAGGATAAATATGGTGCATATGGTTTCCCTGCTGTCCTCATCTCACACTACTCAGAGCAGAGCTAGGCAATATAATGGTGAAACATGTCTGCAACTTACTACGTCTCTGTTCCCAAGGTGGAGTTACCTTGCCAGTGAATCTCAGATCCCATTTTTGCCAGGGTAAACACAGCCATAGGAATGAATCATTTGGTTTATTTGACAGTATGGTCACATTTTGATAGTGGGGGCTAGCACTATAGCAGGGTAGGGTGTGCCAGTGGTAAGGGAACTGCGTCAGGACTGGCATTCAGTGACTAGCAAGACACATGAAGGCATTTTTATCCCAATATAGAGAGGAATGCAGCTCCCTGTGCGTTGCTGGTGGTAACTTTGGCAGTCCAAGGAACAATGATAATTGCTTGTTACTGTGGAAACTAGACCTCCAGAAATAACACTAATGAGCCAGCAGGGTCGTGGGAGAAACACAAGCACACAGTCTACTGAAAACACATATGATATGGCTGCATAGACAAAAAATGGGGCTTGGAAAAAAGGACCTATTAGTTTGAACATAACTGAAACCCAGCTGAACCTCTGATTATCCCTTCAGCTCAAACCCCAAATAGTTTAGGTGGCTTGGAAAAGTTCAGGTAACTTTATTGGTCTTCATTTCCATGACTGCTTCCACACTTATTTGTTTCAATTAGGAAACCTCTACATTGCCCACAGGTTCTTCCTGTGGTATTTGTGATCTACCTTACAAATCTGCAAGGAAACTGATTTTCCTCCTTAATCCTGCAGTTCCATCAGACAGGGACAATTTGAATGACATTCATATAAAATTTCAACTTTTGTGTACTTTCCACATGAGGGTCATCACTCATTACCAGTAAAAACAAGATTGAAGGTTCAGCGCAGGGGGCAGAGAGCATGCTCTTAGGAAAGGGACCAAGTTGGAGATGCAGCAGTTCTGAAATCAGCCTGTTGGTATGCTGAACCTTTTCCCATCACATTACTTTCCCCTTGAGAGAGAGGAGTGGACAAGGTGAAGAAGATGAGGTGATAGATGCTTTAGACTACAAGTGCACCTCTTTTGTGGACCATATCTTCCTGACGTGTCAAGTACCCAGAATTTTGCTGTAGCACTCAAGCCTTGAATGACATAGTGGTATGCACTCAAATGTATGTGAAACTGCCTCATAATGTTGCAGTGATTATTATGCATCCTGGCACTCACTATGCCTCCATTAGATTTGTAATACCCTTTTGCTCCTCCTAGTAGAGAGGGGGAGTTATCTGACAAAATAGGCTGTAGCCTGAAAAAGCTCACACCTCTCTGAACAAATTAGTCTATTTGGTACCATCCAGCCTTGCCTTCCCCTTTTAGTGTTTAGAGAATTCTTCTGGCTATCCCGTCACAACTCACAGGCTGTTAGATCAGCTGGTCTCCTTACCACCCTCCTTACTTTGGACCAACCAAATGAAACAGAGAATTATGGGGTGAAATAATAGCCAAGAAATTTCTGTGCTCAGCTTTTATGTACATTAGTGGGGGGGTTAAAATTGAAACAGGTAAAAACAATTCTTTCAAGCAGGCAAAAAATAATTTTAGTAGGGTTACAGGGAAAGTGTTCCTGGTTTCAAATTTGCACTACACCAGACTGTCTACCATTTAAGTCTGTGTGAGGAGAAGAAAGGTAGGGCCTGAGTATCAGTATTTGTGTAAGTCTGGACAGGCTTTTGGAGGTGTCCACAAGGTGGAAAAGAAGGCACAATTATTACCCTGCCATACTCACAATTGTCATTATTATTCATTAGTACTACAGAAGTTGGCCTTGTACAGTCCATAGTAAGAGCCCCTTCCCCAAAATGCTCCTGTCTAAATGGACCAAACACAAAATAGGTAGAAGAAAAGGAATCTTTTTATATCTTGTTGATATTAATATATGTGAATTATTAAAATATTTCCTTTCTTATTTAACTTTATTTATATTTTATATAGACTGGGAACTGAGGCACAGAATGAATGAGCTCCTAGGATCATGCAGTAAGCCTGTAGGACAGCCACCAACTGGACTTAAATCTGCTGCTTTCTAGTCCAGTGCTTCAACTACAAGATACCACTCCTTCTTATACTCTAAAGAGAGAAAGAAGTTAGTGCCGGGGGTGCAATGCAGTATCTGTTATTATTAGTAATATAATATGGTGTAGCCATCAAGGTGGTGATTGGCCACATCTCAGTAATAATGTTGTACTGACACAGGGTTATTCATTGTTGCCTGTTCTTAATCAGATTATTCCTAAAACACTGAACAACAAATGTATCTTTCTTTGTTAAACACAAGACACCTGTTTCAGATCCCAGATCATTCTGAGATGTCAACATGCTAAAGACATTTGTATAACAAAACTAATCTTTGAAAAGTGTTTCCTCTGATTCTCAGTTACTGGGACCTCAGTACTGAGGTCCTTATTTCCCCTACAGTGGCTGATGATATCAGAAGCACCTAAGCAGAACCAGGTGGGCTCTCTGGACTGACATCTCTGGACTGGCTCCCATTGCTGAGGCAACAAGGAGGCAAGTAAATATAGAAAGTGGTTCCCCAAAATGTAAAGCACCATTTCTTTAAAATAGAGAAAAAGAGAGGTAATTCCTAAGGCTTCAGAACCCTGCTCTGTGTATGGAGATTACTGTCCAATGCCCCAGAACCACACAACACTTTAAAAAGAAAAACATAAAAGATCATACCCAAGTGGAATAAGGATTCCTGAAGCCACACATTTTCCTACATTTTCCCACCCTTCCAAATTCAGAAGGTTACCATGGTGACAAATTTCACTATAAGCAAGAAGAAACTGTTCTGTATAAAAGCCATTTTTGTCAAAACATAAAAAGCAATCATTAAGCCTCACATGCCAACTTATAACCTTTGTTACCAAATAGTCAGAACTAGGCTTGCTTCTCAAGCAAGGGATCAGTAATCTGAATGCAAATAATCCGATTTGTTTTAATTGATGTGTTCTACTAATTAAGTTTATCCCTGTAAGTTAATATGGTGCTCTCAAAATGCCAAAATATACCGTGTGTTCATTTGCTTCTAAATCATCTACAAGAAAATCAGTAATTCCTAACAGCTTTGAGAACATAGATCTAATTTGAGACCTCATTATAAATTGGAAGAAACTTACCTTAAATCACATTCTGATATGGTTCACCCCAGTATAAACTGAGAGTCTCCACTGCAGTCAGTGTACTTACTCCAGATTTACTCCAGTAGTGTAACTAAGATCTGAGTGTGACTCATATTGCACAGACATTCAACTCGCAACAATTTTGGAGGAATTTGTGGCCAAGTGTTCATGCATTCACGAGGCCCAAATTATATATCAGCTAATGAAAGATACCATAGCAAACCCTCCCACTTCTCTTCCTGGGTTTCCCAGGTAATCAGTATGAATTAAATAAGCAATTTCTGGTTTGTGTCACAATCTGAGTTCTGGATTAAAACAGCTCTGCATGGAGTCCTCCCACTGTTTTCCTTCCACTCAAAATCACAAAAGCACAGCTGCAGGTTCAGGTAGTCATACCAATGTAGATGGTACTGTGCTGTGACACAGTACATGGGGTCAGATGCTCTGCATCTGGAAATTCATCTGAGTCTAGTAAAGTCAATGGAGCAGAGGAGCTGGCCTCATTGAGTTCAACAGATACTTTCTCTTCCAGCCTCTCCTCTTGCTCAATCTTATGCTGAAGTCACACCCCTGCTTGTAAAATTACCACTCATTGTCACTGTGAAAGTGGTGGTGTCCAGTTCAGCACAATGGCTTCACTGTAGTTGAACAAGAAGTGAGGGTGGACCCATGCATGGGAAGAAAATCCATACTCTAAGCAATGCATCTCATTCATCATATAAAATCTTCTCTCCTCAGACTTGAGGCCTGATTAACTTGTCCATGTCAGAGAATGGCCATTATCTATTTTAAAAAGCTACAGTCTTCCTACCCTCTGTGCCAGCTCCTGCAAGCTGGTAGGAGGAGTTAATCCTTTCAAACCTGCATTTTTTCCAGCACCCATGTTTATAAAGGGTATTCCCAGAAAAGCAAGCACATTATGTTCTCCACACACTGTGTTGCCAGGGCTGTAGCCACCCAAGTAAAAGTATCTGTGCAGAATTGTGCAGCACTAAATTCCCTGGGAAACCATGACCCATTTCTTTGCAAGGATGAACAATTTAAATCTGTCTTGCCATGCAAAAACCCTGAAGCTACATGTACTTTTCTCTCATGCGCAGAGATTTGCAGTTTGAAAATGCACTGGTGTAGAAGTGATGTTTTGCCTCCTCAGCTCATCATGAATTTGACAGTTCTCCCATTTCCAGATGCCTACCCCCATTCAGATTCCCCAGGTGTGCCACTGCAAGCAGGAAATCCCAGCTCCACACTTAGACATACCTGGGGATTCTGACTTAGGATGCACCTCTGCAAATGAAGAAACACAGGTAGATGCTTCTGGGGCTTCAAAGGCTTGCAGGGGAATTCTTGCAGAGTAGAGGATGAGGGCCCTGAAGCCCCGAGAGCACCAGGGTGGCTGGAGAGCACAGGTAGCTCCTGGCTGCCCATGCTCTCCCACCTTAAAACAAACAGATGCCCAACAAAAAACAGCAGCACAAGTTCAAACTACCTTTTGTTGCAGCCCTGTGGCATGGCAAGAAGCCTTGTGGCATGACAAATGTCTGTTTGCTTTCACTTTCTGTTCCATAAAAATGTTTATGACAGGAAAGATAACAGCTGTTTGCACTGTCTTCTTCATAGCTCATGTAGTTGTCTTTTTCCCACGGGATCAGGGAAGCAAGCACCTATTCCTTCTTCCTCCCTCTGCTGTGGAGTTGGCGTCTGGAAAATCTTCCCTTTGTTTTGGACCTAATTCTCAGAGACCTGGTTCAGCATAATGATCTTTTAATATTCAGTAAGCCCAGTAAGCACAAGAACAGGGTGGCAGTAATAGAAAATGAATGAGCTGTGACTCTGAATGTCCCCCCCTCCTGACCCCATGAGAACATCCCTGAACAGTCCTGATGTAGGAGACATGGTACATATTATTTTAACGTATCATATCAGATGTAAAATTAGGGATATAGCACCAACTGTTTTTGTATACATGAGTACACAGTGCCATCCCCAGAGCTTAAAATGATCTCTGAGAAGTAGCAAGATCAACACTGGGAATGTGTTATTCAAAGCAATGTCTTAGGGCCTAGACTACTTATGTGAATTTATTAATTTATTTAGAGCCCTCTTGCTTCTTCCCTTGAGGTAGACAGGGAAATGATTCCCAATACTGGACAGCACTGTAACAGAGGTTTTATTTTTTTTGTCAGGAGTACAGTGTGACTAGACTTGCTCAATTACCATATTTATCCAAATCTAAGATGACCCTGAATTTAAGATGAGCCCCCCCATAACTAGATTCTGTATATGGAAATATTATAATAAATAAATAAATTCTGTATATGTTATAATTTTCCATGTATAGAATCTAATTTTTGAAGGTTAGTCTTTAATTTATCCCCTGCACCATTGCAGGGGAGGCAGGCAGTGGGGTGGGGGAGGTGATATGGAGCAGTCAAGGTGCTTGCACCCTACTCATGCTTGCCACCACTACCCCCTGCCTGCTCCCTCCCCTCCCCACATAGTCTCAGGCTCCTCCTTCCCTATCCATTTATGCTTTACCTTCTGCTCTCCCTAACTCCCCCAGCCTCTGCCTCCTATTTCCCCCCACCCTTACCCTTGCTTTGTACCAACAGGTTCTGTACCCTTTCCATCCTGACCCAGTTCCCATAGAAGCCCTGCAGGCTGCACACTGTTGCTATTGGCCCAGGGTGGTGCCATGTTCAGTACCCCAGGGTCCAACACAGAAAGAGCCTGCCAGCACAAAGCAAAGGTAAGGGGGATGGGAAGAGGGGCAGGTGTGGAAGCAGAGGCTGCATGGGGGAGAGGAGACGGGGAAAAGATGCTGCATGGGGGAGACATGGTGGCATGCAGAAGCAATGTGCATCTGCACATTGAGGGAAGGCAACATCTGCAGCTACAGCCTTGACCCCAGGTAGGTGCTAGAGACCAAGCCACAGCAGACCCCTACCCCAAAGCCCCTAACCACTACCTTTGTATGCAATTATGAGATATGGTTTTTTTTTGTGGGGGTCTCATCTTAGAATCAAGTATATATGGTAGAAACTTGTTGGGGGTGGTCACAGAGCAGTGAAAAAGCAGGATGATGACGGGTTGCCTCTTCTAAGCAATTGGCCTGTCAATGATCTCAAGAGTTCAAAAATCAAAATAAAAACAACTTTATATGGCTCATTCTCAGTGTGAAATGCAAACCTACTAAGATATAGTACATCCACTTACCTCCCACATGGGCCTTATAGAATGGCTGCTAACAGCATCCTGTCCCAAAAAGACAGATATCATATAGGAAAATATGCCATGAATGACTGGGCCAGTCAGGGAACACTACATCAGACTAATCCCTGTTACTGACTAGCCAGTGGCCAACTTGCTTTATATCTACCTTTTAGATCTGTACATCCTGACTGATAGAGTTGACTTCACACTTTCCATTCCTATTCACTTTCAAGTAGATCTCCCCCCTCCCCCTGCTTCTCACAGCTTCCAAACCTTAAGCCTACAGTCTTACCCATACAGAGGTGTGGAGATCACATACTTGAACAATACATGACATGCCACTCACACACACAACCAATATCCAGCATTCCCAGGCTTCATGTAATATTTGGTGATATTGTTAGACATGGCAGCTGTAATCAGGTTATCATTCAAGGACCTTAAATCTCATTTTTAAGAAAGTAAGTTTATGGCCCTCATAGCCATTGACAATGCATAGGGGGCGCACCCGCTGGCGGTGTACCCCCTGAGAGAAGTGCTGCCAATGCTGCTGGCGGTGCCTGTGGGCAGTCGTCAATTGCCGCTGGCTACCACCAAGACTGCCGGTGGCATCTTTAGGTGGTCACCAGTCACCAGTTGGCACTCACCACCCTCCCTCCACCTCGCTGCTGACACCACCATGACTGTCTGCGGGAGTTCTCCACTCATCATCGCCATGTCCCTGATGCTGCCACTACTTGCGGGCAGTCACCAGGCTTCCCTAGCCTCTGGGGGCACACAGTATTCATGCTCATGGCTGCAAGAGGAAGCTTGAAAACATGATCCCAGAATGTTCTGACACAATGAGACAAATAAAAATAACCTTACATGTTGGGGCTTGAGGGGGGGTCAGTGGCAGTTAAATCTAATATTTTTAAGCCATTCTAATGTTTTGGGGAGGCTTCATACATGATTTTATAAGTTTAGTTTGGCAGAACTATATAGCCATAAACAGATTCCCATATGTACAAAAAGTACACCCATTCAGGTACATCCACATACTGCCCCCTTCTCCATTCCACCCCCCGCCCCGAAGGGGACATTTCATTTAGATCAATTTATTTTTAATGGGGTCTAAAAGGAAAATTTGGGTAAATGACATCTCAGTTGTGGAGCAGGTAGCACAAGACCCAGAATCCACTCTTTTGTATTTCTTATTCCATATACTTCATACTAGGACTCTGACACAGTCTGGGGATAGTTATACTGTATACATAAAGGCTTTAAAATGGAACATCTTGCCTTGTTTAATACCTGGAGTGTGAGAGAGATGTATTAGCCATGATGGTCCAAACAGTGTGTGAGAGGCAAGGATTTCTTAGGGTGCTTTCTTTTATTGGACCAACTATGTATTTGGGGTTTATCTGTTCTTGAATACAAGAATTCCTTGCATTCAAAAGCTTGTCTGACTTTATCCCAACCACATAGTTGATTCAATGAAAGATATCACCCTAAGAAATCCTTACTTCTCTTTAATACCTGGAAGCATTTCTATCAGTACTTGGCTTTATCAAAACTTTCCTTTTTTATTTAAATACAAAACCTATATCTGGGCCCTGAACTCTTTGACAGTGACCCCTTCAACTGATTGGTTCATGTGTTGCAGAGATCAAAGCTAGGCAGATTCAAGCTAGGGATGAAAGGGTGAACAGTAGCACATTAACAATCAAAGCCTCACTTAGGACAAAAGAAACCAAGTGAAGGAAATAACAGACCAGTTCAAGGCCTAGAAAAGAAGAGAGAAGATGCTCTAATATGATTGGAGAAAGATAAAGAAAGAAAGAGCACTTCCACTGGAAAAGAGAGTGTTGGGCTTATGCTTTAGAAAATTCTTGATTTCAGGAGGGAGGATTCATGAAACTAAGGGCAGGTCAATACTGTGTTCCCAGCGCTCCCAGGGATGCTGTTCTGAAGCACAAACTGATGATGACACAATCCCATTTACTCTCTCATGCCAATAACTGGGTCTAGAGTTATACTGTGAAACCAGAAGTGTCTTGAGCCCACTCCAAGTGAAAAGTTTTATCCTTCTCCTTAGAGATGCTGTGCAGAATGCAGAGCAACATGATGTTACAGATGGCATTGGCAAAGCTAGTCTCCAAGTGGATTTGTAGAAAAACCATCTTGCCTTCAGTTAGCACATGCTACTGCCATGTTGCAAATGTCAAGTAGCTAATTAAGCCTTTCACTCCTATGTTCTTTCTTCTCAGGGTATGGTTTCTGGGGCTATGGCTAGGGACCTACTTAAATCACAGCAAGACAAAGGGTTTTGCATGGCCTGCTCATGGCAAGCAAATCTAATTTTGTGGGCATTTCACAGCAGCCCTGCCCCTCAGCACTAATTGGCAAAGGCCCCATCCCTTGGTGCTGATTGATAGAGAACCCCTTGGGGGGGAGGAGGGACAAGGGAGCAGCCACCATCTTGTCTACTGCCCTTCAAGACACCCCGACAGGTGGCATCTTCCCCAACCAGCAGCGAGAATCACTGGCCCCCACTGAAGAGCCAGCATTTTATTTTTCTTATTTTTTGTTGTTGTTGATTTCACAGACAATCCCAGATTTTATGGTTTCCATGAAATCCACGAAACTGCAAATTAAGTGGGTCCCTAGCTATGGCAATAAAGGGAAAAATAAGTGCCCTAAGACAATATTGAGCACAGACACCCCCTTGTTAAGTATATTATTTTGAGGGAGCGAGGTCCCTGTTTGCCCAACAAATTCATCATAGTTTGATAACGTGCTTGGGTGCTCAGATAGGATTGGGACATGATTCCACACTGAGAAAGACACCAGCAAGGTGTGCAGAAGTGCATAAAAAACCAATAAAAAGCAGAGGTGCAGTTTATCTTGTAAGCATAAACCTCTTACAGCATTACCTTAGCTTGCAAAGCTGCAGATATAAACATCAACCATAAAGCGGTTCAGCCATTCTTGTAAAATCCAACCCAGTATTAGGCCTTTTGTCCAAATCACAGCATGGCCATCCAAGTGACCCATTTCTCATTTCTGCTCCAACAAGTTCCAGCTTTTCAAGAGCTTTATTTTTTTGTTATATTCATAAACACACACCATGTATCCTCTACTTCTCCTCCTCCTGTTCCATAATAAATATGTCAAACAGCATGATTTCACCTGGGGAAGAAGACGAAAGCAATCTCAAACAAAAGATCTCTTTAAAGAGCATTTTGTTCTCTCTGATTTCCATTCTTGTGGCAACCAGCACAGTCATCAAGGGTGGTAATACTGGGCAAATAAATTACCTAGTCATAATCACAACAATTAGCAGGAGTTCAAGAAAAATTAAAGAAAAAAACCCTGAAAAGAGACAGAGAATTTTGCACCTGACCTCTGAATGCTACAATATCAAAGAAGATATGGGAAAGCATTACTTTGGGCCACTTCAGGGGGGTGGCTGGGATTCTAGGATATAGAGCAATATAAAGCCTTTTATTTCCAGCTCACCGGTTCCAGTCCTGAACAGATCATTATTCTACCAAAAACATCCAGCTGACAGAGACCTGCAGGAAATGAATTGGAAAGCTCAGCTTAAGTTTCAGAAAATCTTTAACTCCTAATAGAAGAACTAGAAGAAACTTGGCAGGAATCTTTTGACAACGTATGCATTGTTTTAATGTATTTTAATTTTTAAATGGATTTCATGCTGGCAAAAGTAGCCACTAGCTAGTTTGGTAGACCTTGAAGAATGAAGTTTTTTATTTACCAAAACCACCAACTAGGAGATAGATTACAACTATTCAGGTTTCATGTCCCACACTCTGACAATGTATATCAACCCTCCCCTGGAGCGACTGTGTTTAGAGTCAAGCTAAATATTTCCTGCCCTACTTGCTAAGATTAGAGCTGGGTGTGAATCAATTTTTGTCATCCCATGAATATTTTCAAGATTTCAGAAGTGTTCCAGTCAAGAATTTCAGATGGGGTCAGCTGAAACATTTCACTTCAATAATTTAAAAATTTTCCATTTATTATTTAAACTGTTTTACTATAGATACATTTCAAACCAAACCCCATTTGACTAAAAAAAAAATATTTCCATTTTTTTAAAATGTCAGAATGGTATATTTCAACAATTTCTTCCCTTTTTTCCTCAAAAAAACCCCAAACCAGTAGGGCATCGGAACTAACTCTTTCCAGCAAATATTTTCAATTCCAACCAACTGTCAATTTCCAATGGAAAAACATATAGTCACAAATCACTGGTGACCTCTAGCTGAGATTGTCAATCATGAGCAGTCTCTTGGGGTGTTTTGGGAGATATGTGCATCAGCTGAAAACCAGATTGGGAACTGGCAGCTTATGTGTGCAGTACTCCAGAAGCTGTCACATGCTTGTAATTGAAAGCCGTTTGTTCAACCTTTAGCTAAATTGGAATCAGTAACCTTGTAAGGGATAAAACCAATTCCAGTCCCAATACCTTGAGCTTAAAAATCCTACAGAGAGCCTTTTAAAGAACTCATAAAATTTATTGCATTGCTGGATAAATTTGAGTTAGTTTTTAACTTTCTCTTGATCTCTTTTCCTACTTTTCATTGTCGAATTGTGAAAACTTTGTGCAACCTCATAGATTTCCTTAAAAGAGCTCATACAGATTGTAACAGGGAGCTGCCTCTTGGCCCCTGTTATGAGCAGGGCCTCAGGTACAACCAGACTCATCACTCTACTTACCTGAGAGCCACACCAGACCCCTGCTATCATCAGCAAACTCACCCAGGCACAGCTGGATAGGCTTTGAACTTTCACCTGTAGCAATCCTAACAACAAGAACCAATTTTTTCATTGCTATAATGCAGCAAATTGACCATTCCTATGATAACAAACACTTAAGGACAGGGTATAGGGGGGTTGGATCCCTGCAAAGAGGACATATCCCCTTTGCCAAGAGAATGCCATTTCCTTTTGTTTCACTGTTCAGCTTCCCTTCATTTGTTTCAAACAAGGTGTGGCAGATGAGTATAAGTAAGCAGGCAGTGGCTTACAGAAAGAGATACACTGCACCCATTGACACAGATATAAAATATACAAAAAAAAAGAGAAAGGGAAAAAATCCAGGTATATTCAAACATGTATCAGGCTGTTTATTAAGAGAAAAACTGAAAAGCTCATAGTGGCATTTGAGTCTTGATTCTCCCTGGAAATTGTAATATTGCAATACTGAAAAGCCCCCAGGAGATGGCAGCATTGGTAAAGTATTTCAGATAGAAGCAAGTACCTTAGCTCTGTACAGCTTTGTAGTAATTAAATTGCTACGTGGATCAGTGTTGCCAGCAGACAAGATCATTTAAGACATTAAAATACCCTGATAAATATTTTATAAGTATGTATTATTATATGGATCTTATTTGTTGGATGCAAAAGATGGGCTTCAAGAAATGTATCAAGAATTCTGCTACAGGTTGTTCTCAGTGACAGCAGCAAAGAGGAGAATTTTGGAGCGGATGTTAGTTTTACTAGAATATCTAAGGTTTGCTGGTCAAATAATGTTTTATTAACCACTACCATTATTATTAATATTTATTTATATTACAGTACAACCTATGAGACCCACTGAGGATTGAGGCCCCACTGTGATGGTTGCCATACAAACACTGAAACAGCAGTCCCTGACCCAAAGAGTTTACAATCTAAATTAAGGAAAAATACAAAGAGTATATATAATAAATAATATGAAGGAAGGAAAAAGGAGATACAAAGGTGACAAAGACCTGAGTTCTAAGTATAGTGCAGTACAGTCTCATTATACCAAACCCTTTTGGGATCAGAAGGAAAGTTTATTAGGAGAAAGTGTTTGTTATCATAGGAGTGGTCAATTTGCTGCATTATAGCAATGAAAAAATTGGTTCTTGTTGTTAGGATTGCTACAGCAGTAGTTTATCATAAACCGGGTTTGTTATAATGTGGTTGTACTGTGCTGTAGCCATCTAGCAATGGGAAGATCTAGAGTAAAACATTTTTAAATGACTAATCCAGTGATATTAAGGATATCAATAATACCAACTGGTCACTCCGTTAATGGGAAAGTTTTTACTGTTTTTGAGAATGTGGCCAGTTAAGTCCTACTCAGGTCTATCATTATTCAGGAAAGAAGCTAAGCAAGTGCTTAAGTCCCACTGACTTCTATAAGAATTAACCAGGTGCTTGAATTTAAAGGCCTCCTTAAGTATTTTGTTGACCTAATGTAATTGAAGGGATGACCCAGGAACTACCTTTGTAGAGAGATGCAAAAATAGCTGCAACCACAGCAGCAGTTGATTTTACCACTGAGATTGGCACTGGGGCAGCTAGTGCTATCCTGGGCATTACATGACTGCCCCAGGGACAAAGCTGTGCTAGAACACCTGTTTGTTGAACTGAGACCCTGGACAGGATCAATAGAGTTTAATCTAAAATTAGTAAAATATCTCTATCATTGGAAATATACCATTTATGACGCATACCAAATCAGCTTCAGATTGAAAAAAAAAACCATGCGCATCATCTCTCTTATTTTTGTGTGATTCGTGCTCCATAAGTTTTATAGCTTTCATTCTGACCAGAGATGTTGCATTTCTTTCATGCCCTTGGCAGACATTACTTGTATTACACAATTAAGGTGTTAATCATGTGATAAATTTCAATGCGTCACATATTCAAACAAGTTATCATGCCATAAAATGGCAAACCAGCCACAAGGGCTGTAAATAGCATTTCTCCTGAGAGAAACCCTTTTGTCCAGGGATCATAAAGACATACCCATCTGTGGTACCACTTGAAATATCTAGGAAGAACATGAGACAGAAGGTGCACTTTTTTTCTCCAGGAAAATGCTGTTCTCTAAATTAATTACAGCCCATTCAAGTTAGTTTCCAATCGTTTCAGGGTCAAGCCTTTCAGACTGTGTGCTCTCCCTGAACACATACTGACTAAGAAGCAGCAATGCTGCTTAGCAGGACAATATGCGTAAAGGGCTATGACACTCCTCCTTTGTTCCAGGTTTTGACTCAGATCAATCTGGTTAAGCTCTCAAATAAAATGTTCATTTACAACTAAAGATGTTCTTTGTTTAAAGCTTGATACAAAGCAGCCACAAAGGTGTTCCATTTAATATAGAACTCTTTGTGTCTGCTTAATATTGCTCTTTCACTTGAACATGTGAGATGGTAAAGCTATGCTATGCATCCCAATCCCAGGTTGCACAGCTGTATTTAAACTTGATGGCATAAAGCTCCCTGAATGCCAGAACAATTTAAACTGGGCTGTGCAGTCAGATGCCAGAATTTTATCCCATATCCTAAAAACTGTGTTCTGCCATGCCAGATCTTGAAATGTTGGTATAACAGGTTCTGTAGTTTTGGGAATCCAGGACAAAACTTTAAATTCCATCACATGTTTAGGTGAACCTTTGCCAGGGGTCTCAGTCACATGTGGGCAGGCTTGCAGAATGTCTGTCTGTTGTTGGCTCCAGTACCATGTTGAGGTCTCCCGCTAAAACTTATGCCATGGGACAGGACCTTGAATTTTGCTAAAACATCAGTTAAAAATTAATTTGGGCTGTTTGGGACATATGCATTCATCCAACAAATAGTAATCCAAGCAGTTTTGCATTTCACTTCTCAACATATGTGCTCCATGGCCCAGATGTGAGAAGTACAGAAGCAGCAGAAATATGTGAATCAACATGACGAGGGTGATAGTGATGTCTGATTTAACAGCTTTGTTAATCAATTGAGAATGTGATCATTATCACTGCTGTCAGTCCAAAACTCTGCATTTCAAAGAATATATTTGCTTTCTCACCAATGCACCAAACTTGGATTTTTTTCATTAAATACATTATTACATGTTTCCACTACTACACAAATGTTATTTATTAAATTATTTATACAAATTATTAATTTTATTATCAAGAGTTGGATTCAGCCAAAGGTAGGCTGAAACTACTATTTATACTTTATTTTTTTACTGTCCTGTCTTCCATTTGGGCAGAGTTGAAAGAAGGAACCTTGGAGATGTATTATGAGGTGATTTTCTCCAAGGTTTGATACTACCACTAACTTACTGTGCCATGTGTTATGATGCTGAAACATGCTGTACTACCTCTTGAACCAGAAGGAGGGCAGTTGCATTTGTGCAACTCTGAGCCTGGGTTATTTACCCATGCCTCTTAACAAGGCTAAATAACCTGCATGCAGTACCATACTAAGGGGGTTGCACTATTTCAGGGAGGAAGGTGGACATATAGATCAGAAAGCCATGTTTCAGTGTTGTAGCACCTTGTGGGTGTAAATGGTATGGGTGAGCCATTAGATACCTAATAACTGGAGAGAAAATAAGAATAATGCTATTATAAACTGTTGGTTATCCTATTTTAACTAAATTCCTGAAAACTACTGCAAACAGAAACCATTAGTCTGCATTCCAGCTTTTCACATTATATATCAGACTCTAGCATAGAATATTTTAGAAAAATTAGGAATAAATCAGAGAATTTTCCATCTATTGTATTTCAAAAATGTCTTTCCCTTTTGCTTCATGAAAATTTTTCTAACTATATTGCTTACCTTGTGTTTCTGAGATGACTTCACCCTACAAATTCAAAGGTTGATTTGCTCACTTGCTTAGTTTAGCTGGGCCAAAGAGTGCCTTTCAGAGTTTCTTTTCTTTCTTTTTTTTTTTTTGCCCTTTTTTTTTAAGTTTAGGGAATGTCTAAGGAAGGGAATAAATAAAACATAAAGAAACCACCTCTGAGGTGATGTAAACACTGTAACAAGGAACCCCTGCCCCCATAACTATGAAGGACAGCAAAGGAGCAGGGACACAGGCAGACTGAATCAGGGACTAAAAAGGCCAGGCTGTTAATGAAGTAATTACCAGTCCCTGGTGGGCAGAAGATCCAGTTACATGGCTGGAAGGAGGCTGGGCTGGACAATATAAGCCCCGTCTCTGGGCCTGCAGGGGACACAGCCTTTAGCTTGCATCATGAAAATGAGTGCCTGGGATAGAGTTGCTACTGGAGGTGAGCAAGAAAATACCCCAGCTGCCCAGGGGAGCTGGAGGTGAGAAGGCTTCAACAAAGGCAGGGCCTGTGGGCAACTTTTTAACCCAAGAGAGGAAGGCTATTTGTTTAAGAAGCTTTTGTTTAATGGGGGCGGGGGGTTGTTTGTTTCCTTTTGGACTTGAAACCGCAGGATTGGGTTGCACCTACAGAAGAGGCCACAAACAGGGGTGCTGGAGTGTGTTCCCCTGCTATAAGGACCAGAAGTTAGTTCCAAATTGAGGCAGAGACTAGAATAGTGAGAGTAAGCCCCCAAGAGGTGCATCTGTCAAGGAGCTGAGGCCTTAATCACTAGACCAACGCAGAGGCACAGCAATAGAGGAAAAGGAGGCTCAGTGTATGATCTCTGAAGCCTTGACAAGCCTTCAGAAACCTATAGAAGCACTCCCCTGAAAAGGATGAAGCACGGAGGAAAGACAAAAGACCAAGGTAGGGGCTGGTCCAACAGAATGGACCAGGCATCCACAAGGATGCTTCTGGCTCCAAGGACCCATCCTTCCCATCAACAAGCAACAGTTATGGCAAGCGAGATGGGAGGTGAAGTGGGACTGGGAAGGGGCAAAATCATGTTGTCTTACAACACCCAACATGTAGGTGTGCAGGGGAGACCTAACCAGAAGATCATTAGAACAGCATTATATAGGAAAGGCTGGGAAGTAGAAGAAATTCCCTCTCTTTATTTCTATTTGGGAAACAAGGGAAGGAAGTTTTGGGGTCTAAACAGCATGAAGGTATTAGAAAACTAACTTATTTTGCAAATGAGACTTTGGAAATGAAGAGCTATCCACTGATCAAAATAAGATATCCTTCATTTGCTGTTAATGCTGCCATCTTTCTTTGGTTATCATTTTTGTTGTTGTTCTTCTTGTTTTAGGTGGACCCACCTAAAGAAAATCTTGGTCCTGACTCCTTCTACAATGAGAAGGAGGTGGGGGGGAGCAGCGTCTGTGCAGCAGGGTGTATCTTCATACAGATGGACATGCAGCTGTTCCTTTTTTTTCCTGTTGCTAACAACTATGTCTGAATTGTGCTCATGTGCAGTTATTTTTACATTGAAACAGTGCTGTGCTTGAAACTGTATTTATAAATATTTAAAAATAAACTGTCTGTCTGCAGACTCCCAGCCGAACTGCAAGGATAGGGTTTGGGGAAGCAGGAATCCTGCAGGGAGTCATTGGAAGCAGGTAGAAACCATCACATAACTAGGGATGGACAAGCAGGGCCCCTGCCCCAGATACTGATTTTAAAGATTTGGGTGAGGGGAGGGAGAAGGAGGAGGGATGTTGGGACAGGGCACCAGAATGGATGCCCTCAATGAAGCCTGCATGGTGATGGCAGCAACAACCATGGTGCAGGGCAGAGGAGGGGCAACCAGGGTCTTTGACTCTTCAGGCTAATAAGACTGACTCCTCCACCTGGCTCCTTTAGATCTTTGCCAATACTTGCTATTTGTACCTGTGTTTGGGAGGGATGGCATATATCTTCCTAGTCATATACTGGAATGGGCTTTGGTAGAAGCAGAAGAGGTGATTTAGATAGATGGTACAGAAGTTCTGAGCAGACTAAAGTAGCTGGGGACAATAAATGGATTTTCAGGACTGAGATAAGCATAGGAGGTTTGAGATTTGTGAGTGGAAAAGCTAAATTTAAATGCTAAGTATTATTATTTTTTACCCCTATACTTAGACTTACTGCCACAAGCTAAATTATGGTTCATTCTGGGCTAACTTTAGGAGAGTTATTAAATTATGTATATTGAGTCTAACAAAACAGACTAACTGAGCAAGATAAGTATTCCTAAAATCATATTGAAATCTCTGTCACTAATGAGGTATGAATATTGGGACACACAATGTGTTAGTACCCAAGTAATAAGGCCATGGAATAATGTGCCATTTTCAGTTCATTATTATAAAGTCCTGATTCCAAATTTAGCGGAGAATATACTAGGGAATTATATAATTATGTTTTTGATATTGGACAACATTTTATTTCTTAATTTGGTAAACATGAGAGATTCTGTTAATGCTTACAAAGGATAATGATCTTTAACAGTGTACATGGAATAGATAGATTTTGCTATTAAAGGTAGATCTAAAACAGGGCTGTCCAACTTCCCTGTGGCCAGAGACTTCATGCCATGCCATGCTGCACAGATGCCTCCTCCTCCCACCCCTCTAGGGCTCCAACCTCCCCACCACACAGACAGTGCCAGCAGTACATAGCTGTCTAGTATCTACCCTTCCCTGCTGCATGGGCTGCACATAGCCTCCACCACACAAACAGTACTGGTGGCATGTAGCATCCCCCATCCTTGAGCAGCTGTGGGACTGGTGACTGCAGGATCCTGTCAGCTACATGATGGCCTCTCGTAGGCTGCATATAGCCAGCCCCTGGGCCACCACTTGGACAGCCCTGATCTAAAATATCCACTAAAATTGTAATCAGTTGCATAAAAACTGTTCTAATCCAATTACTTCACAGAGATGACAAGGGTTTTATTCTGAAAAAAATGCTGACACCATTGATTGTCTTATTCTCTGTAGTTCTCTTCCCCTATAAATATACGTAAGCTTTCATTGCTGAGAAAGCTTTCGACTGAGTGGAGTGGGCCTTCATGATAGCAATCTGAATGAAAGATGGCATCGGAAGATTTTGAAAAGTGTCTGGAAAAGTTCTATGACATAGTCTTGTGCAAGCAAGTTTTGGTCGGCTATTAGCAAATCCTATACCTATGTATATGAACATAGGTATATGAATCCTATACCTATGTATTCATTTTTACACAAGAATGAAAAGGTAACATTAACCTTTATACAGATGTTTCCTTGGACACAGAGAATTTAGAGGCATTCCTTCTTGAAGCTAGTAAAAACAAAACTTTGCTCCCTTTACATGTTATAAAACTAGCATTATAAACTACACCTCTAAAAAGTGTTGCTTTTGACCAAAACCAATGTTTTCCCCCTTTCATGCTTCTTTAGAAGTTCTATAAAAACTTAAAACTAAAACTATTATTAGCATTTCTCAAATGCCACTTTTTGTTTTAGCAGTCTAAAATTATATAAAAAGATTGGTGCTCTTTCCTCTATACCAAATCCTGATCCAGAAAAATTATATATATAATACCATACCATATATTTCACAGATTTTTGCCTATGAAGCAGAATTTATATTAATTTGAGAAATACTTTGAAGTATCAGTAAAATAAATGTTAAAACATGATACCTTTCCTCAGCAAAAAAGTGTGATATTAAAAAGATGTTGATATTAAATCACAATTAGAGTTTTAAGAGGCAATAACATGTATTATTATTCCCCACTGCTGAAGCTAAACTTACAAATCACCTCAGTTTCCCCCTTGTGCATATATACAGCATACAAACTTTCAGGTGATCAAACAATTATTCAATAATCTAAGATGAAAGATATAATAGGTTCTGAAACGTTAGACATGCATGCAATATCTTTAATGTTTTCATATTTTAATTTTACAATTACAATGATTTGATGTATCTTCATTAACATAAGCTTTTATATTAACAAAAGATTACAAAGCATTTGATCATAACCTAGGCAAACTTACATTGGGCAAACATTTTTGTTAGTAGAGAAAGTATTTAGTCTAGCACAAAGGTGTAAAACTCATGTCCCCACAGGCTGGATGATTGGTATGAGACTGTTCCATAAGCTGGCCAAACAGTGTGGGGCTGGCCCTGCAGGCCAGATTGGGTCCACAGTCCCACCCCGTCTCCTTGTTGGATCCTGCACACATGGCCCCTGCTCAGGGACCAGGTGGGGGGAGGTCCAAAACCATGGACACTTGTCTGCCACCATAGGAACAAGCCGCAGTGTCAGGCTTCTTCCCCAGGTGCTGCTGAGGCTCCAGTACTGTTGGTCTTGCCTGGGTGCTTGGCAGCCAAGCCAATGACAGCAGCAGTGCTGGAGCTGCAGCAAGCACCACAGCTTCTTCCCCAGGCTGCAACCAAGTGCCTGGGTGAGAGCTACAGCTCTGGAGCCCCAACAGCACCGTGAGAAGGATCCCATCATAGCTTGTTCCTGTTTTGTCAGCCAAGCACTGAGGTGAGTGCTGTGGTGCTGGGGCCACAGTAAAACAGTAAAGTTAAGCACCCATTGGAATTACTTGCCTAAAGCAGTGGTTCTCATCTGTTTTGGTTCAAGGCACCTCTGATTAGACTTGAGGCAGGCCTTGGAAAATTCCAGCTCTTAGTTTTCAGTTATTTTGTGTCTACAAAAAAATAACATAGCAACTCCTCCATCACAAAGAACTCAGAAAGTCCACAACATGTCAGAATGTTTCTTAAATAAATAGATTCCTATTTGAAATGTCTGGGTTATCTTGTGAATCATTTCTGCACACCTAACAGTGCTAACTTTTCATGGCACCCCATGGCACACTTGAAAGGACCTTACATCATCCTGATTGAGAATCTCTAACCTAGAGATACAGCAGTCTCTCCATCATAGAGGGTCTTTAAATCAAATTGAACATCTTCTTGAACGATATGCTGTTCTTCAATCAAACATCGTCTGGCTTGATAGGACAACTATTAAGTGAAACTGTAGCTTTTGTTATGCAAGAACTCAAATGACATGGTCAGTGTTCTCTTCTGGCCTTAAATTCTGTTCACATAAGTTTTATTCTCCGGGTTATGGATCTTGATTTCTTAGCTCTAGCATTTTGTCAGCATGTGTGGGGGGGAGGAGTTGTTTTGGTTTGGGTTTTTGCAATCAGCAGCGCTATCGTCTTTAGCTGCAATTCAGAAAATGAGACAGTTAACCACAACAGATGTAATTAGTCATGTTAGCCTGAAGACAGGTAGGAGACAGGATAGATTTGAACTTGGAGACTAACCAAAGTACATATATATCAATATAGGTATGTAGCACAAGCTTTCGTGGGATGAAGCTCACTTCATCAGGTGCTGGGGAAAGGATATGCACAAAGCTGTAGATAAGAAAGAGAAGCTGATTTAATTTCTGATACAAATAGTGGAAATGTTCTTCAGTTTATAAGCTATTATTCACTTGTACAAATACAGAACAGATTTGGCATATTTACTTCTGCAGTCATTCATAAAATAGTGTTTAAATTTAATGAGCATTTTTTTAAAAGAGCACAATTTGGGCTCAAGTGAATTTGCCAACTAAACATTGCATAAGGGCAAGAAAGAATGCAACTGCAAAAAGCATCTGCTGCTACATTTTTGAAGGGGCTTAACAGGGCATGAGACATCTGCAGCCTCAGCAATTTGTGCTAAAAATTGCATCCAGTAATATTTCCTACGCAAGCTCTTTCTTTGACTCGTTAGGTGCCTCCAAAAAATCTGAAGATTGGTGTACAGGTTGCACACAGGATTTCTCTGCCTTTTAATTACTGAGTCTATAGGGAGAAGTATCCACCACCAACTTGTGATATCATTTCAAGTTCACACTGTACCTTCAATGAACATACAAAGTTTGTGGCTTCTTCTTAACTGACCTAAAGTGGCACTGGTTTCTTTCTTTTAGGTCTTGGAGATTCCTTTCTATTCCACTTACTCCTTACTCCTCTGCTTTCATTCCTCTCTCCCTATTGCCCCATCAGTCTCCTGCCTCACTTACTTTTTCCTTCAGTGCTCTCACTGTCAAACATCTATCCCCATCCATTCACCTGCTCCCAATATTTCTTTTTTCCACTCACCCTGTGCTCTTTATTCTACTCCTTTCTTCCTCCATCTTGCATTCACATTACCCTCTGTCCCTAAAAGCCTGGATACTGGACATGTTCTGACTGGTGTAACTTGCCCTTACATAAGTGTGAACAAGGAGCAGATAGATTCTGTATCCAGCCTGGTATAACTTACTAGAATTCAGTGTTGAGTTACTGTGGAAAACCTTGTAGATAACGCTACGCTTGCTTACGCACACTGGTGTACTGTCATGTGTCTACCTTTACCCTGCTTAGTGCAAAAAAAGTTATTACCAACTCCCCCTGATCTCATGGCAAAGGGCTGTAATACTGTGGCAGCTATCTGGGGAGAGCTGATCAGCTTGTCTGTCCCTATACCAAAATGACTGACAACCATGTATAAAATTGATTTAAGATGCCAGTGCCAATGTAAGGTATGTTCAGGCCCTTACTTTGCTTTTTGGGCCCCTGAATGTTCTTCCTCATGCTAATACTTACAGATTTCTTAAGATGGGGGCTGCAGTTTGAAGGCAGAATCAGACCCATCAGTGTTTTGCAGCCAGGAAAAACCCTGCCCCCTTACACTGCAGCCAGATCAGCCAGGTGCAGGGCTTTTCCTGAGGAAAACTGCTAAGCTTGATTTCAAACTTCTAATATGTCCAATTCCCAGGTGTGCCTCCAGGCTGATTCTGTCCTTTTGAGGGGATTGTCTTCTCAGCTTTGTTTCCCTTTCTTTGGCAGCTGGTGGCCCTGCAGGCTTAAGGGAGATAATTAGATCAAGAGCCAGAGGCAAAAAGAGAGACAAACTTCTAAATGGTAAAGTTATAAAAAAAAACTAATGTTGTTTCCAGATGGACACAAAATGTTTCTGTTTCTGCACAGACATTGAATGCAGCATGATGGATAATCATCAGCACCTGGCTTCCATGCTCTTCTCCACAGCACTCAACAACAGATCAACACAGTAGAGGCTAGACCACAAACATGTGTTGATCCCTCAAGCATGTGCACAGGTCCCAAGGGAATTCTCCTTCCTAACAGGGAAGAAAACCAGCTGTCTAAATCAGAGTTAGAGGGTCAAATAGTAAAACAGTTCAAAAAGCAAGCACATCCATGGAGGATAGACTCTTTCAGGTAGAATTTAATGGAGTATTGTAAAATTACGCTGAAGAACCTGCAGCTCTCCCAGGTAAGCTGTAGCTCTATACACCTACATGTATGCCCTGGGAAGATGGAAAAGAGCAATAGGGGCTATCTGACACTCCTAAAAGGACTGGGAAAGAATCAGGCTGCCTTCCCCATTTGCTATTTTGATTGTCATGGACCAAGAACTGTGACTCACTGAACCCTGATATCCAGATTATTGTTGCTAGCTACTGCTACTGCTGAAGGCTGCCATGAATCCCAGCACCTCTTTTGTTCAGCAGGTAATATGGAAGGACAAAAACAACAGCAACCTACATGTGGAAGAACAGATGGCAAGGGGCCTCTTACCATAGCCTTTTTTCTTCTGGCCCCCAAGTTTGACTTTATTAGGTGAGGAGGTTCTTCAGTGTGCATCACCTTAAAACTCAACTCAGTATCACTGTCAAATTAAATATGGATGCTTTCTTGGGTGATTGGGCATCCAGTATGTAATGGGAATGTCACCTAAAAGAGGCCACATACCCTTCACAAGCAGCCAAGTCCAACCACACAAACTGCCAAGCCAAGCACACTTCCCCTTATCAACCTCCTTTATTATGCAAGAAACCTTTCCGTTGGCAGTAAGATAAAAACAAATAAGATGTGCCATCTGATATTCTAAGTGCCTTCACGTGGTAGCACAAACAACCCTGAAGTGAAGGAACAACATTGCAAGTATGCGCTTTCTCAACCTAAAATTCCTACAGCTTTATAGCTTCTTACTGAAAAATACAGTGGGACAAAAATTTGTTTCATTTAAGTCAATAGGGCTTTGGTCTTTGAGATGCTCTTTCAAATCAGGTCTAGATACCTTAGCAATACACCGGAAAACTTTGTGGAACACTGAAGTTATATGGAGCATCAGACAAGTCTACTTACAATCTCCACTCCTTCCAGACACTGTAAAAAATTATACCAATGACATGGAAAGTTGAAGCAGTCTGTACCAATAGAAAATATCAACACAGCGTCATTACTTGTTCTCTGTTACCTAAAAGCTTTCTGTAGGTCTCTAAGCCAGCCATATCTGGAATTGGACCTTCAGTTGGTGCTAGGGTCTTTCAGTTCAGGAGCAAGAGTGGCTCCTCCAAAGTATAGATTTGATCAAATGAGGTCACTAGAGACTGTTAGCAGGCTGATTGCTGCAACCACTCCCAGAATCAGCCTCAGCCACTCCTGGAAGTGACTGCAGTGATCACAGTGATTGGCTGGCACTTGCAGGGGGGGAACCAGGGCTCCTGCCTGCCTCATCTGCATTGCAAGTGCAGTTGGTCAGGGGGTGTACCCCCGTGCACCTCCTATGCATCGCCACTGCCACAATGTGAGCCTTAAGTCCCGGTCCTGGGTTGCATGACGCCAGCACAGCATTTATCCCAAATTTCCAGCCTCATGTAGGGATCCAAGGGAAATGGTGGGTTGGCTGGCAGCATTCCAGTCTGCAAGGGGTTGCCAGGAGCAAGATACAGGGGATACCCATGCGCATGTTGTCATAACCAAATCAGTTGAGTGTTCAAGTCACAATAGACTGCTTGGAGCCATTACCCCAAATTTGGTCACGTTCCGCTTCATTAGTTATTCCTACCTAGCAGTCCGTTATTGGCCACTCCTGACATATAAAAGTCCATGCAGCTTCCGCCCAAGTCGGAGACCTCCGAGCATGCGGCAGAGTAACCACAGAGCACTCTGTAGCATGACCAAGGAAACTTGGCAGACTGATCACCCACCAATATCTCCCCGTCACCAGGTCCTTTTGACATACCCTCGTTATCCTGCAGATTCCTTTTCATTCAAAAACTCATTTACTAGCAACTCGTTTACTTAACCGTGACAACGCAAGCAAGCTACCTCGAGGCCTGCGCTGCCATTCCACGTGTAAGTAAAATAATCTTTTAAAACCAATAAGCTGTCTCGCCTCTCCATCACCGGCCGCCTGATGTCCAGTTAACTTAGTGATCCTCTGGACGGCTCCCACATGTGTGCAACCACATACATGCGCATAGCCAGAAACACAGCCAGACAACCAGGAGAGCAGCTCCTGCAGGAGGAGGGGATATAGGTAGCATGAGAGAGGAAGCCCAACACTGCCATGGCAAGGTACCCTCTGCCCGCCTGGCAGTAAAAGAGGTGGCAGCGGCATGGAGCTTTGCCCCCTGCTGCTGCCAGGTGAGCAGCAGGCATGCAGCCAGTACAGGGCTCCCAAGGGAAAGGCAGCAGGGCAGGGAGCCCCAAGCCCACAGCAGGCAGCCTGCCTCTGCCCCCACCCCACTCCACTCAGCCCTGCTCCAGCTGCGCTGGCAGTGGCAACAGTGAGGGGTGGAGGGAAGTGAGACAGGAGGGCAAAGTGGGCATGTGTCCTACCTTCCCATTTTGAAAAGGTGGTCACCCTAACTCTTAGAAGAGGCATCCTGCCTATATGTGTGTTCAGTGGTGGCAGGAGTTAATTAGAGCTGTTCCCAGATAGCAGCTCTAATTAAAACAGATCACCATCACATGTATTAAGTCTCCTCCTCCCATCTACACATTTTTAAATGTCCATGGGGGCTCTTAAACTAAAGTTCATTTGATGAGGTTTAGTTAAAGCGCCCCTGTGGCCATTTTGAAATTGGAGGGGATGGGGGGGCTTAATACACATGCCAGTGACGTGACACTGAAGCATTCTAATTACAATGTGAAGCAGATTCCATTAAACAAGTCTGCTCCAATGCGTCCTAACTAAAATGTGAACACGTTCCTCTATAGGCAGCCAGAGAGTACAAGATTTACAATAACAGGTTTTTTTCCCTTTTCCCAGTAATCCACAGAAATGTCATGACATGCTGTCATCTCTTTATGTCAGATATTGACCATTACAATCCACTTCTTATTCTCTTTCTATCCCCAGAAAATATGTGATAAACAGAGAAGTGCCCTACCTGAACATCTAGGTTCTTAAAGGAGGACTATCTTCAATGTTTTCCCATTTTCCCATCCTCAGACAATTTTCATGCTTTGCAGAAGGGTGGCAGCCTTTTTCTTTTTCCAGCTATGATCCATACCATCTGATCTTACATGTGCTTCCAGAATCTCTCTTCAGGTCATGGTATCTTGATCTTTTAGGCTTCAGGAAAAAAATAAAATTCAGTTTTATCTCTCAAGGCATTTTTTTTCTGGTCAGGATTCTGTACAGTGAGAAAGCTAAAGCTCCTACACAGTATGATGTTGCTTCTGAAATATCTTGAATTTAGGACGAGCAGGTACATGGTGCCAGCAGAGTAAATCTTAGATGAAAGATCAGAATGAGCGCTATCAAGTATAAATTCTCATTGCATACAAATGCTAAGAGAAGATGAAAATTAAAATAACGGAAAGCAGGTGATATCACACAAATAAAAATCCATCCTTATGGGAGCCTATTGGGAATTCTTATGATTGTGTCCATATGTGTTGACAGTGGGGGGGAAATGGAAGGGGGGGCACAAATCTGTGCTTCTGCTGCTGCTGCTGCTGCCACTGCCATCAACACTTCCCTGTTATTGCCAGGCCCTGGCTTCATCCAGGCTGCAGCCCTGTGCCCTGCCATTGGAGCAGAAATCTTGGGGTGGGGGCAATGCACACAAGCATTGTTCAATGATCTAGAGCAGTGTTTCTCAACCTGTGGGTCACAATCCAAAAGTGGATTGCAAGAATATATGAAAGGGTCGCAAACAAACTTTAAAAATGGACCCATAAACTTTAAAAATGGATTCTTCTTTAAAAGAGAAAAATGTGGGAAGCTGTGGCTTTTCATTTGCAGGCTGACAGAGTTCCAGCCTGCAGGGGGCTGCTTGGAGGTGCCAGGACCTCACCGCCCCCCGCCCCACACATTGGGGACCTGGGACCTGGGCAGGG
>JAGPOW010001296.1:58865715-58890018 GCA_030014935.1 Caiman crocodilus
GGGACAGAGGGTTGGGAGTGGGGAGGGGGTGCTGGGTCAAGACTGCAACATGAATGCTTACAAATGGGTCCTAGTACAAAAAAGGCTGAGAACCTCTGACCTAGAGATCATACAAGACCTAGCCAGCAGGACCCTTTCTTATTTCATAGACATTAGACATAAGAGCTAGAAGGGACCTTGCAAATACATCAGGTCCAGCCCCCTGCCCAAGGCACAGGAAGTCTGCTGGAATCAAATGATCCCAGCAAGATAAGCATCCAAGTGTTTCTTAAAAGTGTCTGGAGTAGGTGCTCACACCACTTCTGGGGGAGTCTATTCCAGGCTGTAAGGACTCGGACGATAAAGAAGTTTCTTACATCCAGCCTAAAATGGTCTTCCAGGAGTTTGTAACCATTAGACCGTCCCTTCCCTTGGGGTGCTCTGGTGAACAGATGTTCTCCTGGTTCCTGATGCACACCCCTTCTATACTTATAGGCTGCCACCAAGTCCCCCCTGAGCCTTTGCTTCTCCAAGCTGAAAAGTGCCATTCCTCTCAGCTTCTCCTCGTAAGGCCTGCCCCCCCATCCTCTAATCATGCATGTGGCTCTTCACTGGACTTTCTCAAGCTTCTCCACATTCTTTCTAAAGTGAGAACTGGATGCAGTACGCCAGCTGCAGCCTTACTAAAGCCAAGTAAAATGGGAGGGTGACTTTCTTGGTCTTGCTTGAGATGCATTGATAGATGTAAACCAGGATTTTGTTTGCTTTGCCAGCTGCGGCGTTGCATTGGTGGCTTATATTCATCTTGTGCTCCATATCTAAAATCTACCATAGTTTCTCACAGAAGACATGCCCCCAGATAAAACATGTTCCTTGGTTGGGGAAGGCAGAATGAAGAAAAAAAGATTCCTTTGTCATAGCAGAATCCCAACCATCGCTATTCAGGCAAAAGCCACAGTTTTAACCCGAATTAACAGCAACTTTTGATTACTCGGCTGGTTATGAAAGGGTTAATACCAAGTAGGATGTTGAAAACAGAACTCCACCCCTTCTGCCCTGGCTGGGGAGAAGGACAGACCTAGCAGCCATCATAGTGTCCCTACGCTTCCATTCCAGTGCAGGAGTCAGTTTTCATACCTAAAACACGCATGTGAATTTTGGAGGGCTGATTTTTAGATAAAAGATGTGTTTGGTAAATACATGCCTGTTGTGTATTCTAGATTCTGATACATAGTTGAATACAAAAAAATCAGATGTTTTTTAAACTTTCTCAGTTCAGTTCATGGAGTGTATATCAGGAAGAAAGAGCACAGGATTCACCTGCAAAACAGCATGGTGTGTCCAGAAGTGCTCTGTGTACATTTTAGAGCGCTGTAATTTAGAGCATTTTTATAGCACTGTGAAGTTACAGTGCTCTTAAACATGACAGAATTGCAGTGTTTGGTTGAAGTTGGAGTGGGGAGGGGGCACAGCTCTGAGCCTCCCTGCACTTTCGAGGCTAGGAGGCAGGGGGTGCTCCACAGCCTCCTGGGGCTTCTCTACTGGTCCCATACAGCTGTTATTTAGAGTGCTGTAGGTTGCTCAAGTTCTGTAAAATACAGTGCTTCAAATGTAATACCTCATTTAAACCAAGGGTTAATTTCAAGTGCTGTACCCATATTTAAAGTGCTGTAAAGCCAGGCACTTCTGTTAAGTCATGGCAATAAAGCACTTTAAATGTTGAAACAAGCAACTTCTGTAGACAACCTATGATTCATTCTAACCTTAGAGCACTACTCCTTCCATGGAGCAGAGACCATTTTAAATCATGATGTGATCTTGAGCCCCCATGGACAGTTTCCCAGGCCAGACTACATCTCCCATGGTGCGCAATCTCCCCTGCATAAAATAGGGGACTGCATAAAATACTGTGGGAACTGCCGTCCAATGGGGAGCCTGGCCAAAAATGAGTAAGAGTGTGAGACAACCAAACTGCAACTCCTGGGAGGTACCTTGGACCCTGAGAGAAAACTTCGAAGCACAAAACTACCATTAGCTTCATCCCCACTTCCATACTAGGCAGTATTGATAGCCTCAAGAGATCAATAATTAAGATCAGCCCCAACAAATCCTAAAATTAGTCCAAAAAAAGAAGGGCTTTAATAATTTACTTTATTTTGGTTTTGAGCTATATCTTGATTCTTGATTCTTCCTCCCACTCATGCCCTGCAGTGCATGGCCACTCAGTCAGTGCTGCCCGTTCTCCCAAATGTATGGAGAAAAGTTATTTTAGCCCTACTATGTGGACTCTCACTCTACCATTCTGTTTCCCAGCCTCCAAAGCAATCATGTTTCCCCAATGTCTGCGTGTCTATGTCAGTGCCTTGTCCCCTACATTAGGTCTGCCCCCTTGCCTCCACATGTATCTGTGCCTCCTGCTGCTTCAAAAGCTCCTCAGCCCTTTTGCTTACTTCTGGGGATAGATGTTGCAAGACGAGAAAAGAGCTATCCCCATTGCATATGGATACAGGGAAAGAAATGAGCAGAGACATCCCCAATCCCTGGATTGCTGGGCTAGTTTTTCCCCGCTCCCCACCCCCACCTTCCACCCTGTGAGAGCAGTATTGACTTGCTAAGGAGAAAGGTATTGCATGCAAATATTCTGCCTGTTTCCTCAGGCAGCTGGCAGCTTTACTCCCACAGCCAAGGCAGAGGGGTATTTCCCCATAGGCAGGGCTGGAGCAAAACTCCATGAAAAGACCCTGGCCCAGTAACCTGGGCAGGAACAGCAGAGAGACTGTGTGCATGGGACCTGCTCAGGGGCTGCGTGCACAGTGGGATCATCTGATCTGAGCAGCTGTCTCAGATCTGTACAGAGCCTGTGGGACAGCAGCAGGGACTAGGCAGCCAGCCAGCACAGGGGGCTGGGGGGGCCCCTTCACTCTCTGGTTGACTGCTCTCCCCAAGGGCCTCAATACAGTTACTGTTCAATGTTAACATAAAGCTATTTAAACCACTTTCCCTAGGGTACTTGCAACCTTCTGCCAACCCTAGCACAACACTCCTTTCTCTTGGCCCCTTGGCAGAGACAACCTCAGGACCCACTGGAACGAGTGCCCCAGGGGCCTGCAGTCATTGTTCTAGGATGGTGCACTTGGCATGTCACTGGTGCCCAAGGGCTTTGGCGTAGTGCAGCACTAGAAGTAACAGCAATTGTGCCACTTCCCCAGACTGAAATCCTTCAGGTTTTCGACACGTGCTTTTTGATAAAGAAAAAAAAACCCTCGTGTTTTCCAGGGAAAGCAGACGATGTCATTCTTGTTAAAACTGTTTTTCAATAGAAATTGTTCAACAAGCAAGGAAATGACAAGGCAGTTCTGATCTTTCCAAAATAGTGTTTGTAGTCCCAGGTTAGATTAAACTGATTCTTAAATGCACAGTATTGCTTTTTTCTCTCTCGCTGTCTTCACATGACTGTAAAAGAAAGTAAAGTGAAGGATCACCATCTTTCTTGTGGGCTACATGGCATCATGATCCCTGGGAATTTTGGGAGAAGACAGTCATTTTGAAAAAGTCATTTTGTAGGCTGAGTCTCATTGGAAACAATGGGTGGCAGCCATTTTAAAGGAGGGCTCTCGTCTCCCTGCAATGTTCTGTAGCAAAACATCTATTTGTTGCCCACCCTGAAGGAAAAGCTTTCAGTTATAAGCAATGACAGCAAACAGCACCATTTGTCCAAAACAAAAACAAAAAGTTGCAAGCATTTGTTGTCTTAAAATCATTCGGAACAAAAAATCGTCTGACAACAAGGTACCAATTTTAACTCAACTTGCCAATTTCATCTGTCAGTAAGTACCTGTCCCCTCCCCTCGCAGCAATATAAAATTCACTCTGAAATTTCTAAAAATGGAAACATTGCATTTCTGTGACTCACTACAGCAAAAGGTAAACAGTGGCGCTTCTGCAGCATGTTGGGTCAGGTGGTAATTATTGTCTCCTGAATGGGGCAAAGGCAGCTTCGCATACTCGACTCTGACTGCCAGATGGGCATCCTTTGACCATATCCCAGCCACCTCCACCCCGCAACCTCTTAAAACAATAAATATCTCTGCCCTCCCTCCTCATGATATGTGGCATTCTTCCAGCATATTGTTCTTGTCTAAAACTGAGCACTCCATTTTGCAATTTTTCTGTTCTGGCTTATTTTCTGGGTTACCAAAGATATACTGCAAGATGCTAGAGGTGGATTTTAAATAGTTAAATTCCTAATTAATCCCTTGAACACTCAGACAAATACATGCACAGAAAACCACAAAAAAATCAAATATACATATGTTGAGACCCCAACACCTGTGGAACTCCATATGCAGACACCCCTACTAAAGGCATGAGGCACCCGTGTTCACATACAAAAGCCCACAAAGCACTAATATGTTTGGAAAAAAAATAGCTGCCTTTGACCAGCAGAGGGAGACAAAAGAGAACACCCAGGACTAGTGATTCCTCGCCCTTATTGCTGCACAACATAGGATATAGGATCTTTTCAGGCCCTTTTCAAATTGCTCAGACAGGAGATGCCAGTTACAAAATAATCAGTATTGTACTGGAACATAAAATGCTCGTCTAATTCCCCAAATTCCTGAGGTTTTGTTTCCTTCCCTGCTCCCTGTTGTTACAGGCAAAACTCCAAACTCTTCCCCTAAATTATTTCAAGGGAGGTCTGACCTGTTCCGAAGAGAGAGAGAAAGGGAGAGAGAGCGACTTTCCCTGTTTGAGCCCAGCCTCTCAGAATCTGAGCCAGACCTGTTGATATTTAACAGCTATAAAGCATGGGGAGACCTTCAAAATGGGAGAAATAGGAAAACTAATAATGGGAAAAATTAGAGACACACCTTTTAAATCTACTGAAACATGTAAGTGTGGAAGAATTTTATGTAGAAGTGAGGGGGAGGTTATATTTTTATATAAAAGACCTTCTCTTCCTAAAAGAGACCATTGCCTTTAGGTAGCCTGCTGTGAGATGAAAGTCATCTGTTTCCCTTATCTTACTAAACCTTCTCACTCTTAGAGTTGGGCTAGAACTATTTAATTGGCAGAAAAGTACCGTACTCTCATTTCTTAAATCAGCTGAATATGCTGCTAAAATGGATACCAGTACAGTAGTTAAAATTCTCTACCCCCATAATTTAATAAAATTGTCTATGTCTAAAAGTCTATAGAGTTACATATTTAGGGCCAAATTTTCTCTTTGTCTGTGTATATTGTTTCCATGAGGTCAGCAAAAGTAGCACGAGCAGATGTTATTTTCTTCTCTGTGCCTTGCCCCCACCCCCAGTTCATAGGAAGAGAGCACATACAGTTTTCCGCTCCAAGGTCAGTGAGAGTGGTGTGTGAATATGTGTTCCTTCCTTCCCCCTCCTGAGGTTGGTGGGAGTAGGGTATGCATACAACTATTCTCCTCCTTGAGGTTGGTGCAAGTGGTGCACACACATGTATTTGACCCTCCTCCAGTGCCATGGAGTTGTCACCCACATGCCTCTGTGTTCAGCCTTGAGTATGGCATACATGAAGTTTGCCTTTCATGACTGGTACAAAGGGAGTTTACCCTTCAAAGCAACATATGTGTGTGCACGTTTGGCTTGCTGAGGCCAGTAGAAGATGTGCACATCTGTTTGCCCTCTTAGTACACTACTCAGAGGTCAGCAGCTCACACACTTTTCACATCTAGAGATTGCATGCACACAGTTTCACCTGTGCAGCCTCTGCAAGTTGGTGGAAAGGATGCACTTGTGTGTTTTTACCATACTGAGGTTGATGGAAATGATGTATACTTATGTTCTCCCCCCCCCCCCCACTAGAGGTCATATATGTTTGTTTCTGCTTGCCTCTTTCTGAGGTCAGTGGGATTGATGCATACATGCACTTACGTTCTCCCTGCTGCCCTGAAAAGCTTGAATGGATTGGATTGGCACATGCACCTATGTTCACCCCTAGAAGTTAATGGGATTGGTGGACACATGTGTATGTTCATCCATGCAGAAATGATTATGGAACATGCATGCATGTTTTTGCCCCTGGTTTCCCTCCTCACCATCCATTCCTCCTTCCTCTGGTGAGGTCAGTTGGCCTGTTGCATGTGTACATGTACAAGCTCCCCCCACACTCCACAGAAATCATTAGGATTAGGATAGCGCATATCTTCAGCCCTTGCAGGTTGGTAGGAGCTGTGGCTACAAAGGTGTTCACTGTTCATGAGGTTGGTTGGGAATGGTGTTAATTTTACTCAGCCTTTTCTGAGGGTGGTGGAGTCTCTTGCACGTAAAGGGCACGTACACATCTATCCCACTTGCCCTTTCCTGAGGTCATAAGGAATACCACATACATGTATATATACTCAATACCCACCATTCTTTTGAGATTGGTAGGAGTGACCCATGCAAAGGTTTTCATGCCTTTACCTTCCTAAGAGCAGTGGGCATAATCAGAGCCAACTCTAGGGGTGTGCGGGGCCTAGGGCATATCAGGCCATACGGGGCCGGGGAGTAGGGGCAAGCAGCCAGAGCCCGTGGAGCTGGCAGGATGAGGGGGAGGACAGTACTTGACAGCAGTGGCAGGGCCTATACAGTACTGACCGTGGAGCCCCCCAAAGCATGAGTCCTGGGTCGGTCACTCCAATTCGCTCCCCCCAGGGACAGCCCTGGGCATAGTGTGTTCACACACGTTTACCCCAAGAGTATGGTAGAAGTAATATAGGCATGCACATGTGTTCTCTGGGGAAGTAACGTGAGTCATACACATGCATGCACATGTGCTTCCCTCTTTGGGGAATGGTAGAAGTGGCTCACAGACGTGCACCTGCTAATCCTGCAGGGGTTGGCAGAAGTAGTGGGCATGTGCATGTGTTTACCCCTTGCCACTCTGAGTCAGAGGAATAGTGTGTTCATATATATTTGCTTCCATCCTTGAACCTTTCCCTTCTTCCCTCACACCATACACAGGACTTCTTCCTTCTGCAGGTCAGTGGTAGCCAGGCGCACATGGATCTGTTGCCCTGAGGCCAGTAAATGTGGCATACATGTACACACATGAATTTGTCCCCCGACCATTCTGCAGTCATTTGGAGGGCCATTTGTATTTCTTTTTGCCTTCAGATTGTCAATGGAATTACACATGCCTACACACTGGTGTTTGCCTTCCTGATGTCCCTGGGAGTCCCGGGGGCATGTGCTCACCTCTCCACGGTCATTCAGCGGGGAGTATGTGCTCGTGTTGGATCTCTGGGTGTCTGTATTTCCCCATGCCCTCTTTAAGGCACATGGCAGTGGTGCTTGCATACCCACACTTATTCTCTGTCCTCACTGAGCTCTGCGGGTCTGGATCATGTGCACGCATTCTTCCAGACTCCACAGATAAGGGGAAAGGGCCTGAAGCCCTCAGATCTTTCACCCTGAGGGGTAGTCGTGGCAATGTTGTCACAGATAGCTCTGGGATGCCTGGATGTGCTAGGCATGCACGTCATCTCCTCCAGCTGCTAAAAGTAACACCTAGTCCCCTGAGGGGAAGCCTGAGGAGGAAGTCCCCTGCAGTTACGGGGCAAGACACAGGGAAGGGACAAGGAGCAGCGCATCCTCAGTGGTTATGGAGGATGATGAAAAGGGAGCGGGATTTACACATCTGCTCTGGTTGTGGTGTTACGGAGGGAAATGCTGGGAGGGGGAGTGATGTCTTCTGTGAGTGGGGAGTAACGGGGCTGTGATGTGTTCCCTGTGGTTGCATGTGGGGTGGGGGGAGAAGGTGCAGGGAGCAGGCCCAGTCCCGGGGGTGAGGTGCGAGGCAGGGCATGGGGCACCGTGCTCGCGGGTGAGTGCCAGGGCAGGGCGAGCACGCTGTGTCCCCTGTAGTTGTGAGGTGGCTCTGAAGGAGCTGGGAGCACTGGGGCCTGCCTGTATGCCAGGGGAGCATGTGGGCGGCTCTGATCAAGCTGTTTCTAGAAGGGAGGCTCCGGGGACTAATGGGACAGGAGGAGGAGGAGGAGGAGAAGAATTAAAGCCCATGAAGCCAGCCTGAGCCAGCCTGAGCCAGTCTGGGCCGGTCTGGGCTGGTTTGCGAACTAGAATGAGACCGCAGCTGCTGGTGAGGCCAAAGCTACTGCTGCATTCGAGCTGGCTGGAAGCTGCGGCCTGGATCCCCACACACGCAGGGCTGGAGGCAGAGCCGCCCAGCCAGGCAGAGCCAGGAGCTGCCGCCAGGAGCCGCAGGGCCGGCTGGAAGCTGCGGCCGCAGCCCCTGCCTGGAGCTGGAGCCGCTCCCTGCAGCTGGAGGCAGGGGCAGAGCTGCCTCCAGCCAGAGATCCACACTGGGTTTTGAGCCTGGCTTCCCACTGCTGAGACTGGCTGAGGGGGAAAGGAGGCCTCCGGCTCCGATGTCAGTGAGAGCAGCTGGGTGCAGCCGCAGCAGGCGGTGGGGGAGGGGAGCGAGCTGGAGCTGGAGCGAGTGTGTGTGTCTGTGCGAGAGCACGTGGGGGAGGGGAGCCAGTGTGCCCCTCGCTCGCACACAGAAGACACAGCACAGGGCCCAACGGGGACATGCAAAACAGCCCAGCAGGGATCCTAGGCATAGAAGCTTGCATGCAACTTTCATATCTGTCGAACCATTGATTACACACAGGTGCGTGGCATACAGAAAAAGGCACGTGTCTGTGTACTACCTGTGATACATTACAGCACAGTCAGAAAATATTTTGGCATATGCCAACTTATTTGCACAACTGGATGCTGTTAAGAGAGACCAAGAGGTGTATGTCTTCCAAGGTGCAAGTGTGGGAATCCTTTTACTCATTCTGCGTTCAAAGAGAGAAGAGCTTTGCTCTTTCCTATAATCCTTTAAGTGTGCATGTTCTGACTTCTAGTGAACGTTAGACTCTACCGCTAATTGCCTAACCCTGCCTCTGTCTTCTGTGTTTCTTCTCGCTATGAAAGATATTTTACAAATATGTAAGTATAAGTATTAAATTTGATCTACCGCAGAATCGTACAATATATAAAGCCATCTGAATCCATTCCTGTAGGGAAAGCAGGAATCTTTCTTGAAATAGGATCTCTGAGATCTTGTGTAGATGCCAGTATAATCCAGTTTCTAAAGGGCTCATCACTATAACCTCTAGGCACGTGCATTAAGGTTCCTCTGACTCCTGGCAAAAGGATTCCATGGGTTAACAGATTTCAGCAGTTAGAAAATGTTTCCTCATAGTCAACTTTAATTATCATTCACTTCCTTGCATTACACTGTTATATTTTCTGGATCGTCTCTGAACAGTTAATGATAACCTTGAAAATTAATACAGTTTTAGCAAGTGGGTGCATGTGTTTGCCTGTATGGAGGTCAATTATACTTTGGCAACGTCGCAGCTATAGGTTGACAACAAGGTCTCAGATACACAAGCTAAAAAATATTTTTCCAATGCCAAATGACATTGCCAACAATACAGAAGAGTCTGGGAAAGCCAACAGTTCTAAATTGTACCCAGGCAAATTAAAGAATAAAATATGTGTGTAGGTCCCCTGCTTATGATATGTCAACATATTTCCTCTGGCTTTGAATATGTGAACCACAGCAATCCCTCAGGCCTGACTCTCATTTACACTAGTGTCAGTGTGCACCACACAAGAAGCATGATGTAATGACAGAGCAGTATAACATTGCTCAGTTGTACATGAGAATCAGCTGTATGTCTTTTTACAAATGGTCCTTTTTTTTCCAGCAACATGTTTGATTCTGAGCAGATATGACTTGTCCTCTTAGCGTTCCTTTGTTTCTTCTATTATGCTAGGCTGGACAAGGAGCAGAAATTCACCACTGACATTTCAGCCTGATGGCAAATGTACTCAATTCAACTTAATGCTGAACAGCAGGAGAACAATCTTTCCTTCTTTCTATTTATTACATAATCTCTCCTGTTTTTCCTTTAATCTGTCCATCTGTCTTTGATCTCTTTCAGCTTCTGTTTTTAATCTCTATTTCTTTTATTGTATTACTGCTATCCCCTGATAACACTGATAGACTGAGGACACACAGCCCATTAACAGTGAATGGCTTTTACCTCCTCATTGTTTATGGGTGCACCTACACAAGATTAGCTTTATGAAATCTCACACCATGCTATTATCACCTGTGCAGCTTCACAAGTGATAGCAGTGGCTAGGTGCTAGCAAGTTCTCAGGAGGAGGAAGAGATCATGGACCCACAGACTCAAGTGAATAAGCACTCCTGAGCATGCAGACATCCTTTTGTAAAAAGCAGGGTGGATCTGCCCCTTATAGACTAACTAACTAACAACCTCTCTCAGATCCTTTTGTAGATGTCAAAGCTGGATGAAGGTTCCATGCCCCAGGCCTCTTCTATTTCTGTCTATGTAGCCTTACCCCACTCATTATTCCCCTTCTTGCCACATGGAGTGGTGTGTAATCCATCCGGATTAGCATTCTCCAGCCGTAGCTCCAAGCCCTGCAGTACTCTCCTCAACTGCTGGATTTGTCTCTTCTTGTGTGGGTGGGTCAGACTAGCGGTGCTCTTCTTCCTTTGCACTATACTGACAGGAGAACAGTGTATCTTGATATTAACACCCTGTAAAGATACATAGGACAGTTCATTCTGCCCAAAACTTTTGTTTCTAGAGGTAGTCACAAATTTTCCAGAAAAATTGTTTCTTGTCAAGAAAATATTGATTCCTAGGAACCAAAATTAATTGCATGAATATATTCAGCAGTTTTAACAGGAAAGGATTCTTGGAGCAAAATTGGAGTTTCTGCTCAAAACCAGAGAGATGGAGGGACCCCTTGCCCCTCCTCAAAACAGCCAGTAGCTGGGGCACTTGCTCAAGGCCTGCTAGAACCAACTTCAAGCCCCTGTTCTGTCAGATCTGAATCCCAGTAACTTGAATCTCAACCTCCCACTATAGAGGCATATACCTCAGGCATCAGACTGGAGGCTATTTTAGATTGAGTGTCTCTCTATTCCTCCTGTTACAGCTGTTCTACTTTGTATACATAATTAAATCATCTTTGGATCACAGACATGTACCTTCATCTCACGCATCCCAACTGAGTACCCTAGCCATGAGGCTTTAAAGGTAGTTTCTGCCCTCACAATCTATTTTCTTGGTGCTTTTGTATAACTAAGAAATATTTGTTGGGACACAATAAGAGAAAGAGTGATTAGCTTTGCCCTGTGTGAAAAAATGGAAAATTTCTCAATTTTTTTGCCTGGAGCAGGAAACTTCTTCCCACAGAGTTCTAATTGTTTCCAGACAGACACCCATGTATCTGCTATGATTCGGTCGCCTTCTTAAGGGTTGTGTTACAACGTCTAGCGCCATTGAGCAAAAAGTTAGTTCCAGTGCAATCACATGACTCCAGGAAGCATAACCTCAAAATGAGCTTGTAGGTCCTTTGCCGTGCCAGCTTGGAAGGCACATGAGGAGCAGAGATGAACTAGTTCCACATAAGTCTATGAAGTGAAGGAATTAGTAAAAATAAGCAAATAAAACAGAAGAGCTAAAAGTGCTCAAGGCATCAACCTCGGATGGCACAAAATATGTAAGCCCTACCAAGAAAAAAAAATTGGTGTTCTAAATTAAATGTTCTGCTTATCTCAGCTGTGAGGCCTTGATGACATATTTATTGTAACTGACAAATGTCAGCATTCTTGGTAGATCTGACACAGACACAGGGGCTGGGAAAACATATGTGGAAAGAATCCTACTTAGGTAATTTATGAGGTGTGAGACTATACAGGAGGACATTCAGCAAGTCTGAGTTACCTTCTGGCAAAGCCTGGGCCTAAGGAATCCTAGTTTGCTGCATTTCTTCAGGCATAGTTTCCTCTGTATCAGTTTATTTAAATTTGAAGGAGATCAATTTGTAGAAGAAAGAGGACACTCTCATGTTAACATTGAAAACCAGCATCTCGCTCTTGATCCTTTTCTACTCCAGATGCCTTCCTACAGTGCCATATTCCAAGGACTTTCTCAAGACAGCTTGCTGTAGGAAGTGTGTGCCAAAGTACCACAGTCAGTCATTAAACACATTATTTAAGTTTGTTTGCCTGCTTCAGAGCTGCTATTTGGTATGCTGCAAAAGCTCAAGTTTTCTCACCCTTTTGGGGAAAAAGTATCTTACAGCTATTATGTCATAGCTGTAAACCCTTTGATATAGGTGTGAGAAATCTCATTCTCACTAGCATGACTCTACTACAAGTCCATGACAGACTGCATCAGAAACAAAGCACCAATCACCTGACTTCTAACCATTTTGCTTCCATAAAACAACAGTACATTTTACCTTCCAAAATAAAATTAAGTGTCTATTACTCTTTCACTTATCTGCAAAGACCAGAGCTCAGGATTTTATGTTTCCCAGGCAACAGTTGAGAACACTACACATATCTAAAACAATGCAGGGTATGTAGTGAAATATTCTACTTTCATTGCCTTTGGTTTTATCGACTGTTACCTAGGAAACAAAGAACCCTGAATCTGGTCCTGTCAGATACATGGAGGGGAAATATTGCCTTTTTAACATGGAAATATACTAGGAATTTTCCAGCCTATATGCAGGATAGGTAAATGGTTTATTTAGGACCTTAACTCCCTAAAAGGTATTTGTCACTGAAATTATTTTTTTCCATGGTCATTGAGTGATCAACATGAGGTCCTAACAAGCTGTAATCATTAAAGATTTAATTCCCTCTCCTCCACCCCAAGGACAGGGATGTCAACCTAATGCCTTTGCCAGATACCAACTTGGGTATTAATATCTTGAGTCCCTAAGACTCCGCATGCCTGAACGACTATGTCCTAAATCAGTGGAGCTCAATTGTTCAGCACCACAGGCCAGATGGTTGGCACAACACTGGTCTGGGGGACAGATCCTTTACAGGGTCAGTGAGTGGGGATGAGACCCATGCATCTGGATCAGGCCTTCTGTGCCCAGATGAGAGCCCACATTGCCTCAGTTAAGCCCCACAGCCTGGGTCCAAGGCATCAGCCTGGCCCTGTGCACCCATGTTGGCCCCCAGTCCCACCCAGTCCCATACAACCAGATCAAGCCCTGTCGTGGCCTAGCCCAGCCTCATGTGCCTGGACCAGGTCCCCTTGCCACCCCAGCCCCACAGCCCAGCCCCATGTGCCCAGTGCAGTGCACAAAGCCATACTATCCAGCCCTCTTAACTCCCTACAGCCTGGAAATTTCACAGTAGGAGAGCAACAATTAAAGTTGCCACCACTTCCATGCTGCCAAAATTCTGGACCCATGGGGAGCACAGTGGACCACTTAAGACAAACATGGAGGTTGAGCACCCCTGTCCTAAATGACTGTACAGTGTTAGCAGGTAGACATAACCAGCCATTGTGTTCTGCTCCAGAAGTGGTTGCATTTTAACCATGTATGATTATACATACCAAATAAATATTTATGTGGTGACCAACTCCCACCAAAATCCTCTCCTTTCTGTTAGCATGGCTAGGATTTGTGGGGTTCTATGCAAAGTAGTGTGCAGATCTCTATCCAATTTCCTCCCAAGAAAAAAACTTTCTTCCTCCTTCCAATTTACCATCTATGGAATAGATTCTATGCAATGCTTTGGTGACTATCTCTCCATCAAGCCTGATTATGATTGAATTCAAAAGGTACTTACCTATGCAATGTACAAAGCAGGGTGCGTGCAGATACTGGAATTTTCAAAAGTGCAAGGTTTCCTTAAAGCATGTGGATTAAGGAAACTGATTCTATTGTACTGCACAGCCCAGTCCATTTGATACAGGCTGCAGTCTTAGCATAGAATCATAGAAGTAGGGTCAGAAGGAACCTGAGCAGATCATCAAGTCTGACCCCCCTGCTATGGCAGGAAAGAGTACTGGGGTCAAATGACCCCAGCGTGGTGTTTATCCAGCCTCCTCTTAAAGACCCCCAGGGTAGGAGCCTGCCATCACTGTTTCCCTTGGAAGTTGGTTCCAGATGCTACCCACCCTGACTGTGAAGTAGTGCCTTTGGATGTCTAGTCTAAACCTACTCTCCAACAATTTGTGGTCATTATTCCTTGTTACCCTGGGGGACGTTAGGGGGAACAGGGTCTCTCCCAAACCCTGCTGGTCCCCCCTGATGAGTTTATAGATGGCCACCAGGTCCCCCTTCAGCCTTCTCTTGCAAAGGCTGAACAGGTTAAGGTCTCACAGCCTCTCCTCATAGGGCCTGCCTTGCTGTCCCCAGATCATGCGGGTGGCCCTCCTCTGAACCCTCTCAGTGCTGTCCACATTCCTCCTGAAGTGCGGCGCCCACAACTGAACACAGTACTCCAGCTGCGGCCTGACCAGTGTCGCATAGAGTGGGAGGATCACCTCCTTGGCCCTGCTTGTGTTGCATCTGTGGATGCACAACAAGGTACAGGTAGCCCTACTGACCATGACCTCACATTGTTGGCCCATGTTCATCTTGGAGTCAATAATGACTCCAAGATCTCTCTCTGCCACCGTGCTCTTGAGAAAAGTTTCCCAGCTTATAAGTGTGCTGCTGGTTAATACTGCCCAAGTGCAGCACCATGCACTTGTCAGTATTGAAACCCATCCTATTTTCATTAGCCCACCCCTATAATCTGTCCAGGTCTTGCTGTAATCTGTCCTTCCCTACTAGCGTGCCCACCTCACCCCAAATCTTGGTATCATCAGCAAATTTTAAACAGGCTGCTTTTTACCCTGTCATCCAAGTCACTAATAAAGAAATTGAACAGTGCAGGCCCAAGGACCAAACCCTGGGGAACTCCACTGCCCACTTCCCTCCAGGTCAAAAAAGACCTGTCCACCACTACTCTCTGAGTATGACCCTTCAGCCAATCTACAATCCATCTGACTGTGTAGGCATTGATGCCACAATCACCTAGCTTTTTAATGAGGATGGGGTGGGAGACAATGTCAAAGGCCTTGCTGAAGTCCAGAAAAACTACATCCACTGCAACACCTGCATCCAGTGCTTTTGTGACCTGATCGTAGAAGACAATCAGGTTGGTCTGACAGGATCTGCCCCTAATGAAACTGTGCTGGTTGCCTTTGAGCATCATCGCTGCTGCTGGCCCATCACAGATGTGCTCCTTGATAATCTTCTCAAAGAATTTCCCCAGGACTGAGGTAAGATTAATGGGCCTATAGTTTCCCGGGTCCTCTCTCTTCCCTTTTGTGAAGATGGGGACCATGATGGCTTTCTCCTAGTCATCTGGCACCTGGCCAGAGCACCACAAGTGCTCATAAAGCCGTACCAGGGGCCCCACAATAACTCCTGCCAATTCCCTCAGCACCCTGGGGTGGAGAGCATCTGGACCTGCTTACTTGAACACATCCAGCCCCTCCAGAACCTCTCTAACGCAGTTGTCCCTGACTGTAGGCCTGGCGGCGTTTCTCCTGAGTCCGTCTGGAATTCTGGTCAGGGAGTCCTGGTCCCTGCACAAGAAAATGGAAGCGAAGAATTTGTTAAAGAGCTCTGCTTTCTCCTCTAGCGCAACCATCAGATTGCCAAGTATATCCTGCAGGGGTCCCACATTACCCAGTGCCTTCTTCATTCTCCCTATATATTTCTCCCAGTATATTTCTTCTTCCTATCCATTGGCTTTGTAAGGCTTCCATTTCCTTTGTACTGGCCGCACTAACTCATACATCATATGCCACTCTGACTCAGCTGAATTGATAGTTGAGAAGCTCTTCTGTAGGCCATAGGTCTGCCTTACCCAATGCTTCCTTGCATATGGCTCAAAATGCAAATTGAGGCTATGCAAGGGGGCAGATTATTTTATTTTATAACAAAAACTGTTGCAGATGTATCAAGATTAGTATAGCAACAGTGGAGGTGGACTTCTGTTATGCGTATATGAATATGCACAAAGCAGAAGCTATAAAACAGTGAGAGATGTTCACACATGGTATACCTGACTGAAACTCTCAAAAGTTTAAAATAAAGGTCAAGAAACCAAGCAGTATATTCTCTATTCCATGCACAGGCATGTACTTTAGCATTACCTCAGCTACTCCTCTCCGCAACCTTAATAGTAGCTTCTTTTAATTTTTCCACATACATCTTTTTACTATCTTAGGATTCACACCATAGATTTAAAAAAAACCCTAATTCTTGTGGATGCTTGATATAGTAATGCTGCAATCAGCAACCTTTCAAGCTGTGGGTTGAAATAATCTAGCTGTGGTCCAAAGTGAGCCAGGGAACTTCAGCAGCACATCAGCAGTGAGAGGCTTTATCTGTGCCCATGCCAGAACCAGGGCTGGGTGGTGGGGAGCTGTACTAGGGCCAAACAGGTGGGAATTATGTTCATACCAGTGCTGCTTCTGTGTCCCTGTCCCCTCCCAGCCCTGCCAACCTCAGCTATAGCATGGACATTTGGCACAGCTCCCCACTGGGGATAAAGTTGCACCCATGTTATAGCTAGGCTGGGGAAGAGGCAGATGAGAGGTAAACGTAATGCAGATGCAGTTCCCCACCAACCAATCCTGGCACTGGTGTAGCACAAGCTCAGGTAAATCCTCCCACCGAATACCACCAAACACCAACAACCCCCTCCCTCCCCCACAGTGGCTACATGGTCTGTATCTGGCCCATGGGCATTTTGTTGTCAACCCCTATAGTAGTGGGTTGGGCTGAGAGGTCAGTTTGCTAAAGGGTTATGTGCAGAAGGGTGATCAAAGGGAGTGATAGAAGACTGGCATAGCTAGCAAAATAGGAGTCTTGCAGCTTTCAAAAAAAGAGGGTTTTTTTAACTATCTCTTTGGGGCTAAAAGTCAAATAAAAAAATTACAGTGAAAGTGTTTATTTTAGGTGTGAAATGTGAGAGCTAAAGGTTAGAACTGAATTTAGCTGCCTACATCTGCATTGTACATTGTAGCTCAATAAGATGGTCTGTAAAGCACTTTAGGATCCCTGGGGGTGCAAGAAACCTAATCAATACTAATAACTTAGTTGCTCTATAAAACTGGAGTTTTATTTGTGTTGCTTTGCATGTACTTTAGATGGGGTTGGTAGTATTTCTATTATTAGGTTTGCTTATACTTTCCATTAAACACTTCTTTCAAGTTGCTAATAATCTTGCCAAACAATTCTGTCCAAACATTTGGACCAAAATTGTCCATGCTAACTGTGCTCTTAAGGCTAATTTTTTGAGGAGGAACTTCAACTGAGAAGCTTCAGACCTTTCTGGGTATGATGTCTGGGATACATTGTTTTGCCCCTCTTAAAAGGCTCTGGTGCCCTTTACTTTGAGAAGCCCTAGTGCTCCCATGATCTCATGCTTTTGAGCAGGGATTTGAAATTTGACAAGAAAGTATAGCCTTTATGGCAAGAATATGCCTTCTATCATTCTCATGAAACTCTACCTAACTTGGGCCAAGAAAAACTATAGTTGCCTATGCTCAGTAGAGATTTATTAGATTATTGCTCTTCTCTATACAGTATTGCAAACTCCACCGTGCCAAAAATCATGAGATGAACTCTTTAAAAAATCAAGAGATTGACATGTAAATCATAAGATGCTATTTTTGAAGTATGTGTGTGTGTGGGAGGGAGTGTTATCTGTGAAGGTGTTGTTGGGCTATGGGTATGTGTGACCCAGAAAGGAGGGTCCCAACACACCCTGACAAGATGTAGGGTACTGTGGGTCAGAAGTGAGAAAGAGCAGCAGGGCTAGGCGGGCTGCGGCTTGGGAATGAGGAACAGACAGGCAAACACAGACACAGAGAGACACTGATGGACACAGATCGCATCCAGCTGGTTTATGGAGAAAAAGGATTGGAGGGAGAGAAGGAATGGGTGTGAGGGTACAGATCAAGGCCCCCACGGTGAGGGAGGGAGTGGGGCAGGAGTAGGGGTGAATGGGGCCCTGGGGCTGGAGGCACAGGGAAGGGGGCACAATCCCCCACAGCAGTGCACAACCCTGGGGAAGGCATGGGGATACATGCCTCCTGCGGGGCAGATACAGACTACCCGCTGTGGACTGGGACTCTGCACCCTGCTGCCTTGCCCTGGGAGCTCAGTGGCATGATGCCATTGCCACCTGCCGGGCAGGCAGGAAAGATGGGGCGCACTGGCCAGGCAGCACATCCCCTGCCCACCTGGTGGCAGGAGGCACACTGGGGTTGCACATCTGAGCTCCCAGAGCAAAGGTAGCAGGGCACAGAGCCCCAGTCCACAGCAGGTGGCCTGCCTCTGCCCTGTGAGAGACACATGCTCCATGCCTTCCCCAGGGGTGTGAACTGCTGTGCGGGACCATGCCCCTCCCCTATACCTCTGGATGACCAGCCCCAGCCCTGGGGCCCCATTCACCCCTGCCCCTGCCCCTGCTTCTGCCCCACTCTTCCCTTCACCCCATGCCCCTTCCCTTTCCCCCGCCCCTTTCTCTCCACTTACCAGCTGAGAAAATCCGGAGATCTGAGGGTTGGATTGAGAGATCACGAGTCAGAGTTATTTTGACTTCGAAATCCTGAGTATCGTGATGGTTTTGCGACAGTTGGCATTACTATTTATATCCCTGTAGACCCTGGAGCTCTAGTCCTAGGACCCCGCTGCACTAGGCACTGTACAAATGCAGAACAAAAAGACAGCCCTTAACTCAAAGCTTTTACAATCTTAAGTATGAAACTGTAAGGCTAAAGACTACAAATGGAAACAGACAGATGGAGGAAGTTTAAAGACACAATGAAACCATGCCAAACCACTATCACCATCTTTGCAACAAAATGCTCTGAAAATTCTGCCTAAACAGCATGTTCTGCAGAAGGTTGAGCAGGACTTCCCCTACCATTGTAGCTCTGTTCTTGTCATCTGGGGCCAGGGACAAGCATAAGTGCGGAAAGCTGGAAACCCATCTCAACTATGCTGTCATTGACCCTTTGGTGGCACTGAGGGGGCTTGGAGGACGAATCAGCCTGATTTAAACACAGGGTTGACAGGAGCCAGACTAGGAGCCAGTGCGAGCTGATTAAGACAAGAGCCCTGCAGAGGAGCACACATCTAGGGATGAGATGTGGAAAAAGGGAAATGGAGGGAGCAGGGAGAAGAGCAGCTCCTTGTTGCAACTCATAGCACTTTGCAGGAAGCGCTCTGAGCCGTAATGATCCCCTGGACCCAGTGGCAGTTGGAAGTTCGCTGTTGGGTCCGGGAGTTAGGGATTCCAGCTGCTTGCTGCAAGCCTGAAACCCTGTCTCTATAGCAACACCATTCCCCTTCCCCCAGCCTGGATGATGTTTTCAAAAGGGGTGAGAGTCTTAATCACCTGTACCAAAGTAGCACTGTGGAAAGTATGCTCCTTGTTGGCTCTACTGGCAAGAATTGGACTTCAGGGGACTGTTCCAACCCAGCACAGGGATAGGCTAAACTAAGTCAGCCTTGTGACCAGAAGACTGTTTTAGGGTTGTACACGGGGTAGAGACAACAAGGCACCTGTATGTCCTCGTGTTGCTTTTTCCAAGAGTTCATGATGCCTAACATGATACCTGAATATATGTTCAACAGATACTGCTCAGGAATCTTTGTACATACTGTGTAAAGATGAGATAATGTGCAATAAAGAGATATATATATATATATATATATATATAAAAAAAGATGTTTTCAAAAGGGGAGGGAGAAGGGGGGCAGAGGGAGCTCATTCTTGGGGTTCCCCAGCCAGGGCTGGAGGGTGGAGTGGGGTATTGGACCCCCTCATCTCAGGGGGACTCCAATCCACTCCCTTCCCCCCACCCCCCTCCTCCAGTGCCAGCAGAAAAAAACCCAGACCAAACTTCCTCAACTCCCTTTCCCCTCTCCGATTCTGAAAACAGAGAGGGGCTGGGAACTCGACAGACACAAGTCACAGAATGTGCTCTGTTTGGGAGTGTGTTCATCTGAACCCTCATGCAGTGAAGGTTCAGATTTTCATTGGATTGGGCCCTTTTAAAGCACTCTGCAGCTTTGCACTTCTGTTTGGTCATGGCTGTAGACCACTTTCTGGGGACAGATCAGGCAAAAATTGTCACTTCTGTCTGCACCCTGGAAGTGGGAGTTAGGATGAAGATAAAGCAGGAATTCTTTGGCACAGAGGTGGAGACTAGGATCAAAAGCAGAAGGAGAGATTAATAAGATAGAATTGAATTAATAGGGAACAGTCCATTAAAGCAAAGGAGACTCAGAGTGAATTAACACAGTGACTGGGGATGTGTGTAGACAAAACAGGGGCCCTAAATTGAAGTGGTGGGTTTTAAAAAACACTACTTTAATTTAGGTCCAATTAAACCCGTGTTGTGCACACACCCTGCTGACTTACCTGCCTTTCCAGTGGGGAGGGGAGGAGGGGCGAACTGCCATTGGGTGAAGCAGTCCCTGGGCTGGGGGGGTGGGGAAGAGCTGGTGCTTCCCTCCAGGGCAGGGTCATCCCCCCCCTCCTGGCAGCACCCTCTCACAAGCATCAGGCTCTGGCAGTCCCAGAGGGCACCGCACCTGTGGAGGGAAGCACCGGGCCCTCACACAGCTCAGGCAAGCAGGCAGGCTCCAGGGTTGGGGTGTGGAAAAAAAAGATCAGGATCACTGCTTTTCTTGAGCAGAGCTGTTTCTCGGGCTACTGCCAGGCTGCCTGCAGGGCTTCCTGCAGAGCCCCTGAGTTGCACGGAGCCTGGTGCTTCACTTTGCGGCTGTAGGGGCAGCAAAATTTAACTCCTCAGAGGAGTTTTAGTTTGCTGCACCCCAAGTCATTTAAGGCTCATTATGCCACTGAATTTCCTACGGCAGCTGGAATTAATGTGGAATATGCCAACACCATTAAAGTGGCGCAAAAGCATTTAGCCCGCTTTAAAGCATCATGCACACATGCCCTTTGTTTCATCTACACATGGCCTGGATGCCTGGGAGAAAATGAGAGATGGTGGGAACAAGGAATGACTAGGCAAGGAGATTTAGACTAAGAACAGGGAAAAAGAAAAACTGGAACTGACAGTGGATTCAGGTTAGATGGGATGGAGCAGAAGGAAAGATTGGAAGGAAGCACGGACTTTTCTGCCTGTTTACTACAGCATGTCACATAATATGTTTTCCAAAGGATCCCACATGATCCCTACCTTGTTCAGAGTCCAAAATAGACCTGTTGGATGGGATGGGATAAATCCAGGCTGTATGGCCAAGGGAACTTGTCCATCAAACCACCTCTTCTTTTCTTGCAAAAACAGTTTGCCAGTTTTTCCCTTTTACTGTACTCACTTCATATTGCTGGGATGTTTCATTAATAAGCTGGTAGTGTAAGAGTGATGTTTCAAGCCATGGTGGCCCAGAAATTATGCAAGAGGCAAGAATTTCTTTGGGTGATAACTTTTATTGGGTTTACTATGCACAATGTGGCACAGCTGGCCTGCTTCCTGTGATCAGAGACCTGGCAAAGAATGTCTTGCATTCAAAATTTTGTCTAACTTTACCCCAACTATATAGTTGGGCCAATAAAAGATATCACTCTAAGACATTCTTGCCTCTCGCATTATTAAGCTAGAGATTTTCTACAAACTTTTGTGATAATCAATATATACCCTTTCACCTTTCGTATATTGTAAAACATATTGTTGTCATCTCCTTGAGGACATTTGAGGTGCTTCAGTCAGCTGTTCACCACATTTCCTCAACTTATCCAAGTCTCAGAAAGCTTCCTCAGTTCTCTTTGTTTGTATAGGATTTAGAAAGTGTGTGGCTTTGTGAAGACTTTGCATAGCATTTTCGTCTTCAGAAGTATGATACAATCAATATATCTTTACAGGAGGATTTTTTTTACCTGCATTTCATTGAGCTTCTAATCTCCCTTTTTTAAATAGTTGGATGGTAGAATCTTTTCACAAACTTGCTTTATTATATGATCAGCCTATTATACATCCATATCAACATCAGCATCTATCTATGTAATAGCTTTAAGAAATTATATCTCCTACTCATTGGGAGTAGAAGGATAATGTTCTAGAGCACCCCAAAGCACCAGAGGTTGGTCTGGCCACAAAACAAATTTACTGCTCTAAAATGTCCCTGTAACAAGGGACCCAAACCCTGTTATTTGGTCATAATGGAAGGGAAGAAGGGACTGTAACAGTGAGCCAGGGGGCTCCTGCCACTTCAAGAGGATGCAGTGGGCTTAGCCGGCTGTGTGGGGCCACAGCTGCAAGAGTGCAGGCTGGCCCTTAATTACAGAGAAAACCCCAGTGTAGAGCTGGGAAAGGCACATGACAGAAAGGGAATGTGGCTTCCAAACATATAAACCCAGGACCTGAGCCAGAGCAGGCAGTCTAGCCCTGTGGGCTACAGGGAGAGGAGCTCCTAAGTGAGATGCCTGCAGTAAAGAAGCTGGCAGGCACCTTAGCTGCTCCCAGGAGCTGCCCAAAGAGAGCTAAGGGGAACTGATGGCCTATAGTGAAGCAGCAACCCAAAACTTTTTTTCAGTTATGAAACAGTGGCTTGTTTTTCTGTTGTGATTTAAGCTTTAAATCAGTGGAACAGGTCTGGCTGCAAGGGGTGAAGAGGTGACCACAGGGGTGCTGTAGGGGAACCCAGCATAAAGCCTGGCCCTGGGCCAGGAATGGCAAGTGGGGTTGAGCCAAACAGAGAGCAGCCTTGTCCCAAGTCAGGGATGCCAGCGAGCTAAGCCAGACAGAGAACAGCCTTGCCATGGATCAGGAGCATCAGGGAGGCTGAGACTAGGTACACCACAGGGCTGAAGGGCCCAGAGAAGCAGCAAGGACTGAGGCTGAAAGAGCTGGGCCCTAATTAGTGGTCTAGGGCTAAAGGCCTGCAGGCAGAGAAAAGAGGCTAAAGCCAAGAGAGCTGAGGGCTTTACACAAAGACAGGACTGTAGACAGAGTAGCACCTATGGGGAATGGGCATGGCTGTAGGGGCAGAAGGAGGCCACAGATTTAGCCCTTAAGACAAGTAGGGCCTGAGGAAGTGAGTACCAAGAAAGAGAGAGAGAGAGAGAGAGAGAGCGAGCATCTTAGGCTCAACAGCCTCCAAGGGCAGCCTCCCCTCATTACTTTTTTAACTTCAAGGCATGCCAGGCAAGGAAACACGATGAGGCCCTGAGAGGCTGGCATGGGAGCCAGGCAGGATCAACACTGCCACTAGGGCATTGTGGCAGCCCTTGGGTGCCATCCTGTCACAGTCCCCTCAACCTGTGGGAGCAGTAGGTTTCAACCTTTTTTTCACTTGTGGACCCCTACAAAATTTAGAATGGAGGTGCAGACCCCTTCAGAAATTTCTAATGGAGGTTCAGCTCCTTTCAACTGTAAGTGTGGGCAGTCATATACTTTTGATTGATCATAATTATCTTTCATGGACCCCTCAGACATAGTCTGTGGACCTCCAGGGGTCTGCAGGTTGAAAACCACCATTTTAGAGGAAGGGATGCTGCTGCCCATCTTGGATTCTTGAGCACCACTCAAAGTATTCAATAAAGCAATATATTTAGAAAAGCAAAACAACAGTTCAGATGCTTCCTTTATTCCCTTGACTGAGAACTAAGAAAACAGATGAATAAAATTTTGCTTATACCACAGAAAAACACCCTCCAGCTGAAACTAAACATAGAAAATTCTTCAACTAAGACTAAACATGGAACTTTCAACCAAATAGGCAAATGATTCAAAAAACTTTGTATGTGCAAATGTGACTGTAATTGGAAGTGTTTTGAAACCTTAACTACCAGGCACTTCCAAGTGTCTGCAAAAACTAAGGGGTATGGTTTTCTTTCCAGAGGTCCTCAGCTCCAATTAATTTCACTTGGAATTATGGTCCTTCATAGCTTCTGGAAATTGTGCCTGCATAATTTAAACATACTAGAATGATTGACTCCAATGAGACAGTAAAAGTGCTTAAGGTTACGGACAAAATTAAACCCTTATTTGAGGAGGGCCTGACAAATAAGAGGCCATGGTACCAATCAACAAATATTTTGAAAGCCCCAGGATGATGAAGAGAAGAAGAAAATAGAGTTGCTAGCAGCACCATCCCTTTCAGAGTGTAGGCCAGTAATTATGAGTCAGGGAGAATAAGGAAGAGGTATAGTGGGGTGTCTGGCAGGAAGACACAATAAGAACTGGCAAGAGGAGGCACAGAAGGTTTTCAGAGAGCTGAAAGGAAGAACAAAAGAGTAGCAATGGGAGGTGCAGGAAGACAGGGGATGAGAATAGAGATGAAGGTCAGAAACAAATTAATGATTTCTTTGCCTCTGTCTTCCTAAGTAGGGACCAGAACAGCAGCCTCCCTGCTGGGCCCCCCTCGGGCCCCGGGAGAGGCATGTCTGGGCCAG
>JAGPOW010001296.1:58890118-58905451 GCA_030014935.1 Caiman crocodilus
GACCCCGGTGCTCTTTCCTGCCAAGGCAGGGGGTCGGACTAGATGATCTGCCCAGGTCCCTTCCGACTCTAGACACTATGACACTATGACACTATAACAAACAGTGGGTGCACCTACACTTGCCTCTTTTAAGTGGGCTTAGCCTAAAATTATCATTTTTAAGGCGCACTATGGGTGCGTGTCTACATGTGTGAGCCCTTAATGCACTTTAAAAATGGTGATTTAAAGTCTTAAGCAAAAGCACAGTAAGTTTAGACACATGTAGACATGGCCAGTATGACTCTGAGACTAGCACAGGGATACAAGCCATGATCGCTTGCTTTCACTCCACATACACTGCATGCTGAAAAGAGGTTTCGTGGCTGAGTTGCAGCTAATACCAGTCTCAGGAGCATGCACAAGAGTGAAAATCTAAAAGTGCCCCCAGGCAAACACCTAAAAAGCTGACTATTCAATATTTTCCAGCATTTTGTGAGCATGGTGCAGGAGCTAGTGCTTGGATCTTGTTTTTTAGTGGCAGTCTTGGGATCACTATAGAGACAGTATAGATTTATCCAGAGTGACTGAAGAGATCTCAATGGGAAGAGAAGAACAGAAGTTGAGAGATGATTGAATGGAGGACAGAAGAGTAAAGAAAGGGGAAGAGACTGTGCAGAAAGAGGAAAAGAGAAGATAAAGGGAATGTGTACTGAAGGCCCAGAAGAGATGGGCAAACATTAATATGTCTGAGGGAAAGAGAAGTAACTGAATCCCAAACAGGGATAATAAACAGCTAGTTAAACACTTAGGTCCTGATTCTGTACACATTTACTCACATGCTTAAATATGTCAAGCATGGGCGATTGGTGCTTCCTGACTCTGGCGGGGCATCAGATCACCAACCGGGAGTGGGGGGTCTCCCAGAGGCTGATCGTCGAGCCTGAAATCACCATCAGTGAAACCAGAAGTGGACTCCTGCAGGCACTTCCAGTTTCACAGCTGGCATTTCCAGGGGGTGCACAGCCAATCTCAGGGGGGTGCATATGCACCCCCTACGTGTCACCAATGATGTCAAGAGTCAGTTTGTTAGAAGACTGGAAGTTATTGAAATGTTTCCTGCCCATGTGTCCACACGATAAAGATGTTATCAGTGTACCTAGGGTGGCCATTGGTCCTGTTTTATCCTGAACCATCTTGTTTTTAAATCCTTTGTCCCCTGTCCATTTTTTAATAAGGAACAGACAGCAAAAAGTCCTGTTTTTCAGTTCATTCATGTAAATACATGTCAGTCATTTGTTGTCATGATTCTATTGGCTGTGCCTAGAGGTAGGGAGGTACATAGCCAGGAAGAAAGAGGTTCTTAGCCAGCCAAGGAGGGAGGGAGGAGGAGGTGGCCTCACCCCTTGTTGCAGATTGGCCAAGTGGGGCTTGCCCCTCATCAAGAGACTGTCCTGTATTCTGGGGTTCATCAGTGGCCACCCTAAGTGTACCTCAGGAATACCAGGAGGATGTGGAAGAAATGGATTTCAAGATCTGCCATAAATATACTGGGGAGGCGTGCACGTATCCATGGCAGTGCAGTTCATTTGTAGGTATCAGGAGTCTCCAAATCTGAAAGTTATGTGTAAGGACAAAGTAGGAGAGTATTATGGAAATGGAAGCAGTGCCATCCACTGGGAAAATCTCCCTCATGGTTTATAATTCATCTTTGTGGGGGATGTTAGTGTACAGAGAGCTGCTATATATGGTGTTTGCTGGGAATTTGTCAATGGTTTCCCACAGAAATCTGTGGTGTCCTTCAAAGAGCTGGCAGTTGTAGTGGCATTAAGAAATAGAAAAGCATCAACGTATCTAGGTGCTCCCTCTATGATGGTGCTAATGCCAGTGACGATGGGGTGTTCTGGGTTGCCATGTCCCTTTCAGAGGCCAACATACTTCAAAGGAATTGAGAGCTGTAAAGTAGAATGCCAGACAACTGCAACTCAATCAATCATGCACCCAATCAATCGCAGATTTCCAAACATAGTTTCTCCAGTGTGGGGTTTTTTTCCTTCTCTCAGTGTTCTACAAAGAGTTCTTTCTCCTTTTTGATCAGGAAATCTCTTGATATTTATGAGAGCTTAAAAATACCTTTCTAAATTCCTTTACACATTAATACAGCACTTTGAAATGCAGTCTCTAGCTCTGGGTAGAGGTCACTTTTTACTTCAAAAGGGGAAAGGAAGTTGCTACTGGAAAGATGCATCAACTGTTGCACTATAACTAGGGACCTACCAAAATTGCAATTTTACAGATTTCGTGGATTTTGTGAAATCTGGCATTGCCCATGAAAGCAGGCAATGCCTGCAAAATCCTCAGGAAAAAAAAGGAAAACTCACTGAAAATAAAATTCTGGCTCTCGAGGGAGCCAGCAGTCATCAGGGCACTGCAGCAGGTTGCCAGGGCAGGAAAGGGAGAAGTGGGGATGCCTGCTTGAAGGGTTGTCATCAAGATGGCTGCTGCTCCCACACCTCAACACTGATTGACTGCAAGAGCTACCTGTCATGGGCCCTGTCCCTCTCTACCAATCAGTGGTGAGGGGTGGGGTCATATGACAGACCACCCTTGCAGTCAATCAGTAGCAGCGGGTGAGAGTGTATGATAGGCAGCCGTCACAGCCAATTGGGGTGAGAGGCAGAACCACCAGGGCCCCTTGGCCCATCAGAGGCATGAAGGGCCTACCACTCTCTGCCCATAAAATGGCTGCTGGATCCCACTATCTGCCCATGAAATTGGTGGACAGCCACCATAAATTCAGTAGGTTCCTAACTATAACTGTTACTTCTGCATGCCCCTGTAATGTTGCAAATAGCTGTAAACATAACCCTGACATTAAAGGTACCACAGTTTTTCATGAATTTCATAGACATTAAGGGCCGGAAGGGACCTCGAGATCATTGGGTGCAGCCCCACCACCCTAGGCAGAAAGTCAGCTGGGATCAAGTGACCCCAGCAAGAAATAAATCCAGCTATTTTTTGAAGGAATCCAGAGTAGGTGCTTGCACCACCTCTGGGAAGAGTTTGTTCCAGACCCTGGACACATGCACCATAAAGAACTTTTTTCTAATATCCAGTCTAAATCAGCCTTCCTGGAGGTTATGGCTGCTAGACCTTGTTATCCCTTGGGGAGCTCTGGTGAATAGATGTTCTCCCAGGCCATGATGTGCCCCTGTTATGAAGGTGTAGCCTGTCACCAAGTCCTCCCTGAGCCTTCTCTTCTCCAGACTGAAGTCCCTCGTCCTCTCCTCCTACGGCCTTCCCTCCAGGCTTGGGGTCATACAAGTGGCTCTCCTCTGGACTCTCTCAAGCTTTTTCACGTACTTCCTGAAGTAGGGGCCCAATACTGGATGCAATACTCCAGCTGCAGTCTCGCCAGGGCCCAGTAAAGCAGGAGGATGACTTCCCTGGTTTTGCTTGAAATGCATCAGTGCATGCACACCAGAGTGTGGTTAGCTTTGCACACCACCACATCACATTGCTGGCTTATATTCATCTTGTGGTCAATCAAGACCCCCAAGTCCCTTTCGGTCATGGTGCTAGTGAGCGTAGCACTGCCAAGCCAGTAAGTATGCTGAGAGTTCTTCCTACTGAGGTGCAGTACCTTGCACTTCTCTGTATTAAAGGCCATCTGGTTTTGGTTAGCCCACCTTGAGAGTGCGTCCAGATCAGCTTGTATCCTCAGCCTGTCCTGCGGTGTGATGGCCCTCCCCCATAATTTGGTAGTTTGTGAACTTGGCCAGTTCATATCTGACTTCCAATTCTAGATCATTGATGAAAATGTTAAAGAGTACTGGCTCAAGTACCAAGCCCTGAGGGACTCCGCTGGTAATACTGCGCCACGTTGATTTGCTCCTTTCAACTAGTACTCTTTGGGTCTGACCCTGTAGCCAGTTGCCTAGCCATCAGACTGTATGATGATCTAGGCCACAGTTCCCCAGCTTAACCATGAGGACATCATGGGGAACTAGGTTAAAGGCCTTCTTGAAGTCAAGACAAATGACATCCACATCATCTCCCTTGTCCAGGGCATATGTTACCTGGTCCTAGAAGGAGATGAGGTCTGTCAGGCAAGACCTGCCAGTCACAAAGCCACACTGGCTGGCATTCAGAAGCTTGCCTTCCATTAGTCTGGCGTTAATGGATCCCTTGACAATTTCTCCAGAATTTTTCCAGGGACAGATGTCGGACTGATTGGTCTATAGTTTCCCAGCTCATCCCTCCTCCCTTTCTTGTAGATAAGGACCACGTTGGCTCTTTTCCAGTGATCTGGGACCTTGCCTGAGTGTCACAATTTTTCAAATATCCCTGTCAAGGGGGATGCAATGATGTATGCCAGCTCTTTCAAGACCCTTGGGTGTATTCTGTTTTACCACAGTTGTTTGCTGACAAGCATGCAGAAGTAACAGCTACATTATTACAGATCGGCTGCACATGTTCATAGCCATACCTGGGTCAGTCCCAGTTAGTGAGCTGGTTTGGTGCAATGGTATAATAAGCAAAGTTGGCCAGCAGGGTAAATCCTGCAGGGCAGTGGGAGGGAGACATGGTTGTGAGAGTACTGCCCTCAGTATGGGTATGGGTTCTGAGAGCCAGGTAAGGGGCATGCAGTTATGAAAATGGGGGTGTAGTGGTGCAGATACCAAGGCAGGAGGTAGAAGTTTTACCCATGTCAGAAACTCCTGAAGGGTCCCTGTCTGAGCTTCTGCACTGCTGCTACAGCTGTGCTCTCTGCCCACCGTGGCTGTTGATCTTAAAGGAGACACAAGAGCAGCTGGGGACTATTTTGGAGTTTCTGGCATAGATAAGCTCCCAGGATGTGGACTGCGTGGACATGGGTGGGGGAGGAGATTCCAGTGCCTTTCTTAATTTGGTGCCCTAGAAAGGTGACCATCTTGCCCACCCCTAATTAAGACACTGGTTTGGAATTCTACTGCAGTGGTTTCCTACTTTTCAGAGCTGAAGGTGCCAGAACAACTCAGCTCAGGTCCAAGGTGAACTAGTGTTCTGTCCCAGCCACCACTGCCCCAGCTTTTCCCTGCTGCTGCTTCTCCCCACACCCCAAGTGTGATATGATCAGAGTTCCCACCACAGCTGGCCCCAGCATAGGCAGGAGAAGGCCGAGGTCTAACAGGGCTTAGCCCCCTCAAATGCACGGCAGTGGTAGCACCACAAGGCAGCCCGGCCACAGGCTTCCTGCAGCTGCAGCAGGGGTTGGCAGGGGCACATGGGTGGTGATGAGGGAGGGGATGGAGCTAGGGCTGGGGGAGGAGCAGGCGCTCAGAGAGAGACTGAGACCCAAGTGGCTCATCTGGGGGCCATGGCTCCTGCTGCTATGTGTACCGCAGGAGGCATGGGAGCTGTGTGCCCCCAGATCTTTGCGGGGCAGGGTAAGGTGCTACTGTGGGCTGGGGCCGGGTTCTTCCTAGTGGAGGTGGAGTCAGGACTACACACAGGATGGGCGGCAGTGGCACTGGGAGGGAGCTGCAGCCACCCAAAGATTCGCTGTAGTCCACCCGACCCTGCTCCCAGTGCTGCCACTGCCCTCCCTGAGCACAGCATGCCTCTCCTGTTGGGAACATTCTGGCACTGCCCCAGCCCCAGCTCACAGTGGCAGCCTACCCTGCCCTATGCAAATTGGGGTCACGCACCCCACCATGTCTCCTGAGATGCATGCAGTGGTGGGAGCTGCCACCCCTCCCTGCACCCTCAGATGAGCTGCAACTCGGTCCTGCACCCCACCCCACCCTGCCGTGGCTATGTAGAACCTGGCAGGGTGGGCATGGAGGTCCCAGGTGCTCCATCCCTTCCAGCCCAGCAGTGCAGCTAAGGCTGGTCGTGCTCCGGCCCCTGACTCTGGGTCCCCGTGAGCAGTGTGTGGCCAAGGCCAGAGCAGGGAGGTGGCCAGGGCTGGTGCAGCCAGGCCCAGGAGGCAGTCAGGGCCAGCATGGCCAGGGCCAGGAGGCAGTGAAGGCTGATGTGGCTGGGGCTGGGAGGCAGCCAGAGTCAGGGCTGGAGCTAGGGCTGGGACTGGGAGGCAGCCAAGGCCAGAAGGCAGCCAGGGCTGGAGCCAGGGCCAGGGCCGGGGCCGGGGCTGGGGCCAGGGAGGCAACCAGGGCTGGGACTGCTGGGCAAGGGTGCAGCTGGGGCCAGGAGGCAGCTGGGGTCAGGGCCAGATCTGGGGCAGGGCTGGGGCTGGAGGCAGCCTGAGCCAGTGTGGCGCAGTACCAGGCAATGCCACTGCCCCCTGTGGCCCTTCCCCCTCCCTCAGCAGACTTTCCCTCGGGGAGGGACACGTGCATATGCATGCACATTCCACCCCTGCAAAAAAAATTCTTCCTCTAACTATAGGCCCCAGCATAGCTCCTCATCACCCGGCCCCAACACAGGTGATGCCTCCCACCCCTAGAATGCTGCCAAAGTCCCCTGGCTCCACAAGTTGGATCCAATGGCTCCACAAGCCAAATCCGGTATGTGGGTCATATGTTGCCAACCCCCATTCTAGTATTTCTATATTTGTCTCCAAATGCCTTTATCAATTTATTTAAACTGTTATTCAGTATAACTGTGAATAGAAGTTGGCCAGGTTAGCTCTGACTTCACATATTTTGTGGAAAGAAGGTGTTTATGTGTGTTGCATATTGTTAGAATATAGATTGTGTGTTACTAAAGTTTGTATCTCCAGTTCTGAGAAAAAGCTATCATGGCAGGCATTGTGGTTGTTTTTGACTTTGTAAGTTACTGTGTTTTGTTACATGACAGGGTTAAGGTTAATTGAGTGATACTCATCATGAGCACAATTTGTGTCCACATGATTACAGGATTGGTGTAGTATTGTTTTTGTAACTTTAGTTTGTGAATTTCATACTTTTTAACATTTAGGGTTTTTAAAGGATAGTTTTAAAGGATCATCCTTCTTTTGAAGTAAAGAAAGAAATATTTTTCATTAGGCTGTTCTAACTTATTTTGGGGGACTGAGTGTGCATAGAACTATCTTTATGTCATGTTATGGGTTGAAATATATGTCACTTTTCATGAAAAGAAAAAACACTTGTGCTTCTTTGTTGAAACCAGATGATTGAGGTAGCTGCAGCCTCTTCCCCAAACAAAGGCCTGTTCAGACACAAAACAGAGGTAAAGCTAGAACACAGGTGAGTGAAGGGCTCTTTCCTAGCCATTGTTGTGCAAATTGTGGTATGTCTAAGAGAAGAGACAAAAAAGACTAGTAATAAACTTAACTGCTTTTGCCTTTCTGAATTGGCTCTAAATGTAACCGTGTCCTCAGAAAAACATTTGAGAAGGAGCTTTTGAGGCTAAGTGGTGGCCAAAATGGGCTGGGAGCTATGGGAAAACAAAATAGTATCCTGCTATTTGATTCCTTCTTCCTTCAGGAAAGCATCATGCACTCCTTGTAAATAAGCAGAATTGAACCAAAGAAATAGATGACTCCATCACTGATATCGCCCTCAAATGGAACAGCTGACAACCCCTGAAATTCAGTTGATTCTGAAGTCACAAGAGAAACACTTTGTCATTGCAGCAGGCAGTCCCCCAACTTGTATTACATTCTCACTGACCACATTTGGACCACATATTGGACCACATGTGTCTTAGAGTGCTAGGTAATTTATACATATACTGTTGAACACTGGAGCAAGAATCCATTTGATTACACTGGTTAGTTCTTTTTCTCATTTGCTAGCTTAACTATGCAACTAATAATTCACAAGTTATTCTGTGTTTGACTGTACACCACGCTACCTAAATTTCATGGATGTTTAAAAGTGTGTTCTGGCCTAAGAAAACAAAAGCTGAAAAATTACAAAATTCTGCGGCAGACTTTTAAATAGAGCTACTTTCTGGGCAACTGATGTATTATATTTTCAGGAGAAAAGTCTCCTGATTTCAACAGGACTCAAAATGTGCAAACAAGTTGTGCACTCAGAAGTGAGAAGTAAGGAGGGTCACCAGAAGCCTTTCCCTTGAGCTCTCAGTGCAGTATTACTATGAAGCCACTATTAAGCTTTCAAAATGTGCTTCTTCTCATTTACACTCACAATTTGTTTCCTCAAAAGAAAGCCAGAAAGAATCCTCTCTAGTAACCAGCCCCAGGAAACACATGTGAATAGCTTGTTCTTACACAATAATAGTGCTCTACCAGAGTGCCTGCCTCTGACAAAAATCCTCCTACTCACCCCTTCAGTATTGTCTCCCCTTCCCTTCCCCCACAGCTCACATTTCAGTGTTTAGTTACAGGCTTGCAGGCTCTTAGGGTGAGTACACACTGTTAACTGAAAAGGAAGGCGGTCACAGCTGCTGACTATCCAGGAGCCCCAGGGCTGAGCCATGCTTCATTTTAATAATGGAGTTAAACTTCTGAGAGTCTAACTCCACTAAGAATACATTGACTCACACACAAAGACATTGCATGCAGCAGCATAGCAACACGGCCAGATACCCAGGGCACAGGGCCAGCAGTAACTTTTGGTTGCTGCCATGCCATCAGCCAGTGGCAGCCTTTTTTTTTTTGCCCTGTCCCCTCAAGTCAGTGCCCAGGGTCCTGCCCTAGTTATGTCACTGATTACATGTATGCACACATACCTATACTTGAATTTACTCTGAATCATGGATTTCTAAGAGGCTGCAACCCACTTCCAGGAAGCTTAATAAATAGGTCACAGCCTTTGACCTCCTGCTGTGTTCTCGTGTGATCCAGTCATTGAACCAGATTCGACTGGTTTTACTCATGTGACTTGAATAGATCAGTTTACACGTGATAGGCAAGCAAGCAAGGTTTTGACCAACAAAAGCAAGGTCTATAGATGGATACAATTAAAACATCGTGCCATTTGTATATTAGGAAGTGTTTCATGATACAGCTGTACCACTGTACTAACAAATTTTCTTAGAAGAGCTAAAGCTGGTAGTATTATTACCAACAAACTTATTCTTTTGCTGCTATAGCTTATACCAGTGCCAGCCAGAGCCACCGCTGAAGCAACTGGATCCAGCCTGTGGCACAAGAAATCAGAAGCAAGCAGTTCATCTCAGTTTATCCCCTTTCCTGCCCTCTCTGTGCTCTCCCTCCTCTTCCCTCCCATACAACAGTGCCTTATTTCCTGCCTCCTTTTCCCTGTGCCCCTTCTCCTATGCAGGCACTGCTTACGAAAGATAAGTTATCTTCCTCTCTCTCTCTCCCTGCCCTCTCCTCCTCCCTCTGACACTGACAGCCACTTTCCTCCCCCACTTTCCCCTCCTCTCCCCTCTTCTCCTACCTGAAGGGAGTGGTGGCACGTGATGCAGCTAGGTTGCAAGCACCCATCCTACTGCTCTAAAAGGCTGATCACCACTCGCTTATACCACAAACAAAATAAAATATGTTGGCAAATTAGCAGAAGGATGTTATTAGTAATGAAACTGTGCGTATATTAGGACAGTACAGTGTTATCATTTGAGGCCAGATGAGTTTGATACCCTTGGCCTGAGCCGGATGAGTGTCATGGGACCAGTCCATGGGCCAGATCAGGCCCAGACCCTCTCCGCTCCCCTTTCTGTGAGCATACTGGATCCATTGTTTGCTCCAGCCTGGGACCACAGAACAATCCAGCCAGGGGCACATAGCACAGTTTTCAGACTAGGCAGAGGGGGTGCTACTCTGCATGCAGTGCCCACCCCTGCCTGACTGCACCACCTAGAGCTCACTCTGGGAACTGTGCTGCTCACAGCACCACTCCAAGCTGTCTGAGACTTATGCTGCATGGGATACTCTCACACACCACATGCAGCATGAGTCCCAGACTAGCTAGAGCAGATGCTGCGTGCAGTGCAGTCCCAGAGCTGCCAGCTGGGCGCTTTGTGAGGCATGTGTCCAAAGCAGGCACCGTGTGCTGTGCTGTGGCACAGTCTGGCCACAGCAGGCACTGCTTGTAGCGCAGTACCAGCTCCAGCCAGTCTGAGATCTGTGCTACCCACCCCCAGACAGACTGTGCAGCATGTGGCATCCAGACTTTCCAGGACCTACTCCTTACTCAGTGCAAATCCCAGGCTAGCTGCAGCAGCTGTCAAATTCAGTATGCTGGGGGATGGGAAAGGGGAGAGGGTCCTTGCACCAGCCCCACACCATACCAACATGGGTCAAAACCAGGGGCAACATCATAGGCTGAAAGGAGTGGCTCTATGAGCCATATCTGACCTCTGAGCCATATGTTTATCACCCCTGAATTAGGCGTTTGATTCGTCCACACTTTTGCCAGTAAAACTTTTAAGAGTAGACTGGCTCAGACAAAAATAAAAATGAAAAAGTTGTTATAAATATTCTGCCAGCAAAAAAACCTAAATCAAAAGTGATGTAAACTCTAAAACATGTTGCTTTTCCTTTCCCCAATCTTTTTTTTTTGGCAACACATATTTCACTCCACGCTAATCATCAACCATAATTATGGCATATGCGTCACTGTGTGCATTGTGGTTGGGATATATCTTGAGCACTGAATTGGTTTCAGGTTAGAAGCAAAAAAGATTTTTTTTTTGGAGCAGTAATGATAACTAGGCTACAAAGTAACATGACTAGGGAATATACATTTCATGACAACATAATAAATCCCAAGAATGAAAAAATATATATAAACATATATGCAAACCCAATATCACTGGTTTCTAAGCATTAATTTTTGGTTCACATAATCTTCTCTCTTTATGCTATTTGCTTCTCTCTAATCCCCACTCTTAATCGCATGTGGTGCAAGAAACCACAGCACAAACAGTGCTTACTCTAACAGAGCATGCAATATTATGATGATGTGAGAGAGATTTACCAGGGATCTGTCTGCATATGGAAGCTATTGTAAAATAAATGCAGGTATGAATCTGGAGTACAATAGTTCTTCTCACTAGTTCTAATTCCACAACAAGAGTGGCCTTCTGTGTTTTTTTTCTAATCCACTTCCAAAGTAACCAAAACAAAAAATCATTCTTAGTGTGGAAGAGTATACCACACTAGCTCCCTGCATGGACAACTACCTCACAAATTATTCTAGGATATTTTGGCACATAGACAAGCCCTCAGAGAATATGCTTGCTCCTTACTATAGTTTAAAGTGAATGTGAGTGAACATATAGATTGAAAAGTGCTCCCGAATAAATGCTTTTCTGGACACTTAATCCAGAATAAGAATATCCGCACATGGAGTTTATTGGGGAAAAATGCTATGTGTAAACAAGTTCTTGTAAAGTATTTACTTACAGCTCAAATGAAAAGAAATAGATAGTATAGGGACATTTTAGAAGCTCTATTAAGGAAGCCAGAGGTTTCAATCTATATTAAACTTTCTGGGTAGAAACTGTGGACTAAATCTCTGTGGTAAATTGAATTCAGCTCAGCATCTTATGTGGGCAAGGATTTGGGGGAAATGTCTTTAAGGCTGTGAGGCAAGAATTTCTTAGAATGATATATTTTATTGGACCAGTGATGTAGCTGGGATAAATTTAAACAAGCTTTTCAGGCCATGGACACACACTACATTTGCAGTGCTATATGCACTCTATTAGCACTACAAGAAGTGAGAGTGCATATGTTTGTGCCATTTGTACTTCCACAGAAATTGCATGTGGATCCTCCACAAATGTTCCTGTTTCAAATAGGAACTTTTTTGTAGCACTCCATTTTATAGTACCATATGTAATGTGTGCAGTTATATGTACTTGTACTCTGTGGAGGGTGTCTTAGTTTCTCAGCCTCCCACAGCTCTCCACTCTCCTTCCCCCTTTCCACCAAGGCAGGAAGGGGGGAGAGGAGGAGGCAGTGGAGTGGCTGGCTTCCTGACAGCCCAGCCAGGACTTGGTGTTGCAGAACATTTGACCATGGCTATGGCTGCTTCTGCCAGAACATGCATCAAATGGGCCTGGCATCAAGTGCCACTTGTGAATGTAGTGCCCCCTCACAGGCCGCAAACCACATAGTTACAGAATGTCCTATCTTCCGTTGGCCTGGAAACCTCAATGTCCTTGACAACCCATCTCCATGCTGGCTCAACTCTGTCCAATGTGAAATATGACTCTGGCACACCACTTTTGTCATATGGACAAAAAATCACTCTGGTGAGGTGTCACAGAGCCACCAGCAGCCCTGAGGGAGCAGCACCTGCTGCCACTGCGATGGCAGGGACTAGTGCTGCTGCTCCCACAGTGACAGCAGCAGAGAGGACTGCTTCCGCCATGGGGGAACAGCTTTGGTTCCTTATTCTTTGTTCTCTTTAGTCAAAGGAGGGGATCTCCAGCAAGTTAGGGCTACTCTAGCAAGGTGTCCTGAGTGGAGGGTTGACAAGGATGCCACACAATTCTTCCCCTCCTATGCCTGTAGAGATAGGGCAGTAAAAGTTATAACCTGTTTACATTTGGAGTTCAAAAGTGTGTACTGGCTAGTGCTTCTAATAGCATTAATGCTCCAGAGGGGCTGGGACTTGGGCTGGGGTCAGGCCTAATGGGGCTATGACCTCCTCACAATGTGTATTAGAAGTGCTCAGCAAGGGGAGTGCTGACTAAACCTGTTCAACAAGTGTAGCCAGTTCCACAGACCAAGAGATTCCTTGAACCATCTATGCAAGTCTCATACCTGTGTCAGGCATGTGTGCCTTCATACCTTTCTACTTGGGTCCCGTACCTCAGCAATGCACCTTGGGTTCTGCAGAGGCAGAGATGAGCCCTTAAGTGTTATTCCAGAATACATTTCCTGAGACTGGTTCCGAATACCAGCTTGTGATTTTTTTCCCCCTGTAAGCGGGTCAGATGAAAAAATTTTACTAACTTCTTGGGTGATTTAAGTCAGCTATTGCCATCTCCTGTCATTAAAAATAAACTATATATGTTGCTATGTTGCTGAAACAAGTATCAGTAAGAGTGTACATGCAAGAAAACTCATCCCTGGAAATCAGCAGCAGGTGACTTACAATTAAAATCATGTGCTTGCACCATACTGAAAAGAGTGCTAAACTATTGACTGGTTCTGCTCATACCAACCTCTAAATTGGATTACCCCTCCCTCACCAGGAGTGACTGATATTAAACCGTGAGCATACAGCTCACCAATTCTCCCAGACAAGATGACTAATAGTTTTGGTATGACAGATTCATAGTAACAATTGTCAGGAAAATAATTATTGCAGTAGATTTACTGTTGATTAGGGCGTTATGCAGAGCTGGTGTTTAGAGCCCCATGCAGAACCTTTGATGCAGCACTTTTTCTGGGACCTTGCTCTACTGGCTGTTTTTTCCTGTGTTCCTGGAAGCTTCAACCCCGAAAGGCACTTTGTGTATTGCCCTTTTTCAGGAACAACGGGAAAAACTGACAAACAAGATGCTCTTTCATAAATATCTACAGGGGGAAAAAAGTATGTGGTACAAAGCAGCATTTCTCAACCCATGGGTCGTGACCCAAAACTGGGTCATAAGAATATATAAAACGGTAGTAAACAAACTTTAAAAATCACTCAACAAACTTTAAAAATTGATTCCCCTTTAAAGTAGAAAAATGTGGAAAACTGTGACTTTTCCCTTGCAGGCTGGCAGAGTTCCAGCCTGCCGAGGGGCTGTTTGGGGCCCTTCATGTGCCACACACCCCCACCCTATAAACCCACCCCCTGCCCCACACACTGTGGGGGCTGGTGCCTGGGGGCAGGGGGCAACAGGTCAGGAGTGAGGGGCACTGGGTCGGGACTGGCCATTGATGTTTACAAATGGATCCTGGTACAAAAAAAGGTTGAGAGCCACTAGTACAAAGAACCATGGCACAAAGAGTGCTAAAATAATTGGCTGAGAGTGCCAAAAAAACTGGCCGACATCAACATGCAACAGATGGCAAAGCCATTTGAAGACTTGTGGCACTCAGGAAAGGTCCCAGGACACTGGAAAAAAAGCCAATATGGTACCTATCTTTAAGTGAGGGAAAAGGGAAAACCCAGGAAAGCAGGCCAATCAATTTGACCTCAATCCTAGGTAAAATCCTGGAAAAAATCATCAAAGAAACCATCACAGACAGGCTAACTGAAGGCAATATTCTGAAAGGTAGCCAATATGGCTTTATCATGGGCAGGTCATGCAAGACCAACCTAATTTACTTCTATGATCAGGTTACTCACCACCTGGATAGAGGAAATTAGATTGATATCATATACTTGGACTTCAAAAAGCCTTTGGCCTAGTGTCCCACGATGTTCTCATGGTCAAATTGGGAAAAAGTGGCCTTGACTACTTCACAGTCTGGTGGCTAGGTAACTGGTTCTGTGGTAGGACCCAAAAGGTACTGACTGGCGGAACTGAGTTGTCATAACAGAGGGTGACCAGTGGTGTCCCTCAGGAACCAGTGCTCTTCAACATGTTCATTAACAATTTGGATTCAGGTATTACAAGCAATCTGGCAAAGTTCACTGATGACACCAAGCTATGTGGAAGCATTGTCATGCTCAAAGACAGGCTGGAAGTACAGGCCAACCTGGGCAGCCTCATGAAGTGGGCAGGCCTCAACCTGATGTCATTTAATACAGAGAAATGTAAATTGATCCATCTGGGTAGAAATAACCCACAATACACTTACAAGCTTGGCAGTACTCTGCTTGCCAGCACCACAACTGAACGAGACCTGAGTGCCATGACTGACAATAATAGGATCTTGAGCCACAAATGCAATGCCGTAGCGGGCAGAGCTAACCAAACACTGCATGCATCCACCAAGGCATCTCAAGCAAGGCAAAGGATGTCATCCTCCCACTTTACTCAGCCTTGGTGAAACCACGCTGGAATAGTGTGTCTGGTTCTGGGTGCTGCTCTTCAAGAAGGATGTGGAGAAGCTCAAGAGAGTCCAGAGTAGGGCCACACGCATGATTGGTGGCCTGGAGGCCAAGACATATGAGGAGAGGCTGAGGGACTTGGGATTGCTCAGCCTGGAAAAGAGAAGACTCAGAGGGGACTTGGTTGCAGCCTATAAGTATATCGGGGCATCCATCAGAGTTTGGAGGAGCATCTATTCACCAAGGCTTCCCAGGGGAGGACAAGAAATAATGGGTACAAGCTGATTGAAGATTGCTTCAGGCTAAACATAAGGAAAAATTTCTTTAAAAGTTGAGTCCCAAGGGTTTGAAACAGGCTCCCCCCAGAAGTGGTACAGTCATCCACCCTGGCAATCTCCAAAAAAAGTCTTGACACCCATCTTGCTGGGACAATCTGAACCCAGCAGTTTTTCCTGCCCACACGCGCGGGGGGGGGGGGGGGGTGGGCGGTGGGAACCCATTAGCTGAACTCCCCCAACCACACCCAAACAAAAAGGTA
>JAGPOW010001296.1:58905551-58922736 GCA_030014935.1 Caiman crocodilus
CCCCCCCCCCCCCCCCCCCCCCCCCCCCCCCGCCCCCCCCCCCCCCCCCACGCGTGGATCCGATGATCTGTAAGGCCCCTTCCAACCCCTAACAACTATGAAACTATGAAAATATGAAATTATGAAACTGGAGGGGAGAGTCTTGTATCACACTGATACATCCTGGACAGTGATATCTCCCAGCAGAAGGTAGGGCAAGGTGGTATTTTAGTCTGCCTATACACATGCTTGAGGGTGGAGGGGTACATTTTAATTGGAGCAGTTCCTGGACAGCTGCTCTAATTAAACCCCCTCACTGTCATATGTATTAAGCCCCCCCATGTTTAAAAATGACCTCATTAGACATTGAGGCCATTTTAAAACACACCCCATGGCCATTTTAAAGCACATGGCAGTTTACACACATGACAGTAAAGCCAGGCTGTCATGACAGTAAGGCCAACACGTCTAATTAGAATGTGAACCAGCAAGTCTATAGACAGCCATAGAGACTAGCTCATTCAAAGGGGCAGAACTTTCCATATGCAACAGCCTCTCTGAACGAGTTAGTCTCTAACGTGCAACCATGCCCCGCCTTATGCCTGACCAGTAGGAGGTGCGATCAGGGCAGCAGACCCTGGGCATCACATTCATGGGGAGTACAAAAACAGGTGCCAGTGCTTCTTTCACAATTCCTTGCAATTGATAATGATTGTCTTCCCTGATTATTTATCTGTGGGTCTGAAGATGGCTGACGAGGCCAATCCAGGACTGACAGACTCTGTTGCAACTTGGGCATATGGTTCCATGTGGGGTGAGTGGCTCCAGATCCTTGACTGGGTCCAAAACATGCTGTTTCTGCCACTCCCACTTTTCTGTTTCATGTTGTCATCATAAGATTTTTATAGTACTAAGATCTTTGCAGCAGACTCTTCCTCCATTTGCGGAAGTCCTGGGTAATTGTTTCCCATAAGTTGATGTTGCATTTTTTCAAGCTGGACTTGAAGATGTCTTTCATAGGTGGTGGAAGGCCGGGGCTAATGGGGCTTATCCCCCCACATATGTGGCAGTGCAGAGGGCCATAGGGCAGCCCATGCATGGGCTCCAGGCAACTGCAGCAAGGGGATAGGGAGTGCACACAAACAGACATGCAGCCACACCCTGCAGCAGCCTGGCACCGTGTACAGCACTGCCCACTACAGCAGGTAAGTCTGTCATGAGGAAGGGGCTTGGGGGGGCATATTGAGGCCCCTGTGATGTGGGAAGAAGTGTGGCAGGGGCAGGGGCAGGGGCCGGGTGACTGAGGCCCTGAGGCTGGTCATTGGACACTTGGAGCCTGCACGGCTCATCCATGGGTGTGGGGGGGCTCCCGCTGTTACATGCATCCTGGGGAGGGTCTGGGGGGCATGTGCCCCCCCAGATCTATGTGCAGGGTAGAGGCAAACTTCTGCTGTGCACTGGGCTCTGCGCCCTGCTGTGTCACATCCCCTGCCTGCCCAGGAAACAGAAGGTACATGGCATTGTACCGCTCCTGAGGCGGCAGCAGCAAGGTGCACAGCCCCGCGTGCAGCAGCAGCCTGCCTCTGCCCGACGCACAAATCCAGGGGGCACAGTGCTGGGAGCCTCCCCAGCACCCCAGACAAGCCTCCCAGGCTCTGAGCAGCCTACAACCCACCCCAAGGCCTCATTCACCCCAGCCCCTGTCCCTGTCTATGCCCTACTCTCTCCCTCACTGTGCAGGCACCAATCTGCTCCCCACCCCACCATGCCCCTGCCCCATGACAGACCTACCTGCTAGGTGGAGGAGTACATCTGCGCTCAAGTGCATACACACTCACCCCCAACCCAATAATATTTTCTCCATCTGCCTATGAAGTCTTTGAAGTGCTTTCTCTTCCTTCCCCTGGAACATATGCTTGACTGAACTGGAAGAATAAAACTTGCTTCAGGGGTCTGGAGTTGGACATCCAGATGATGTGGCTGGCCCATCAAAGTTGATGTTAGATGATCATCACCTCAGTGCTGTCATGTAGTGAACTAGCTTGGTGGTTTTCACACGGTGTTCCCTGGGGTTCTGTGACAGGTCATTGGAGACTGGGGGTAATTGTAGGACCCCACCGTGACAGGCGGGCGGTGATCTCCTGAAGGCCCTCTACCCGTGCTAAGTCCGGCTCAAGGCACCCTCAAATTCTTGCCCGCCACGTCTTTGATGTTAAGGATATATGGGAGGCTGCCTTTATACCGCCCTGGGCATGATGTATTGGGACCTCTGTCCCCGTGATCTCTCAACCCTACTGGGGTGTCTCCTGGTGTGCTGGGTACCCTCCAGGCACCTTGGCCTTAGGGCCTCACGTGGCTCCTACCAGCCCCTAATACCACGCCCCAGGCCTCACCGATGTCCCGGACGTTGGTGTGTCAAAACTACACCCACTCTCTCGGGCCTTCTCTATATTCTCACCTGCTCTGGGCCTTCTCTATCCAGTCTCTTAGGCCCACCACACAGCCACCCTCTACTAAGGCCGGGCATACCATGCTACTATCCCCTTTTGGGATCGGGGACCACCGCAGCACTTGCCCTTATCTAGGAGGTGCTCTGCTGCTAACCCCTGTCTCTCCTGGGGTCCACTACAGCAGCCAGCCTCTGGCCAGGGTCCAACACCATGCTAGCCTATTACCAGCTCAACCTGCCTATCCTGGGCTCCTCAATGCTGCCCCTTCCCGGGCTTCTCCAAAGGTTGTCCCCCTCTCTGGGGCTTGCTGCACCCACGTTGGCGCTGGGGTCCCCCCACTGCTGGGGTCCCTGTATGAGGCCTCCTCCAACCCCTACAGCCTCACCCAAACCACCAGTTATAACATTAACATAAACTCAAGCCTCTGGCTGTAACTGAAAACATAAGGCACCTGACCATAACAACACAAGCCTCCCAGCTATACCTGAGCCTCATAGCTCCAGCCTCTGGAGCTCTTATGAGCTGCCGTCACATAGTCTCCCCCAGAGCTCCTGCCCCTCTGGCTGCTGGCAGAGAACTGCCCACCTGACTCTGGCTCTGGGCTTTATAGGAGCCAGGCCCTGCCCCTTCAGTCAGCTGACTCTCAACAGTTGCCCTGGCAACTTGCAGCTGCGTGCCTCCTCCCTGCTGGGGCTTTTTCACAGCAGCTTTCACACATAAGGAGCGTGGCAGTGAGGTACACCGTGACAGTAATGGTGCTACTGAGGACTGGGTCGCCTGGCACCATGTCGGCTGTTAGGATGGGGGTAGGGCTTCCATGGCAGAAGTGATATGAAAGGGTTCCATGACTTCAGAAAGTGTGAAAATCACAGAACTAGTTTGTTTCTGGTAGTTTTGTGGTACAGTTAGCTGTCTCCAGGTGAGAAGACCAGGAATAATTCTGGACAAGAGAAAAAGAGAAGACTTGGGAAGAAGGGGAACTTGATAACAGTCTTCAAATACCTGAAGGGTGATTACAGAGAGGATGGAGATGAGCTTTTCTCCATGGTTGGAACAAGACTAGAAGCAATGGCCTTAAGGTTCAGCAGGAGAAAGTGAGGTTAAAGATTAGGTGGAACTTCCTGACTATGAGACTGGCCAAGCCCTGGAACAGGCTACCTAAAAAGACTGAAATCTCCCTCCTTAGAAATTTTCAAAAGCAGGTTGGACAGGCATTTGGTTAGCATGATTTAGTCAGGGATGCTCCTACTTGATCAGGGGGTTTGACTAGCACTTGTGAGGTCCTTTCCGGCCCCACTTGCCAATGATTGCAAAAACCACAAGGCCTAGGAAAAGTATCAATTCTGATTTAAAATAAGCTCGGTTAAACTGACTCAACATTGTAAAAATATATCAATAATTTAAAGAAAAGAACACCTAATAACGTGTCACCATTGCGGAAAAATGGTAAGAAAGCTGGAAATTCAAAGTTAAGATGAATTAAAACTCCATATTTTGAAGTACAGGTAAAGGGAGCCATTGAGTACCTCAGGCAATCTTAACACTGCCCTGATAACTCTGGCATCTTGTGCATCCCAGTATATGGTAGAAGGATAGGTCTGGCTCTTATTATAGCTGATTAGTAGGTTAAACCCTAGGTCCCTTTATGGTTCAGCTGGGATTCTGGTGGTCGAGAACATTTTTAACCACATCTGTTGTGGTTTATACAGAAAAGTGTGTGTGTCCTAACCACAGGGACATGCAAAGTTTAAGATATTTTCAGCCTTGCCAAAAGAGTCTCATCAGTGTAAAATGTTTTTGTCCAAATCAACTTCCAGCTTGGCTAAAACATTCACTACCTGACACAGCCCATATATAGGAAATCTAAGGAAGGACTTTTTTTGAGAACTTTAGAAGGAAAGCTGCTATTGGTAGCTAATGTCAAGCTGGTTTCAACTTCAATCACAACCTAGCATCTGTTCACTTGATTTAAAAATAGTTTGGCAGGCCCTGGTCACATACTTGATTCTCCCTGCTAAGTATTGTAGATTTTTGCAATTCAGTGTTCCTGGTCTTTAGACTCTCTCATTTGCAGCAATCCTGGCAAAACTCAGACAACCTTAACACTCAGGACAAAAGTGAAGCAACACAGCCCTTCACACATGCAGCCCTAGAGCAAGGAGGAGTGTAGCTAGGGGTACATACTTCTGACAGAATGAAATCTTGCATACTTCACAGGTACTTGAAGTGGGACAATGGGCAGCTGCCCACTGCAGTCCAGCAGAGGGCAACTGAAATGGTTAGGGGACCAAGGCACATGATTTACGAGCAGAGACTGAGGAAGCTGGTCTTAGTCTGGAGAAGAGAAGACTGATGAGGGCATTTGATAGCAGCCTTCAACTATCTGAAGGATAGCTCCAAAAAGGATGGAGCTAGACTGCTCTCAGTGGTGGCAGATGACAGAACAAGGAGTAATGGTCTCAAGTAGTAGCAAGAGAAGTTTAGGTTAGATATTAGAAAGGACTTTCTCATAAAGAGGGTGGTAAAGTACTAGAACAGGTTACTCAGAGAGGTTGTAGAATCTCCATCCTTAGAACTTTTTAAGACCTGGGTAAACAAAGCGATGGCTGGGATGATTTAGTTGGGGCTGGTCCTGCTTTGAGCAGGGAGTCGGCCTAGAGGACCTCCTGTCGTCCTTTCCAACCCTCATTTTCTGTGATTCTATGATTTATGATTGGGGAGGGAGGGCACTGGGGGAGTGTTTTATCTCTAGTACTTCATAGGTATTTGAGTGATACAGTGGATTATAGCCTGTAGGATCCTCAAAAATACTTTCTCCCAAACGGCTAGATTCTGTTTCACCTATTAGGCACTTTTTAAAGCTAAAAACAGATAGCCAGTTTATCCCAGACCAGAGCTATTCATCCTGGGATCCTACAGACCTACAAGCTTATTGTCCCACTTAAAGTACCTGTGAAGTATCCAGTTTAGCATTTTATCCTGGGACAATCAAGGTTAATTCAAGTTAATTGCCATTCAAGGTGCACATGGAAGCAATTGTTCCAGACTATTTTGATGTGACTCAAAACCCAGGACAATCAGCTCCCAGTTTAAACAGGTCTGTCTGCTTTCAGTCTAAGGGGACATAAATACCTAAAAATTATTCTATTCCAGCCCCTGAAAAAACATTAATGCAAAAGGTGGGTGGTTCCTTCTCCTAATGGCTTTTCTGTTTAAGGGGAAGGTGGTAGTGTTACAAAAATAGGTGCATTTATGGTTTTTTCGGGGATTTAAGCAGGGTAGAACAATTGTCCCAAGGCGCATAGGTCTTACTCAGATGCCTAATAGGCAAAATAGAAAATAGTTCACGAATTCAAAAGAGCAAACTGCTTTCCCTTCAGTTTTTTCCCCTATTTCAGTTATGTGTAACCACAGGAATGCATATTTATAGGGATTTTGTTTCACTCTACTAACTTCTTTGGCCCTATGTACATTAGAGGCATTTTACAAATAAATAAATATAAATCCAGTCACTGATACAGATGTAGCTTCATTGGTGTTAGCAATGGTAGTTGCTTAAAGGCAGCTAATAACCTGTCTATGCTATAATTGCCTACAGTGATTGGAATCAGTCAGTGTTAATAATAGTAGGAAATTCTGAAAACCTCTCTAAAGACTAGAGTGCTATTACCTCTTTTTTCCCATTCTCCAACACAAATGAAAAATCTGAAAATATTTTTCAGAAGGATGTGTTTAGGGGGACAGAAGTATAGGGGGAAAGAGAGTCTGAGTGGAGAAGAAGGAGAGATCAACAAACTCTCCTACTCCTCCCAGTGAAATTTCTATTTTGTGCTTATAATGTGTTAGTCCATTATAGGATATCATGACATGATTTAACTGTAAGGACCAGCAAGACCAATAGGTAAAAAATATCTAAAAAAGATAGAACTATGGGGAAGAGAGCAGAACTTCATTTTCAATCTGCTATAGCTTTTTATAACTTAGCCCCAAAGGTGGAAGTATGAAGGGTTAAGAAGAGCATGAGGAAAAAAGGTGATCAGATATAGATTCCGATTTGATATGCATGATATGTGCTCCTTTCTCCAGTATTAAAAGCTCATCTCTGTTGAAAATGCCAATGTTATCACTGGTATCCAGGTTGTAGCCATATTGGTCTAGAGGCAAAAGGAATCATGGTAGAGGTGATATATTTTATTTGACCAACTAGATTTTCACAAAAAAATTAAAGAAATGTTATCAAAAGCACAAGAATGTCCTCAGGGAGCCTGAGTCATGTCCAAAGGAACTGTCCCTTCAATATGGCTGTAGATTCTGCCCATCTGCCATGAGGAATAGGATTGTTTGCAATGGGTGGGGAAGGGAGGAGGTGCAGACAAGAGCCTAAGGAAGAAGAAAAAGTATTCAAAGGCTGAAATGAACTGCTGAGGCTCCCGCTGAGGCCTTTCAGGGAATGTGACAAATTTAGTTCTTTGAGTTGGTTTCCTCCTGTCTGACAGCTTTGCTGCCATAGAGAGTGTCAGGCTGGTGAATTCCCTCTTTCTCTTGCCTTTCCTTACCCCCACCCTGGCCTGAAGGGTTGAACTGCACAGGGAAGGGGAGTCTGAAGAGGAACTGCCCACATCCCATGGTATGAAAGAAAGGGTTTCCACCTGACCCTTGCATGATATATTTTTAACATTCTGTGTTATTCCTTTAAAACAGTCTTTAAACAACTGCATTATACACAGGTCTGTAATTGGTCTGAGCTGCTCAGCTCTGTTCCTCCCAACCATTTGTGATGCCAAGCCTGGCTCACACAGTGCTGCTGAGTCTGCAACAGGAGGTCCTGGGTCCAGCAGAGAATGTGGAAACTCTAGTATACCTTGAGTTACTTGTGCTTCAGGACTGCAAGAATAGGAGTTGCTTTCTGCTGACTGAGGCTACAAACTATGTTGCATTTGTCCCTGGACTAATTGTGCCTGAGTTTGTTCCAGAACAGAAATACTCCAAGATTGTCATGTACACACATTGTTCTTCTAATCAGGGTTTAGTGAGTGGCTGAATGCACTGCTGCTATTCTGCTGTTGATTCAATAATGTAGTCCCAAGATAACTGTTCATACACATTTTGTGATGTCCCATGGTAAGTTATTACTACTTCTTATCCCTTGAACCTTTTTAGGAGTTAAGGACATGGATGTCTGAACAATTGCACTTTGTCCTGGGATGAAATAGTTTATCCCAGGACAAGTGCAACATCTGTTTTGTAGGCTGAAAGTTCTGTAGTGAAAACCTTGAACCCTCTAAAGAATCTTTCTTCTTACTCTAGCCCTAGCTGGAATGGTTTTCTGTGGCTTGAGAAACTCTCTTCAAATACACTTACTGATATCAGTCTTTGTACATTAGCTACCCTTTAGCCTATGGGACTGAATTTTTCCCCTTGGACCCCTTACAGCAGTCACATTTGGGAAAAAATTAAATCTAGAAGGTACATATGTTGAATCACAATGCTTTCATTAGGGAAATGAGCAGTATAGTGTTCTGAAGGCTCCAGATTTGCCTGGTCTAACCTAGGGTAGTGGCAATTCTATCATAAACACGATACATAAAATAGGTATTCTGTCTTCTAAAATTGCCTCCCACTGTCTTGAGTTTAGAGAATATTTTTAAATATTTTAAGAGAACTAGATAGTTTAGTAGGTTGTTTGAATTAATGCATGAATGAGACATGGAATCTTTTACACCTAGGTAACATGGACTGTTAATGCCAGATGTTCAACACAGCTCATTTCCCATTAAAGGCACTAATAAAAGTGACCAGACCAGATTTTCAAAATCACAGTGTGTTGGATACCAATCAGCTTTGAAAAGCTGGATATTTTGACCAAAAATGTTATATTCTGATATGTGTTTCTTCTCCTTGAATGAAATGGGCTAGTGGATTTCAATCCAGCTCCATATGGACAAGACATTTCATCACTACCATTAAATGGCCCCTGTTTTTAGCAGTTTCAGCAGAGACGAAGAATCAAAGAGGCTGAACTCCCTTTCTATTGTAGGAAAGAGACAAATTTGCATTGTTGATGATGGATTTTCTTCAGTGAATAAATGGAGCTGATAGAAAAGGGGGAAATTAGTCAGGGTAGCAGATTGATTTTACCTTACCCTCTATTTCCCTAGCTTATGATGCCTTTTACTAGATCCCTGTAAAAGAGAAAAAAGTGTTGAACTACATCTTGAGTAGCTGCAGAATGATAGTGACAGAACACCTTCCCAGTCCTGGGCTTCCCAAGTGGTGGTATGTTCAAAGATCACACTTGCAGCTTAGCTGTATGTGGCCTTTTAAAATCCTGGTGTTCAGGGATCCTGAGATCAGGGAGCAGCTCTCTAATCTCATGCTCCTATGCTGGCATGTTCAAAGGGCATGGGGAAGCTCAGCACTGGAAAGCAGCTCCCCACATTAAAATTAAAGCATGATATGCTTAACATGGAACATCTTTGTGTCTGGCTTGCCATCTTATCATGTGATAAATTGCTTGCATATGTTGTATTGTTACAACTTATCATACAATTAATGCATTAATCGCACAATAAATATAATGTTTGCCAAGGGAGAGAGATTTTCACTAATGGCTAGGCTGTGCAGCACAATGTAAACTACAAAATAACCACTTCTGCAGCAAAGGCAAATTAACACATGGGCCTACAGGGCCAACCAGGGGCCCCTGGGTGCCTGGATTCCCCCATGAAATGGTGGGCAGCATTGTCTGTATGCATGCACATGCCAGGAGCACAGCCGGGCAGTGAGGAGAGCAGCTCCCTGCAGGTAAGTCTATGGGGGGGAGGGGCATTGTGGGGGGGGCAGATGGAGGCCCCCATGGTGAAGGAGGGAGTGGGGCAGGAGCTAGGGGCACTACCCAGCCAAGGCAATGCATGGGATCTGGGGCCAAGGTGGGGAGCAGGATGGAGCCATGGGTGGCTCATCCAGGGTATCTGGGGTGGCTCCCTGCTGTGGTGCGCACTCCCTAGGGGAGATATAGTGGGGCATGGACCCTCCCCATATTTGTGTGCAGGGCAGATGCAGAACAGTGACCACCAATCAATTGAATTCACCACACAGTGTAGGGTAGCTAAGATAACTAGTAGGGTGGAAGTGCCTGACTTTAAGAAGGCTAACTTCAGTATGCTTAGGAGTCTAGTCGATGATGCACTGTAGGATAGGAATATTGGCAAAATGGGAGTCTAGGAAGGATGGTAGTTTCTAAAGGAAGCAATCCTTCAAGTACAGAGGGAGATTATCCCAATACAAAGGAAAAGGGGGAAAGGAGCCAAAAAACTTCCTTGGCTAAACAGGGAAATCCAGGGGAGCCTAAGGGCAAAAAAGAAGGCATATTGGTGGTAGAAGCAAGGGGAAGCTACCAAAGAGGCAGGGAAGCAGTTAGAAAAGCCAAACCAACTACAGAGCTGAGGCTGGCAACATAAATTAGAAACAACAAAAAGTCTTTTTTTAGGTATGTAGAGTGTAAAAGGAAGGTGCAGGACAGCATAGGACCCTACTGAACAAGAAGGAGCAATTAGTGACAGACAGGGGGAATAAAGCTGAGTTATTCAGTGAGTTTTTTGCCTCTGTCTTCCTGAACAGGGGTCATGGTAAGTCTCCTAATGAGTTCTCAGATGGGCATCAGAAGGACACCAGCCCACCAACTGTTGACACTGACTTGGTGTAGAGTCACTTGGATGGACTGGATGTGTTCAAGTCAGCAGGCCCAGATGAGCTGCATCCAAGTGTGCTGAAGGAACTGGCCGGTGTCATAGCAGAACCACTGGCATGGCTGTTTGAGCGCTTGTGGCACTCGAGTCAGCTCCCAGAGGACTGGAAAAAGGGCAATGTGTTCCCTATTTTCAAGAAGAAGAGGAAAGAGGATCCAAGTAATTATAGGCTAGTCAGTCTCACCTCCATCCTTGGAAAGGTCTTGAAAAAGATTATGAAGGATCATATTTGTGGGAGTCCAGCGGGAAAAATAATGCAACAGGGAAACCAGCATGGATTCATAGCCGGTAGATCATGCCTGACCAATCTAGTTTCATTTTATGACAGGGTCACAAAATGTTTAGATGCAGGAGTAGAGGTGGACATCGTTTTCTTGGATTTTAGCAAAGCCTTCGACGCTGTATCTCACCCCATTCTCATAAATTAATTAAGAGGCTGTGACATAGAAGTTTGCACAGTCCAGTGGGTGGCAAACTGGCTTAGCGGTCGCACTCAGAGAGTGGTAGTAGATAGGTCGGTATCGACATGGAAGGCTGTGGGTAGTTGGGTCCTGCAAGGTTCGGTCTTTGGACCTGTACTCTTCAATATCTTCATCAGTGACTTGGATGCGGGTGTGAAGTGTACTCTGTCCAAGTTTGTAGATGATACTAAATTGTGGCGTGAAGTGCACACTCCAGAGGGTAGGGAACAGTTGCAGTCAGACCTAAACAGGTTAGAAAAGTGGGCAGAACACAATAGGATGCAGTACAAGGACAGGTGCAGAGTGCTGCACCTATGGTACAAAAATACCCAGCACACCTACTGGCTGGGAAGTGACTCTCAGCACCACAGAAGCAGAAAGGGCTCTCAGAGTCATAGTGGACTCCAAGATGAACATGGGTCGTCAGTGTGATGAAATCATCAGCAAAACTAACCACACTTTAACATGCATCAGGAGATGCATGACAAATAGAACCAAGGAAGTGATACTTCCCCTCTATGCAACATTGGTCAGACCACAGTTGGAGTACTGCATCCAGTTCTGGACTTCAAGAAGGATGTTGACAGACTCGAGAGGGTCCAGAGGAGGGCCAGAGGAGGGCCACTTGTATGGTTAGGAGCTTACGGGACAAGCCCTATGAGGAAAGCCTGAGGGACATGGACCTCTTCAGCCTCCGCAAGAGAAGGCTGAGAGGTGATCCTATGGTTGCCTACAAATTCATTAGGGGAATGCAGCAAGGGATCAGAGATAGTCTGTTCACTAGGGCGCCTCTTAGGGTAACAAGGAACAATGGTTACAAGCTGAAAGAGAACAGATTTAGGCTAGATATCAGGAAAAACTTATTCATGGTAAGGGTGGCCAAAATTTGGAATGGGCTTCCAAGGGAGGTGGTGCTCTCCCCTACCTTGGGGGGCTTTAAGAGAAGGCTGGATAGGCATCTGGCTAGAGTCATCTGACCCCAGCACTCTTTCCTGGCCAGGGCAGGGGGTCAGACTTGATGATCTGTTGAGGTCCCTTCCGACCCTAGCATCTCTAAATCTATGTGGGCTGCCCACTGTGGGCTCAGGGCTCTCCACTCTGCTGCCTTTGCCTTGGGAGCCCTATGACAGCCTTATGCCCCCTGCCCACCCAGCAGCAGTGGGGGTGGCAAGTTGTGGCCTCTGCTGCCAGGTGGGCAGAGAATACACAGCTAGCACAGGGACCCAGGGCAAAGCAGCGGAGCAGAGAGCCCCCAGCCTACAGCAGGCAGCCTGGTTCTGCCCTCACCCTGCTGGGCTCCACTGCAACAATGGCAGGTGGGACGAGGGGAGCAGGGAAGATGGGAGGGCATATGCCACCCAATCCCCAGCCTGGCTGGGTCCATTCTGCCTCCCCCATAGGGCACAAAGGCTGGTCCTGCCCTTGGCAGTGGCAGCACCAGGAGGGAAAGGGGCCCCTCCCCCAGCTGAAGCCCAGCTCCCAGGACCTGAAGCCCAGCTGTAGGGGAGGGGTAACATGCTACATTCATGTTTATAATGGGGGGCCCCAATTTTCTGTTTGCCTAAGGCCCCAGTAAATCTTGATCCACCACTGTTGTTGCAGTAACTGATTGAATTCAAGTTAACAATGGTGAGGATCTGATTAGAATCACTGTGGCAGGACCCCAGGGGGTGTGTGTGTGTAGGGGGGGGATGAGGGGAGTCTCTCCACCCGTTACAGTCAGTCCTGCCACCCCGCCCTACTCAAAAACCTTCCAGTTCCACTCACCTGCCACACCTTGTTGGAAGAAGTGTTGATTTGGGAGGTATCCTACCCCTGCCTGAAGTGGAGAGTGGGAGGAATCCTAGGGCAAGGTCTAATGCCTGGCAGAGACCTCGGTGTCTATGGATCCCCAGGTCCCTGGTCCTGGGTCTCGCTTCACTGGTTCCCCTTTGAAGCCTGGTGTTCCAGGCCCTGGCAGCTCCAGACCTTAGTTCCAGGGCTTCCCTAAATACTGCTTTTCTCTTTTTCTCTCTCTTTCAGTCCAACTGCCTCAGGCTCCAGGCCTCTACTCCTAGACAGCTAGAAACCAGGCCCTCCCAAGGCCCCATGCATTAATCTGCTCTGCCCCTTCCAGGGCTATTTACAGTGTCCATCTAAACTGGCTGGCCTGCCTGTCTGCCCACCTTCCCTCAGGCAGGGATCAACCAGCCCTCTCAGCAGCCAGAGCTCTACTGCCCTGTTCTCTTTCCTGGGTGAGCTTTTATCTGCCCTCCTTCTAATCCTTCCTTGCAAATCTGTGGTTAACTCTTCATAGTATGGGTAGTTGATAGGAGAGAAGACTAGTAAGAGGTCCTATTGTTATCCTTTGCATTCCTGTAGCTCTGCCAGAGCACCTTTGATTTCTGCTGGCTCTAATCCGTGTCCCAGGCATATTGCTTCTCTTGAATTTGTTCTGCCAACTGCTTACAGATCTTTGTATTACAGTGACTGCTGTCCAGATGGATTCAGATATGGTATTTCCCTAGAGGACAAGTCCAGGATCCTTGATAAAATCACATGGAAGCACAGGGCACATGGCTGCTATAATGAATATGTGACTCTGAGTGTGCGTATTTCCTTGCAACTCAGAATCATAAAAGGATACACCAGGCTGCACACAAGCATGTGAGCAGGGAGGTGACATCTGGTCAAGATGACTTCAAAACAGTTGAGGGCACACACGTCAACAGACATGTCAATCCAGGAATGGAGTAATGTGGTAGAAAGGCTATCTTAACTGGAATGGTTAATCCAAAATATAGATGCATTCACACAAATCTAAATTCCTGTGTAACTAATTTCAGAATGGCATTATTTTGCTTCCAGAGCAGATTATTTAAGTATGATGAGAAAATAAGCAAATCAAAAAAAGAATGTCAATGTGTGGCCCTAAGGCAGCTAATACCAAAATTCTAACTGTATTCTGAAAATCAACATCATGTAGACAGGGCCTTAGTGTTCTGAAGAAGCAAGAAGGGAGGCATTATAAAGACTTTAGCACTGACAAATGATTCTAGCAACCAGTTTGATTCACAGAAGCCTGGAAGACATTTTCAATAGGCAACAGCTCGACCAAGAATCTGTCTTTCTTAACATGTTTCAGCCTGGGACCCAATTTTAAGCCAGAATTATGGCAGTCTAGGTCTAATTCAGTGCAAGTTTGTTTGCTGTGTTTTTCAGTATTATTATGGGAAGTGAAAAAATGGCAGGAAGAGTAGATCTGGCTTTCCTTGCAGGCTTCTTTTCCAAGCACCAGCCAGGCCCAATCTCATTTTAACTCATGAGATGTGATGAGTTTGCTTCCTGCCTTTTAGATGTGATTTGACAACAGGTGTAAATGAGACATTGTGCTGGTTTTGTAGACAGGTATTCATCTTTGTAACAGGAGTAAGAGATTCTCCTGTCCAGGCAGCCTGTCTTACCCTCTCCTGCCATATTTTGATGTATTACTTGTTAGAGAAATCTAGTGTGGGAGGCTGCCTTAGGTATGCAGCCCTGGTGTTGGGGTCAAAGTACATTGCTCCACCTTTCCCTACACCATGTCAGTCTCCAATCTCAGATCTTAACAGCACTGGTTGGTTAACAGATCTTTCAGTTAGGGATTCTGATGATCTTATCCACCCTGTGAACTCAGGTGCTTAGTCAAAGACAATTACCAGTCCTTGGGTCTCACTCTCTACTTATAATAAACTGCCAACAGAAATAGTACCTTAAAGTACAAAGTTGCTATCACTCATCATAACTGCAAACCAAACAGTAACGTAAAGCAAGGAGTTGGTATCCTTTCACCAATTTTCCTCTTCCTGGGATTCCTTTAACAGGACAGCCTCTTGTGGCCCTGCCTACACTGTCCTGGGGGAACTACAATCTAGGCTGTAATAAACTGAAAGTCACTAGCCGCACTTGGCCACCTGTTAATTCCCCAGTACGGTCTCTTTCTCTTCAGAGGTGCTCACAACATGGGTCCAACCCCACCTCCATCAGCTATTGAATTGTCTCCTTGCCTGAGGGCTACTGATGTGCACAAGTTACAGTTCTCCCCAATCGAGTCCTCACCACCTGAGTCACATCTTGCTCCTTGCTTGGAGCTTTGCTCCTTACTTACAGTCCCCATCCGAAACTGCCTCCTTCAGTTTCTTTCTGCCTTTTCTCCAGGAGGTCTGGAGAGTCTTATGCCATCAATGCTCAGAGAAACTCCAGCAAGCTGTTGTTGCCAGGCATCGTTTTCTGAGACTGCTGCTCCAGCGTTTGCCCACCAGCACCTCCACACTGGCTCTAGTAAGTTTCCTGCCTAGTCCTGGCCCTTTCCAGGGTCCCATGCTCTACTCCCCACAGTTGGAAGTCTTGCCCCTTTCCCCAGTTTCAGCATCCTTTTTAAGTTTTGCGGCCCCTGACATCATTCTCCTGTGTCAGGTTTAAAGGGACTGTGCCTGTGCTTACTCGAGCCTCACCACTGAATCTCCAGCATTGGGTCATCCTCCAGGTAAGTATAGCAGGAGTGAACTCTGTTTCCCTGCTACAACCTTATACAAAACAACCCCCTGAACCTTTAGAACTGCAACCCTTTTCTTTGTTTGCCTTGTGGCTTACAGACTAAGGCCAGGTGAATTCTAAGATGAGGAGATAAATGTGCTTGGGGCCACTTTGCTTTCAGTTTAGTCACTGTGGCAGGGCACTGTAGGTACCTGCCACTTTAAGGGCCTGAGCCAAGCTGCCAGCAGGTGCCTGATTTTGGCAGCCATTTTAGATCCCTGGCTGCCTTTATAACCAGATCAGTTCCCGCTGGCAGGAGAGGCAGCAACATCACCTGGCTGCAAGGCTCTTGGTATCATCCTGGAGGCTTCTTGGTCCTGGACATAACCTAACACTGCACCCTGCCAGGAGTGGGTGGTCTGGTGGGGCTCTCAGTGGTGCAGGAGCCCCCAGGAAATGCCAGGCCAGCGATTACCCCGGTGAAAGGCGAGTAGGCGTGCCTTAACCCCAGCCCTCACCTTCAGTGTAAGATAAGAATGAATAAGATCAGTAGCCAAGCACAATGACCTGCTGCTTCAGGGGGGGAGTGAGAGTCCCTGTGACACCTTGGAGCACCTGTCATGGTGTGTGCAAAGGATAACAGCAGAGGAGAAAGGCCAGATAAGCTTCTGGAAGCTCCTAAGCCAGCTGGGGAGAGACCCCACAGGGCCAGGCACGCTCCCAGGAGCACCTGAGCCCGGAATGGGGAACCCCACTCCAGAAAGTGCAGGCAGGAGGCAAAGACCTAGCTGAGGGACTTGACTGGTCAATGCTGGGGCCAGGACCTAAGGGTCAAAAGGGCCAGGGGCCCACCACAAGGGATGCCCACCATAAGCACAGAAGCTCAGTGTCCTGACTAGCCTGAGACGGGGCCAGGGCTTCTGGAAGCCGAAGATCCCCACAGTTGGGGGCCACAGCCAATGGGCAAAGGTGGGGGTCCAGATGACTGTCTGAGATGCCATCTGCGAGGCTTGGGCTGCTGTGTAGGGGCAGAACGGAGCTGTGCCCACTTCCCCCCATATCAGGGTACAACAATGGGCAGCCTACCAACTTAATTAACAACTTTATTAAATGCTAACAAGGTGTGGCAGGAGAGACAGACAGGCAACATGTCCAGAGGCAGGTGGGGAGCTAGCTGTGGCTAGTGAGGGATGTCCACCTCACCACAGTTACTGACCTGTTTTCCACTTCCACACAGTACTCATATACTGCTATTGTGTTTTCCCAAATAAAAGCTGTGTTTCTTTTTTCCTCCTTCAAAATGTTTGTTTGTTTTTCATTCCACAACTCAGTACTTGTGAGAGAGGAAGTTTTGCCTCTTTAGGGTTCTCCAGAAATCAAATTAGTTTTCCCTGACCTCTGTATGATGATTTAGCCAGGTGTTGGTTAATTTTAAGAGGAGACTCTCAATATTTGAACCTGGCCATTTTTGCTGCCAATAAGACCTGGCAGAATGGTAATAATCAACTATCCCACACTTGGGCATCTCATTCTTTTTGTACACAGGACATGTGGGATTGGAATTGAATGGGAAACCCGTAATGGAAATGAAGTTGGAATTTTCCAATGCTTTTGTTTCTATATTTGGCAAACAAGAAAGGACCTTAAACTATTTTCTGATTAGTTCTGACCTTAAACTAATTTTTTCTGATTATTCAGCCAGTGGCACTTTTCCTTTTGAATCATTCATCTATTTCAGTTCCTCAGTATGGTGCTAGAAAGGTGGTGCACTATTGGAGGTTGTGACCTTTAGGTGACATGAAAACAAGGTTCTGACCATCGGTAATCATTAAAGACTTGATGAATTTTGCATAAAGGTAAGGGTGTTGAACTCTACCTACCAACCAAATTGCAATTACAGTAATTGCATTCTGTCCTCTGCTTTCTAAAATATCTACTGTAATTTCAGTTGAATATCACAAGTTACTAGAGAGCAGGTTTAGGTTGGACATTAGGAGGCACTACTTCACAGTTAGGGTGGCTAGGATTTGGAACCAGCTTCCTAGGGAAGTTG
>JAGPOW010001296.1:58922836-58943323 GCA_030014935.1 Caiman crocodilus
TGACCCCAGCACTTGCTTCCTGCCATTGGCAGGGGGTCAGACTAGATGGCCTGCTCTAGGCCCCTTCTGACCCTAGTTACTATGAAACTATGAAACTATAATCATTTATTATCTATCTGTATTCTTATTATATGATTGAGGTACACTGTACAACCACTACTTCACCTCAAAATTGCTTCCATATCAGGACAATCGTTTCCTGTGATATATAGTATATGCCATAATCCTTCAACGAACTTTGTCCTTCGTAGGGAAACTGCATTATAGAAATGTTATATGCTACTACAAGGGTTTTCTACCTCTTTTGGTTGGTGTAACCCCAGTAGCCAGTCCATGAGGGGGCAGGGGGTCCCCTGGCGGCCAATCAAGTGAGGAAGTCCCCCAGAGGCCAGTAGACAAGTAGGGGAGTGTGGCCACGCAGCAAAACCAGAAGTGTCAGCAGCACATGGTGGCAACAAAAGCAGAAGCACTGGCAATAGAAGTGGTGCGAAGCGCTGGATGGCAGTGACAGCCCTGCCCCAGCTTCTCCATGCCATTGCCATGTACCCCCTGGGGCCTTCCCAAGTACCCCCAGGGGTACGTGTACCCCCCCAGTTGACAACCCATGTGCCATTACAAGATATTTTGGGGCATTGAGAAGGAGGCTTCCTATCCAAGTACCAACCCAGCCTGGAGCTGCTCAGGGCTCATGTGCTCTTATAATGTAAAGATATGGCTAACCGTGTGCAGATCTGGGATTTCCATATGCAGATCTAGGATTAACTAAAGGGGGGTGTGATGTGTGGCCCCCCAGACTATGTGGGGGTAAGGTGCACAGAGTGCCCCTGGGTCAGAAGGGAACACCAGGGAGCTGAGCAGGGAGTAGGTGTAGAAAGGAGGGAACTGCCTGCTGTTGCTGCCACTGTCCCCACCTAACCAAGGCATGGGGAGTCCCAGAGCTGTTCCTCTTACCTCATGGGACCTGATGAGCAGAGAAGTGGCTGCAGGAAGTGGCTGCACAGGGTGCCAGGCTCACCTAGAGACAGTGGCAGCCCTGGACAGATTTCTTCTTCCTGAACCTGCTCCCTGCCCAGCCCTCCCAAGGTGTTCCCTGCTGGCCTGGGAGAAGGCCCTGGAAAGAGGAACCCATCCACCACTACCACTGTCCCTGGCTGAGTTTGGCTCCCTGCACATCCTTGCTCTCTAGCCCTTTGCTGGAGCAGGACAAGAGTGACTCTGGAGCTAACCCTGTGCCTACAATAGCTGGGAACAGTGGCAGCGGCAACTGGGTTCCCTCTTCCTGAACCTGCACCTCAGCCAGCAGTGATCACAGGGGAGGATGCTCCACTGTCACTAGCTGAGCCCAGCACCCTGTGCAGCTACACCCTGTGTCTGTGGCTGATGTTGGTCAGGAACAGCTTTGAAGTAAGCTGTGGACAGTGGCAGCAGCAGGCAACCCTGTCTTCCTGTGCCTGCTCCTTACCCACCCTCCAGTGCCCCCCACCAGCCTGGAGTATCCAGGTGCAGGAAGAGGCTGTGCAGGTTTCTGGGCTCAGGTGGAGACAGTGGCAGTAATAACAGAAGGGAGTTTTGACTGCACCACTGTACCTGTCCTGGACCTGCCCCTGAAGACATCCTTCTCTTCCTCTGAGATCTTGGTAAACAATACACCTTATAGAATACTCTTCAAAACTTTTAGAAACCAAGGAAAAAGCAAAAGTATTTGCCTCTGTATTTCAAAGACAATTCATCCCAAAAAGGACTTGCCAAAACAATCCTTCATGGACATCTGGATTCCATTGGCCAGTCTCTTTTCATGTTCCATTTCTGCTTAAGATCTGCTGTGGAGGTATCCCATTTCTGCACCTGCTCTCTGCTTGGTTCCCTAGTGTCCCCACCAGCCAAAGGACTACAGACATGCCTCAGTCCCCATCCCACCATGGTCTTCAGGGCAACATGCTGCACTCTCCTGTATGCCCCTGTTGCTCACACATACATTTTTTGCTTGTGTATGGCAGAGGGACTGTTTGAAACAAGAAAAGGGAGACAAGCCTATGATAGCAGGCTAGTATAGCAAAAATTAAGTCATGGTTAGAGCGAGCAGACTGGGAGATCCAAGAAGATAGAAGGAAGCAGTAGGAGCAAGCAGAAACAGGCAGGATGTCCAAGACAAGTTACAATCAGGCTAGAAGCATAACAAGGTGGGTAGGTCGCCTAGACAGTTTGTTCCTGCTTCATCCTACCTTCATTATGCCAGTGTCTGACAATTACATGACGTGTTTCAGAGAAGTACAAATGTATCATACAAAAAAGTAAGCATATGTATGTCTGCATATTTTATATATATTTCTTCATTTTTTATGGTTAAATTTTTAACCTTTAAATTGCAAGCGCACACACACATATTGTTTGTATCTATATTACATATATATTTGTGTGTGTGTATGCAATTTAAGGCTAAAAGTTTAACCATACAAAAATGAAGACATTCAAAAAATACGATTCCTACAATACAGTAATCTCATCCCTATTGCATATAATATAGCCATTTGCACAGAGATATAATAATAAGACAATAATTGTCCACAATTGTCCCTGATGTGCTTGAATGCCTTAGCATTTGTAGACTGACTATCACAGCTGCATTTACATGGAGCTGATGTAAATGTGATAGTACAGGGACTAATATTTGATTGCCTGACCAAGCTCCTTAGCCTGTAGGGCAAGGATGCAAGCCAGTTTAGTTCCAGAGGGCACCTATACATGTGCTGGATGTCTGCACACGTTAGAGTAGACTCAATTAATCAAGCCTCCTGGAGTGTGTTAATTAGCATGCTCCAGCAGCCTCCATGACATGTGTATTCAATGTGAATATATATGATACTACAGGTGCTTTAATTAGAGCTCGCACGCACACACACACACATATATACATATATAACACACACACATATATATAAAGATGCCCAGAGATCCCAACACCTCAAATCTAGATACATTGGCCAGGAAAGGATTTGAGGTTGACTAGGTTTAGGCATTTAATATCATCTATTGTCAGTGGGGTTACATAGGTGTGTGACAGGCTCACAACCACTGCACCACCTGATGGGCATGCCCCATTTCCTGGGCCTGTTTTCCTGCCACAACTTGCTGTTATGCTGGGCTTTACCTCCGGAGGTGGTGTTCAGTGGTTCCTGTAGGACATGGGATGACTCTTCTGGCACATCTTCTGTAGAGCTCCTACACCCTACCTCTTTCCACTCAGGTGTTTAGGATCAGCTTGGATGATGCTCAGATTTGGTGACAAGGCCCTCTCCTCCTGCACTGAGGCCCAGTGATGAGGATAGCTACAGAGGATCTGGCTGAGGCCCTGTATGCTTGCAAAAATCACAACATAATTCAACAAAAATAGCTCAGATGGTGCAGTGGAAAGGGCAATGATTCCCATGTGCCAAGCACTTTTCTTCAGTGTGTGTGCCTCAGTGCCCAATGCACCTTTCTCCCATGGATTCTTAAGTCAATGATGCCCCTTGCTTGACATGCTTTCTGGTCCAAGTTCCATCTGGCCAGGTACTGTAATACCATAAGTCGCATCCCTTTGTGCTTGCATGGTGCTCATAGTTCTCCCAATCCCTTGCTGAGGCACTCTGGGTCCGCAAATGCTCAACTGAAATGTGAGGTTCCAGGGGGTTCCTGTGCCAGATTCTCCCCTTGGTAGGCTCAGGCAGTGCCCACTGAGCAGCCCTTTCCCCACCCCAGCTAACCAGTGTATTCCTGCAAGGGTCATTATTGGTGCCAAATAGCAGCATCAGGTCCAGGCCACTCAGTCTGCCAGCTGCGACAATCAAGCTGGTGCCTGTTTGAATCCCTGGTGCTGCCTGGGCAGTCCAAGTTTCCAGGCCTTTTCCATGGCCTTAGCCCCAGGGAGAGCTACTGGCTCCCTGCCAGCTATGCAAAGCATGTCTGGGCTCTTCCCAGGTGTGCCAGCAGCAATATGGGCCCATGCTGCTCCTCTGGGCACGCTGGCCCCACACTTATGCACCAGATTTCTTCTGGCTCTGCTGCTGGTTCTCTCACTTCTCTTCCCTCAGAGTCCACTTCTAGACTTCCTTTAAGCCCAACACCTTTGGGCACTGGATCAACTGGTGGAGCTCCTTCTGGCTAGGCCATGCCAACCAGCTAGCCTGCAGACCAGCCATGTGGCTGCCAGCACTGTAGAAAGTGTGAAGGCCATCACAAGGTGACTCCAATGGCCAATACAGAAAGCCCATAGAAACTTAGAGGGGGCCAATAGGAAATGCTAGGCATGTGGTGAACAGCCACTACCCTGTGTTTTCAACAGAATTTGGTCCTGTTGATGCTAGTTACAGATTTTCTGAACTTATATAATTGATCTGTTTTTTCAAGGAATTTAGGTACCTCCTCAGTGCCAAACTGAATTCCAAAAGAAATCAGGCAGGAGTTAGATGCCCACATGGTTGAACTGGATTTTTTCAGAGCATTTGGATTGCTTCTGGACATGTGTAGAGGCCGCAGGATAGGTACACAGAGTACACCAAAGTTCAAAACAGAGGCTTAGAATTTAGGTTTGTATCTTGTGGAAGGGAGTTAAACTATATAATTTCTTGTGGCTTAGAGCCCACTTGAGTCGTGTTTAGATGCCTCCAAAACCAAACTGTATCATACGCCTCTTCCTTTTATGACAATGGACTCAAAGTAACTGAACCCCCTTTCTCAGTGCTCTTGAATACCAGGTGAATATATTGTTATACTCTTGTATCTATGCTCCCCACAAATGCAGCAGAACAATAGAGGACTATAATTAGGTGTCAGCATTGCATTCACTTTTGGCATTTAAAGAAAGAGGAAGTTGGGGGAACATGCAGTTAAATCTGTCTGTGCTGATAGTTATGATTTCAGAAAGAAACGGAAATGTAGTTGTAAATACATCCTGAATGATGCATATCCTGAAACATTTAACGGTACATTTCCGTATTTATGTAACATGTGTGCAGGCAAATTAATTAATAAATAAAGTTTAAATTAAAATTTGCAGAAGAAATTGAATTAAACGTGTAAATAAATGTGTTTTTCATCAATTTGTTATTGGTTCCACATTGACATTATTTTAAGGCAACTCTCTCTGTCTGACGCTCTGCACCTCTCTCATGCACTCTCTACACACACCCCCATGCACCCACAAACACCCCCATGCTCCTTTCCAAGAACTTAAGTCCCATCATCCTCCTGTCATCCAAAAGTACTGTGGACAAAAGGAAACAATGAACATTTTCCAGGAAGGAATAGCCAGAGGTTGAGGCTAGCACAAGTAGAAATGCAAAGAGTTTCAGTAGGATTATAACATCGTCAGATTTCTTTTATGGTTTTATTTTAACATTCTGTCCTCTGTGCTAACCAGCTGATTTCTCCTGTCTCCTGCCTCAGAACCCTCTCACTTTAGTCTCACTCTAGTCTCACTCTACCTGCTTCCATGCTCTATCCTTTGCTCTACAGTTGTTCCTCCCCTTTATTTCCTTTCTCTGTTTTTCATGTAACTAATCAGACTCCTGTCTTATGATGCATTTATTATGTATACTGTTCACAAGTGAAGATGATTGCATCCAGTGGGGGGTGGGGCCAGGGTTGGAAGAAGAGAGAAAGGAAGCAGGAGAAAAAAAGGGAGGGAGAAAAGAGACAGTGAGAAAGAGAGGAAAAAGGAGGGAGAGAGAGGACCAGGGTTGAAGGCTATGTCGTATGGGTATGCAGGTGACTTATAAGCCCAATCTTTGCCCTGAACAATCTGCTGCACCAGGGGCAGGACAGTGATGAGGATTGGACATGAGAGGTCCTCGTTTTCCAGGCCATGAGCTTCCTCACTGCCTCTGCCATGTGCCACTGCTCTAAGGCCAGTGCTTCACTCTGAACCAATGACCTCCAGGATGAATCGTCATGAGTGATTTGCTCCCACAACTCCAGGTCAATGTCAAAACTCTCTAGAGACATCTTGAGGGTGTCCTTGTAACACTTCTTTGGTGCGCCACAAAAGCATACTCCATTTCAAAGTTCATATAGAAGATTTTTTTTGCCAGGTGAGTGTCGCTCATTCTTGAAAGGTGGCATATGTTTAATATGTATATGTTAAGAATAAATAAAAATACATAAAAAAATTAAAAAATAATGGAACCAATGTGAAATTTGCAGACTATCACTGTTAATTTTGTATGCGTCTCCTTTCCCCATGTCAGTCTTAACATTCTGAATATAGACAATTTGGGCAGAGACTCTGTACACTGGCTTTCTCAATGGAATCCCAATCACAGAACATTGCTGTAACACAGCTCATCCATAATAATTATGATAAGAATTTTCTTAAAATAGATATATGGAATATATACAAACAAGAGACCTTAACCATTCCAGTGTTTTTAACTCTCAGTTGGCATGTCTACACATGAATTTACATGCACCTAAACTTAATGCACCTTATCCCAAGCTGCATTAAGGTGGTTTAGTTGCATGTCTACACATGCATGCCTTAAGGCACCTTAAAGCAGGGTGAACATGTTTGCAGTCTAGCCTGGGTAGAACCCTGGACAGCACCCTGGACAGTCACCCACACTCCAGGGCCTGCAGGTGGTAAGTGGGTGCTGTGCTAGAAGAGTGGCAGGGACAGCACAAACAATGAGCACATTCCTGGCCAGGGAGAGCAGAGAAAGGCATGGGCCACACTCAGGGACTGTGGGGTCTGTCAGCAGCATGTGCAGAGCCAGGGCCATTGGACTACAGCCAAAGGCAGCTCAGCTTCAAGTGAACAGAGAGAGTGTCCAAGCCCTCAGGCCGTGTCTAGCAACTTGAGGCAGCCGCACCTAGCACTGGCCCTCACCGCAGGGTACTGAGCTGCCTGTTGGTACCCTGAAGCCTGTGGCAGCATAGCCAGGCAGTGCAGTCCAGCACTGGCCCCAGACCTGACTCTAACCCCTTCCCTGTGTTTCTGCCCCCACCATCAGTTGAGAGCAGGCAGAGCTGGGCACCACCAAGAAGAAGAAGCAGCAGTTGCTGTTCTCCAAGGTATAGATGATAGACCTGAAGTGATGGTACCCGGCGGTATACAGACCAACTTGGGACTAAGTCCAACAGGTACTGCTGTAGCCAGAATCAGCATTCCAGCTCCAGTGTCTGCATCTCAGAGAACAGCACCCACCTTTTCTTCTTGGCAGTACCCAGTGGCAGCACAGGGCCCCATGGGCTCAGCTTCGGCTTGCTCAGTGAACATACACAGCATTAAGGCACCTTACGATGTCTATATGTCCCTTAAGTTGCCTTAACTATTCATGCCTAAATTTGATACCTGCTTTATATAGACTCGCACCCTAATGGATCTTAAAAACGGCAATTTTAGGCTAATCTTGTCTAAAAGAGACATGTGTAGACATGCCCAATGTTTTTTTGATGACTAGGAGAATTACTAATTTGTTATTCTAATGGTTAGCCAATTGTGAATTACAGAAGCATCAAAAATCAGCTCTGGAATAAGTTTTCACAAAGAAAATATTATTTTTCCTATTTGAGTAAACCAGTGGCTCAACAGATTTTTCTAGAAATGTGACACTTTATCACAAGTTCATTTTAAGTAGATGGTAGAAACTGAGAAGAGAGTTTTGAATGAAGTGGCTACACTAATACTGAAGGTGATATGCTCTGGGGCAGGGGTGGTTGGAATTACCCTTCATTACACCTTCAGGATGTACAAGATGTGCATACAAAGAGTTTCTATCAGTTTGAGAGATACCATTTCTATCTGTTTATCATTTAAAACATAGGAAATACCAGTTTACATTTTCATATAATGATTAATTACAGTATAGTTTTTTCCATTTACACAGTTAATGTGTTACTACTTTGTAATGTACTGTCTGTCTTATAACTAATTCACCCCAATATGTAAACCCTGAAGATGAAGTGACTATACAGGTGAATTAATTATTACCCATCTGGACTTGTAACAGAATTATTTAGAATTCAGGTATACGATAATATTACATTCCCACTGTAATTGTTCCCAGTAACAAAGTGAACATAAATTAGTTATAATTATATGCAGTCCAAAATATAATAATGTTATAGTGTTATTATTGTATAATTAAAGTCACTGGATTATAAAGTTCAACCAAATACAAAACAGTAGAATTTTTCAAAACATAATTTTTTAAATGCAGCCACTGTTATATGGCCTACAGCACTATCTAAAAAATGCTTGAAAGATGAATAAACTGGGGTTTATAATAATTTCTCTGTTCTCTCCTCTATCTTCCCTATCCCCAAGTTTAATTTTTTTTTATTAGAAAAATCAAGTTTTGTGCTGCCTATTTTTATTTTCCTAGAAAGCTCTGTGGTCAGCTGAAAAACTCATGCCAGACAAACAGTTGGGAAAAAAATCTTTTGATAAAAAATTTAATTTGCCATTTAAACTGAAGAACTGCAAGAGATGAAATTCTTGTTCTCTTGTTCTCCAAGGATATATCCAGTAAAAAAACAGTAAAACAAAACTTGAATTTCTGAGGTTACAACAAGAAGAAAAGAGTATCTACCTATCTCTAGTAGCATAACTCCCCCTTTCAGACCTCTCTAATATCTTATTTTAAAAGAGCATAAGTTGCTATTTTTTTCTTTGCTGCTCACCTTTAACGACTGAAATTCTACCTGCACAACTGATATGCAGCTAATGGTAGAGTAGAATGTGCAAGAGAAATTTAAATAGGAAGAATGTAACTCATACATGTGACTAGCATGGCCATCATAGAGGACATTCCGGTTTTCTGCTGCTCTGTCCTCTATTGATATGAAACCTGACACCTTTATGTCCTTTATTCTTCTCTTCAACAGAAAAATAGAGCACATAAAGGCATCTGGTTTTGTATCAATAGAGGATCGAGGACAAGTGGAGTGTCCTCTATGATGGCCACCCTACATGTGACCAGGAAAACAGGTGCCTCAACCTCAGCTATTGCAAAAAATCCAAAGAAATTGTTGTAGAGATGGTGTTGTAGCTATGATGGTCCAGGGATATGACAGAAGTAAGGTATTTCAGGTAGCCAGAGCTTTTATCAGACTATCTTTTGCAGCTGGGAGAAAAAGAACATGAGGTTTTGGGCTTCAAGAGTTTGTCATCACCCAGACCTGAGGACTTATTGTATGAATCTCAACTTACCTCTTGCCTTTTCTGTTAACTTTTCTTAGCTCTTTTTGGAAACTCCTCCCTCCCCTTTCAAATGGCCAAATCATCAACATAATGAGGTTAAACTAAAGCAATTGTTCTTACTTTATTTAACTTGGATTGTGGCTGCTTCTCTCCCAGACCTGATGAAGGGTGTTTGAGGCCTGTAACCGCCTGCAGTAACCTCAAGTTGGAATAAAGCCCAAAAGCCTATCTCTTATCTCCCTCAGTTATGCAAGATATTACCTCACTCCACAAATCTTGTTTCTCTCAATGAAATCATCAAGTAGAAAGGGCTTGGATATCCCTTTTCATATGATGGACCACAGATACAATTAACTTGGGTTACCGTATTTCCAGTTTCCAAAAAAAAGACACCTGTCAGGGCGGGTAATATGATTGTGGGGGGGCAATGATATGCCTATGCCCTGCCTCTGCCCCTCACTCCCAAGCCACAGCCTCCCCAGCCTTGCTGCTGCCCCTCCTTCCTGATGAAAAGTACCCTGCCCCCAAACCACGCTGATGACCCTCAATCTCAACCTGCAGCACCCCAATCCCTGCTGATACCCCTCACTCCTGACCTGCAGTCCCCTGGCCCTGCCTGTGACCTGTGCTTCTGACCCACAGTCCCCCACTCCCCTGGTGCCCCTTACTCCCAAGCCACAGCCCAAGCTGTGCTGATGCCCCTCACTCCTGACCCATACCCCCTGCCTGCCCACCAGCCCTGCCAGTGCCCCTCACTCCTGACCCACTCCCCCTACCTCTCCCAGCCCTGCTGGTACCATTCACTCCCAATCCACATCCTCTTGCCCCTCCCAACCCTGCTGCCCATGCAGCTCGTCATGTTCCCAAAGAACCCCGTCACCCTCTTCCAATTTTAGAGGAGCAGGTACCTCCCCTGCCTCCCTGTCCTGCTGCAGCCCAAGCCCCCTTATATGCCCATCCCCTCACACACTCCTCCCTCTCTCTCTCTCTCTCTCACACACATACATGCGCATGCGTGCGCGTGCGCGTGTACACACCCCCCCCCTTTCTGGACAGTCCCTAGCCCTGGCCCTCCAACCCCTACCCCCCACAGACTTACCTGCCTGTAGCTGCTGAGGCCATGCGCAGACACACATGATGCCTGTACCTCTTATTGCCCTCCCCTCCACTCCTCCCACCTCCCACTACCCCCTCCTCCAACCCCCGCCCTCCTGGTCCCAAGCAGCTCCTTGCTGGGACAAGCCAGGAAGTGCCAGGAAAAACACTGATGCCGAGTGGAGGCACAGCAAGATCCCAGACATTTGTTAATATTTTAAAATACTGCCCAGATGGAGATAGGAAGACCCATGTCCAGGAAAACCCAGATGTATTGTAAGCCTAACTTAACTTCTGCACCTGATAAAGGTATACCACAAATTTGGCAACACAAGGTCTAATGTGTCTCTTATCTCCTACATTACAGTAACCAAACTGCAGTTGCTATGGCCAGGAGCATTCCCAAGATCATGATATTACAGCATGCCAGCTCTGCCCATGTCACTGCATATCACAGTAGACTCCATGCATCAGGGTTCTATCATGTGTTTCATTTTTGTTAATGTTACTGTAACTATCAGGTAAAACTACTAGCTAATTTTAAATATATATAAATCTGCTTCTCCTCTTCCCTGTACATTGTGAACTTATTTACATGTACGCAAAATAACATTTATTGTACACTGACAAATCAGAGAAGTAGTGCCTGACACCTACTTTGCACATATGGAATTGGCTTTGTGAAGAGCAGAGGAGAAAAATTATTTCTAAAATAGCACATTTGGCTATAGCAGTTACCACTCTGGGTTCCATAATATTAAACGTGTTTCTAATTTAAACTAAAAGAAGATTGTAAAACACCAACTGCTTACAGATGGCATTACACACACACACACACACACACACACACACATATACAATGTGTTCATACATCATGAAAAGTCTGTATAGTAATAGAGATTTGTAACAATGTGCTTTGCACAAAAATCCTAGCATTTGAAGAGTTTTGGAATGGGTTTACTTTTGGGCATGAGAGAGACCTATTTTTTGCAAAGATATCTTCAGGCTGGAAAACTAATATCTAAAGCAGGGCTATCTAACATCTAAGCAGCTGAGGGTTGAACTCCCTGTGGGCTACAATTAATGAAGGCTGAAGGCGGGAGGGGAAGCCCAGAAACCAGCAGTACCATGGCCCAGAAACTAGCAGTACCATGGCGAGGCAGGAACCTGGGGGCTACAACTTAAACCCTCATGGGCTGCATGCAATCCTCTAGCCGCCAGTTGGACAGTCCTGATCTAAAGCAGAATATCAACAGCAGTACATTCCAAAACTGTGGCTTTGTAGAATGGGGCTAGTGCCAGGAGTCCAGTTTGCTGCCTGGGCCTTTAGTAGAACAGCTGGAGCATCCCGGGGCATCAGACAACTCCATGGCTATGAAAAGAGAAACTTCAAACTTGGCTGTTTTTTAGACCTAACAGAGACTTAAACATCAAAAAGGGTAGCACTAAAGTTTAAAACATTTGAAACATTTGAAGTTGGTATGTTCTCAAATAACTGGTCATAACTACATAGTTAAAATTGGGTTTTGTTTTGCACTTCCATACCACTTAGAAAAAGAGCACGTGAATACTTGTGAATAGTCACATAGGTTGTTTACTATATATTTAATTGTCCAGATCTTCAGTTTTCCGCTGATTAAAGTGTACTGTGAAGCTATGCATTATCACCAGAAAATGTGGACTTACTACAAATATATCTTGTACCTGAAGAATTCTCTAATTTGGAGACTAAAAGATAATTGAATCATGCCCTAAAACTGTTAAATATGATACCAGCAATTTATTTCTTACATAGTATTATCCCATCTAATGCACCCATAGACATTCTTTTCATCTTATGAAAATCAACTCCTATTCTGAAAACCTTGCTGAAGTATTGGCCTCAATGACATCTTGTCACATTACTTCTATTATGTTGTGTAACAACTACATGTTTTTATATGTTGCCTTTCAGTTTTCAGAGTGTATCTTTGTTACTGTCATAAAAAAGAATGAAAAGAAACATCCAGTATATACTCTTCTTACTGTTTTTTCTTATAGTTTTTATATTCCTTCTTATTCATCTTCTCTCTAAACCAAACAGTCCCAGATCCTTCATTCTGCTTTTCTGTGTGCTCTATTCAAATTCTTCACCTGCCTCTGAACTCCCATTTCTGCTAATATCATACCCTTTTTAGATAAGGTGATCATACCTGAGTACAGTATTTCATCTGAGTACATATCACTTCATATTATTGGCAGCACTAGTTTTTTTTACTCCAGTTGTACATATAATTAATTTTGTTTGCTTTAGCAAAGAGCAGAGGTTTACTTTCATCTGTCCACAATGACCCCTAGATCTTTTTTCTTGTGTGGTTAATTTAGAGTCCATCCGTGTGTATATGTATTCTAGTCACTCCTTCCATCATGTATTGCGTTGCATTTCACAACAGATCTGTAATCATACAAAGTATTTGCTTATCTCTCTCCGATCCTCTGAAGTTATTTTGGTCATTGGAGCACATGCTCATGGAGATGCAGAAATGAATTAAATTAATTAAATGATCATTTTATTCAGGGTTTTTTTGTTCAAGTGGATTCATTACATGTACTACTTAAAAATGAATGTACAGCTCCTTAGACAATGAACTGAGGAGCAAATCACTATCATAATGCAGTGTCCTTGTCTACCTTCTCAATCCCCACCAAAAATATTGTAGGGAGGGAAGGAAATTCTCTATAATCTCCCACTGGACTATCATGCAATTGTGTGTTTCCCCTAAAACTAGTCCCTTAAAATGGGTCTTTATGAAAAATTCACTGTATAACTGAAATGTTGTGACAGCCTTCCCAAAATGCCATCATCCTGCTACTCAGTGTCAGCATTACATGCAGGTATCTGCTTTCCCATTATATTCTTATGGAATCTCATTTCTCCTCTTCAGCCTCACTTGATCTATCATTTTCCCCATGCAATACTTTTCTACTCATCTGCCTCTCTCTTGTCTCCCCCCTCTTGCTTCTTCCCAATAGCATTCCGTCCCTTCCTCTTTCTACTCTCTCCCCTCCCCCCACTTCTCCAACTGTTGTTTTCCAAACCACCCCATAGAAATCTCCTGCCTGAAGCTCCAGTTGCTAGGCAACATCTCTCACCTCAGGATGTAATTTGTTGCCATAGTGACATCTCTCCACCTTCTTCATGCCCCTCCGCAGTTTGCTGCCTCAGCACCCCCTGTCAGGACCATTGTCAGTGGTACACCAGAGGCAAAATCTACCTGAAATCCACCAAATGTACTGTTCCCTTTCATTATACCTAATAGGTGACCCATACTCATCCAACAACTCTTTTAGCTTGAGACACTATCATATCAAGGGACTGAAAAGCTAGAGGTCCTGACCTCAGGCTTTGAGGTAAAAATGATGGTCCTTACCTCAGGCGTTTGGACTGAGATTCAGGATGCTGGCAGAAGTCTCAAAAGTGCCAGCAAAATGTGAGAACAGTTGGCTGTTCCACAGACCAGAAAGCAATACTGAACAAAAAGAAAGGAAAAATGGGAGTCGAGGCAGGCTGCACAGAAATGGGCTCTTGAGCTTTGCCACTGTCATGATTCACCCAGCAGTGTAGCTTTATTCTATTTTACTTTTCCTAATTAAACAATAATAAAGACAATGTTTCCACCACCCCCCTCAAATTGTCACAGAGAATTGTCACAGAGAAATTGTGTATGAAAGAGAAGGAAATCAGGTAGTGTTGAGGAGAAAATCCTAATCCTGCTCTTTTCCCATTGTAGAAAAGTAGGGTCTCGCTGCCCGTGGTCAAAGAGCGAGTAAACGAAGACCATGAGCTGTGGTTCCGAGGTGTCCCTGGGGGGACGGCAGGACGGAATGCGGCAGCTCAGAGATTCCATGGCAGTTGGGATATGGCATCAGGGCAGTTGAAGAAGGAGAGAGTTAGGCGCAGCAGGGAGGAAGAGAAGGAGGCCAATCTATGGGGAAAGAAAGAGAAAGCAGGCAGGCCTCAAAGAGACCAAAACAATTTGAAAAAACATCCTCTTCTGCAAAAGGTAGGAAGCTCGCCTTCCAAAGGGGCAATTTGGGACAGCCCTCAAGAGCACCCAGAACAGGAAGTGGAGCTATTGGCTCCATTTGGGAGGTAGCTTCAAACCCAGACACTGGAAGAGTGGTAGAGAAGCAGAGATCCCAACCTTCAAAGGCAGGTAGGAGGCTTGAAGGAATGGAGTGAAGGAAAACAAAGAAGACATACCAAAAAATTAGACCTCTTGGTTCCAAAATGATACCTTTTATTAAACCAACTGGGAAATCGCAAGAAAATTGTCCTTTTCTGCAAGCTTTTGGGATCAAAGTACCCTTCATCAGGCTCTGGGAAAAGTAGAGATGGAACTTTTTACCATTTTCTACCATCTACATTCATGCTCTTTCTACCATCTTTCTACCATGCTCCCCTTTCCAAGAGCCACAGAATTTCACATTTAGCAGATATTCATGAAACTGATATGAAACATGTGACCCAAAAGGAAAGTCCAGGACATCACCCTGTTAGAAATCCAAGCAGCTGGAGGGCAGATTGATTTCCCACCTGGATGTTAACCCTAAGCAACATATCTCTCATCTTTTTCATACCTCTGTGGATATTTGGTTTTGTCCTCCTATACCAAGGAGTATGACACAATTTCAGTCCTTATACTTTTGTGGGTGCATAACTGGGCATGAATTGGGGAGATAGTGGGGGTAAGTGCATGAGGAGGAGGAGGAGATTGCTCAATTAATATCAGTTAAGTTAAATCAAAAGAATCTTGGGAGTGGGCATTGGGGGGAGAAAGAGGAAGTAGCAAAATATAAATAAATATAAAGAAAAGACTGTGCTCTAAAAGAGAGTGAGCATAGAAAAATAGAAACACATACAAAAGATCCTGCCAGATTAGATACGCCACGAATAGTTTAGGAAAAAATTAGAATGAAACCAGAAAGGAAGGCTGTGACAAAAGCAAAGAATGAGGTAGAAAGTCTGATTGAATAGTTTTTAGTGAATGTTATTTTTCAGAATATTACAGTTATGCAAATAATCTGTTTGAAGAATTGCTTTTGGTATTTATCAATTTCTATATACATATACGTTTTGGTAAGTATATTATTTAAATACCATTTAAATATTTAAATGTTTTCTTTTATATCACATATATTAGTAGTAAATTACATTTTTTAAATGTTAGATTGGTGTTTAACACTGTTACTGCTACAATCCACCAGATGCAATCCACATCTGTTTTATTCTTTGAGATTGAAAGAGTTAGCTTTTGGAGACCACAGTTTAATTTCCTTAGCATGCTTAGTCTTGCAAGACATCCATGGGCACACCTACATTTTGCCCTATGGTGATATAACAACGTGCTAAGTCTCCGTATGGTGTGCTACAGTGATGTAGCAATTACGTGGGTCTATGTGTGATGACCAGCTACATCACTATAGCAGCACACTGCCCCAGTATAGCACCATGGTTTAGTACTTCCAAAAGTACTTCCAGAAGGAAGTACTAAAGCATGGAGCCATAGCAATGTCACTATATGGCAACATGTAGACGCACCCCATATGTAATTATATTTTTTCAAGATCTAAATGAAAGGTTAGCAAAAACTGAAGTCACCTAGTGAGAATTACAATTTTAAACTTTCTGATTTTTACCCTATTAGAGAAGTTTCAAATAAATATTTATTAACCAATATAGTTATAAGCATGGAGCAATGGATATCTGAAAAAGTAGCTTATTTGGGAATTAGTCCAATGATTCCATCATGACTAACAAAAAACCCTATGGGATTACAGCACAGAAGTCTGTGAGATCTATGAACTTCTTTTTTTCCTCCCCCATTAGTTCCCTCTCTTTGCCCCAGACATGAGTCTGAGTTCTCCAAGTGAGATCCTCAATCATGTATATAAATCTAAACATCACTGTATGCTTTGGACTCCAAAATTTAATATGGATGTCATGCAGGCCTATTTTATTGCCAAAGAAAGAGAAAAAATAGAAAAACTGGGAACAATAAAAATGGCTGAGGTGTAGAAGGGACTACAACAAAATGTACCTCTGATAGAACAATATCTGTCATACCAAATTGGTGTCATTCAAAGCAGGAAAATCCTGTCCTGTGCCAAACTGGAAAATATCTAAAGAGACATTTTTGGACCACTTCTGAGTAAAGTTGTTCATGTGAAGGCAAACCTCATGTGAATCACTGCAGCTTGACAATGATTGCCCAGCTGTTTAAGCAAAAGATGATTGCCAACCAATTACATCCAAACAACAACACAAGGAATATGAAAAACTGGAAGACATTTTCTGTATGGTGGAAAGCTCACCAGCTGCATGCTAACTAAACATATTGTACTGAATGAAAATTTACAGCACACACATACATCTTGTGTGCTGTGCTGCTTTAATGCTATTTAAGTGAGCAGGGCTATCAACAGTAAGTTACGGGGAAGGTATAAAGCAAGTTTAGTCAAAGGACCTTGGGTGGAAAGTAAGACTAGAAAAGAAGATTGTGGATAAAAAAAGGAAAATAAAAGTCCTAATGCTAGACTTTAAGAACGTTAAGACCACCAACATAGGAGGCTGCTAGACTGCCAATTTCCCCAGCCCTGCCTTTCTGCCTCCAGCTGGCAACAGTCAGCGCAGCTGTGGGGAGAGAGGAGGGATGGAGCCACCCCTGCTAAATGCCTCCCTCTACCCCAACTACCCCTGCTGGGGTCTTGGAGGGAGCAAGGCTGGATAGAAGGGATCATATATCAAGGCAAAACTGTGACATGCAAGCAACCCAATAGATTTCAGATCTATAAATGTACCTGCCCTCTCTCAGCAAAATCTTCATCACCATCTTAACCAAAAAGATAAATCATCATTTGACTACCAACAATGTTTGTGTGTTGGAACAAAATGACTATAAACAGACTCAAAAGAATGTAAAGAACCACCGTTGACTCGCAAAGTAATATAAGATCAGATAAGTTAAAAGGTAACTTGGGTAGATTTTGCAAAAGATTTAGTTCAGTCCCTGACTCCTTGCTTACCTGTACATTTAGGTTATTCAAGGTGCATGAGAGTTTTTAATAACTGCTTTTTCCTGAGTAACTGTCATTCATGTACAACTTAGTGCACATAGTCATACATGAAATTCAAAGGTTAAAAGTATGAAAAGAAGCCCAACAATGCAGTTCTTCCAAGGAGATAGCTTGAGCCTGTTGTGGTTTTTCCTGGAGCATAAACCACTCAGATGACTATTATGAGACTCTAGCTATAATTATGTCACTGACAAATAACAGTCTAAATCATTTAATTTATTTTATATAAATAACTTCAGACTGAAAGCCTCCAATGCACTTCAAAGTATCTGGCCTCATCAGTGAAATGATTCAAGATATCATGGTGTGTCAAGGTCTCATAAGTTAAGAATACACAGAGCAATACAATGCCATGACCATAGTGATGCAGCAACAATTGACTTAAAAAAAGAGTCATCAATGCCATTACCCTTTGGTATAAATGCAGGCCGAGCCTGTATTAGAAGATGCCAAAATGTATTGGGATCAGACAATTGTCAAAAACCACAGTGTAACTCACAACTGATCAGATTTCCTGGCTGTGGGTAAGAAGGCCAGGATAGCACAACTCAGGGACATTGTCATTCCACTTGATCAGGGGAAAAGCTAAAACAGAAGATGACCTTATCAGAGAAGTGAAAAAGATATGGTGCCTCAAGAAGATTCTAGTAGTGCTGTCCATGAGCAAGTTTTTATTAAAATTGACTGACAGCTGTGAGAACACTGGACACAGTGTGAACCATCCCTCTCATTTACAAAAGTCAAGGACTATGCAAAAGTTTTTCTCTTCATGAGCAAGCAGGTATGGCTTGGCTGTTTGCAGCTACTGTGTCCTACACATGCACAGACACATGACATGAATGTAGGGAGTACTACTACTGCTTTATACTTTAATAACATTTACTGTTGTATAATATGAAAGAAAATCATTCTAATATATATATATTGGATTATTTAATTTGATTAAACTGATACTGAACCTGTTTTGTACAGAATATGCTCTTGCAACAGGCACAAACAAGACTTTTTAGCTGTAAATACAATTTTACTGTGATATTTTAGGGCCATTGAAACCATACCATGACAGGAAGCCACTTCAGGGCCAGGTGGGTCCATTGTCAGCCCAGTCACCAGTCTAGGGCAGTCTGTCATGTCTCGCCTGCTATGTCTTGCTGTTTTAAAACTGATATAAAAATATGGGAGGCTGCCCATTAAGTGCCTCAATGCCTAAGGTGTTATACATGGCTCCAATCTTACCTATACTGTGTCCCACACCTTGCATATGGCATCCAGATTACTATCCCTACCATAGCTCCTAACTTCAGCCTCATTCATTGGACCCTGTGCCCTTCACTCATACTGGGACTCTTTGCCCCTCGCACATATTTGAGCTCCTAGTCACTGGGCTCCTTGTCTCTCACTAGGTTCTATGCCCCTTGCACACAGTCTGGGCTCCTAGCCTTTCACTAGGCTCCATGCCCCTTGCTAGGCTCCTTGCCCCTCACTCACTCTGGGCTCCTTGCCCCACTCTGGACCCCCTTGGACCTGCTGACCTCCTTGCCGGGTTACCCACCAGGTTGTGGTCTATAAGGTGCCCCATACTCGCCTTACACTAGGGAGGCAATTGGTGTGGCATTTCTTGGAGACCACCCCTCCACAGGCTGCCCCACACCATCCTATCCTAGCAGGGTGTAGTTTTAGGTCGTGCCCCAGGACCAGGAACCTCCCGCCATTCCCATAGTTCCTGCCCTGTACCTCCAAGATGTTGTGACCAGCAGCTCCAGCTGGGTGATCATTGGCAACACACAAGGGGTGCATGCAGGTGCACATGCACCCCTTGAGATTGGCCATGCATCTCCTCGCAGTGGCAGCTGCAAAACTAGAAGTGCTGGCAGAGGTGCACTTCTGGTTTTGCCACTGGTGGTTCTTCACTCAACAATCAGCCCCTGAAGGACAGACACTGCGCACCCCCTCTGTCGGTGATCTGGTACCCCCAGACTCGGGAGGCGTCAGTCACCCATGTGAGTGACGTTCTCCCTACAGCTGTAACCAGCAAACTTCTGGCTCTCTTGCTCAGGCCTGCTCTTGTTGCTAGCAGCTGGGCGCTCTTCCCCAATCAGGCAGTCCCCTGCTGCCCATGTGACTCCTGGGGAGTGCAGCTACCTACAGGCTGCTCTGCTGCTTGGTCTAAGCCCTTAAAGTGGCAGGCAACAAAGGTGCTCTGCCACACATACCCATTATTTTCAGACTTCCCTACACAACCTCTTGTCAGATTAACAGAACTTAAGGATATGAATTATAAATTCAGGTTCCTGACACACATTACACTTAAGATGTGATTAACTGATTAAACATGTCTTGAGTAGTGAACTGGGCACACATTAATTCAATTAATGGCATGATAAAGCAGGAGTAAACAAAGTTATTATATAAAATATTTGTAAGAACACTGGCTGCTTGCAGACATGGAAAACCACCCCCAAAGCAGCACCTTAAACTCTGCACAATCCTACACTGAGCCCAGTGCATGCCTAGAAGAAGCAGTACATTCGTTGGACCTGGCTCACTCGACAGATTGGGCACTTTAGTGAAGTTTTAGTGCTTTTATCTAATAGCTGATTGAATTGGCTATCAAAAGGCCCCGATGAAGCACGATTTATGCCAGGGGTAGGCAAAATGTGGCCTGGGGGACAGATGTGGCCTGCCTGCCAAGCCATTCTATCTGGCCTGTAGGGCCCTTAAAAAATGTAGAAAATTAATATTTATCTGCCCTGGACTGCCTGTCATGTGGCCCACAATGGCTTGCCAAGACTCAGTAAACGGTCCTCTGCCCAAAATAATTGCCCACCCTAATCTATATAGGTACTGCAGAGCCAGGTAAAAGTAACATGCTGCTTCTTCCAGTAAAGTGTATTTTGGGGGTTTTTTTTGTTTTTTAATATCTGTAATCAGTCTTTGTGGCTGGTTCCTATCATGCCTTTAGTCGCCTTCTATGACCAGGTGACCAAATCCATGGATGTGGGTGTCCCTGTCGACGTAGTCTTTTTAGACTTCAGGAAGGCATTTGACATGGTCTCTCACCCCATCCTCATTAAAAAGATGGGGAGCTGTGGCATTGA
>JAGPOW010001296.1:58943423-58958884 GCA_030014935.1 Caiman crocodilus
CTGGGGTCCTGTGACCCTGGCACTCGTTCCTGCCATTGGTGGGGGGGTCAGACTAGATGGCCTGCTCTAGGCCCCTTCTGACCCTAGATACTATGATACTATGATACTATGAATGTGTGGCTAGTGCTCCTAGCCTCTGGAATACACTCTTCTGTGCTTCAGAGGCTGAGATCATGGTCTGATGACTGGGGCTCCCAGCCTGGGGGACACCATGAGTTCTCCCACCAGGGAGCCCTAATTAGTCATGGGACTCCCAGCCACAGGAGTGTGTAGTGTGCCCCTGAAGCTGGGAGCTCTGATCACTGACAGGGATCCCAGGTGTGGAGGCACACCATAAGCTCCCATAGTTGGGAGCGCCAATCAACTAATGGACTCCTAGCCATGGGAGTGAAGCTCACTGGTGCAGGGGGAGCCCGGGATCAAGATCCCAGGCTCCCCCTTTACCAGCAAGATAGCATGATGGGATCTGATGCTCAGTCCCACAATCATGCCACCTGCCATACATGTACAACATGACAGAAAGCCCAATTGTTGAGATTCCACAACAGATCCCATTGTGCCTTCTTTTTAATGTCTCTCAGTGACTTCAGTAACAGTAAAAGGGACAAATCCAAGCTATTCCTCCATGGCCTCTTTTTTGTACAAGTAGAGGTGGATGAGCTGTTTGAAAGACTTTTACCCATTTTTATGCTACTAAAACTTTGATCCATGTAAACACCCTCCCAGCAACAGCTCTTACATGGGCCACATAGGCAATCCATGGATTTTTCTTCCTACTCTCAAAGGCCTCAGCTCTGACCCCAAGGTCAGAATTTTAGCTTAAGCATATTAGCTTTGAAAAGGCTAATATTTTTACAAATGGTAAAAGCAATGACTGAACTGTAAAAAAACATCTACAGGTTTCCCTCAATTTATGCGGCACATGCATTCCTGGAAAACTGTGTATAAATCACAATTACATAAAGGGAACCCAGTAGATAATGTAAGAAAACAGATACGTTCCCATGACAGTGAGGGAGGGAGGGAGTAAGGCTGGGACTGGGGAAGAGGTGGGAGGAGGGGTGCAGTGTAGCCCATTGGCCAGTTCCGGGGCTGCAGCAGGGGGCAAAGTGGAGGGAACTGTAAGTGGGTGCAGGGTGCGGGACTGGGGGTGCAGCTCTTGCTGCTATACACACCCCAGGAGGGCTGTGGGCTGGAGAGCTGTGCTGGGCTCTTCCCAGGGGCACATGCCCCCGGATCTGCATGCAGGATGAGAGCAAGCTAACCATAAATTAATGCCTCCTGATATCATACCTGAACCCACACTCAATCAATTAGTGGCCATTATTCCTTGTTATCCCAGGTGGTGCCCAGGGGAACAGAGCCTCACCTATTTTCTGCTGGTCCCCTCTGGTGAGTTTATAGATGGCCACCAGATCTCCTCTCAGTTTTCTCTTGTGGAGACTGAATAGATTCAGGCCCTTTAGTCTATCTTTGTAGGGCTTGCCTTGCTGCACCCTGACCATGTGAGTGGCCCTCCTCTGGACCCTCTTAAGGTTAGCCACATCCTTCTTGAAGTGCGGTGCCCAGAACTGGATGCAGTGCTCCAAATACAGCCTGAGGGGAAGGATCACCTGCTTGGACTTGCTTGCAATGCATCTGTAGATGCACAACAGGTTGTGGTTAGCCTTATGACTGCTTCCTCACATTGGCGGCTCGTGTCCATCCTGAAGTCAACAATGACTCCAAGATCCCTTTCAGCCACTGTGTTGTTGAGAATGTTGTTCCCCAGCCTATAGGTATGTTGCAGGTTCCTTCTCTCTAGATGCAGCACCTTATACTTGTCTGCATTGAATTCCATTCTATTCTCACCCACCCACCTCTGTGACCTGTCTAGATCTAGTTGGATCTGTCCCTTCCCTCCAGTGTGCTCACTTCTCCCCACATCTTTGTGTCATCAGTAAATTTGGACAGTGTGTTCCACACCCACCTCCAAGTCGCTGATAAAGGTGTTGAATTGCACAGGCTGGAGAACCAAGCCCTGGGGAACTCCATTACCCACAGCCTTCCAGGTCGAAAACGACCCATCCACCACTACTCTCTGGGTGTGACCATTGAGCCAATTTGCCACCCATCTGACTATGTAGGTGTCAATGCCGTGGTCACCTAGTTTTTTTATAAGCATGGGGTGAGAAACAGTGTCAAAGGCTTTCTTGAAGTCCAGTTAGACAACGTCCACCTCAGCGCCCACATCCAAGGACTTTGTGACCTGGCCATAAAAGGAAACAAGGTTAGTCAGGCAGGATCTGCCCACAATAAACCTGTGTCGGTTGCCCGTGAGCATGCTGGCCCCCGCAGATGTGCTCCTTGATAATTTTCTCAAAGTTCTTCCCAAGGACCAAGGTGAGACTAACTGGCTTATATTTACACAGGTCCTCCTTTGTCCCCTTCTTGTAAATGGGGACGACATTGGCCCTTTTCCAGTCCTCTGGGAACTGGCCAGAGCACCACGAGTGCTCATACAGCCATGCCAGGGGCCCTGCTATGACCTCCACCAATTCCCTCAGTACTCTTGGATGAAGGGCATCCAGACCTGCTGATTTAAACACATCCAGCCCCTCCATAAGTTCCCTAACTAGATCATCCCTGACCTTAAGCATGGCATCATGTCCCCTGAGCTTGTCTGTAATCCTAGTGGGGTAGTTGTCCCAGTCCCTTCTCAGAACTATGGAGGCAAAGAACTCATTGAAGAGATCAACTTTTTCCTTTGCTGCAACCACCAGATTGTCAAGCCTGTCCTTCTTACTCCCCATGTATTTGAAAAAAGACTTTTTGTTATTCTTAATTTTGGTTGCCAGTCCTATTTCCATCTCTGCCCTGGTCTTCCTAACCGCTTCCCTGCAATTATGAGCACCTCCTTGGTGATAGCCCCTTGCTTCCACTGATTGTATGCCACCCTTTTTTGCCCTCAGGCCCTCCTGGGTGCCTTTACTGAGCCAAAGGGCCTTTTTAGCACTCTTGCTCCCTTTGGTTCATATTGGGACTGACTCCCTCTGAGCTTGGTGGATCGTCCTGGACTTCCATCTCATTGAAGCTCTGAGTCCCCAGTGTCTCTCTTACTAATCTCCTTAGCTCATTGAAGTTGGCCCTCCTGAAGTCAAGGACTTTTGCCTCACTGCTTGTTTTCACCACCCTGCACTGGACAGTAAATTCCAGCAGACGATGGTCACTAATGCCTAGGTAGTCAAGCACCCACATATCCCTCACTAGGTCATCACCTGTGGCAAGGACCAAGTCCAGCAAGGCATTTCCTCTGGTGAGATTGTGTACCTCCTGGGTTAGGTGGAGGTCCCGTATGCAAGCTAAAAACCTACATGAGTGTTCAGACCTAGCTGACTGGTCCTCCCAGATGTCTGGGTAGTGTAGGTTACCCATGACAACCACATCCCTTGTCCTTAGAGCCTCTGTAAGCTGACCTGAAAATTCCAGGTCCAGTTCATCTCCCTGGTGAGGTGGTCTGTAGTAGATGCCCACTATCAAGTCCCTTTTCCCACAACCCCCTTGCCTTCTAACCCAGAGCACCTCAGCTTGCCCCTCTTCTAAACCCATCCTGAGCATCGAGGATGTGTACTGCTCTTTAACATAAAGCGCTACACCCCACACTTTTTTCCCTACTCTATCCCATCTATACAACCTATAGCCCTCAATGTCTACTGCCCAGTTGTGGGTAGAATCCCACCAGGTTTCTGTAAGCCTAACCAGCTCTGGGTTTTTGCTAGCTAGCAGGAGGGCAAGTTCTTCCTACTTATTCCCCATAATTCTAGCATTTGTGTAGAGGCAATTGAGACTTCCTATAGGTGTTCATGCTGCCTTCTTGTTCCCAAGCTTGCCTGGGCCCTTGTCACTTACCTGAGTTGCTCCTGCTCACGTCACCTGGCTTGCCATCAAAGTGTCCTCCTGCACCTCTGTGTCCCTATCCCTCATTGAACCTAGTTTCAAGCTGGAAGAGAAGACACACTTAACTTTTGGTGAGAGATATAGCCCATCCCACCCTAGCATGTCTTCTGCACAAGAGTGTTGGTTGTGGTCGAAGAATCTGAAGATCTGGGGGCATGTGCCCCCCAGGAACAGCCCTGCACAGCTCCGCAGCCTGCAGGCTTCCCAGGGTGCATGTACCAGCAAGAGTCATGCACCCCAGTCCTGTGCCCTGCACCCATGTACAGTTCCCTCTGCTTTGCTCCCTGCTGCAGCCCCAGGCCTCTGCTTCTCCCCACTCACCCCAGCCCCTGCTGCAGCAGCCCCAGGAGCAGCCAATGCCAGCTGCCTGCAGCTGCTGGCCTGCACCATGTTCTGAACCCCCCGGGGCTTCGCTTGTCCCCACTCATCCTAGCTCCTGCTGTAGACCTGGGAGCAGCCAACACTACCTGCCTGCACCATGGCATGGCGCAGCTCAGGAGCTGGGGCAAGTGGGGCCAAGTGTAGTGGTGGCACAGTGCAGCCCAGTGGCTGCAGGCAGCTGGTGTTGGCTACTCCCAGAGCAGCTGCAGAAGGGGCTGTGATGAGTGGCGTCCCAGACCCACAGCCCTTTCCCCTCCCCCCACAGACTTACCTGCTTGATGGGGCACCTATGCCAATTGCGTAAGAGTGAATTTACCTCACATATACTGAATTTTGCGTATAAAAAGGGCCATCACATAAAAGCAAGTTTGCATATGCAGGCCCCACATAAATCAAGGGAGACCTATACACTCTTATTAAATTAAGCATTCACTCTGAAGGTCACCCTCCGCTTATCCAAAACACATGAGCCACCCCTTTATATCATGCTTTGTAGAACACATCAAAGGACTCCATGTCATCCTTCTCAATTGCAAGCAGTTTGCAGGCTGTCTGTATTTTCTTCAGTAGTTGTCTCTACTCATAGGCAGTAGAGAGAAAGTGGGCAACATATGGGTTAGAAGTCAGACACAGAGAATTATGGGATTGCTGCTCCTTAGGGACTTCCTGTACTTAAAGACTGAGCACCTAAGTAAGTTCCAAACAACCAGCAGAAAGCAGTAAATGATGAAGGGAATTGGGATGGGGTCAGTCTCATAACCCAAAGTTCAACAAATGTCAGGCTGGACTGCTGCTGGGGGCAGAGCTAAGTAGTTTACAACATAGATGATCTTGGCTTTAGACTGACCTTGAGGTTGACTCTATCAGAGTAGACAAAATATAACAGACAATTGAGATGAATTGGGCAACTTTATTTTTTTGAAAGCTATTTTGTATATTACCTTCTGTCTTCCTTCAGAAGAGGAGGATTCTGCCATTTATATTCAATGTTCTGTCATCCCTTCCCAATCTCTCTTTGGAAAGGATATAAGATTATATATACATAAAATATGTAAAAATATATTGTGTATTATATTAAAAGCATACAGTGAAAGGTTTTCTGGGCCTAAGGGTCCAAAGGTTCAGTGTGGTTAAAGCATGTCATTTTCTGTAGTCAACAGCACGCACAATTTTCTAGTGTAAACCAGGCCCAGATTTGGAAAAAGGACTCTTCATTTTCACTCTCTCACCCCTTTCTGTCTTCTGCTAGTTTATATACACTTTAAAGCTCTGTTACTGCTTACCCTCGAATACCCTCCCTTAGATTGCCTGGGGAATATAATGATGAGGAGGGTAGAACTGGTATCTATGTATGTATACTCAAATCAGTAGAAGCTGGGTGGGATTGGAGCAAAACTGTTGATCAGAGCAATGTGTGATGGAGAGTATACTGGAATTATTGGAATACTGATAGTGGGGTGTCAGTGCAGTAATGAGAATGTGAGGCATGCTGTAGCAATGCAAGGAACAGTAAAATGGAAAGGCTAGAGTCAGAGTGATGTAATGAGGGGTGGTGAGGAGCTTTACATCTGTCCCCTCCCCCCCCAAACTCTCACATTCAGGTTTCCCTGTTTGTCACATCTTCCAAAAATGTCCCAAGTGACTCTGCTCATTCTGTGTATCTGTCTCTGGGACCTCACTCTACAGAACCCATGACAACAACAGCTACTTCTCTATATGGGGGAAAGTTAAAGGGGAAGAAGACATTTGTATTGGAGAGGCAGAGACATGAGAAATGATAACAGGACAGTAAAGAGTTTTATATCAAAGTTCTGTAGACTGAATCCACAGAGTTTCAGAAGGATGCCTTTTTGCCTTATGGCTGGTCAGTACTCTGGTGGCATAAATGTTGTATTCAGAGGTAAATAAAAAGCAACACCTCAAAAGAAATCCCCTGGACCAGGGTTAAAGATCTATAACATTTTGAGAATCTGGAATGGTTTGTGTGGGGTAGGTTCAGTGTTTGAGTTTGGGCTAAACTGAGGTAGCTGCTATTTGTTCTGCCTGACTTTCAATAAATCTAACCCAAATCAACTCAGTGCACTGTTATGGTGAAAGCTAGGCCACACAGAATGTCAAGAGTCTACTACAGCTTGGGCTAAGAAAATTAGCTCTTTTAAATGAAGTAGAAAACATTTTAGCAAACGTGTCTGTTTTGCTTGGTTTCTGTATGAGTAATGAACATCATGTGAGAATTTAAATTTTCCTATTTTTTACTTAAAGAAAAAAACAGCCTTAAAAATTAGGTCTTTCCTATTGTTTTCCCTAGAAGACACAGTGGACAACTAGAAAACCACTAGATTTATGCTAGTGCCAAAATATTGGCCCTCTGTTATTTGAAAAAGAAAGTAATTTTTGTTTGAACTACTTTAAGCATCATAAGCTTTACATTTTTATAAAGGTCTAAAGTAGAGAGCACATGAAAAACTTTAAGGTTATACTTGCAAAAAAAAGGAAGCAGAGGTAAAGCTTTTTAGGTGGTATAGAAAGTTAACCATGCAAGACGAAGGAAAAAAATGAATTTAAAGAAGCCGCCTCTCTGTCAAGTTGAAGGTAGGTCAGGGTGGCATCTTAGAAACTAACTGGTTGAGAGGCAGCTTACTTTGCTGGATGCTATGAATAAGTTTTCAGAAAGCAAAGATTCTAAATAGAAAGGAAATTAAATATTAAGGTTAGGGGGAAGGGTCATTGCTGAGAGAGATGTGATGATATGTTGAATAGGACAATATGGATAAATAACTGACTTAACCCACTGAAGAATATATGGTGCTCTAAAAGCTAATCCAGGCAAAGGGATAAGAATCCATAGTCTCCGTTGAGACTTTCCTTAACATAATTCAGTCTGTAGATAACTTCTTGTTCTGCAATTTCATGTTGAAGTAAATATTTAAAGTGGTGTTGTTTAAGAACAGTTAGTCAGTGGTGGAACGTCCAGGGAGGTTAAAGTGTTCTGCCACAGGGTTTTGTGTATTTATGGAATCATTGTCAAATCAGTGTCCTTTCATTCTTTCACATAGAGATTGCTCCATCTATCCAAGCTAGACAACCGAGAGACATGATAAACAGGTGATGGCATATGTGACATTAGTAGAAAAGCAGTGATTGAATCCTGGATGTTATAATCTGTATTGTTTGATCTAGTGATGATGTGGTCTGTGTTGATGAGGAAGCACAGCTGGCATTTGGATCTGTAGTAGGCCTGGTGGCTTGGTAAGAATTGGATTTAAGTAATCCAGTTAACTGTCAAGTCAATATTAGCAAGAATCCAAGGGATTATACAAACCTATATCCACAAATTATTTATCATCATGCTTCCAATGCATACTTCATTCAGTGAGGAGAGTTTGAAATGTACATGTCAATGTTATGTACTTCTAACAATGCATCCAAATATTGATACAAGCATATTTCAAACATTTTAACCAATGGAAAAAGTAGTTTTTAAAATTAGGTAAAGTTAAAAATGACAGAATAAATTATGAAAATGTTTTTTCTCCTCCACACAAAAGCTTTAAGCAGTAGAGGATTATCTGAAAGAAAAGAAGAGATAAATGCAAAATGGATTAAGACTTACACTATGTCAATTTTGTAATATCAAAGAACTCATGGGTTGAGCCAGACTTAATTGTTATTAAAAGGCTTCTATATGCAGCAAGGCAAAAATCTGTTTGGTTTTTAGAATGAGCTTAACCCTCAGTTTTTTTCAGAAGACAGGATCAACCTTTAGTTGATCCTAAAAAACTGAGTCATAGACGTTCCAATTTGGTTCTCTTCCTCAATTTAAATGTAATAGGTTGTGGCTAGGGATTCTATCTAAGAATTCACAGCGAAAAATATGCCTTATGTACCACATATCAAGTTATACCATATATCAGGATACTTTAATGTAGACCTGTGGTGACCAACCTTCTAGCATCATGTATCAGGGGCCTGAAAGGCAGCCCACTCAAAGCTAGTTGCCTTATGGGCCACACCTGCCTGGGGGCTCCAACTGGCAGCCCTACCCAGTTAATGAACAGCTGACCACTGTTAGCACCTCCCGATTAGCTACTGGGGAGAGCCACCTCCCCATTAAGTTTACCTGTATGTAGCAGGAGGCTGTAGACCATCCGGCAGTTTTTCTGAAAATCTGCTCTGGTAAGTATCTCTGATCCTTTGCTCCTGGTTTTCTAACTCCTGACTGTGTTTGATTCTGTTCCTGGGCTCTGGCTTTTTGGATCTTCTCGGATCTCTTAACTCAGTCTCTGAGTTGGTTCTGCCTGACTCTATTTCTGACTCTTGGTATACTCTGACTGGCTCTGAACTTTGGCAGACCTGACTTTGGCTCAGTCTCCTGGCTTTTCCTGATTTTTTTGGCACAGACTCCTGAACCTTGATTTTTGGCTTGTGATTTGGACTTTGCCCCTGGATTTCCCCTTGACTCTGGAAACCTGGTCTCTGACTCCTGATGGCTGACTTAGCCTTTGATTTGGCTCTTGGCCTTCGTCAAGCCGTTCTTTATACCATGGGCTAGATGAGTGGCATGGGGGTTAGTTAGCTGGCCTGGCCTTGCATACCTGCCTGATCTAGTGCACAAAGGTACATTATCTGGCTAATTAATGCTGTCACTACTCCTCTACCACCAAATTGCCAGGCCTCTGAGGAAGCCCACGGGTTGTGTGGCATAGCTCCATGGGTGAGAGATGGAGCACTACTGATATATTGTTACTGAATGGGCTGACACTAGGACCCAGCTGCTTCTGCCACATCTCGGCACCAAATAGTTGCATCATGGGCAGACCCCTATCTACCTTCCCTCTCCTCCTCCCAAAGCTCTCTTCCCCTCAGCTGCAGTGTTGGCAAAATCCCATGCTGCATTTACAGCTCTATGGGCTGGATCCAAAGATTCCATGAACTAAATTGAGCCTGTGGGCTCCAGGTTGCTGATGTCTGCCTTAACCAGGCTCCCTACACGACAGTACAAAACCTACATCATTAAGGGCTTTCCCCGTTGATCATAAATGGAGTTGCCTAGTTTATCTGGTCTGGTATAATGATAAAAGGATATGCAAGGCAACATTCAAAAGGCAGGAGAATAATTTAAAAGAGAACAAGATGATGAAAATCCATGCGATGCTAGTGTGTTTATTGAACCCCAGTGCTTATAGTTTGTAAATACCCAGATAATTCAATAATGGCCCCTAGAAACAGTAGTCATATTAGGATTAACCATCAGCCATATCTTTGATTAAAGAAAATCTTCAAGACTGTCCTGCAAATCCCCACCCTCAATCCAAATAAAACCACTGTAGAAATAATGTTTTCTGTACATTTTATGAAAGTTCAATGAAAGATTCACAAGTGTACAGTAAAAAAATAACATACCTGAAAATGCTTTAAACAGTTTCAATCTATCATGTAGGAAGTACCTCAAATACTTTAGTTCTATTTTTAGCTTTCAGGGTTCAAATATTGTTAAGTTTATGATTTCCAAACCCTTGAATAAGCTCAATATCGGGCTTTTTGTCAGTGAAGCCCTACCAAACGTACCAGTCTAATTCTCATATACCTACTTTGTATATAACAGCCTATGTTGAGGTCCACAACCCAAGTCCTTTGATAGTCACAAATACTAAGGAAATAGTTTTACTATATATTTAAATATACTTCCCTCCATCCAATCCCCACCTGCCCTTCTTCTATATAAAAGAAAAAAAGCCTACTAATATAAATGAAAAGCTCTTTTGTATTTTTGCATAACAAAAAGTTAATACCAGATTAATTCTTCTTTTAAGGCATATTTGAAGATTGCTGAGTGAGATTCTGGCAGCCCTAACGAGAGTGGATGAGAAATGATGTCATCAGGTAAGTGTACGTCTTTTTTTCCCCCTTTTGCAGTCTAATGAGAGAGGAAAATACAGCCACATTTTGGAAGTTCTATACAATTTTATATTTTAAAAGTGCTTGCCTAACTTTTTGAGAGATCCTAGTCCTTGATTTTATTTGGGTGTGATTTGTAATTGAAAAGATCTAATCATTTCACCTTATTTATTTTTGTGGAAGGAAAATTGATCACAAAGTGATTGGTAAGGAAGTCAGTAAATGTGTTGACTTAAGAGGTGAACTCTGGGAATCAGATTTATTCTCCAAGAATGTGTGTCTAATTGGTATATAAAATCTCACACACACACACCCAATGTGACCCCTGTAGCAAGGGGGTGCTACCGCTGCTGCTGGGTTTGTGTCTGGCTGCTACCTCCCCAAGCCAGCCACAGGCTGTTCCAGGAGGGGAAAGGTGGGCACACAAATGCCCACACACTCTCTGCCAACCCAGCCACAAGCAGGTTAAGTTTCTTTCTTTATTCTGCCTGGGCTTGGGCGAAAGGGGGGGGCAGAGAGACCCCCACAGTGCAGGAGAGAGTGCATTAGGAGCAGGATGCTGCCCCGCTCCCTCCTGCACCGTGGGGATTGCCTCATGACCCAGCCCACCCGGGGCCCAGTTGACTGTGCTGGAGGGAGCAGGCTTCTGCTATAGGCTGGGACTCATGGTGGCAGTAGGCTCTTCCTGGCACTTGAGGCAGGTTGCAGTAATGGGAGGGGGGCTGCTGCCACCCCAGTATTCACTGTAGTCATCCCCAACCTGCCTCCCAGTGCTGCTGAACACTGGGAAAAGCCCAGTACCCCTACCTGTAGCTAGTGTGGGCTCTGGGTAACTGCAGCAGGCAATGGGCAGGCTGCAAACAGCTGCACTGAGCTCTGCAGCCCTGGTGTCTGCTCCATACCAATGGGTCATGAGTACCTTAAAGAGCAGGGGAGGGTTGTGCTGCCTCAGACTCTGTCCCCACTCTCTGTGCTGGCAGTGACCGCATACGTGCTTCAGACCAGAGCCGATCCTGGGCTCCAGAGCCTGGTATGGCTGTTTGTAGCCAGCCTGGACTCTAGGCAGCTGCAGAAGGCAGGTTGCAAACAGCTGCACCGGGCTCTGCAGCCCTGGCATCAGCTCCATGCTGGTGGTAACTGTGTGCATGCCTCAGAGCAGAGAGTAGGGATAGGGTCTAAGACAGCGCAACACTCCCCTGCTCTCTGCTTTGATGCATGTGTGCACTCACCAGTATTAGGCAGATGCTGGGGCTGCAGAGCCTGGTGCAACTGTCTGCAGCCTGCCCACTGCCCAAAGCCCAGGCTGGCTACAGGCAGGGGCCCACAGTGGCATGAGGCTTTTCCAGGCTGTGTTGCCTCAGGGCCCACCCACACTGTCCACTGGGGCACATGATGCCGAAGCCCAGAGCAGCTCTTTGCAGCCTCCTGGCTGCAGCCAGCCCAGACTCTGGGTAGCTGCTGCCACCCATAGAGCCTGGTCTGCTTGCAGCAGGGCCTGCTGGGAACAGCCTGGGTTCTGATTGACAGCAGATGCCTCCTTGTCTGTCTGTCTCTTTCTCTCTCCCTCTCGCCCCTTCCTCCTCTCAAAACTATGACAAAAAATGTGATGCGCCACACATTGCACAGCACTGGGTTCAGCCCTCCTAGCTTTGGCCAACATTACCTCTAGCCCAGATACATATTTGAGTTGTGCATGCCTGGTGTAAAAGGTGGCAGCCCTACCCACACCATATCAGACATGTCCTGGCCTTATAAATACAGCCCTTCTTCTAACATGTAGCACACATTAGTCTGTAAGTATAAAATTCCCTGGAAAATTGAGTGTACTTCTGAAAATTTTAATAAGTTAGGGGTTACTTAAAAGGTTCTGTTCTGTAGCAAGTGCAATGACCCTCTGCAAAAGAAAAATGTTAATAGTTATAGTCATGTCTTAGAACCTACACTACTTGCCTAAGGTGGTCAAAAAGAATGTTCTGCTCCCAATAATACCACAATTCACCATTAATCAAATTTTGGTGAGGCATGGGTGTTCTTTTTAAAGTCCCTCCCAGTCTGGGGGGTGTGCGCGCGCGCCCTGTTTATTGCTATTGTTCTGGAGTAAACTGAAGCATCTCAGATGGGACAATGGACCAGATGGACAACTGGTCTGTAAATGACATGATGGCTGACATCTTGTAAATGTAGATTTGATGCAATGCCTACTTTATTCATTGAAGTTGTTATAAAAGAACAGTTTGTAAATAAAAGCCTTTAATTCTGATAATGTAAAGTTTCCTTATGGATTCCTATTCGAACCATTGCTTAATAGCTAAACTGTCTAATTGTAAAAAGCTTGAGCAACATAAGCTGGTACACAATTGTTCTTTTGAGTTTGCAGCCAGTCTGACTACCAAGAACAGCAATAGAGATGTGAACTTTCCATCACTCATTTTACTGAGGTGCAATCTGGTTGCAGTCATCAGTCTTCAAATTTAAGTATTAACCATTTTACTACTTACATATGCATTTGCCGTATCATGAAGGTCATTTAAACGATGTGGCTGTATTAACAGTCATATCCTGGAATTTTAATAAATCAGTAAATTTCCATGATGCAAGTAAGTAAATGATGCTTGTCAGTCCCATTGCAGGACAAAAATATTGCCTGTGAAATTACTTACAAAAATATTAATTTCCAGTCACATGGCTGATAGATTTCCTCGGTTTTCTATAAAACTTATTTTGCAGCAATGACAGTTTAACACACTGGTACATATTTTAATGATAGTTCAGATGATAGCTCTAATTATTTTAATACCAGGTAAGCAAAGTGAAATTGAAAGTAAGCACTCCCCCCTCCTAAAACAGTTCCTCAAATACTTTTGAGGGGGATTTTTTTACTTATTTCTGGTGTTTGGTCACCATTACCAATAAAATCTGGCATCAGAATTGATAAGGAATTCTATCTGGTAAGAATCCAGCTTACTCATTGGCACGTACAAAAAAAATTAAGAATGCTATTACTTTCTACTTTTTCCTGAGCCTTAAATAACCTGTACTTCAGGTATACAATTTAATGTGGCCTTTTCAGAAAGTTGTTACACAGAATACGCTCAGGACTATTGTATTCATTGTAAAATATGAATATAGGTGTTTGCTTATCAGTAAGAAAGAAAGAGTACAATTTCTTAGTATGGCATTTATTTCTTACCCTGTTTTTGTATGCATTAAATATATTTGGGATACTTGTGAATGATTTGTAAACAAAAGCTAGTAGTTAATCTGCTGAGTGTTACATAAACTTCTCCATCTAGTTGCTGGTATGTATTTAAATACAAGGTTTAAACATAATATTTACACTTCTCTACTTTAGTACACCCATTCCTTCTGATCTACCTGCAGATCTCACTCCTTGTAGTGTGAACAAAGTATGTAGTGCAGAGACATCAGAGTTTAAGCCTTGCTCCTTGGCAAACCCTGTGGGAGATAAAGGGTGGAGGTGTGGGGAAGTGCCATTGATTGCAAGGCAGGGATTCTAAGAGTGGGGGACGGGGAGCAGGAATCTTATCTATGGTGGGGAATCAAGAAGTCCCCAGCAGCAGCTGCTGTTGGCTGCTGCAAGGGCCACAACATGGTCTGCCCACCCTAGGTGTTGCTGTTGCAGCAGCAGCAGTGTCTGTGTACCCAGCAGCTGCTGCATGAGCAATGCCATGGCACGGATTTTGCTGCCAGGGCACAGACTCTGTGGGGAAGAAGGGCAATTCTGGAGCCCCTCCTCAGTTGGTGTCCAAGGCTGGTGCCAGCTTGCCCACATCTAGTTATGCTACTGATGTAGTGTAGATCACTTGAACTCTTCACTAAAGAAAAATGTCAGGCAGCCTCCCCTTCTTCCAAATACCTCAGACCTTTGCCAGCAAAAAATCTGGAGATATCTGCAGCTAGCTACATTCCAGGCCAAGTCAGCTTTTAACTGAAGGATTCTTCTGTTGATGAAACAAAGGAGTAGCCCATTTCCAAAATTACATACATGCATACATTTACCCAAAGAACCTTGTCAAACCTGGTAAGAGTTTATGAACCTTTATGCCTGCTCCTCCACTCCACGGAGCTGCTTCCTGTTCTAATTGGGACAAAAACCCAGTGTTTACTTTAAATGGCCACTCCTTATAGCTTTCTCAAAAGTGCCCCAAATCAGTAGCTAACAGCCATACCCTGCTTCTCTTGTGCCCCTGAGGCACAGAAGATGCAATTAAAACTCCACCACCCTACATCCCTACACCCTATATCCCCACCACCCTACTTCTTTCTTTCAAGCCTTCCTCCACTCCCTTCTCACTCCCCCAAAAGCTACTTTTTAAGGCATGTGATTATTACACAGCCTGATAGATACTGCAAGACTTGCAAGGAGTGGAGTATTTTGGTCAATTCACTCTACATATGACTGGAGAACATTGCGCTATTGCTGTATATTTAGCATGACTCGCCCATTTAAATAGCTTGTTTACACTCCTTAAACTGGAAAGGGAATCTGCTTTCTTCTATCTGCAATATAGCAAGACATCATTTCTCATTACTTTTCTCTTGCATACTTGATAAGAAAAGTGTGAGTTACTGGGTGTACTTACACAAGATACTTAATGTGCAGTAGTTGGCTGGGCAAAAACCATGCCAATATATTACTACACAGTAAGGTCACTAAATTTAGCTCTTGCTTAATGAAGTACTAACTAAAAGTGTAGTAACTAGAGCTACTGTGGTAGCGCCAGTATGCAGGTTTTTAATGTGCCATCACTACTGCTCATTAATGAACATGTGTCCACTAAGAAGAGAAAAAAACAAACCCAGAACACTTATAATTGCAAAACAATCTAGTTTACACTAATAATGCTGAACAGTATTGAAGAATTAAATTGGAATAAGCTGTGCTTTTGTATATGGGTAAGATGGCCTGGCCTCATTCTTTTAGTCCTGTAAGTCAGGAATGAGGAAGGCTGTATCTTCATTGCCAGGTCAAATTGTGGAAGGGGTGCCAGCCACTCAGACCCTAAATTAGGTCAGTCAGGGTGTGATCCTTAAAGCCTTATCCACTTCCTTGAATCCTCAATTCTTTCCTATTCAGTGCTTTTGGCTGGAATGCTCTGATTTCCTGCTCACCCCCTAGTTTCCTGAGAGATCTTGCCCATCTTTTTTGAAGTTGTAGGAAGTGCACTGGAGAACTGTTAGCACCCAAATGTTTTTTTGGGGGTTTTTTTGTTTTTTTTTTTTTT
>JAGPOW010001296.1:58958984-59007691 GCA_030014935.1 Caiman crocodilus
TTTTTTTTTTTTTTGCCTGCAGCTTCACTGCAATGCTTTAGGTTCCACTTGGAGTTGAGGCAAAGGTGATGTTCTGACCTCTCCCTCCTCCTCCTGCTAGGCAAAACTGTGCTAAGTTGGAGGTTTTTTTCAAAGCAGCAATTGAAGGGGAAGGTAGAGGTCAAGCCTTGTTTCTTGCACAGTGCTGTGGGTAGCAACAAAGGGACTCCATTTGGATTGCAAGATCTTGGATCTTTACTAGAAGGGCTGGGAGTTCAGCTCTGTTGCTCATAGCCACATGATGCAGTGTGTGATCACAGTTGTTGTAAAGTTCTCCAAGCACATAGTGCTTTCTGGCACAGCCCATGACACTTGCATTCCGTACAGTTGTCCCAAGGCTGAAAAGCGGGAGAACCTGGGTTGAGGGGCCAGGCCAGAGATCAGTCTAGCTTGCTAACTCTCAAGGTATCATTTTCCTAGAACCCTAGCTTCAGCAGCCAGGAGACTTTGGGGGTGGGGGGGGTAGAGGGAGAGCATGTTTAAGTGAAGTCTGTAACCTCATGGTGAACTGTTGGGACCTCCCTTGGGCCCAGGTGCCAGGCTGGGCAGTCAGACCATGAACCTGCCACCTCCTGTTCCTGACTCCCCTAGGATGATTCCTCAGCCCCTGCCTCATAAGGTTCAGGAATCTAGGTGCCTATCCCTGAGGCGGGTGCAGTGCCTCCAGAAAGGACGAAAAGGTGCTTGTCCTCCTACTGCGAACCAGCATTTGACATCGCCCTAGCTCCAGCCGCAGCTGCCCCCCACCCCCAGCTCCACCTTAAATCCCCTGCCCGTTACCCACCCCTCCCCCGCCAAGGGGCGGAGCCAGGCGCTCATTTAAATAACAGCGCCGCGGATTTGCATGCCGCTAAGATGGCGGGCGCGCGGATTGGCCGGCGGCAAGGCAGCCCCCTAGCACGGCTCCCCGTGGGCGGGGCTAGGCGGGAGGGGGAGGAGACGCGAGACTCATTTGCATAACGGCCCGGCGCTGGCCTCTGGTGCCGGGAGCGGGCGCTGGTTTTGAACCTGCGGCAGCGGGAGCAGGAGCGGCAGCGACGCGAGCGAAACGGACCGGCGGAGCGCTAAGCCTGCGGCTGCCGCGGGACCCACGGACACAGGTACTGCACAAGCCGCCGGCCGGAGCGCACTGCTGGTGCTGCGGCTCTCTGGCGAGCGACGGCGGCGCTCGCCCCTTGCTGGGCTGCGCGCACCAACGCGCATGCGCGAGAACCGCAGCGGTGCAAGCACTGCATGGGAGCACGTGACCTGGCTCCAGTGCATTCGGCGCCGCGCATGCGCGTTGGTGTTCTTCGTCCTGAGCTGAGAGCAGGTGGGGAGTGAGTTGTCAGGGCGCTTCCTCTCTCCCGCCACGTGCAGAAGCGTCGCTGCGGGGCCCAGGTAAGTCGCAGGTGGGGCTGCTTGGCGCCCCCAGCTCACCACGAGCCTGGAAACAGGCAGCTGCCTGAAGCCTGATTCTACATTCTTGAAGCTTGGAAGGAGCTGCCCCTGCCCTATGTTAGGGGGGAGAGGAGGGTGGAGGTGCAGAGGGGCGGGCATGGGGGCAATGGTGGGTGGCAGCTGGTCAGTGCTTGCCTGGCTCTTGCAGCAGCTATTTCCTTACTTTGTGGCTGGGAAAGTGATGCTAAGCTGGGACCAGGATTGAAGGTGTATATAAATACCATAGGTGTAAAGCTGAGTGCTACCCCCTGCTATGGCATTGTCCAGGAGAAAATCATTCTTCTTTTGGTGCTGTGCAACTTCTTAGTATAAGTTTGTGCAGAAGAGGCTTCCTGAGCAGGCGCTGGTAGTGGGGAATAATTAAACTAAGCCTTCAGGAAGGGTTGGTTTTTTGTTGTTTTGTTTGTTTGTTTTTTAAAAAAATAAGTTTGTTGGTATCACTAGTCTCTGTTCATTCCATATTGTGGGTATTTTTAGATAGGTGAAGCGAACTGAGCAGCAAGCTGAATTCATACCTGAAGTTGCTTTTGCGGCCCAGGTAGAATAAACATGGCAGCAAATAAATGGTGCAGGAGAGAGTACTCCATATGTGACGTGCATGCTTCTGTTCTCGGAGTGAATCCTTTTAACTTATCACACCTTTACATATTTTCAAAAATAGGTTGTAAAGTTGTTTTCTTGGCCCAGACTCCTGCATTTAGTTCAGATGAGGCAGACGTGCTGGAGGTACTGCAGCTGTTTTCATCCTTTATTTTTCCTAGTATGTGTATTTCTTCCTGAAGTCCTCTCAGTGTGTTTCTCAGTCCTCATCAGGTAAAGATGTTGCTATTGGATATGTTGCATATTTGTCTTTAAATATTTCATTATATTGTACTGCTCATGTGACACTTAAAAATTGATAGTGTGGCTTGATAACATTCTTCTGATAGGAGGGTGTGGATCAAAAATGGAGGGAGGTTGTGACAGTTGTCCAGTACAGTTTTGAGAAAGACGTGTTAAAATTTCTGCTGTCACGTGTCCTTTAGCCAAAAAAAACCCCCAAAACCTTATATGTCAAAACAAGTTATTAAAGCTTGTCCCTAATTATCAGTAACAAGACAATACTTTGAAAATTTATGTATAAACTGGTCAGTTTTTCTGGCTAAATACAATACTTTTATGAATGATGTACTTTTAAATTCATTGCTACTATTAGTAAGTTGTTTGGAGCTATTTTGCAAATTTCAATAAATCTCAGGTTGTTCTTGTATACAGTACCAATCTGTTTCAATTACACTCCTTAAAGAGGTCAGTTGCTTAATTTCTGCCAAGGAAGGGTAAAGAATGTACTTAATAATGTCTGTTTAACACCTGGTTTCAAAAAGATTTAGCCTAAGCCAAATAAATATGGAACTGATCAGAGCACAAGAAATAAGTCTTTAATCAGAAAAATATAAAGCATATCATGTGGTCACATACGTATAATAGTGGTAGATTGAGAGTTAGGCATTTTGAAATTCTCGATTTGGTCTTACTACTTGTATTCGATATGTAATGTAACCTCTGGCCTGTTGAGTGTGGCCTTGTAGTATGTGGCGCAGCAGATCCGTCTGCAGTACCACTCACCATGCATTCAGACACTTCCTGCACTGCTACCTTGCAGTGTTTGGGGGTGGGAGTGACCCCTGGAGGTTCAGGGGACAAAAAAAACCACACAAGAAAAAAAGTGGGTGGGATACGTGGAGGCAGTGTGTGCCGTCCAAAACCATAGCCTGGCTGGCTGGGGATGTGCTCCAGCTGCCAGGTAGGCTCCAAGCTAAAGGAGCAATCTAGTTGCAGCTTCCCCAGCCCCCCAGCATCTCGGGTAAGGCAGCTGGGGCCAGGCACAGTTGTTTGCTCCAGCCTCCCCTACCCCACCTGGGGTAATCTGCTGCATGCCAGAGGGTGCATGACAGGGGTGTTCCCCGGGGACGGATAGCAGCAGCCTAGTAACCTGCCCAGTGTTAGTTGTCCCCAGTAAACAAAACATCTGCGCTTGTCTGGATGTGAGCTCTGTCTCTTTCACCATCTGTAAAATGGGTATATTAATAATTAACAAGAGTATGCTTACAATAGATTAGTTAATGTTTGAACACTTCAATGATTATTTTATTAGCTTAAATGTTACTTTTGAGCCCAGGTGGCGATGCTATCATTTTTTTTTTTTTTTAAATGGCTCGTTATGTTGTTGATAAGCATTTCAAGTATTAGATCACTTTTTAAGTACTTGTGATAGAGAAAAAAGATATTTAATGTTCTGGTTTTTTATGGACATCATATTAATATGGAAATATCTTTTGGAATTTTGGAAACCTCATTTTACTGTGTTACAAAACAATAAAATAAATTATTTGTATAGTTTGGAAATACTGAATTTCAAGGCAAAATTTGCTTAGTTTTATGCAAAGAAAAGTTGCCATTCAAAAGAAACTATTCTGATGCTGAAATAATGCCTACATCAACACTTTGAACTGCTTCATATGTTGCTGAACATTGCATGTGTTTTAACCTGATGTACCTATTTTCTGTTGCTTCATATTCATTGGGAGAAAACAATTTTACGTGCATTTAAAAACTGGTGTGCATTTCAGATCCTCATTTGCCAACAGCCTTGAAGTCATCCCATAGACTTGTACATGTACCAGCATTTGTCTGCCACTTTTAATTTTCAGAGGGTGCATCTACATGTGGGTTCAGTTCATGATGTACACAACTTTTACACATGTGCCTGGGGCCCCAGCACATTGAGCTGTGGTGGCACAGCCCAGCTGACAGGATGTCTATGTTCAGTGTGCTGTGGAGGGGCTGGCTGGGGCATGAGGGTTCTACAGTGCAGGGCTAGGAAGCAGGCAGCCTCCACCCTAGCACCCTCATGCCTGAGCCAGCCCCACTCACTGTCTACATCTGGGTTCCAGTGCACTAAATAACTCCACTGTAGGTTAGTACTTGTGTTGGGTATGGCAGAATTAATTAGTTTACTGTGGCCTAATAGTGCCTCGGAGAGGTTTTACTGCAGAGCTAACCAGTCAACACAGCAGTAAAGTGCTTGTGTAAATGCCCCCAGTGTCAGCCAATCAGCTTCTCTTTCTGATATTAAATTAGAACCATTGCAGATAGTATTAAACTGAACTAACTGCAGTACATTAGTTGCCTCATTTGGAGGGGCCCCTTCAATGTATTCCTGAGCCCCCAAAGTTGAAAACAGGAAACTTCTTCTAATTCTGAAATGCCTGCTTCCCACTTTATATGGGAGTATACTACTAACCAAGTTCTCAGAATGACTACTTTCTTCTTCAGGAATGGAAAGGAAAAGTTTGGCAGGGAGCTGGAAGGGTAATTTCTTTGATTACCAAAGTTTCTGTGAATTAAACGTAAGTAATGTTTTAGTTGTGTTAGAGACCTGAAGAAGAATGCTTTGCATTTGAAAGCTTGTCTCATTTTTATCTCAGCTGTACTGCTGGTCCAACAAACGATATTGCCCCCCAAATCTTTGCCCCTCTCAGAATTTTTTGACTGCTGCTTTTTGTTTGTTTGTTTGTTTGGAAAAAGGATTTGGGAAAATCGGTAATTAGTTTTACTGTGGTTGATTGTCAATAATGACTGTTAAGCCAAAAGTTATTTATACTGAGAAATTGTTATGATGTACAGAACATGTAGCGTGCAGGTAGGTCATTGTTGAAAAAGGTTAGTGGTTTTAATATACTTTCTCCATCTGCTGATTCTCTTCTCTATTCTGCTGTGAAGTCTTAGTCCTGAGTTTTTGCAATATCATTTTTTTTGTTGTGGTTTGAGGTCACAGATTCATTGCAAATTCCACAAGAGACCTTGGAGGAAAAAAGTTTTAAGTTGGAAAACTATATAACGTTTTAAAACTTGTGTAGTATAATATATATATTTTAGGAAGCTAATGCAATGTCATGCTTTGAAAGATTTTTTTTTTCCTAGTTCTAGAGGTCTAAGTTACAGCCATCTTTTGTGCCATAGATTGCTGTATTTCATTTATGAGAAATTGTGAGGAAATATGAAGGAAACTTAGGGCAAATGCCTTCTTAATTAGTAGGTTGTTTGTCAGGGGTATGTAATTAGCCCTCTTCAACCCTTGGGGGGATATTATATGGAGGGCTTTCTGAGCCCTCTTAAGGTTTGATGGTCAATACCATTTTTTGTCCTCTGTCTGTCTATGGGTTTTTTGTGTTTAAAATACATTTTTTAACAAGAAAAACTTTAATGGTGCTTAGGATTGTAGTGCTAAAGAGTTTCAGTTATGGGCATGGCAGTTAACCAATGATTCTCAACATTTTTAGACGCAAGGCATACCTGTGAAAATGCAAGGCCTTGCTTTGCTGTCATTTTTTGACTATGGAAAAATAATGGAGACACTTTTCTGTTGCAAAGAACTCAAAGACCACAACAGGTCAGAATGATTTTGAAGCTATGGATTCCTATTTGAAATCTTTGGGTTTATCTTATGAATTAAGTCTAGGTGTTTGCACATCTAACAATTCTGTTACTGCACCACATTCTTTAAAAGGATATCATGGCACCCCTGGTTGAGAATTGCTGTACTGTACGAAGATGCAACAGATAGTACACCCTGCCCCAACTCGGAATTTACAAGAAATTGTGTTAATCTTGCAGCAACAGCGGGCTCTACAAGGAGAGGCTATGAGACCTGAACCTGTTCAGCCTCCACAAGAGAAGGCTGAGAGGAGATCTTGTAGCTGTCTATAAACTGGCCAGGGGAGACCAGTAGGCAATGGGAGGGTCCCTGTTCCCCTGAGCACTACTGGAGTAACAAGGAATAATGGCCATAAGTTGACGGAGAGTAGATTCAGGCTAGATATCAGGAGGCACTACTTCAGTCAGGGCAGCTAGGATCTGGAACCAACTTCCAAGGGAAGTGGTGCTCGCTTCTACTGTGTGAGTCTTCAAAAGGAGGCTAGATGGACATCTTGCTGGGGTCATTTGACCCCAGCATTCTTTCCTGCCTGTGGCAGGGGGTCCAACTTGATGATCTGCTCAGGTCCCTTCCTACTCTACCAATTAAGAAACAGCTTTTTTGCATTTGTGTTCTGGAATATTTCTGCTTTGTAACGGTCATGATATTTAGGAGCCCATCTCAGTCTGCTGTAGCTCAAGTAAATATTACATTTATACAAGTAAAGCTGTTTTTAGTTTTTCTTTGACATTCCATTAACTGTCAGACAGGCAAAGAGACAGTTATGCGACTGAAATTTGTTTGTTTAACCAATATTCCTTCTTGGATTGATATGATAGCCACAGAGCATTTTTTTTTCTTTGTGTTCAGAAAGGAACTGGCTGAAACTTCTGCTAGCTTGGTTTTGCTTGATGGTGTAATGGTCAGCCCATAAAGGGATCAACACAAGATTTGGGCCTTGCTAATTTTCCAGCTGTGAAGAGTTGGAACATGTGAATAGCCAACTAAAGAGAATTATAGAGCATATTTACATGATGCATTCCATATTGCACTGTGTCATCTCAGTATAAAGTTAAATGTACTGAATTTCCATATTTTTGGCGTATCGCTTCCTGATCACTGATACCTGGGTTTTTTTTCTTCCTTTTAGAATTAGGTGAGACATTAGGGTTTTTTAGTGGTATCTTTGCATTAGACTATGAACTGAAGAAACCCTTGGAGCTTGTATAGTATTTCCTGGACAGACTAACTACAGCAAGACTCCAGTGCCACCAATGCAATTAGAGAAATTAAAAACAAAGAAAACCCGCTTCTCATTAAATTTAAATATTTTATTTTCTGGAAGCATTGGGTTACTCAATTTTATGTTCTCTAGAGTAGACTTAGTTCTATAGTCTGGCCTTGTTAACTGGTCATGAAGGTCATGAAATTAAATGAAGTATTGATAGAAGGATGGACTTTGAAGACTGTATCAATATGAGGCCTTTAAATTACAAAACTAGACCAAAAAGTTTTCCAGCTTTCCAGAGCATACCTGTGACTGAGCCATTGTGGTTGTGTCAGTAGCACCAGCTCCTTGAATTGTAAGCTTACTAACGTTTCTAGCATGCTACAAAGTTCCCTGCTTACAAAATAGTAATGCAGTTGTACCTATCTCTTCAAATGACTGTAATCACAAACGTGACTACTGTTTTGCAGTATGCTGTAATGATGTAGATTTGTCTCTTCATGCCTGAAAAGAATTGTTACCTGATACAATTTTTATTCACATCCTCTTCATTGCTGCCAGGTTCTATTTCCTTTCAAAGACACTAGCCTTATTTCTTGACCATCCATCGTGAGTGCAATTTGTTACAGTATCCCAAATTGAAATGAAAAGAAAATCAACATGATCATGAGTTTTGCATGGCATAAAACTTTTAAAGTTTTATTTTAATATAGACATGTAGTCAGTAAGATTTTTTATGATGTTATGAGTATTTTTGGATGAGGCTAAAATGAGGATCACACACACAAAGTTTATCAAGTGGTAGTAACAGACAGGATGCTAATTAATACTAAGTCAGACATCAGCTAGATTCTTATGCTCAGTTTTGAGTACCATGTCTTAGGAAAGATATGGAGAAAATGGAGTGTCCAAAGATGGATAGTAATGGTAATGGAGAAGTTGAAATGCAAGAATGCAATGTTACATAAAGAAAGGCGAAAGGAACTAGACACATTTAGTTTGGAGAAGAATGCTGTGACACCAGTTCTCAAATATTTAAAATGCTGCCATAAAGGTTAAGAAATATCTTTATCTTTTTCTTTGCCAGAAATGAGAGAACACCTGACAGTAGGTTTAAATTGAAGCAAAATAGGTTTAGATCCGATCTCCTAATACTGAGACTGATAAAACAATAGAATAAGCTGTATAGGGAGATTGCGGAGTTTCTTCTTTTGGAGGTTTTCAGAAAGAGGCTGGATGGGCATCTGTCTGGAATGGTTCAGGAATACCAAATCCTACATGTTGGTAGGGGGGACACATGTTAGATGGCCGTTGACATCTGTTCCAAGCCTTTGATTCTAGTAAAGAATGCAAACAATTTGTTTTCTAAATATTCAGATATTCTTCAAGATGAACGTGCCAAAAAAACCCCACTGTGTGGTAAATTTACATTGAATTAACTGAAAAAGTTCTACTTTACCAGAGCACATGCGTTTAGTTTATCACTTATCTGATGCTCCTGAGATGTTCTCTTAAAATTCTCACTGTATGAACCATTGACTTTTGGGCATCTTTTTAAATGCTAGGTATGTGTGTGTATTTTACATGAACTACTAATATTATTTTTTTGTTGTAGATGTTAAACTTAGAATTGTGGAAGAACCTGTAATTGGTCTCTTCTTGGTGCATGTTTATCTAATGCTCTTTTAAACTATTACAGCAATTCTTAGACTACCTTTTTAAAAGCATCATTAACATTCTGTGTTTTGTCTAGCTGAGCGAGACCTTTTCTCTGAACCTTACGTATTGTAATTAATACCGATTTTTATTTTTATTTTTATTTTTTTTTTTTTCCTGAAGAGTTATCAACTGTTAATTCTTCCAGGAACAAATCTTGAGTGATTTCAAAAGTCAGGTGGCTACAGTAAGTATGTTCCTTCTGATCTTTTTTTTTTTTTTTTTATCCAGCAACAAATTGTTTCAAATTTTGAAAACTCAGGACATCTTAACCTGCTGTAAATAGATGAAAGAAAAGCTTCTCGATTTATTATTTTTTGTATGCATTTTCAGAAAATGCTTTTAATAAATCAGTGCTTCATTTATATTGAGGCAGTTATAACAACTATTGGGATTGTGGACTGTTTTGGCTAACTTCAAGTCAGCTGGATACTTTAAAGCTCACTTGTTTGGGGCTATCATAAGCATCTTCCTCTGCTACGTGATAATGAGCTGTTTATGCTGTAGAAATTTGATATTTTTATATAATATAGAATTAAATTTTTACAGATTAGCATCCAAGTTAAAATTAATTACTCCAGGAAAATCATTTGAAATCCAAGTTGTATCTAACTTTGAAGTGTACTTTTAGTAACAATAGTGCCTTCCAGTGTGCTTTACAGTGTTGTAATATATATGCAGTTTCATGATAACAACATGTTGAAGAATTTGCCTTTTTTTATTCTCAGTTAAAAGTAATATCAGCAGAGCTTAGATGTTCATCACGTTGATAAGACAGGGTGGTCATTGGTCCTGTTTTTAAACCTTTTGTCCCCTGTCTGTTTCTAAATGAGAAATGGGCTGCAAAAACCCTGTTTTTCATTTCATTGGTGGCAGTATATGTCAATCATTTGGCCTCATGATTCTCGTGATTCTTGGCTGTGCTTAGAAGTAGGGCAGTTCACAGCCAGGAGTAGCAGGGTTTGAAGTCCACAAGATGGTGGGGGAGGTGGCCTTTTTGTGGGGGCTCTGCCACTTGCTGCTGATTGACCAAGGGGCCCAGTGGCCCCACCACTCACTGCTGATTGCCTGGGGGTGGTGCTGTGGTCTCCTCACCCTGCCCCCAAGGAGTTGTCCTGTATTCTGGGGATGTGTCAGCAACCACCTTGTGATAAGATGGGAAGAGAAATCAGGAAAGGAAGTTTGATTGGTTTCCCTGAAGACTTAGGATGTTCCATAATATTCCAGGATGCTTTTCATATTAAGTTTTACCAGGTGTGTGGGTGTGTTTGTTTATTAGTAAATTCTTCAGGCAAGTTATTTTTAAATTTAATGGATTGGCTTCTTTAGATCTGTACATAGACCTAATATAATTCATAGGAGATCCCATAGACTTGGTTACCCATCTGAATAATCCAACTTAAACCAAGTAGAAGGTTATTTTTAATATGACTTTCCCAGGCAAGAATGCAAGAACTGATTTTTAAACTAAATAACTGGGGGTATTCTGCTTAAGTTGTATGCATTCATAGAATGCATAATAGTTTACTTAGCAGGGGAGGGCAGGAAGGTCAGGAAACCTAGACATGGGGGGTGGGGAATAGGATCTGCACTTCATGCAAAAAACATCAAAATAAAGCAGCTGGCCACTGCAGTAAGCTCAGTTTAGTGGCTTCTATGATGCTCTAAAGTGGTAGAAAGCAGACGGCGTATAGTGGAATCTAGCCCTGAAAGTGGGTTGTTTTTTGTTCTTGTTGTTGTTGTTCATTGATTTGAAGATGACATTGCATAGGCTTAAACTAGTTAGATGCATCACATGATAGCATTCTCTCAGAATTCTTTTTGTCTCTTGTTTATAAGGGAGCAGCAAAGAAAAGCTGTTTAATCTGTGACCACAAATACTGAAATTCTGTAACAGTAACAGTCTAATTATTGCATAGCCTCATGATGGGGCAGACTTAAGGTTATTTGGGGCTCCTAACAGTGTCCACAACTTTATATGCTTGGAGTTATCCCAGACTTAATCAGAACTCAGAATCTCATGTGTCTATTATGCTTGCCTTTTGTTAAAATACCATTCTTGTAGATTATCCTGATAACTGATGTGTACTGTTAGCCATAGCCTCACATTTCAACATAGTTTTTAGCAGTCTGGGTATATGAAAATTAAGCTTGGTAGATTAATGTATCATTTAATATGCATTTAGCACTCAGTGTACACAAAGACACTTATGCTTAAAATGTGTTTAAATTAGTTTGTGTTCTAAAAACGATACTCATTTTCCTGGTGGCATGGCCTATATGTGTACTTAGTTTGCATCCTTAAATGTTCTGAATTGGGGCATAAGGATATAATTAATGTTTAAGCACATGAGCATCTTTAATGGTGCTGTATATGTGCTTTGCTGAATTAGTGTTTGTGTATGGTTTTTATACTGCTTTAACTCTGTACAACTAAGTCTCTAGTGCAAAGAAAGTGAGGTGAAGTCTTATCTTTTATGCTACACTGGAATTGCTTTCTGCCATTCCAGTTACAGTACCAAATGATTTTACCTGTATAAACCTATTCAAGTAATTGAATTCTCACAAATACTATAAACAGGGCAAATTTAAAAGCTCTTGGTATAATACGGATGCAGCTTCATGATCTGGAACCTTTTAATGTGTGTGTGTGTGTTTAATATATATATTCGTATGTATATTTTGAGTAAAACAGAATGCTATATTCAATCTGCTGGGGTCTTTTGGTTTTAAGTCTGAAGTTGTTAGAGCTGTCATAAATTCCTGCATACTAAAAGTACATAAATGTTTACACTTGGGTATATTTACATGGGTAGCTAGTTATTTAGGATGTTTCTCTTTACAAACTATTGCAGAATAAGTTTGATTTGCTGGTGACTCTTAGTGGGAAGAATGTTTGAGAGAAGCAGATCATTTTAAGACTAATGTATGGAATTAGTGTCTAGTATGAATGAGTTTGTTTTCCAGGATTATTCTTTTCTGTTGGACATACAGCTCCAAGTATATTTGTAGTTATTGTCTGTCTGATCCTGTACAATCCAGTTGAAAGTGCTAATAGGTTTAAATTGACTTTATGTGGGCATATATATATTACTTTCAGTTGCAAGTTGCACAGCTGTGCATTTTCTTTTGCTCTCATTTTAACCAGGCATCCTATTTCAGATACTAACTTTGGGGTTGACAAGCATAGTAGACAAATAGTGCTGGAATGTTTAATCAGTTCTGAAAATGACCATCTACAGCTTGCAATATTAACATCCAGTGTTTCATACATTCTTGCAATTTAGAAGTCTATAAAGAGATGAAAGAATCTTCAAACAGATAAAGGGTATGCTTTCCATTTTTACAACTTTTAAGCAGGTGTATAACTTCCAAAAGAGCCCAGTATACTTTTGTGTTGGAGGATAGAAAAAGGGTTTGTTTTCAGGCTTTGCTATGAAGCCCCTGTACTCTTGCTGCGAGACCTCCTTCACAGGCAGTTTTATTTGTATGGCTATCACAGTCCATATCTATAGAATACAGTGAGATAAATATGGAGGGACTCTCTTAAAAACTGAGATTTTGCTGGCTGATAGAACAGGTGTTTGTGTTTAATAACTGACCTTTGAGATGGTGCAGGTTCCCCTTTAATTCTGGTTTCATTAAAATCCTGTGTAAATATGTACTTTTTTTAAAGAGTCACCATTTGGTCTAAAGAACTGCATTATATGGAGGAGAACCCATCATGAAACCTTTCAGCAAGATAGCTATAGGTGATCCAGCTGCATATCCTGTCTAACAAGATCATAAACTAGTGTGATTATATCATTTCTTGGAAAGATTTTTTTTTTTTTTTTTTTTAATGTTAGTTGTCTGTTGTGTGGAGGTTTATAGGTGTTTCATTTTGGTGTTTGTGATGGAGATGGGGGGGGGTTGTTGTGGGTGTGGTTGGTTGGTTGGTTTGTTTTGGGTTTTTTTGTGACGTTAACTTCCATGTTCAAATATATTTGACTTTTTACTGTAACTAGATTTCCAAAATATTTCTGTAATATTGGAATGATGAATAGTAAAACCTGTAATGGCCCTGAGCAGATTTTCACTTCTTTAGGACTGAAATGAGGCTCCTCTTGAAGAGTATTCCCTAATGTTTGTCAGTTCTATGCATGATTTGGCTCATCTCTGTAGCTGTTAATATGTGACATGGATTGGGAGCTGCCTGGAGTCGGGAAGGATTTGGAGTATGTAATAAAAATCCTGAGCCACCGGCTGGTTCACAGACATAACAAGGCTGTCTGTCTTCTTGCTTCACATGGGTTTTTTGTTTTTTTTTCTTTTTCCTCCTTTTTTAAATACCACTTGTGCTCTGAGAGGCAGCAGTGTTGCAGTATGTGCATTAACCATTTTTTGCCTGTGCAGTAACCATTTTTTTTTCTCCTGTACATGTATTATTTTTTTTGCAGTGTGGCAAAGAGGGGGAGGTGCTTTGTTGTATAAATGTACTACCCATTGCTGAGTTGTAACTGAGTGGCTGATCTTGAGTGCATGTTGCAGCCATCTTAATCACATTTGCAGTGCAACTGAGTCAGTGCTGTCTCAAAATGGCTGACGAAGTGTTCTTCATTGCAGCAGTTTAGCCTGACTGTATGCAAATGAGCAAGCCTGCTGGAGTCACATGCTTCAGATTTAGAGGTAAGAAACCGTTCCCTTCTCAAAATAAATAAATAAATGATAATGTCAAGCTTTAGAGAAAAGAACTAGTTCTCAGGTGAATAGGAATATTTTAAAGTTGGTTTTGGGGGTGGGGGTTTTGTGTGGTTTTTCCTTCTTTCCTTTGAACAGGAAATCTGAGCACACTGAGTTAGGTTAAATGTCAGTAACTTTTTCACAAGCATTGTGGTGGGTGGGGCTGGTAAGGTCAAAGGTCATCTTTGCAGCTGTATAAAACCTTGACTTTTCCCAGTTTCAGCTTACTTCAGGCGAGAAGAACCCACAGTTTTTTCTGGCGTTTCCTAGAAGCTTTCTATATTATGCCACTAAACTGAAAATAACGCTACAGAAATCAGTTACTGCAAATTTATAATCGAGACGTTAGATGAGTATTGCATTCGGTAATCCTATTTTTAACCTGTTTTATTTTTCTCCAACATTTTGGCTATTGGAAATCTTAAACCCCACCCCTACGCATGTGGGAAGAACAACATTTATTTACTAGTAAATAGTTTTCTGGTCTCATATTGTGATTGCAGAGCAGTTACCTCCAAGTATGGAGCTTACAGAACCATAAAACGAACAGTAGAAATGAAAGAAACGATTTCCTGCTTTGTTTTATGTAGTTTCATTCAGATCTGAGTGTGGGAGTTTACATGGTTTCACATGGCCTAGCATTCACATCTGTTTGACAGCCATAGACTCGTAGTTGATAAGTATCGGTGTCCGAGGGCTTGGAGGTAAGGAACGTAACTACACGTGCACAACTAATGCGCTACTTTTTTCATTTAAAAACGGGCATTTTTCTCCCCAGTCAAGCTAATAGTCTTCTCCCTTCTTATTTTTTTTTCTGCTTGTGACCAGTACTGGCTCTAGATACCTTGAATTTAACGTGAGTCCTTTAAAAATAAATAATAATAAAAAAGCCTGATAATAGGAACATCGTGATGTCCTCCAAGAAGCAGCTCAGGAAGCCCCCCAAAAAGTGAATGTTCAAAGCAGATACATAATGTTCCTTGTCTGAAGATGAACTAAGTACTAAAGATACTATTAAACTTATCTTCTAATAGACAGATGTTAGGGAAGAATTGAGTCCTTGTCCCTGAATGTGTGCTTTTTATCAGTACATATTCTGTATCTAATTAAGGAAGGTGCACTCTGTGGCTTAAGAAATCTATAAATTCCTGCTTCTGTGAGTTTTTTTTTTTGTGTGTGTGTGCATGTGAAAAGGGCAAATCTAAAAATTTAATAAAATAATATCATTTGAGCACAGTCTGATTATTTGCTTGTGTTGAGCAAATGTTTTTCCATAATTAAATGTAGGGCTTTCCAACTGGTGGTCCACAAGCTGTGTCTAGCCCACAGGGGGTTAATGTGCAGCCTGTAAGCTCCTGCCTAGCTGCCATTCTCCCCATTGGCAGTGGTGCTGGGGCTGATGGCAGGCGGCAGTAGCAGGAGTCTTTGGAACAGGACAGCACAGCTGAAGGTGGTCCATTTAAGCTTACTACCCAGGCCGCAGGTGGACGTTGTCCAGCTGACACAGTAGAAGGGGTGTTTGGACTTGTGCAGAGAGCTAGTGCTGCTCATATAGTAGTGGCAGGGGGAAGGGCTTTCCCTCATGGCATTGGTGAGGGGGAGCGCGCTTATTCTACTTGTGTGGTGGGGAGGGGGTAACTTGCCCATGGCAGCAGAAATGGCGGGGGGGGAACTCAAGCAGTGCAGAGTGCAGTGCAGGTTGTGGTGCTTCATGGGGGTCGGGGGGGGGGGAGTCTGGGGTTGTGCACACAGCAGCGTGTAGTCCAGCATCCTTGAGTGGTGTAGCATGCGGTCCCCGGGCACCCTGAAGTTGGACGCCCTTGATTTTAAATGCATGCATTTGTCAAAGGTCCATTCTCCACCCCCCATACACACATTTAAGGAGTTATAAACTTATATCATGGGAAGATGGATTCCTGAACTTGGGCAATAATGCAAGTGAAGCTGCTAATATTCTTACTTTGTATTATTAAGACTTTGTTTTTGTTCAGTGACCTTGACTGTTTCACTTAAGTCAACATAGGGGTTTTCAGTGGTCTCTCTTTATTCACTAAACAAAAGTTAACATGTTAAAAACTCTTTTTTCAAACATAGAAGTTTCAGAATTTGAAGGGGTTTTTTTCTTTTTTCTTTTTTTTTTTTTTCCTTTTGACAAGTTCATCTTCATAAACATGTCAGAACTGTGCCTATATAATTTACCAGATTTTGGTTGGTGTATAAACCCTCCCTCTTGCATAAACCAGTGAGGCTTATTCTTTCCCATCTCCCATGCCAGGTGCCTTTCTGTAAAATATAAAGGCTGGAATAATCCTAACCCCTAAATCTTTTAAATTAAACAGTCCCTTGAGGGTGGGAGAAGGGGCATATAAACCAGTATGATCACATTTCTTATTAATGCCAGATAGTAAAAACTCCATATGAAGGTTGGGCAGGAGGTGGAACTTGTATCACTTTATCTTTTTAAAATTGAAATAGCATTCTCCCTTGCAGTAATTGGGGGGATGAGATATTTGTGCCTAAAACCACCCGGAACGGGGAGAGTACTAACGAAGAGAGGGAAATAATAATTTGAGCATGTTCTTATTTTGTGAAATAATCAAAAGTTTATAGTTGAGGTATAGCTGTACCATTTTCTTCTGTTTTTACAGATAACTCCTTTCTACATATGTGGCAATGTGAGTGTAGGAACATGGTTATCCTAACACACAGAGAAGAGTAAAGAACCAGTCACCTTACAGTACATGTAAGTTGACTGGTTTTTTAACTCTCTTCTGTGTCAGAATAACTGTTACTTAAATTTTTGCATGAAAGGAAAAGTTTATGTCCTTTATCAGTGCTTAAACTAGCCCTACTTTCCCATGTGAGTTGAGTAGATTATGCCCATTTTACAGATGAATGAGAGGCACAAGTTGCCCAGGTCACACAGGAAATCAGTTGTTCTCCTAAGCTGTGTATTAACCATCAAACTATCCTTCCTCTTCAATCCCTGTTCTCCCTTTTACTTTAGTGTTTGTCCCTTGCTTTGTTTTAGTTTACTTTATTCTTTTATGGGCCATTTTAGAAGCAATAGCTGTTTTGCAAGCTTTTCAGGAAATAACTGGCCCACTGGGGAACCTTTGAAAGACTGCTTGTTTATTTTCTTTAAGTGGCCTTTTGGAATATTTAAACTCTGTTACATTTTGAAACTGCTACCTTTAACTACCTTTTGATACTGCTATAGAACACACCTCATTTCCAGCAATCTAAGCTCTTAAGAGTTATTCAGGACTGTATGATAGTATTTCTCCCCCTCTGTCTTCCTCTGGCCTTGCTGCCTTACCTTTAATGCCTGCTTAGCAGTGAAAAAAGGAGGCAAAAAGTATTGGTTCACATACAGAGGAACAATTTATTTATTTTCCATTAATTCGATCTATTATGGCAGTCATTAAGATAGCAGTGTAATGAAACAATATGGGCTTTTTAACTAAAAGCTTGCCATACATTTTCACGGTGAAATAACCAACAGGGCTTTAAATTCTGATTTCAACTTGGTTCTGGTACATGCATAACCTTTTTCCTTTCGCGACTTCCTCCACTGTAGATAAAGTAAATGTGAAAGGACATGCTCAGGATATTCTAATTGCTTATATATCAGAAAAAAATGTAAAGTTCTGAGTGACGCACCAAACAGTAATTGCCAAAAAATAATGCAAGATTGAGTTTTCTCAGCTCATTACAGTAGTGCACTTGAATAATACACAAAGCTGTACTCTGCATTTACATGAGTACTTCATGCTCACTTTTTTTAAGTCACTCATTTCAAAACCTCACTTTCACTTGGAACTGTTCTAACACAGCTTGGTTGTTTTTTGTTTTGTTTTTTTTTAAATGTTCCTTTGAAAACCCAGAATTGTCTCAGTTTCCACAGCTGCATCTTCTCATTTTCAGTAGCTGGTGTGTGTGTGTGTGTGTGTGTGTGTGTGTGTGTGTGTGTAGTTTTTTTTTAAGGAGTAGGAATAACTCTGGACCTTGCAGAATCATTTTGAATCTAGCATTTAAACGTACTACAGTCATTCATGTTGTGAATACACAGTTAAAATGGCCTTGAATTTCTAGCATAATTTTAGTATGATTTCTTAAGGTATCAGTTGATCAAGTGTTAATTGTTTATGCATCATTTATTAGCAGCTTTAGACCTTCTTACACTTTTGTTGTGCTCATTTAATAGTGAGTGAAGGCCTACATGTAAATTGAACTGGAAGTGAGTGAAATGTAGCAAATTCAGGTAAGCAGGTGAGGAAGCGTACTATAATTAAGAATTGTTATCTAAACAGGAGGTTAAGGGGCATAGTATTTACAATTCATGAGCTAGCTGCTCTTCAGTCGTTTGTGGCCTGACTTCCTCCTTTATTGGAGGAGGTTCGTAACTACCCCCTTCTCTTGGCACGTGCTGCTCCATATTGAGATAAATGCAAGGGGCCATGTAAGTGTGGTGTTGACAGTTTCCACACTGTTAAAATCAGTATAGGTTTTTGACATCTTTCTAAGACTAAAAATTAGAAGTCTGGGGAAGACCAGTCTTGGCCATGTGATTTATGAATGATTGTTGTTTGGTGCTGTAAAGTTTTTTTCTAAATATGAGCCGGATGGCTAAAAGAAATCACTTAAACTGATCGTGATCCAGAATAAATGATTTCTAATACTTTTCTTGGTAAGCAAGCTAGACTTTCCTAGAAGAGCCTTTCTTCTGTGCATACAAGCAACTGTAGTGACATTTTGCCATTTGCTGTTCAGGGATGCTCTTTTTTCAGGGTTTGTGTTTTGCCTGTGTGGCTGCTATTGCTCCATTGAACAAAATTTAGAAGTTGGGGGGTGGGGTCAAATTTGATTGATTTATTTATTTGATTCAAAATGTGGTGTATATTGAGAGGAGACTTCTTATCCATCCTACATTAAGAATGCAGAGGTAACCTAAATCTTTTTAGCTGTTTGTGCTGTGTATGTATATGCTAACTATAGGCAGGAGGGAGAAACATTTTAGGCTTCTTCGGAATGAAAATAACTGGAGTATGCGAGTGACTAGGTTGCTGCTTAAGTACGTATACTTTAAGCTGAATGCTTCTCATGTGCAAAAATTAATTTGGAAGCATCTGCAAATGCTGCTCTGCTAGTAATCATTTGTTACTGTGCTGTTATATGAAAAAACACAGGTGTTGGAGCTGTTTTGGGGTTTAACAAGTCCTCTTCTAGCTTCTCCAGTTTATTTTTGCCATGGAAACAGTTCATTGTGCTTTTTAAAACTTAGTTGGTATGCATTTGAATCCTCAGTTGGCTAGCTGTTCCTGTTCTAACCTGTTCTAAACTACAGTCTGCATCTGAAAACCAGCTGAATAGGAACTAGTTGAGCATGTAACCAGATACAGGGAGGAGTGGAAAACAGCTTAAAACAAGGGAGTGTCCTTGAGTTTGTTCAGAAGGTTCTGGAAGCAGGGTGGTGCCTTTCTAAACACAACAGAAGGAGAGCTGATCTTTTGGGCTGGCCTTAAGCTCTGGAGTGGAGTTTCATTAGAGGAGTGGAGTTGGGTGTTAGCACAAACTAGCTAGAAAAGAAAATAAGGACAGGGAAGTTGCCTTGTTTCCTAATAGGGGCTGTATTGTGTACGGAGAGCCTTGCTAGAAGTCTGATGATACGTGCACGTGACTGTAGTGCAATTTGCTGTATATAGGAGATGCAGTTTATTCTTAGCAGCATTTGGTGCCCTTTATCTTCAGGCTCTGTGTGGGAATTGCAAGGAGGCTGTTTATCTGATGATTCACTCTGCAAATGACAAAAGCGTCATTGGAAGATGCATAGTGCATAGTGCACAGTACTTAGAAGTGTTAATGAGTACAAATCTGGCTAAAAAGAATATAAATCCCAGGACTTTCTAACACACATAAAAGCAAAGTATTACCAGGTCTCTTAGTTAATGGTGGTGATTTAATCTGGCACTCATTCTGGAAAAAGAAGCTTCTTGGCTATACATCAGTTCAGGCTCTCAAGCACCACAGTAAGGGGTGCAGTAAAAAAAAAAAAAAAAAAAGTTATTTGGATGATTGAAAATTTGCAGATGCTTAATGGTTTTTCTTTTGAATAAATTGTGTAATGCTGAACTACCTGTAACCAGACCTGAAGCAAAAATATTCTTGTAATGAAAAGAAACTATATAAAATAAAGTTTGTGTTCCATTTGAGAGGATAAACGGTGGTGCAGTAAGGGAGAGAAGTAGAGCAAAGCTGGGGGTTTGGGGGTTTGTTTGTTTGTTTTTGTATAGGAAGGAACTTGACTTTACCTGCCTGGAGCTGACAAGTGCTCCTGTTGTTTCATTCATTTCCTTTTCTTCAGATGGTCCATAAAATGGTGCCATATTGCAACAGCAATCATTTTTCTAGATAGAAAGACCAACAATACTGCAGTTTTAGTTTCATTTTGGGATTGCACAAAATTCACATGTATTAAGAGCTGCTATAGGCATTAAAACTACAGAAGGGTATTGAAGATCTTTTTTTCTTCCAACTGATATCTGCAAAATGTGGTCCGCTTATTCAAAAGGTAGAGCGAGCTTAATGAAGCGTACATATTTCATTAAGTTATTAATACAGTTGGGCTCTTCCTGGAGGGAGGGGAAAATGTATGTAATTATTAACCATTTGAAGTTAAAAGGAGGGTGAAATTCAGACTTGTGCCTACCTGTAGCTCTATTATGCGAGGCACTGGAAATGACAGAGCCCACTGCTCCATCTGCTTGATGAAGGGAAAATAAATGGGCCAGACTGCTCACTTGTCAATAGCAGCTGAAAATTGGGTCACTTTTTTTCTGTGAAGCTGATGTATAATTGCCTAGTATTGGTAGGCTCTCAGGTATTGGTTATTGCTCTAGTATTTGAGGCAGGCAATAGTACACAGCTTGAGTAAATTTGCTTCATTCAAATGTTATTTGTGTTGCAGCTATGTGCTTATGAAAAACACTTGGAATGATGTCTTTAGTATTGGCATCCTTCTCACTAGGTGTACCTGAAAAAGTGGAATCTCTTTTTTTGTAGACTGTATCTTCAAGCCCTTTTTTCTATCACCGTATTAAGCTAATTGTTAACTTTATTGCTGTGACTTGGATCTGGACTGATGCAGCCTGGTTATTTGTTTACTAATATTCTAGAACCAGGAATTGTGTGATTGGGGGGGGGAGGACAGCTTTACTCAGCAATACTCTGCTGCAGTTTAGGCATGTAATGAGGCCCCCTTTATGTAAATTTTACTGGCGCCAGCTAGCTGTAACTGCAGTCTGGCTCAGCTTTGGCAGCAAGTAACATGTGTCATGGACTTTTCTGTGGAGTGTGCAAGCATTCTGGTTTCTGGGGTGAAAGAACCAGGTTGATTTGATTTGAAAAGGTACAGAAAAGAACCTGAACATAGATGGGCTCTGACTGTGGAAATACTGAAGAATTCTAGCTTTTTTTGCTTTTTTTTTTAACATGCTGCCTTTTCTGCTCTCAAATTTCTGCTTGTTGGTACCACTGTGTGGTATGTGGGAGGTACTTCACTGCACATAGTTGCTGCAGTGCTAGTAGTTGGCAGCATAGAAAGCAGTACAAAGAGTTCTCTGACTCTGGACACTTTCTGTTGCAATATTCAATTGGAGACTGTAGCATGCTTGTTTAGTGAGCTGTAGTGATGCTAGTGACCTATTTATTCACTTACGTGGGTGAATGGGAGATTTCATTACACTTTACTGAACAGATGTGGACCACTGACAAGTAGTACATTAGCTCAGGCTCTGGCTACCCTATAGTACTGCTGCTTGTATATAAACAAGCAAGATGTGTCTCAAGATGGCTGACCTGAAAGTCTTCTTGTAGCTCTTGATATTTATGCAAATGAGCTGCATGCCCGTGGCTTATACAGAGGAGGAAGTTCGTTTTGCATGTGTCGGCCTCTCTCCAGGTAAGAGAACTGAATTTCTTCTGCTGCCTTATTTTTTTGAGGCCTATCAATTTCATTTTTCTATTCATTTCCCTCTACCCCCTACTCCCCTTTGGGCACAATGCCAAGAAGCTGAAAAATAATTAATTTATGGAATTAGATGTAATTTTTTGGGGGGGGGAAGTAATTTGATTTTTAATAGCAGTATTTTGGGGTTATTCTTCATGTAGGGAGAGTAACTTGCAGTTGCCATAAAATATTTTGTTGCAGTTGAAACCGAAGATTTTAAAATACCTTGAATCTTGTCATTTTTTCTCTATTACATTTGGTTCAAGTGTTCGTTCTTTTGCTAGCCCATTATTGTGTCTCTACAGTGACACCAACTGATGCACACAGAGACATACTGTTGTGAGCTTACTTTCCTTTACTGGTGTAGGCTGTAGACGTGCAAGTCTGCTCATGGTATTTTGACTTGTCATGTGGGATAACTGCATCATCCTACATCCAAGAACCAAACTGCTTGTGGTTTAAATTTAATTTCCATCACAGCTGACAAAATTGATGTTTAAAATGGTGGACTCTGAACTGCTGTCTGTGTAAATCTGCTGTTACATTTGACTTCGTATTGTCCCAAATTATTTAAGTGTTGTGTGCATTTTAAGCAAAAAAACCAAACAAAACCCCACCCCAGATGTAGTTGGATATTTTTCATTTTCTATTTTTTCTGTTCCCCTTCTGTGGTATTGACAAAAGTAGCTTGTTCCTGTAAGCCAAACATATTGACACTCGGAAGTATTGCTAATTTAAAATACTTTCCATTGTCTGTCTTCACATATTGCACTCATACCATCTCTATGTACTGTATATGTAGGGCAGATGTACTACATTGCTATTTGCCTGACACAAAGCCTAAAGGAGGTTTTTAGTTGTCATTGTTGTCATTGTACCGCACATTATATACCTTCAATTTTAGATGGAAGCTGTTCCAGCTTTCTGCTGACCAAGAAGTATAGGGTTGTCACCTTGTTGTTTTAGAAGTTTTTTTTCTGATTGTGGCTGTATGTCCAAGTTCAAAATAAATTTGATTAGTAGATGTTGGAATTCTGCATCCTAAAATTGGGAGCCCTTTAATTGTATACAAAAACCTGTTTCCACAATGAAAGAGAAACAAATTATGTAAAATCCTATCACAGTTTATTGACAAAGCAAAGGTAGCTATTTAGAAATAAAAAAGATTATAACTAATGTGGAAACAAAAGAACTAGTTAACAAACTGGAAGGTATGAAATGTAGGAAACTGATAAGGGAAGCCAAAGACCTTTTGAAAGAAATAAATTTTTTTCAACGCTAAAGCTTGCAAAATGGAAATTCAACTATACTAGGAACAGAAAATCCTAGTAAAGGTAGGTATAAACTTATTACTAGATGGACATGTTAACCTGAAGATTAAGGTGAAAGTATGATACAAAATAAAACTTGTCAAACAAGCCTGACTTCAAGTTTTATCATATCAAGGAAACCATATAGGGGTGATTATATTTAGATGTGTATAAAATACTTGATTTAATACAAGGTGTTTTTATTTATTCTGTTTTTTTTAACTAAAGAGCATATTAAATAGATTAAGAACTGGCTAACTAATAGATCTCAAAGTATCTGTTAATACGTAATCCCTTCTAAATGGCAGGAGAGGTATGGTGTAGCTCCTCAGTGATTTGTTATAGATCCAACAGTTGTTAAACATTTCAGTCCATCAGTGTAAATTAATATTAAATTGTTGCACAACTTAAAATTTGCGCACAGTAAAAAGATTGCCAGTTTCGTAACTAAGGCAGACAGAAAAGCTGTACAAGATATGTTGGATCACTTGGTAAACTGATCCATTTCAAGCTGCATACTTTAATGTAGCCAAACAAACTTTATATTGAGGACCAAGCATACAGAAAATATGTAAATTGGGAATTGTACTGTGGAAAACAGTTACCCTGCAGAGGACTTGGGAATTTCAGCAGGCAATAAGTGAATGTTAGGTCTCAGGATAGTGGTGTGGGGAAAAGTTGTAGTGAAGTCTTTGGATGTATAAACTGGGGGACAGTGAGGAATAAGAGAAATATTTTATCTCTGTATTCTGCTTTGGTGAGCCTGATGTTGGAATTCTGTATCTCATTCTCATGTTTTGAATTCTTCTGCTGTTTTGGCTTGTTCTTCAGCCCTCAGTCTGTTTTAGTTTACCAAAAAGGTCAATGTGACTTGTTTTTAAGGTGTGTAAATACTTCCCAGAGTTGACAGTACCAGGCTCCTTAATCTAACATAGAGCCAGTGATGGAAACCTGATTTAATTTCAAATTAAGAAATTCAGCATATATTTTTAGAAGTGAAGAATAATTAACTGTTGGAACAAGCAAACAAAGAAATGGTAGATTCTCATCTCCAGTCTTAAGACTTGAAATCTTGCTGAGAGAACTTTCTTGGGCCCAGTGCAAAGATGATAGCTAGAATTTAATGGCTGAGTTTTATACAGGAGGTCAGACAGGATGATAACAATCATTCCACCTGGGTTTAAACTCTAGGGATACTTGCATGTCCTCGAAGTGGGGGAGGGAAGGGGGAGGTGCTTTAATTAGAGTGGCTCTTGGAACCACTTTAATTAAAGTGCCCACAGCATCCTGTGTATCAGTATCCCCACACTTCAAAACAGGGTACTTTAACTAAAACTTATCAAATGAGCTTCAGTTAATGCACCCCTGCTGCCATTTTGAAGTGTGGGGACACAGATACCTGAGACATGGAGACGTGCTAACTAGCAACCTCCAGCCAACTCCAGCAGACTTGATTAATGTAATTGCAGTGCATTGGAGCAGTCTCCCGTCAGGTGTACAGACATCCCATGAATACCTCATGTGATTCAAATCGTCTCAAATTTTTTAACATATCCAATCACTATGTTCCAGGAGTCCCTCTCCCTTCTATGTTGGACAGCAGTTTTTTTTTTTTCCTGGTCCTACTGATGGTTAAGTAGTTATGGCTATATAAATTATGGCTGCATTTTTGTAGTCTGATTTTTGTTTTGTTTTAGTTTTTTGTTCCTCCCACCCCACCCTGTTGCCCTTTCCAGAAGTAGCTACCCTCTTTTTAAGTGCCTAAATTGAGGTAGCAGAGTTCCTAAGCCTTGAAGAAAATGTCTGATATTAAGGAAAAGCAAGTATGTGTGATATACCCAAAATAGATAGTAACTAAAAATAGTAAATTATTCTAGAGGATTATAGTCAGTGGCTTCATGATTTATGTTTTTCTTTCTATTTTATGGTTGGAAATGTCTAAAAATAGCAGTTTACTTGATGTCTACTGCTATTTTGTTGTTATCTAGATTATTTAGTTATTAAAAATACTCCTGGCTTTAACAGAGTTTTATAATGTGTATTTATTCTGATGGACTTCTGAAAATGCACAACTTTCTTTTGGTTGGAATTTGGCTTGTCAATTTCTTTGCTGTGTTCACAGTTGACAATAGTAGCCTCAGAGTTCTGATTCTAAATTCACCTGGGAGAGGAAAGGTGCCTGCAGTTGTATCAGGCTAAAATGGTAGAGAGGGGATTAAGAAAGCTTTCTTTACTAGCAGTGATACTTGATATTCTCTAAGTAGCCTCTGGGTCTGACAAAACTGCCAAGGGTATTGTGAAGCTGAATCACAAATGATGTGTTCATTTCTCCTTCTACCAGGGAGGCAGTTATTACCCTCATCACTTTTGTTCTGTTAAATTCCTCCATTTTTATGAGCATTAATTAGTTATGTCTTATCTGGATTCAGCTTTAGCCCATTTAGTCATCCAATTTCTGGTCTTGGAATATAGTTCTGTATTCCATTGCTTTTGTCTGTTCCACCACATTTTCTTGGTATGATGTGATGAATACTCCATTCTTTGTTTACTACCTTTCCTGAGAGACCTTTTGAATAGCGAGATGGATGAAACTAATTGCATCATACCTCATGCAGGAGCCCTCTGGGGTAGTGAAACAATTGTCCAATCTTGCCCTATTTTCTAGCAAACAAATAAAAATCACTTAAACTCTATCTGTTATCACCAAGAACTGCTGACATCATAATTAGCTCTTGTGCTTGATATTAAGAGAAGCAGCCCTTCAGTCTAGTGTGGGCATTTCATCATCTTCCATTACTGTCAGGAAAATTACCAACCAGAATAACAGGTGCGATTCTTATTCCAAACCACCTCTAAGACTCAATTAACTGGGCCCAAGGAATCTGATGTTTCCAGAAGTTTGATGAACTGACATGCTAAAACCCCCTCAAAGACTTACCTCAAAAATGGGAGATAGTGGTTGACAGCGGCTGTGGAAGTGTGAAGTGATTTGCTTTTTTTTTAAAGCAGAGTCATATAATAAGTTCTTTAAAAAAACAGTAGGCATCCTGCTTCTCCTGTTCAAGCTGTGGGAGTGACAGTCTCCAGTAGAAGACTGAGTATTCTCTTGCTGGCTTTCATCTGTCAAGGGTTCAAGGGTATTAGGCCAACTCTGAGGGTGTGAAATAGTGTCTTAGCTTCAACAAGACTAACAAGACTTCATTAAAACACTGGGTAATACTTATTTCAAAGTTATGTCTCCTTTATATGCATGTTTTTATACACTTATGTTTAAAACCAGTCCCCCCCCCCCATCTGGGTAAAATAGCATAAAATACTAAATCTGTAATGGATGAAAAACACTCTGGATTTGCCATGAGACTTAACATTTATTCACTCTGGTATTTGCTAGCCACAGAAATTTACTTTGAAATGCAGTACACAGAACTTTAATCTGTATTTGAAACTATGCAGTTGACTCTGGAGATTACCATTCATCTAAATAGATTTTCTTTTTTGAAGAATCATTTCTCAGTTGCCATTGGCCTCCTGTATCCCATTGGAATAGGTCATTCACTCCTGTGGGAAGGATGTGCTTAAAATTCTCTTCCAATTGTTTCTAAATACTAAGTCCAAAGTACGTACAGTGAGCTATGTGAAAAACCATTTTGAACTATTAGGTTGGCTCTGGAATCCTCATCTGGTCTAGAATAAACATACTTTTTTTATGGATGTGGAAGTCATGAAGCACTGTCAGCCTCCAAGTCTACAATGTCAGCATGCCAAGGAATTTCAAGTAGTATGTATGTGCAATACGTAAAAGTTAACTTAATCTTGAGAGAGAGCATCAGTTGGATCTAATTTTAGGAATAACAACTTCCAACAGCTGAGACCAGATTCGTAAAACAGATAGTTTCTTACCTTATTCTAAACTATATGCTTAGCTGGAGACAACAAATGATCCGTTGATCTCTCTAATTCTAAGAAGCTTCACTAAATGTTAAGCTGGTATCTTGTATGGAAGCTGGTGTTGGGCAGAATTATTAGCACAAAAGATCTAATTTATTTTTATGATGCTGTCTCTTTCATTTTTCTTTCTCTAAGAATTAACCACAAGAAATCCTATATTAATCTCTTATTCTAAACTTTACTTGTTGACTTGCCAAAAAATCGAGAAGTTCAGATGTTAATCACTTCTATCAGACTTTCTGTTGAAGTTCAAAAGATTTGTGGTAAAACCTCAAAAATATTAAGTATTGTATACCTTCCTCAATGGAATAACTAACTGCAGTCTTGCTATGCCTAAGAAAACCCTGGATGCTCAACTTGATGACCGGCATTTAAAATGTCATCTACTTCTTAGCTATTGGTTGTAATTGCCTACATATTTTTGGCATACACTGGAGAGCCACTTCAGATTTGTTAAACAGTTCAGATCTTTTGCTGTTGTCTTTTGCATGCATGCTAGACTGGTAATGCAGGGATGAATAAAAGATTTGGGGGGGGGGGGTTGAGTAATATCTAGAGCTTTCAGGCACATTCTGGACAAAAAGTAGATTAATCTTGATTTGCATTTCAATTAATGAAATAATTTTCCCCCTCTCCCTTTTTAATCCTGCCAGACATCTACAAAGGTGATTTCTTTGCCACTAACCTCAAGGGCTTTCATTTATGTCCCCATGCTACTAAGCTCTACCAGTGTTACCTACAGTTTGGACTTTCTGGGAGTCCTTTCCACTTGACAGTGTAGCAGTCTTTCCTTTTATTCATTACTAGCAAACTGCTTGTCAAGAATGATGATGGGGGGGGGGGGTTGGGAATGGAGCCCCACATCCGGCATCCTCCCACCCTTGTTCCACATCCACCCTCCCCCTGCCACTCTGCTTGCCAACCCCCACTGCTCTTTGTCCACCTAGCCAGCATCTGCCTGCCCCCTTCCTGTTTTGGGGGGCATTGGGGCTAGACAGTAGGAGAGAGGGGTGCTGCCACTGATTCCCTCCTTTGCTATCTATTATATAAAAAATTATTATTAATGATAATACCTAAGTGTTGTACAGTTCTTCACTGGTATATCTCAAAGTAGACCTCAATTTTGAGGTGCAGAGCTGTGCTGATTGAACCAGAATTACTCACTTAAACCAATGGCAGAGCTAGGACTAAAATCCTTTGAGCCAGTGTGCATATTGTTTGAATGAAAGTAAATAATGAGGCAAAATCAGTCATCCTGTACTGGAGGAAACTGACTGATTTGGGCAAAATACTGAACTTGGAAATAGTACACTATTTGGATCTCATAATGCATAAGGTCTTCCTCTTACAATGTGGTGGACTAAAATATTACTCTATTAGAATCCTAAACTGTCACCAGTATATATATATATATATATTTTTTTTTTTCCTGTGGAGTTTGTTTAGCTTCAGAGTACTATAATATTTCTTTCTGGTCTTTCCATCTGCAGAAGAAAAACTTGATAAACTTTGGTTAAAAATATTTTGGCAAATGTCATTTATTCCTTATTACTTGTGATGGTATTTGGAACATTGTGATTGTCCACAGCAGAACATTTACAGTTTACCTGTAAGAGGGGATAGGCAAACCATTTTTTCCTCTTTACCTTAGCCCAGTTTTTCTTTTTAAATGGTTCTTACATCCAAGTCCAGTTTTCCCATTATTACAGTTGTAACCACATAATGGAAATTTTGTCTTCTGTACTTGCCACTTCTTTTCTCTGCAGAAAAAAAACTGTACAGACACTGAGATTTTGGTTTGCCACCTATCAAAGCATTCAGATAAAGTAATATCTTTGGGTGGAATAGGATAGGTTATCCTCTCACATCTCAGCTTAAATGCAGGAGAAGTGCCAGAAGGGAAACCTGCTTCTAGATTATTTGTAGTTCCCTGACTGGCAGACAAGAGGAAATACTATTTTTTTTTTTTTTTTTTCCCCTCTACAAAGGTTATTTCTGAGAAGTCTAGGAAAATTGGTTCCTAATGCAACTTATAATTCTGGAGGCGGGAGGTTACCATATTTACTTGCAGACAACACCCCCAAATAAGGCTTTTTGGAAGGTGGAATGTAGAAATACTTCTTTTTTCCAGAGTCATGGGAGACTGTGTAGCATAAATTCACCTGGAAAAGCAGTATCCAGGAAGTTCCTGCTGCCAGCTGCATAACCCAGACTATCTCTTGGGATGGCATGCTTCCTGGATGCTTTGTTTCCAGGACGCCTTACTCTATCACACAAGCATAGGCCCTAGAACCAGGGGTAGGCAACGTTTCAGGTCAGAGTGCCAAAAAACCCACAATGTCTACCTTGTAAGGTGCCAGCACACCACAAAAGCCAAAACCAGGACTGGGGGTTGCGTGGCAAGATGTACGGCATATTTAAGGCAGCTAATGATTATAATTATGACAGCAACATTTATGAATGTTACAGAAAATACCAGGTTTTCTAAAAACTAAATCTGGTGACAACAAATAAAGCTTCATATACTGCCTTTTGTACTTGTGCATTCTTTTTTGTTGAGCATGTTGTGATGAGTGGGGAAAGAGGGGAGGCACTGTGGGCAGGCTGATCTGGCCAGGCCCTTAGGAAGGTGGCATTTGGAGGAGAGCAGGGGCTGCCCCAGAGCTCCGCAGACTCAGCAAGCGAGGGTTACCAGTGGCACCCAAGGTGGGGCCCAGCCTGGCCCTTGCAGCTCTGCGGGGATGGGGTGCAGCTGCTCTGCCCATGAGGGAGCACTGCCTGGCCGAAGGAAGATGCCAGGTTCAGGGGGTTCTCAGCTTAGTCTGTCTGTGTGCCAGGCATAATATAAGTGGAGTGGAGCCCCGTGGACCACAGCAGGAACCCCTTGAGCTCTGGGAACCATCGCCACAGGTGGTATTTAGGGCTGAGCCATCTGGGAGCCTGCAGCACGGTGGCTCTGTTCAGTGCCTACCCCTGGCCCCTAGAGAGGAGCTGTGCGTGAGCAAGACCAGGGGCCAGGCAGACTGGGGAAACAACAGCAGCTGTTCCCAGGATCCAGGGGCTCCTGTGGCCAGGCCCTTGTACTGGGGGCAGCTCTGCATGTGCTGTGACCAGTGCACAGGGAGGCTGAGCCTGGAGGCAGAAGTTCTCTGAATCCGGCCTCTTGCCCTGGCCATCATCCCCTCGTGGGCAGGGTGGTGGTGGCCCATCCCTGCAGAGCTGCATGGGCTGCTCTAGGCCTCACCTTGGGTGCTGCTGGGTCCCCCTGCCTGCCCACCTGTCGCAGCTTGAGCCCACAGAGCCCTGAGGTAGGTCCCACTTCCCACCCAGCCCCCAACTTCCTAGGAGCCTGGCTGGGCCAGTTTGCCTGCGGCACCTGCCCCTGTACTACCCAGACCCTGCCCTGACTGGACAGTCACAATGCTTGGTACCCTGGTTCTGCCTCAGACTGGTGGGACAGGTCCAGGGCTCACTCACCTGCTGAGAATCTCCAGTGCAGTGGCCCAGCAAAGCACCTGCCTGGGCCCCTGGCTCCCTCCAGGGGCCAGGCTGGGCTGGAGGATGTAGCCTGGGGGCAGGGTCAGCAGAACATAGCCTCCCTGCCTGTGTTCTCCTGTCTCCACCCCCAGTGCCTGCCATGGTGCTGGCAGCTGTGGCTGCATGGGAGAGCCCAGAGCAGCAACTTAATTTTTTTTAACCATTTCCTTTCATGCTTCCAGGCATGCCAGGGATAATGTCTCCACGTGCCACAGTTTGCAATCCCTGGTACATGTGCCAATCTCTGCCTTAAACCATTGAAAGGACAGTACCAAAACTGTTAGTTCATTACTATAAGTAGTTCTTTTATATAATCTCCTCTAAATAAAATGTTGTTTCAACATTACAGGCCTCATGAAGATACTACCAGCAGTTCACTTGCTGCTTCAGGGATAAGATGCATTGTTCAGCCACAGCTGTGGCTGTGAGAGGGTTAACGAAGGACTCTGCTGCCTTGGCAGCCATCTTGACAGGCGCATGACATTGCACGGTGGCTCCAGACTTGCTTCTTTTCCAGTGAAGAAAACTGCTTCCCTGCTTAAATTTGGGGGGGTCATTTTTGAAGGGAAAAGGGTGTTGTATGTGAGAAAATAAGGTATCTTTACATGTCCAGGTTTAGAACCTTGCAAATTATCCTCAAGACCAATGCTTTTTTAGTAACAAAGTTCTTAATTGTTCTGGCTGTTTGAATTTAATGAATACCATATTATGTCATGACTCTTGTGTAATTGGGCAGCTGTTTTGGTGGATTTTTTTTGCATTAAAGGAAACACTTTTATAGTGCTAACTTAACAATTCTAGAATTTAAACTTTTTTTTCTTCTATTAAAAATTGCTTTGAGTCTATGACCCTAACTTGAAATACTTTTTTAAAAACATGTAAATAAATACTGGTTTTCTTGGACTGCCTTGTCTTGTTTCTCATCCATGCCTATTTTAGTGATGTTAGTTGCAGGGTGGATTTGATTTAAGTCACTGGTCATGATCCCTTGATTAAATTGCTGTTTTCTGCAAAAAAGTGCATGTTTGTTGCTTGATAGCCTCTATTCATTTAACTTCTTGAAACTGCACTTTTAAAGAGAGGTGAGGGCTTGAGTCTATGTACGCAAGCATGCAGAGAGACAATAGAGCTGATGGGTGGGTAATTGTCTTATCTATCACTTCCATATACTGCTGATAACAAGGATATTAACTCTGGAGAGACAAATCCAGAGTTTGAGAACTGAAACCAAGCATCACGGGGCATGTCCACATGTGCACTTACAGGCACCTAAACTTTGCATCTTAGCCAAAGGCACAATAAGGCAGTTTTCTTAAGGTACACATCTACATGTGACAGGTGCCTTAACACAGCTTACTGGGCCAGTGTGTTTGCAGCCTGCCTTGGGAAGCGCCCTGGACAGCCCCTGCATGCACAGCCACATAGAGGCCTGCAGGCAGGTGCCATGCTGGGAAAGTGGCTGGGGTGGTGTGAACAATGAGTGTTTTCTTGTCTGGGAAGTACAGAGAAAGGTGTGGTGCATGTCAAGGGGCCAGAGGGCTCTCAGTGGCACATGGAGCTGAAGCCTCTGGGCAGCAGCCAGAGGTGGCTTGGCTCCAAGTGAGCAGCAAATACACCTGAGCCTCCAGGCTGTATCTAGCAGCTCAAGGCAGTGGCTTCTGCCACTAGAGTTGCTGGGCTTCCCCCTTCCTTCTCTGACTTTTCCAGGGATGGAGTCAGGCAGCAAGTGGGACTGAGTGGAACCTGCCACCAAGTAGCTCAGGGACCCTCTGTGGCACAATGCAGTGCACCAACATGGTATAGCAGGCTGCCTATGGAGTGGTAGGAACGATTTGTGTGGCATGGTGTTCAGGGTGGAGGGCTGCTGGAATGACACAATAGGAGGGTGGAGTGTGACACCTGGCCTGTGTGGCATGCAGCCTGGGAGTTGCACAGTCCATGGTATGGGTTGAACACTCAAGGTTGAACATCTCCTGATTTAAAAAATCATGATGTGCTGCTACTGATAATGAATGGACTGCAAAATAGCTTACTGAATATTGACAGCCAAATTAAAATCACTTCTGTGATGTGAAAATATATATCTTGTATTTTAAGACTGCCTTTTTATTTATTGCAGCCCTACTTGTGGAGGTCATATGCAATACTAATGAAAATGTGGGTGGTTGACAGATTTGAGCTCTTCAGCATGATGCCAGTATTGGAAGAAAATTTGAAATCTCTCTTATACTGGTAATGGGGGGGGTAGGTGGTTAGCACAAACAGGAAGAGTCTAGCAGGAGGTTGCCACACCCAGTCCTCTCGCACATCTGGCTTGCAATGGATTCATCCATGATTAGTCATGTCACCCAAGTAACATCTCAGTTCATTGAACCAATCAAGGACTGTTTTTGAATCTCCAGGGTTTGGAAGTTAGTGCCCTCTTATCACCCCATATCTGTGAATATTTTTCAAACAAAACATAGGAATCTGGGAAGCTTCTTTCTGATTCCAGTTCAGTATAGCTCTAGAAATCTGAAGCTCTATCTCTTGGGACAAGAAACCTGCTTGAAAGCATTAACCATAAAACATCTCCGCAAGTGGGGGAAAGACTTTAAGATGAAATTTCATTCCTTATGCTATAAAGAAGCACGAGACGGGCATAAGTCGAATAGGATGAGGTAGTTAGCCATGTTCAGCCATGTCTGAAGTCAGGGAGCAGGCAGGGTAGATGCGCATCTTATAGGTTAACTAAGGCCTCATATAGAGCACAAGCTTTTGTGAATTTGAGTTCACTTCAGCAGATTTTGGGAGAGGACAGCATAGAGCAGTGTATAAAGTGGAGTGAGTGATTTAATTGTATTGAGATTGTAGAGCACAGAACCTTTTGTGCTCAATATATTTATCTTATTTAGTTAAGTCTGCAACAGTGTTAGCAAAGTGGTGATAACTGGGGGGCACCTCTTCTCCCTCTCCCCCCTCCCAGTTAAAATTGGGTCCAGAAAGAATGAAATGTACTATCATGGGGCGCTCCACAGGCTAGATCTAATACTGATAAAAGTATTTCTTTTCAAGGCATACTTCACTGTCATGGCAAACTAGCATGTTACAGACCAATGATTTCCCAAGAGGTATGCTGTAAGGTACATAAGTCTACTAGACAAGGATATCTACCTTGTGGCCAATTTTGAGGGATGGATAGTGGCCTTACAGGCTTATGCCCCAGTGCCACTTGCCTTGCTGCTATGATGGCAGTAGCGGTGGCGGCTGCCACTGCCAGGATCTCTAGTCTCCCCCTGCCCTTCGGGGCTCAAAGAACCCAGGGCTTGGTTTGTGAGGGGTGGCAGGAATTGGTATGGCAGGGGTCTGCATGCTGTGTGGTTCCCAGTTGCGCTGAAGTTACACAGCCTGTAATAGAATTTCCAGCCCATCTGGTAATGCAGACAGAAGGCACAGGCAGGCACTGAATTTATCCATTTCTATGTCTAATGTCACTATGTGGCATAGAAAAAGGATGAATAAAATGACACTAAGGTGTTAGGGAAGTGGGCATGCTAGAAGGGAGGAATAGGCTGCAATCGGACCTAGACAGGTTACAGGGGTGGGCAAATGAGAACAGGATGGGTTTCAACACTGACAGGTGCAAGATACTGCACCTGGGGAGGAAAAACCAATAGGTTTTTCAGGCTGGGGAACTCCCTTCTTGTCAGTGCAGAGGCAGAAAAGAATCTTGGAGTCATTATTGATGCCAAAATGAACATGGGGATGCAGTCAGGAAGACCAACCTCACCTTGTCATGCATCCACAGATGCATCTCAGGCAGGTCCAAGGAGGTGATCCTCCCCCTCTGTGTGACACTGGTCAGGCTGCAGTTGGAGTACTGCATCCAGTTCTGGGCACTGCACTTCAGGAGGGATGTGGACAACATGGAGAGGGTCCAGAGGAAGGCCACTTGCATGATCGGGGGCAGTAGGGCAGGCTCTACAAGGAGAGGCTAAGGGACCTGAACCTGTTCAGCCTCTGCAAGAGAAGGCTGAGGGGGGATCTAGTGGCCGTTTACAAACTGGTCAGGGGGGACCAGCAGGTATTGGGGGAGTTCCTGTTCCCCCAAGCACTCCCAGGAGTGACAAGAAATAACAGTTACAAGCTGGCAGAGGGTAGGTTTAGATATCAGGAGGTGCTACTTCATTGTCAGGGCAGCTAGGATCTGGAACCAACTTCCAAGAGAAGTGGTGCTTGGTCCTACCCTGGGGGTCTTTAAGAGGAGGCTAGATGAACATCTTGCTGGGGTCGTTTGACCCTAGTACTTTCCTGCCATGGCAAGGGGTTGCATTTGATCTGCTTAGGTGCCTTCCAACCCTACAGGCTATGAAACTATGACATTCATAGAGGTCCTGTCTGAGAGAATGACCTCCCCTGTCCTCCATCTTTTGGAAGAGTCCGATTTAGAGGACTCTGAAAAATGCACTAAGCAAAGTGCTGTTTTCTGTCAGCATCACAGTATACCTGTAGAAAAGGTGGTCAGCTGTTGGTGTCTGAATATGGTTAGGAAAGTACATAGTTCAAATTATTCTTTTATTTCTGATAATTTCAGTATCATACTTAAAGAGAATAAGTACAATAGACTTGCAATCGGAAGAAAAGTTTCCATTGAGGGGGGAAAAACTAAGAAATGTGCAGCTAGTAAGAGAAATTACTCTTTGGGTTCCTAGTTTCTTACTTTTCTCCAAGGAAGAATATAGAGAATTGGGGAAGAAATAAAATTGATGTTCTCTTTCCATTTCATTCCCACAGAAGCAGAATTTATTTCCAAAGACCCTACTCATGGGAAGATTGAATCAACAATAGAAAAGAGAACATTTTGAAGTTCCTCCTCTCTTAGTGCTCTGTCTTTATCTACTTTAATTTGCTAGTGCACATGGATTGACATCTGAAAGTGTGCCACTAAAATATGAAGATCTTTAATCTGGATTAAGGTCTATAAAAAATGCTTTTTGGTGCTGCACATGGATCTGATTCCTGGGACGCCCTCTGGTATTCACATCAGGTCATGGGACCTGTATGCTGAAGTAACAGTAGCTTGATGTGGCCCTGGGAATGAAAAGGCACCAGCTATATTGCTTATGACCACCTCAATAATATTTAGATGAGAAGTTATCTATTCAGTATGTCCATAGTCAAATTATTTGGGCTGGAGGGCCACTTAAGGAATTTTAGTGAGCTGTTCTAGGCTGGGGAGGCAATTGATCCTATCCACTCCTGGGCTTATCCACTCTGCACTCACCATCTGGGGGTGCCAGTTGGAGCAGCCAGATAGGATCTCCAGGGAGACTAGCCTGGGACCTGCTCCGCCAGGACACACTTGGCAAGGCAGATGAAATGGGGCTGCAGGAAGGTGGGAAGTAGTGTTCAGGAGCAGGATGAGCAGGTGGGAACAAGGCTATGATTGCAGTGTGGTAATAGTGTGAGGCCAGGGCCTGGGACAGAGCTGCAGTCTGCTCTCCACATGTCCCTACAACAGGCACCAGTTCTGCAAGCAGGGATGCACAGTGAGTGGATTGCTGCTCTGCGCCAGCCCCTTGGACCATTCTCTCACCACCCCATGGTTCTGGTCCCATTCATCCTGCTTCTGAGTGCTGTTCCTTGCTGACCCACGGCCCCATCCTGTGTGCCTTGGGGTCCTGTACTGGTCTCTCTGAAGGCCCCACCTGCTCTGTCTGGTACCTGTGGCAGTGTATGCAGGGTGGACTGGCAATGGCAGCCAGGTAGAGTGAGTTGCCAGGATACTTAAGCCCAGCCACTGTGCCACCCTGACTGTTTGCCAAGAGATGGTTGGGCTGGCTGCGCATGCCATGGCCTGGGCTATCCCCTGCACTTGGTTTGGCCATGGCTGAGGGTCCTGCAAACTGGATGGAATCCCTTGGTTGGACAGATCTAGCCCATGGGCTATATTTTGCCCATCCCTGGCATATAATGACATGGGTAAGATTTCTAATAGAATTTTGGGTATTTCCAAGGAAACTACATGGTTTGAAGGTAGTTGAGTCTATAGTAGAATTCCAAGTTGATGGTCAGTTTTTGCCCCAAGCCAGAGAGCTGCAGGTTAATGTTAAACAAATGGATTTTGAGAATAGTTGAAAGGGGGTACTCTTTTCTGTAGTATCTAAAAAGATCCCCTCCAGAATTTTCCTTATTGTAGAAAGAATATGAGGATTCTGATCAAGGTGATCATTTTTTCAAAGTAAATATCTATTCATACATTTGTCTCTTTAGGTATCTGTAGTTTTCTGTATGAATAATGTTTGTTGGGTTTGTCCTTTTACAATAGGTCCTCACAAGGAAGTTGTTGTAAGAATTCTGCAAGTGTCCAGGTTTCTCAATTGTAGCACTACTTGGTATACAAATATATGCTGACAAGTTAACATGCTTTGACAATTCTCTGTGCCTCCCACCCCCAATTCAGTCCTCTTGCCTTAAGAATGGGGATTATCAACAGGCAGGGTAAGGTTTAAATTACCTAGTGGCAATTTCATTGTTCTTTCCTGATAATGAAGTTAGTTCCTTTATCTTCCGCTTTTCAAGACCATTGACCAGATGAAACTTCTGGCATCAAAGGTGTTTGCCTTCCTGGAAGTAATGTGCAAGAGAAGTCATACAAATTACTAGAAGTCTTCATCTTTCCATGCTTGGTGGACTCATCATGTCAATTTACAAGGGATTGTTGAAGGATTTGTGGCAGACTGGAATTGTTGCCTGCCACTTCAGAGGGTGGATAGATGGTACTTACCTTCTCCACCGGGCTTCATTTTCCCTTACTTGTACCCTGTGCCAAACCTTTTAAAACTACTTCATGAAAGAACCAGATCAGAAGGGTCTACTTTGTTGCCAGTCTGCACATGTGCATTGCTGACTACCACCCACTTAACAAATTAGGGCTAGCTACATTAAAACAAATGGTCTCTTCTTTTGAAAGTCTTTCTAAGGAGCAAAGGGAACAAATAACATTTATCATATTGGAAAAGAAGCTGAAAGGCAGAACTTGATTGCCGGCTATTTATAATGCTTCTTATACATTGATATTGTCCATGGCAGAATTTCCAACCCAAGAACAATTTTTGTTTACTGATAATCTGCAAACTTTTTATCAACATACTTTTGGCTTATTTTTTTACTAATATACTACACCAGATTTTTTTTCTGAGATGTTTCAAATACTGTAAATGTAATCCTTCTGCCTGGTCCTAGAGAGCTATTAGAAGGGCTGGGTTCAGATTTAGGAGTTTTACACTAGCAAGAGAAGAAAAAAGTGAGAACCCAAGATTTTTTTTTCTAATTTGAACTGTCACTTCAAATTAAAAATCTTGGCTTTGCCATCCTGCTTGACTGCAGTAATGTTTTATACCATGCTGCAGACCCCCTGCTAGCACTGGTCACCTTGTCCCAGGGCGGATCCCCTATCTACCCCAACAGCGCTGTCTTGGTCACACCACTTCCCTCTCTGTCCTGCCTGGCTCAAAGCTGCACAACTGTATACCTTCAGGGTGAGAATTGAGCAACCATTACAGGCAGAACATGGCTAAGGTGGGATAAGAGAAAGAGCTACGGAGGCTCCAGTGAGCCAGAAAGTTCTGTTGGGCAATTCACTAAAGGGTGCAAAGTACCACTTCTGCTTAGACATTGGTGGCCTTGCTGTGCTTTGTCTAGTATCATCACATGAATCTAGCTTTCTTTTGACAGAAGATCTTGAAACAAGCTCAGTATGTCTCAGTTTGTTATGGGCAGCTCAGTTTTTGTTGGGGTGGGGTTGCAGATTTGTTATTGGTTCATCTGGGGTTTTTCTTGTTGGAGGCAGTGGTTAAATAGACTTTGCAGACAGGTTTTTTAGGTTCTTTTTTTATGGACCATCCGTACATTTACAGTTAGCAACGCTAGTCCACGGCCACATTAGTAGTGTTTTCAAAGATCCTTCAGATGTCATCAGGACTGCCGAAGGGGGTCTAAATGACTGTAGAACATCTGTTTGAGGACTGTGGTACCTTCAGTTGGAAGACCAAGGCCCTCCACTCCATTGCAGAGCTCAAGTTATTTTGTGTTCTCTCAGAAGGAATGCTTCTTTCCCAAGAAGAAAGTTAGACAGACCTCTGATCTCTGACAGTATCTTTTCCTGCTGTCACAACACATGCAGGATATCAGAGCCAAATGAAGAAGTAGATGACTCATGGCTGCTTCCATACTTGCAACACACTTGACAACTTTTCTCTCCAACACTTTTCCCATCAGATGAGAGCCCAATAGTAGCTTTGGAGGACTTCTACCCTCTTCATCTCCTTTTTGGCCTCACCATGAACCCATGGGTCTGGGAAACTGGTGTCAAAAGATATTCCATACCGTTCAAGTCTCCTCTTATCACACTCTCTTGTCCAGTAAGAGTGGACCCTGAAAAAGAACAAGATAAATTATCTGCTTTATCTTGGAGTAAGATAGGTCAGGTTCAGTGATTGATTGATTTATTTTTTTGCTCAGTATTTTGTTCTAAATCAGTCTCTACCTCCACCATCTTGACAGCATAAAACTAACTTTAAATACTTCTGATTCCTATTAGGAACATCATGCTGTCAGTATAAGGTCCTGTTCTTTGGTCATTCCATGGCATGAAGGTTACTCCCCCAAAACATACCCACCATAGGACCTCATTTAAGAAGATAAAGGGTCTGTCTGTTTATATTCTGCTTATAGGTTGATGTGGAGAGGCTCAGCTTGGTTCAAGAAACCTTTAAATATGGACTAAGACTGGGCCCCAAAGTCAGGAGTATCCACTGTTACCATACCTCAAAGCATTGAATTTATAGGAGCCCAGTGAGATTTTAGATGTACAAAATCTTACGTTTCAAAAGGACAGTTTCAAACCAAAGTGGAGAATGCCTTATCCAGAGATATAGATGAGTAATATAGCTACATTAATGTATTTATATTGTAAATAGCAATCATATTGATTTGGAAGGGCTTCTTTGAGGTGACTTTGCTGGACTTTTTGGAGGGCTCTTGGTTGGACTTTTTGAAGGGTTCTTGGCTGTATTCTTCTCAGGAGTCTGGGCTGCAGGTTTTTCCAGAGTCTTGTCTGGTTTCTTAAAGTATTCGAGGAAGTTCAGACAGATGTTCTCCAGGGAGATGGGTAACACAGTGACTTGTCGTGGCGTCACATCAGATCAAGTGTTGTAAAGTCAAAACTGATGTCAGAAAGTTGAAACAGCGTGTCAATTTAGAAACATTGCAACTCAAAACATTGTAAGTCACGGACTGCCTGTATTCACTTATTCCATACAAAGGGAATTAAAAATCATTATATTTACCTAGGACACATGGAGTGGATATGTTTAGTCGTGGTCTTGCAATTTCTATCTTTTTAGGTATGTAACATCTTTCTGGACGTCTGTCCATCAAGACTAGTGACAGGTGCCTGAAGTCCAAACTGGAGAACCTATTTTCAAACTTACAAAATGGGATCTTCACAAAGCTGTCTGAATCTAAGCATCTTGGAGCTTAGAGATATCATCTTGGTATGGAAGGCAGTTCTGCCTTTACTCCAAATGTCTATAATCCAGAAGTGGACAGACAATATGACAGTAATTCATTGTTTCAAAAGAAAGGAAGGAGCCAAGTGTTTCCTCATTCTGTCAGAAAACCTGTTGTCTCTGAATTTTTCTGAATTGTGTTGATGGCCCTGTATCTGCCAGACATTTGGAACCCTCCAGCAGATAACCTCAGCAAATAATTCTGACAGATAAAAGTACTTAATTTGAAATATTGGATCTTTAATCATCCTTCACAAGTAGGGTTATCTATTGCTCTGTGCCAGAGCAAAAACTCAAGAATTCTGTGCCAGAGGTGGACCTGGTCTTAGTTGTTTATTGGGTGACTTCATTCCTTGGATAATGGGACTGTTGAATTCCTCCATATAATATTCGTTGACCTGAGGAATCTGAAACAAGGTAGAAGATCACTGACCACAAGAGATCTATCATAGGCTTTACAGTTCTTCTGCTCTGATCTTGTGAACCTTGCAGTGACCACTATGCCTGCTCTCATGACACTTAGATAACAATGGCCAGATCCTACATCAGGACCCAGCATTATTATGTCTGAAAGCCCAGATACTAGCTGGCTTATGTCTGCTATAAGCAGCCTGAAGTCTAGATCATTCTGGTCCAAGTAGGAAATCCTGTATGTATTAAATTTAATTTAAAAACTAAGTGGAAGACACTTTTTTCTTCGGTTGTCTCAGCAGCAGCAGTTTTCTTTGGAAATGGTCTGCACCCTTCACTCCTGCCTCTAACATTTAGCAAATTCTATCTATTTCCAAACTTTAAAACAGTTTGGGCTTTATTACTCCAAATTGGTTCATGTAGAATCACTATCTACTCATCATTTTGCATTTATGGGCTTATTTATGTTTTCTCATCATAGAATAGTTGGATTCCTTAATGTTCTTTGTCACGTGAATTTGCTTTCTTGGAACCTCAGTTATAGTAACAGTAGTGGTAGGTTCTCCTGTTGATTGAAACTTTTCATAGCTATTATATGAAAATTTGGAAGATCAGGCCTTTGTGGTAGGTCTTACTTAGTGTTATCTAAGGAGCTGATTACTCCAAAGCTTCATCCGAGGTTCCTTCCCAAAGTAGTTGTTGTTTTAAGTTTGATATGTAACAGTTTACTTGTTTCCCAATTTTTCCCCAAAAATCACTTGACTCTGGAGGAAGATCGACTTTGTACCCTTAGTATAGTAATGCCACTACTATGTTACCTTGAAAAGACAAACTAATTTAAAAATGCACTGTGATGGTTTTGACCATTGAAGACGCTGTTCACTCTAGGTAGGTCAGCAGAAACGATCAGAAAGGGTTAGTGGCTGTATAAGAAAACATTGGAGGTTAGCCAAGGGAAATCCACCCAGCTGCATTAGACTTTCTTCCGTTTGGGTTCAAGCAGTATTGCTTCCCATTTTAAGTAATGCCCCTATTTCTGAAATTTGTAAGTCTTTACAAGTAAAATATGTTACCTACTTAGATTTCACAATCCTCTTCATTTCCCTGCTACTATGGGATCTTTTAGCTCTGGGATCTTGTACTGGCAAAGTAACTGGGGGCTTATATGGTTTGGTCCATTCTTTCTTTGTCTTCAGTTGGTGCAAGTGGTGAACACATGAAATACAACTCAAGGAACCCCAGGTACTATAAACTAACATTTTATAAGGCCTTTTCTCACCTTAGTGTATACTTTTTTTCATACCAAGCAGAAACTGGGGAGATGCCAGGATAGCACTTTAATAACAGTACAGCCCAATTTTACATTGATAGGTTTACTACAGTGCGCAATGTTCCAAAAAAACTGATGTATGTTTCACAGAAAAACCATGCACAGGCAAATTATTTAAACAGTAGGTGAGGTGAGGGAAATCTGAACCTTTTCTTTTATTTTGTGCAAGTTTCCTTGTAATCTTCTATTTGTTCTGATCACCAGGTATTAATGTTAGGAAGAATCAAAAAACCTCAGATTTTTATGGGAGAAAAATTTTAATTATTAACACAGGAACTTAAGTTGATATGCATTTATTATATAAACTAATTTTTATATGTAAAGAATTATCTTGAAGCATCTGTAGCCTGCTTATTTGTGGAACAGTGGTAAAGGGATTAATTTCAGTTGGCATCTGATTGCATTTAGCGGTGCATTGCCTAGGTTAGTCTCTCTTTTTTGTTCCCCGCCCTCCATCTGCAAGCTCTAGACTCAATTAACTATTCCCAAGTGGCAGAGAGCCAGAATTGAGATTAGTCCTGAGAGATGTTGCTTAGCAACCAAGTGTGTCATCCCTCTCTGCCGCAACTGAATTGTAGTGAATAGTTAGCAGCAGTGCAGCTGTAAGGCTGGCAAGGAAGGCTAGCTAATTCCCCTTCTTGCCTCTCCATCCCCACTCCCTCCATTCTGCATTCAGGTATTGCTGAATATTCAAAGTCTCTTTCAGAGTGCCTTTTCTGATGAAAGTAGGAGCTTGACACTGGCTTATAGAAGAGTGCTAGTATAAGTTTATAGGTCAAGTACAGGTATTGCACCTTTTTTCCAGTTTAGGTGGTCAGAAACCAGTCTATACCTGTAACAAGTTCAGGACACACAGACTACTTTAAAAATGGCGGATCCTGGTCTAAGGTAGACCTGGATCTACGTAATATCAGACTTACTCAATCTAGGTTAGCCTGTTGAAACAATCATCAATACCAAGTCTGCCTGCAAATCATGATAGTTTGCTGTTCCCCAGCATCCCCATTGTGGGCTGCCTGCTGACCCTCCCCCTGCACATCTGCTGCTCCAGCCAAGCACCTAGCCAGCCCTGCCCCGAGCTCTCTAGCTATCAGCCACAGGCTAGATTAGGGGAGGAGAGGGGTAGAGAACAGGGCTAGGGAGAGGTAGTACCAGAGATGCACCCTTGCATTCTGGGCCTGGGTTGGCAGGGCACAGTATCCCTCCCCCATCCTGGTTTAGTCTGAATCTCTGCAACTGTGCACTGGAGCAGCTCAAAGAAGGGTTGACAGAATTTCTCTCCCCTCTTCCCCCCCTGCTAGAATCAGCTCCACATTGCCTGGCTAAAGCTGCTTCCTGTGCAGCTGTGGGGCTCCACTCCACTCCCATGCCTTTGTAGCTGCATGGGAAGTGGCTTCAGTCCCAAACTCAGCATTAGCCTGGGAAGAAGAGGCAAATCCTGCAAGCCCTTTTCAGAGCCATTCCAGTGCACGGTCCCAGGGCTCTAGGATAGCCCCCCCAAGAGGCTGGAACCCCACAGCTACACAGGGAGTGTCTGCAGTCCCAAACTAGGTGCTGGCCTGGGGAACGGGTGCAGTCCTGCAAACCCTTCCTGACTTGCTTCAGCACACAGTCCCAGGGCTCGGACAAAATCAGGACAGGGGAGGGACACTCCACGACTTGCTTACTCAGGCTGGGAAAGCAGGTTACACAGATGGAACCTCCTCTGCCCAACACCTCATAAGCCTCTCTTCCCTACCCCTGGTCTCTCTCTTGCCTGGGGTGGATCCCCATGCCACTGCAAATAGGGGCAAGCACTTGTCCCTCCCCTGGCTGCCTGTAGCTGCCTGTTGCAGCAGGGGGAGGTATGTGTGTGACAGCCAATCAGGGATGGCTGCTCTTGGCTGTCTCCCAGCATGCTGCGAGACATATGGGAGCCCTCCCCACATTCTGTCCTCAGCTGGTGCAGATTTCTTTGTGCCTTTCTTCACTGAAAGGCAAATATAAATTGTGTTTGCTTCTGATCCAGTCTACTCAGCTTTAAAGAAACCCACAATGATTGGATCAGTTCCGCCTTGGGCTTTTTGAATGTCTGTACTTAGCTATAAATTGATTTATTTTCTCCTGCCCTACCCTTGCTAGATGGATATTTAAGTATTCTGTTTGTGGAGCTCTGTTAATATTTAACTCCAGCTTTTCTGCTTCTCATTGTGTCTTCAGAATTTGAAGTGGCAGTATTTTGGGTTAATTGTGCAAAGTGTAAACCAGCTGACCTCCAAAATGCTTTAAAATCATTTTGTTCTTGTTTGCATAGTTGTATATGAATTTGACATAACTGGCTAAAATTTGTCTAACAATTGCATCAGGCCTGATATACATTTATTCCATAACTTATGCCCTATGTTTCCTATTTGTTCACTTGTTCAGCTGCCTAAATATGTTCTGAATTTTCAGAATCTGTGCAATTCAGTTTTTTCCTGTCTTTTTTTCAGAGTTTTGAGTAGAAACAAATTTTGAAGTTTAACTTCTTCCTGCTACTACATTAATTCTGTCAAGCAATTTTTCTGAAATGACATCTTCCCAGAAATAAGTGATCTACAATCAAGAGTTTTATAGTTCTAGGAGAAATCCTTCTTGCAATTTGCATTTTCAGTAAATCTTAGGAATACTGTTTTTAATTAAAGAATATTTGTAGCTTAAACACTGGACAGAGGCATTTTATGATCTGAATTTCCAGTTTGAGCGCTCTTGAATTCATCAAACTCATTTTGCTCCAACTTAAGAGATTTTTTTTTATGAGTTTGCTCAGTTCCTCTTGATTGAGACTTCTGGATGCAGAAATTCTATGGAAGAATAAGACCATTAACCCTAGCACGAGAAGACTAATAGGCTATTTGGAATATGGGTGGAATGTTGCTGTAGCTGTGATGGTCTAGGCCATGGGGACCAACCATTTTGGCAGGCAGCTCAGAAAGTAGCCCCACGTCCTCCCCAAGTGCAATTTCTAATCCCCTTCCCTTGCTCAATTGCCTGCCCTGCTTTCTGCTACCTGCCCCATCTGCTGCTTTCCTGCCTGTCACTTCCCTATTCTGCTATGTGCCCCAAACAGGCTGCCTGTACCACAGGTGTGCCATCCTTGGTCTAGGTCTAGAAAATGTATGAGGGGAAGAGTTGTGTGATATATTTTAGTGGACCACCAGTATAGTCAGGAGAGAAGTTTGACAAGCTTTCAGGCACCTTTACTTTTATCTCAGTTATTCATTTCTCTGAGGGGAAAAAAAAGTATAGTGGTCAAAAGACTTCCTTTGTTTACATTTCTATCAGTTGATCCTTATATTTTGTCATCTTTAACTGCTGAGCATCTAAAATGTGCCTTTTTATACCTATGACACAGGCTCTCTGAATGCTCCAAGTTTGAGGGAGAAATGGACTATCTGCTCCATGAACTGATTTATGGTGGCGTAGGACTCTTTTGCATCTCAACTTGCCAGCGCATAAGCATGAGACCTTAACACACAAGACAAACTTACAGTTTCCTTTGGACTTGAAGTGATTTATACATATATTAGGGTTTTTAATTAATTATAATCAGTTTTTGATTATTCCTGTCTTCTTCCCTTCTGCAAATGTGTACTGTCCAAACTCCATTAAGGGAAAATCATGTTTACAACCATCTAACAATGTACACACAATTAAATCTAGGTCCTCCAGTTCAAAGTCTAATAACTGCTATGTTGTGGTCTAAAAGATGGGCACTATATTCATTTTTTATTTCTAAAGTCTTCATGTTGTTGTTTCAGGCATATGTGTTCTTTTCTCTCATTAAAAAAAAATCAACTTAGAAATTATGACAACTTTTTGTTGGAAGAATTTGTTTGCTGTGAAAGCTACTTTCTCAGTACTCTTTTTTTTTTTTTTTTTTATTGCTTCCTTATGAATAGTAGGACTTCTATAACTGCCTCTTTTGTGCTTGCCAGTTTTTCAGTTCTCCTAAAATGATTCTTAAATACTTCTCAGTTAATGGGCTTCTATACACATGCAGGGAGGCTGCTCCAGTATGTTGTAATTACGGTGCATTGGAGCAGACTTGATTAATCGAGTCTGCTGGAGCGTGGTAATTACCGCTCTTCAGCAGGCTCATGTCCTATGTATCTATGTCCCACACTGAAAAATGGGGGGCGGGGGGAGGAGGTGCTTTAACTAAAGCTTGTTACACGAGCACTTTAATTAACATGCTAATTAAAGCTTTCTCCCTGCTCCCACCTCCTGGAGCATGTCTATAAACACCCAATAATACCACATTGTGATGTCTTTACCTTATTACTTTGAAGGGCTGCAAAGTACATCATAAGCTACTGTGAAATTTTAAATAAACGTAGACACATTTTAAATTTCTTTCATGATTTTTTTTTATTATGAATTTCTTTTGGTAGGCATTTCCTGATTCTTTTGTATATCCATTGTAATACTTAATCTTATGCTACCCTGCAGTGTGAATGCGCAACAGCAACAGTGTTCCTCACTTCCTTCCACATTTGTGTTCTTAGGCCAAAAGCTGCTGGTAACTGCCCTGGAACAAGTGGTTTCCATACATTTACCTCTCAGTTCTATTTTTCTATAGTGATCACACTTGTTCTTATTTTGTTTGGAAACCAGCAGGACTGTTCTTAGCCCCAAGTGCTAGTGTTGCCTACTGGTCATTTCATAAATATGAATATGCATCAGCTTCATTAGACAAAACATGTTGTTCCTGCTTACTCTGTATCCATATCACACTTAAAATGTGGTCACCCTTATAGAGCACAAAATGACAGCTTGCAATGAGTAAATGTGTGCTATGTACCACATGAATCATTATAGTCATACATTATATATAATGTAATTTTTGCAATTGCACTGAAAGCTCTTTATACTACATTGGGTTTCACCACTTGGGAAATGTGTGTGAAATGGTGGTGCTGAATATTACCAACTGTGTTCTAAAGTTAAATTGGTAAATTTATTTTTTATTCTTTTTAGGATATATCAAATTTAAGCAGTTTTAAAGAAAGAATTTAAACTGGAGAGTTAAAAGTCAATGTTTTTATCAGTTTTAGCAATTTGTTTTTATGCAGAATAAATTCAGACCTTGAATATTTTTTTGTGTATGGTAACACTTAGAAATCAAAGCCAGGGCTAGACACTGTACAGGCCTGGAGAAAGCAATGGTTCCTGCCCTAATGAGATGACATTCAAAACAGGTAAGAAAAAGTGATGAGCAGACACTTTGAGTAGCCTTTTCTGTTGTTGCTAACCCTTTGCTTAATTTATGTAACTGTGAACAAATAAGTAAACAGTAGAAAAATGTCAGAGGGAACCCACTAGGCCAAGGTATACTTTCTGTGTGTTTTTATGTACCTGTGGAAAATATATTCTAAGTAAACTCTTAATTTCTTCCAATGTTTCAGTTCCCCATCTGTAAAACAGGGATTACTGTATTTCCCTGCTTCATAGAGGTGTTATAAGGATAAATACATTCAAGCTTGTGAGAATGAAGCACTCAGATCTCTGTGCTAATGAAGACAAGTACATAAAAGAGAACATAAAAATCGGGCTACAATAAATTTATCGCCTAATCCACATAGAATTTTAAACATAGTATCTTTCCCTTAACACTTTAAATCTTTTTTTCTAATTTTGGAATTGTTTTCTGGAGACTCTTGATCCTAATATTCAAAATATAAAAAAGTGGGGCGGGGGTTGATCCTAGTAGAAAAATTTAATTGGCATTTTATGTAATCAAATTGTTTCTTTACTTTCATGACTGTTATCAGTATCGCCTCCTATTTTGCTGTCAGAATATCTTCTTATAACTGATTTTAGAATTTAGTTCTCAGTATATAAAGTTGTTCCTGCCCCTTTATGTCCTTGAGAGACAAAAAGTGGAATCAAAAGAAATAAATCCTAAGACTTGCATGTTGATGTTTTGAATTTATAGAAACCTGTTAAAAAGTAATTTATAGTTCAGGGCGGTGGGAAGAGACAGGGTGATAACCAGAAAAGTGAGAGTAATCTAATTTATAGCAATTCAGTAACAATTGGGTTCGTAAGGTTGCATCCAAAAGATCCTTGACTTCCTGTCTTGGTGCCTGAGTAACCAGTTTAGGGAGTGATCAGACATACAATTTAATACTAGCTCTTCAAAGTGGGAAGGGGAAGATGCACCGGAGAGAATGGTACTTGAGCAGACTTTCACATGCAGGCTGAACAAATAGCAAGCTAGGGGATTTTTAATGCAAATCAGGAGTTGATCTATCCTGCAGAGCTGTAAGTCCATACTAGTTGCAAGGGGGGAGGACTTGTCCTGGGTCTACTGCCCCTGAGTTTCCAGGTGCAGCTCCAGTGGCAATGGCTCGTTGTAATGGGCGGGTGGGGTGCTGCTCAGCATATTGCATCACACTCTATACCATGTGGGCCCAGGTACTGGCAGCCGCAGTGCTAGGACTACACATTTGCAACAGGAAGCTGTGGTGGGGGTGGAGGAGTTTGCATGCTTCCTGGCCCAGCCCTGGCTGTGGCAGAGCAGAATGATACAAGGCACTGCCCTCCCTCATCAGGTTCCTGGCAGCCAGTGGGCCAGATGGGATCAATTTGGCATCCCCTTGGCTGCTCTCAGCATCTCACCAAAACTCATTAAATGGCCTTCAAGCACAAATAATTTCCCACCCCTGTGAGTTTTTGGATTGTATATAAAGCTGGCAGGAGTTGCAGGTAGCTGCTGGTCTTCCTCAAAACTGACTGTGTACGCTCTTGATGATCAAAAACAGATGCATGAATTGTGAGATTCATGTCTGTGCACAACTTAATTTGCTTTAGGCTTAGTTATTACAAACTTCAGTAGCTATATTCCTTTTAGGATTTGTTCATAAACTAAACTAGGTCCGCCGCACGCGTGGCGGGGGGGGGGGGGGGGGGGGGGGGGGGGGGGGGGGGGGGGGGGGGGGGGGGGGTGGGGGGGGGGGGGGGGGGGGGGGGGGGGGGGGGGGGGGGGGG
>JAGPOW010001296.1:59010844-59067467 GCA_030014935.1 Caiman crocodilus
TGTGCTGTTTCCATTCCAAAATTTGCGGGGGCTTGTGCAACCCCCTTTCCCAGTGCGGCTGCGGCTGCGCCCCCCCCCCCCCCCCCCCAGCACAGTTCCAGTCCAGCCCCTGCTAGGAAGAGCCCTATGCCACCCTGGCCCCTGCATGCAGTGGGAGCCTGACCTCTCCACACGCATAAATCTAGAGGCACATGCCTCCTAGGGATGTGCATTGTGGCAGAAGCTACACCCTGCACCTCCCAGACTAGCTGTTTGCAGCTCTGTCCCCCCCTCTGCCCCAGTCCCACTCCCTCCCTCATGTCAGGTGCTTTGATCTGCCCCCCACCCCCACCCCTTCTCTCACAACAGACTTACCAGCTGGACCTGGCTGCACTCTATGCTGCCAGGCTGTGCTCCTAGCCACCTGCGTGCTACACTGCAGCTACGCATGTGCACCCAGTATTTATTAGTGGCATTATTGGCCACATCAGCTTAAAAAAAAAAAAAAAAAGTTGATTACCAATGCAGTCCATTTTCATTTTATTGGCGCTAGTTCAATATGGGACCAATGTATCAGTGTACCCCTGGTATGCTTTGCTAAGTTAGCAATTAGATTACTCAGGTGTGCTTGGGTAATGAATTCAGGATGTAGATCCCAAATCAAGCAGTAAACGGTAATTTTGGCTCTTATACTATGGTCTGACTAGAGCTGCTGTGTTTTGTAATACATTTGCTTGTCACCAGTTCTGGGTCTGATTCAAGCTCTGGCAATAAGTTATTGTAGCTGCAGCATTGCCCCAGTGTGTTTTTGGCACTCTACATAGGTCTCAGTGGTTGGAGGAATTGCACTCCTCCAAACTCTGTATGTGAACCAAGCACAGTCTAGATTATATGCCAACTAGGAACAGGCTGTGTCATTGGCGACACATAGGGGGTGCATGTGCACCCCTGAGATTGGCCATGCATCCTCTGGAAGACACCACCTGTGAAATCGGAAATGCTGGCGGGAGTGCACTTCCAGTTTCACTGCTGGCTTGGCGATTTTTGGCTGCGTGTCCGTCCCCCCATGGTTGGCAGTTAGCCACTGTGCGGCCGGCACCCCAGTTGGTGATCTCGTGTCCCTCCAAATTCAGGAGGCACCAGTTGCCTATGGGCTGTGTGTAACATCATGATAAGATTGTGCATGCTCTTTGGGTTTGTATTCCCTCTCAGTTGAATATGAATAAACTTGTGGGTTCTTCTGGCCTCTTTGTGCTTGGCTTTCTCACTGAAGATTGTAAACCCTAACATTTTTGTACTGGTAGGTACATTGATCAAAGTGATCAAAATGTCTTGCTGGCTAGGTTTGGTTTGTTACCTTGTTTTCCAAGGGATGAAGGGAGAAGGAAATTGGAGCTAGCCTATGAAGCCTACTTGCTCATGCTGCCAGAAGGGACTGTTGTAGTCAATTCTACACAAATTGAATTGAGTAGTTAATTTCTCCATTGAGTAGTTAATTTCTCCATTTCAAAAAGTAATTTATTACAGTGCTTACCTATTACTGGGCAGTGGCCAGCCAGGGAGGAACATGAGCTGGGACTTATTTCCTCACATCTACTGCTTATTTCCTCATAGCTTACGGCACCCTTCAGAAGATCTCCTGGCATCGTAGGGTGCCCTGGTACCCTGGTTGAGAATTGCACAATTTAATCACTTACTGTTTCTTAGTACCTCCATTTGTTTGTATAATGATTCACTGTTAGGTCCTATGAAATACCCTTGTTTGTTTGTTTTTTACTGGTTGTGACTAGAATTTGGTCTGTAGCATGGCTAGGTTGAAGAAACAGCTAGGCTATGACTACTTGTGTTTGAAGTTGAAATAATAAAATACAGTGGATGCTTTTTGAAAAACCTTTTGAATCTCTTTTCTTTGAGCGCACGAAGTTTTGAGATGAATGATTTGCCTGGCAGCAAATATAGAGTAATAATTAACTGCCCATTGACCCCAGAAGATTTAATTTGAGGTAATACATTTTTCTACCACCAGTACTTCTATTCCGACTGTCCTTAGTCTGGCAGATTTCTTCTTACTACCACAGTTGTTAATTAGAAAGTGACTATTAAACATTAAAGAATATGCTCCCTGCTGCTACTCAAAGCTGTTAGCATACCAATAAATTGAAGAGTGGGTACTAAAAACTTTTTTCTGATCCTTGTTATATCTAGAAGTGAAAATAAAATTAAATTGATTAAGTACACTTTTCAAGCTTTCCCTTTAACATTTAACAGATATTTACAGAATGAATGTTTTCAATAAACAGTTGCTTTATAAGGAAGAACTCCACCCACTAATAAAAGTAACAAAAGAATTTAGTAGGAATTTTTTTAATGGACATTTATAACAAAAAATATTCATAACTTAAAATGCATTTGATAAAAACGCTTTTCTATAGAAAGTATTTTTCACAGAAAAGTGACACCTTTCCTACTAACGTTGTTTCTAAATCTGAACACCAGGAAGCTTTATTTTCCTGCCTTTTTCAAGGAAAATAAATCCTTCACATTTTGAGCCTCTACTTGCCGTCTGCCCTCACCAAAAAAAAAATCCTAATTTTAATTTGTGTAACGGGGAATATAGATGTACGAATACGTACGTGGCAGTGAAGTCCATTAAAATTGTGCTTCTTACATGAATTACTTTATTTGTATGTAGGAAACTGACAAAATCACATAGATATGGATTTCTTCTCTATTTTGTGCAGCATCAGAAATGTATTTACATGAAAACTTTCGAACTGCTGTGTACTTTATTTCTTGCATACTGTATACCATTTTATTATCAAGATACTTTCTAAAGAGATCTTTCAATTCAGCCTGCTAGTTTTACCGAATTCCTTATGAGAATAGTTCTCCATCTGGGACCTGGGTTTGCTACTCATTGTTATTGTTGGTTACTAATGGTCTCCTCAGTTTACAAGCTGATCATAAAAAAAACCCTTTGTTTCAGATATGCTGCAGTCCATTGTTTGACAATTATAAATGCATCTGTAATAGCAGATTTGTGTTGTCTTCAGTCATGACATCACAAGTTAACCTGGCAGAAAGAATACATGCATTATAAAAAAAAAACAAACAAAAAAACTTACAGATATGCCCATGCTCATTAATAATGGGAAGTAATGAAAGGAAAAATGCAGTAATAGATATGAAATTGTAACAGTCTGCCATTAATTTGCTCCAGCGTAGTAGGAGTCCTTTGTTGGAATGATTTATGAAAAAGACTAGCCTAACTCTAATCTTTTCCTTTTTTTTTTTTCTATAGGAAAACCACCAAATCCTTTAAAATGTATAATGCAGTATCTAATGCCTTGCCTTGCTTTTAGTGCAATATTTGAAGATTGTGTCCTTTCAGCTCTTGTATTTGTCGTGTGGTTGCTTTTCAGTTTCTGTTGTATAGTCATATATTTGCTGGATATTTTGTTTTTTAGGAAAGATATGCACATTTTACTTAGTTTGGCAAATTTCATGGCAATGTGGCTTGGCTTGTAGTCTGTTCCCATTTTCACACCCCTTGTAGGTGTCAGCCCATTGCACTGATTCTATTTTTAGCCTGTTGCCAGGCAGATTTTTTTCAGGCCTCCTGCTGGTGGCTCAGCTTCTAGTTATTGATTGGCTTATGCAAACTAATCTTCAGCAGCCAGTCAGACTAACTATGCAAATCTGTAGACATTCTTTTTCAGACTAGTCAAGTGTAGTTTCTGTTGCTGGAAATGCTGATAAAATGGCAACATGGCTGCAGGGGGCTCCCTTTTGGGTATGTGTTCTACATTTGCGAAAAGATTTCATCATTTTTAATACAAAAATAAGCAAATAGATTCCGTAATACTCTCCCACCAAAATAGTAACCAGTCTACTCCATTTCAACTGCAGGAAATTAAAAATATATATATCTTGCTCGATCAGAATTTGAAGTCTTGCCTCCTTGAATCAGATATGATGAATGTGGCGTGAATTTAGCAGTTCCCTCTAATTCCTTCCAGTGCATGTGTAAACAGGTGTAGAGTAAGCAAACAAAGAAACATAGCAAGGGGTATTTTCCTCTATCTGCAGAAGGGAGATCTCCCCTAGAGAAAAAGAAACATACAATACAACCAGCACTTCACACTTCTGAGGAAACAACGACACATTCTTTTAGATAAATGTTCAAATTTTAATTTTTTGTTTACAGATGGGAAAGCTGACGTGCTTGTGTAGGCAAATTAAAACAATGTCTGTGTGTATGTGACGAACAATGAATACATCACAGCTTTTTAATGCTGCTTCTCGTTTTTTCTTTTGCAGTTTGTTCTTCACTTTTTTGTTTGACAAAGTGACCTCAGAGGGCCGCTGTTAATGACATCAGACTTTTGAGATAAGCTGCCTGATGCCACAGTTTTAAAGGCTTAGAGGTCAGAGTTGCATCACGGCAGTAAAATGCATACATTGTATGCGGCATAATTTGGAAAGAAAACTTTTCAAGATGTAAGTGTAACTGTAGCCATTTCTTAATTAGATAGGAGATAAAGAGTTGTTTTTAACAGAACATTTTGTTTTTAAAATGGAGGTGCCTAATTTAGAAATTATGTGGTCATATGTATATTAGTAGTCTCTCATGTGGCCCTAGCATACAAGCATTTGCCTTAAATGTTTTTTAATAGGTGGGTGTGTTTTGCCCTGTAACCAGCAGGAAAAACAAAACGTGTAGTTCTTATAAAAGAATTTTCAGATTTTTCTTTTGAAAAGAAGCTGTCAGCATTGCTTTTTGTACAGGTATGATTAGTCCCAGTTTCCATGCACACTTTGATTTGTATATGTTTACATAATTTTGTAATTGGTGTAGTAATCTCTGAAATAAGTGTAGTATCCTATTCTAGGTGGCTTAGGGCCATGAATTTTCTAAGAAAGTTCACATTTTACTCTTTTGATGTAACTATGATGCTTAATGGGCTGTAGCAATTATGAATCCTATGCTAAGAGCATATCAACTATGTATTATCATGTAAAAAAATCATGTAAAATATCACACATTTTAAAAATTACTAATTACATTTTAAAATGAATTAATTCAAATTTTATTTACAAATTAACATGCAGTCTTGTTTTTATTAAATTATTCTGTTTAAAATATTTGCTTCTGCTTTTGTACAGATTTGGTGCAGTAGCAGTAATTTTTTTTTATTGTAAGCCAGCCCCAGCCTTTACTGGGGAGGATGGCATATAAATCAAATAAGCAAATAAATGTGCCTAGTTTTTGAGGGTATTGCAGTTGATAGAAAGCTGAGCTTTTAATTAATCTATTAAAGTTAAAATTCTTCATGTTTTTAGGAAGAAATAAATTAATAATTTCATTAATTAATAATTCCTTCAAAAACTAGTACCGGTTTTCAAAATTTAAATATGATTTAAATATTGTAGTTTCAAAATAAAGTTAAGGGCCTTGTATAATAAAATATAAAAAAAAAAAAACGTGTAAAAGAGGATCAGGCTTAACAAGTTTTTAAGAAGCTGGTCATTTTTTGTGCCTAACTTTTTGTCAGGGTGGGGAAGGGGAGCCTATTGGAAAGTTTATCTGTATTGAAAGTCTTTTTATTACTCTCTTCTCTGCCTACCAAAAATAGCATTGTGGAAATGAACAATATTTGCACTTAAAAATACCAGTCAGGACAGATATTAATGGAATGAACAAATTGGGTTTTGTTTTGTGGAACAGTGAGAATACAGGGGAAATTTCTGGACTGGGGATGATGGACTTACGAGGAGCAGTTGTCCTGTTAAGCAGGAGGTGCAGTGATAGGGTAGTTAATCTATTTAGTATGTCCAAGTGTAGCAAAACCTTGAGAGGGACAAAATAGAACATATTATTTTGTTTTTGTAGGAGAACTGCCCCTCAAATTAACCTGATGATGTACAAGTAAAGATGCTTTGAGTTCAAGTGCTGTTCATAAAATTTTTCACCAAATGGATTACATGAGCAGAATGGATTCCAGATGTACTGACATCCCTCCCTATATTTAGTGAAGCCCTAAAGTGTATACTTACCTTTAAGCACATGCTTAAGTACTTCAGTCAGTAGGGTTGGACAGAAACGTGTTAAGTGCTTTGCTGAATTGATATCTAAAAAAGGGAAATCACTCTTTAAGAAATGTTTTTACCCTAACAGCTGAAGCTGCGCTTTTAGCAGAGCTTGACGGTACTGTTCAAACGGTAGGAAAACGCATGGATTTTAGCTCATTGTTCTAGGGGAGAAAGGGTTAACTACTGCAGAATTTAAAGGTGGCAGTTCCTCTGGCAGCTTGTCAATCAGTGTCTGTTTTTGTGAAAATTGGGGGTCCTGCACCAACTAACTCTCTTTACCGTCCTATCCTGAAAGGAACTTTAGGTGTTAAATACTATATCTCTTATTGACACTGTAAACTTCCTGTTTGTGGCAGCATTAATTGATAACTAACAAACTTCCAGAGCTTTCAACCCAAACAAAACTAGAAAAGGGCTCTTACTTAAGTGACACTCTCCTCCGTTGGATCTGTGTTAATATTAATTAAAATATCATTTGCATTTACAATAGTTCACCCTTGCTTATTTTTACACCCTGTCTGGATTCTTGATAGTGCCCTCATGCCTCCCTTGTTGCCAGGCAGGAGTTGAGGAGCTGTTGCCTGATTGGCTGTCATGCAGCTGCTGCTTTGAGCCAATCAGATAAGAGATTTGAATTCTTTCCCAGTATAGTAACAATGAAGTGAGTGCTGACTCTTTGTGTTTTTGCTGTGGGGAGATTTACATCAAGTAAGAGCAGGCCTGCAGCAGGCTCCCTCTTGGGTCTGCTGGAAAAATTACAAGGCTCATCTGTGCTGGAAAGGAAAAGGCTGGGGGTGGGGGTTGGTTTTTTGTTTTTTTAACTTTTTTAATTTGTTTACTACTTCACTAAATGCTGCACATTTATAACTAGCAAAATAGACTATTTCAAATAGTGTAAGGGGTTTAAAGCTATTACATATTCCCTGTAATTACTTTATTGAAGAGTGGTATAAATGTTTCATTGTCCATGAAGTTCACATGCCGTCATTTTATTTTGTTCAGCCAATATTCAGATTATTTTAGCTTAAAAGAGGAGAACCGGATTCAAATGTTTTTAATTCATGTCATATAAGAATTACATTTTTTATTTGTCCTGCTTTATAACAGGCCGTATATATTGTATTTTGCAAGTAGAATAATTTTGTATAAACTTCCAAATAGGTGGTATAGTGCATACCTTGTGATTTGAACGGAATTCAGATCAAGTAGAACTAAAAAATGATTTTAGAAGAATGAGTGATTATGTAATTATGAGAATGAACATTTTAGTATCTATCCTTTTGAAGGTTGATTCATACAGAAACTGTGTGCACATGCTCAGTGATATAATTGTATTTCATACCTTTTAAAATTATTGCTGTTTCATTTTAACTTATTACTGTGGATTATTTTAGTTTTTAACAGATTTTTTGGGGAACAAGTCTTTGGAAATGTAGGTTACAGGCAGTTCTTTCATTCTGATTTTAGAGCCTGGGATTTATTCTAGAACAAAGTGCTGCGGACAGATTGCTTTCATACTTTCCTTGACCAACGAAGCTAAGTGTTAACTACATTTGCATATTTGGATAATGATCATGAGTGTAGAACCATTTTTTATTTATTTCCACAATTTCCTCCGTGGAGCTTTTTTACACCGGCAAGTGTTTTCTGTCATTGTGGTGTTTTTGGCTAATGCTACAAGTGCTCATGGGATTTCATGTGAATGCTGTTCTAGATTGACTATATTATGCAAAGAACCATTATACACCATTGTTTGGATTCCAGCTTGTTTCACTGCATTTCCATAACCTTCTCTTTGTCTGTCTCCTGTTACTAGGCAGGATTCAGGAAGCTGGCTGCTGATTGGCTAACTTTTTGAGCAGCTCTTGAGCTGCTCATATGAACAGATGATTATAGGCTAATCCATAGCATCTATGCTAATGTCTTCCTTTGTTGCTTCACAGCAGTGATCCATCTTCTGCCAGAGAAATGTGGGGGAGGGAAGAGGAGAACTCTAATTGGCTGAAGGAGGGGTCCTTCGTGTGTTGTTCAAAATATACTGGCATGTTTTTGGTTTTGCCATATAGCAAATATTTGGTCATTTATCTTTCAGTAGGGAGAAAAATCTGCAAGTATTACTGGAGTTGTTCCTGGTGGTATGTTTTGTTTATTTTACACAGAACAATATATGATTTTCAAGCTTAATCTGAAAAAGAAGGCAAAGGGAATTGTCGTAAGTGATATTTAAATAGATGTGCACAATATTAGTGCACATTCATGTTTCATGATTGACTGCCATCCATGCAAACTTTTTATTTATTTATTTATTTATTTAGAAGCTTATCTATCTAATTAAATCCATTGCACATTTCTCCTCCTACCTGCAGGAATCATTTTGTACTCCACTATACAAATGCCATTCCTTTTCATTTGCTTGGCACTTAGGCCAATACTTTCTTTGCTGTGAATTGGTCATTTGGTCAGTGAGACCTGCGAAAATACTGAAACACCATTTGAGGAATCATTATACACAAACACATTAAATTAATTATTAAATACGTTTGAGTATCTATGCAAGTTGCTTTTAGAACACCCCCTGCCCCAGATTTAGATGCTTTGTTCAGGCAAAAAGTGTGAGATTTTTATTGGATTATTCATTTCTAAATTTTCTTCCTCATTGTGTTAATGAAGGAAGGTAACTACACAAAACAAGACTTCTGATTGGCTTGCACGGATGTGACCAAACCTGTCTGAACTGGTCTGTTGCATGCTACTTCCTTATTTCTATATCTGCTGCTTGTTGCACTCAGCGCCTGTGAGAGATTTGTTACTCAGCTGCATGGTGCTCCCTTGTGGGTATGGCTGGAAGTTATCCTTTAAGGCATGCATACAGTGATATGTAATAGTTAACTAATGAACCAAGAAACTATTTTCATTTAAACCTTTTTTGTTTATAGCTCTTTCCTTCCTTTCTTTTTTTGCCAGCCAACATGGAATGTTCTTTTTGGTTGCAATGATTTATGTATGATAAGCTGAATATCATCAGTAATATCAGTAATAGACTACTGATGAACTTTAATAAGACAGTCTTTAAAAAAAAGAAAGTCATTTTAAGAATGGTTTCAAACTCTGGTTTTAAGAAGGGATTTTCAACAAAAATTAAACTTAAAAATAACACTTATGAAGTCTAATGTCTGATATACAAAGTTTCAGTGATTTGACAAAGTAAAATAGACAAGTACCTTTCCTGTTAAGTATTTGCGGTGCATAGTATTAATAAAAATGTGAAATTGAAGTGTGATTATTGAGATGATTAAGGAATCTAAAAAATTATAAATATAAATTATTTGCCTTGTTTCTATATGTATATGCACATGTACATATGTGTGTAAAGAAAAAAATATATATTCTTGAAGGTTATTTAAAGCTGGAATTGTTTCATTATTTAAACTTCGGTATATTTTTATTCCAGATTTTATCTTGATAAAAATTCTCATTGAAAGTTGGTATGAGAGTGATAAATAATAAATGTTATATTCTATGTTACCCAAGGAAGCTGGTGTGAGGATCTCCAGTGATGTGTACTATTTGTCTTTGGTTCATTTGATACTGTTAGGTAGAAGGAAAGGAGGAGATAGGGTGTGCAGTATTATAAACAATACTTTTGCAGTGTTCTAAATGTTTTCATATGCTTTAGTTTATATATCAAATATTCAAGTGAAAATATATTCTTTGTTTGAAGTCATTTGAAGTTATATATATCTATACCTCTCTATATATACGTGTAGAGATATAGATTTGTAGTTACCAGGATAACTCTTAGGAAAAGATTTAACAATTAGTCTAATTATAAATTAATAAATAAATAAAACTGAAACTCAGACTATATTTTTATGGGTGTCATAACTTGTTTTACTCCCTCTAGTGGCAATAAGGCTGTCACCAGTTGTATGCAGATGAAGTCCCTCAACCTGCTGATACAAGTATAAACTAAAAATACTGCTCCAGTGGATTAAAGAAAACTAGTTTTAGCTCCATGGCTATTTTCTCATATTTCTAAGTTGTTTTATCACAGTGTTATCTAAGCACTGATGAACTTTCAAATGGGAGGACTAAAACTTGACATGTAAATCCTAATTAATAACTTAAACAGACAATAGAGGCGCTCAGCTCCAACTCCTGGCCTCCAGCATTGTGTCATTCAGCCTGTGGGGTTCCACAGGTCTATGGGAAGGTGTGTGGGCCACGCCCTTGCATGTTAGGTCAGATGCGCATGGTGGCGTGGACTAAGTAAAGACATTCAAAAAGCCTGAGCCTGAATTGATTCAGTCTTTGCAGGTTAGTCTAACCTGCATTGAACTGATTTGCAAGTGAATAGGTATTCACTTTTTGATTCCAGAAATGCAGCCACATGCCTAGGCTAGAATCCAGGGGGTGCTAGAGCAAGCCCTCCCTTCTCGCCTCGTGAGTGCTGTGGAAAGGAAGGAAGCTGACCGGAGGGGGGGCAATGAGGGAATGTAGCCAAGCCCTGGCAGGCTGCTAAATATGATTGGGGGCGGGGAGTTGAACCCCACCCTGGCCTGCAGAGACCCCAGCCAGGGTGTGCTTGGATGGGGAGGAAGGAAGCAGCTCCTGCCAGGTTTGTCTCTGTGTGTGGGTGGCCAGACACCAGTCTGAGCAGCACCTGTGGCAAAGGAGCAGGGAAGGGGATTAAGCTCCCGTTTCTCTCCTTTTTCCCATTGGCACAAGGACCCCAGCTGGTTTTATGCCCTGCTGGCAGCTTGTGCAATGCGGGGCGTGCCCAGAGCCAGCTTTCATAGCCCTGCCATCTGCCCTCCTTGCCTGGGGCTGGGGCTAGGGAGCTGGGAAGGGCTGGCCCATGAGCACTGCTGAGGGCAGATGTGGAGGGGCTGGCCTGGCAGAGCATTTTTCAGCTGGCTGGGGCTGTGGGAGCTGTGCACCCAGATTGCTCCCGGGCAGGCCAGCCTGTCATGGAGCTGTAGCTACCTAGGAGTGGCTCTGCCCCCACAGCCTGTGCTGTCCAGAAGTTGCGTACTGGCTTGGTCAGGCCCTTCTGCCCACAGGGTGCGAACCAGGTTCAGTAGGGTATGTTTGGGGGGTGCTATTAGCTATTGCTAATAGAAACATTTCTACGCAAATCTTGTTCAGAAGCTTTATACTTCAAATGTTCTATGCTGAAAAAAGGGTCCAAAGCATCATTGGGCTTCTTGCTGTCAGAATAACACAAATGCCTAAACCCCCTGTGTTGCACCTAATACCATCTTACCATACATTTAACTTTCCCAAGGCAAGCAAAACAAAAAGCTTTGGCCCAACTATAGTCTGCTGTCGGGGTTCACAATTGAAGTCACAGAACTTGTTCTGTTCTGCTACAGAATTCCCGTGTAATCTTTTGTATGTCACAAGTTCCCTGCCTCAGATTTGCTAGTTACACAGCTCCTTTTTTTTATCTGAGGATGAATATATTTAGAAAAGATTGTGAGGCACATGAGTACTAAGGTAATAAATTGATGGATTAAAAGTCCCTAGTTTAGATCAAGACAGTTTTTTGAAAATGTTGCCTTATGTTTATTAACTTAGTGCAAATTCTGATACATGTTTAATATTTAAAAATGAATTAATATGGTTCGGGTCAAATTTTTTTTATGCTGATAAAGTTTAATAGAAATACATTTTGTTTCTGATGCTGCGAACCTTTTATACTTCTTCTGAACTTTGAATACAAGCATCAGATAGGATATTTATGTGAATAAAATTATCTGCCTGTTTGTGTCATATAGCTCCATATTCAGGATCAGATCCTGATTTCTTGCTGTTTTGATTTTTGTTATATCAATTTCATAAACCTTAAGAGAGATTCTGCCGGTGAAAAATCGTGGTGCTCAACCATGGGCTGGAGGTTGAGGGTCACTGAGTCATTGCATTCTTCTAGCATTTCAATTAAATTATTTTAATATTGTATTCCAAAGTTTATGGATAAAGACCTACCTAAGTCATGGTTTTGCAGATTTTGCAGAAACTGGAAAGAAACCCCAGCATTGTTCACAATCACTGGAAAATCTGGCATTGGCTATGATTTTCCCACAAAATCAACCACCAAAAAAATAGTGGTAGTGATGCAGACTGAGTGAAGATGACCTCCACGAGGACCTGCTGCTGGGGCCCTTCTACCAATCAGAAACAAGGGCTGGAGCTGCTGCGAAATGCCTGCAAAATCAACTCTCCATGCTGTAGGCGGGCCACAAAAAGCCCTTTGTCTCACTGCGACTTATGTAGGTCCTTATTTATAGATTTATAAAGAAGTACTGAGAGCCAGGAGCACCAAATTAATACCAGCTGAGGTTCTGATGAATGACATTCACTGAACAGTTTCATGCTACTGGTAGAGAGAGTTCCTCTCACATCACCACAGCTGCTGAGCAATATTTTCCAATTTTTTAGGTTGGGGAAGGGACGACTGTGATTTTATACTTAGTATAGGGAAGAAAAGACTGGAGGAGGGGCGGATAGTAAGTTTTGAAATACAGAAAGGATTGTTATAAAGGGGATGATAGACAAATAAAAAGTGTGTATAGAAAACAATGAGAAGTGAAGCAAAGTGAAAATTGGGAAACACTTTCCAACTATGAGTGTGATTAAGCAGTGAAGCAACAAATGATTTAGAGGTTGTCATAACTCTCCATCATTAGTTTTTAAGATTAGGTTGGACAAACACTTGTGTTTGGTTTAGATAGGGGTGTTCGTGCTTTGAATACAGAGTTAGATTTCAGGACTTCTGAAGGTCCCTTACAGCCCCTTCTTCCCTCCATGATTCCATGGTATTTTTAGGCCATATAATAGAAAAATACCGGGTTAAAATAATTATGCAAAAAATGCACAGGTTAATCATGATCTAGACTGTACATAAGCAGTAATTTTTTTTTTTGTCATTTAATACTACTTGTGTTTTTGGTTTTTTTAGATGGGAAAGTAAGTTGCATTTGTCTTAAATTTATAAATTTATTTGGGAAGAAATGGATATAGTTGTATAGATTCCAACTGTTAGATTTCTTTTATGAATATAATGAAACCAGTTTTTCTTAATATTTATTTATTTATTTATTATCTAACATCATGCACACACACCCTCAAGTCTTAAAGAATACTTTCCTAGGACATCTCTGTTATACTGGTAAAACTCTAAAAGGCTGAGAGGATAAATTGAAGGGGCACCCTAAAAGTTTCATTAACTTTTACTTTCTCTTTACACTTTTTAAAGGATCAAGATGGATAGCACAGAAGAACCTCAGAAAAAAGTCTTTAAAGCCCGAAAAACAATGAGAGTAAGCGATCGGCAACAACTTGAGGCTGTCTATAAGGTCAAAGAGGAGCTGTTGAAGACCACTGAAGTTAAACTATTAAATGGCAAACATGAGAATGGAGATTCTGATTTAAATTCCCCGTTAAGCAACACAGACTGCATGGAGGACAAAAAGGAGGTTAATGGTTTAGTAGATGCATGCCTTGACTCTGAAGAAAAGAGAACTGACTCTGAGGAAACCACTGATGTCAAAGGTACTGACATCAGGGCAGAAAACAAAGATGGAGATTTAGAACCCACATTTCAAAAGTTGTCTTCAGAGGATGTTACTTCTGAAAGAGAACAGGGTAACGGTGGCAATTCTTCAATGTCTCAGGCTGGAAATCACATGCTTGATAGCAATAAAGATGACCACTTCCAAGAAGAAGATAATATAAAAAAGAGTTTGGACCAAAGAGAGGGAAACAGTCCAGCTGAAGGTGAATGTAAACTAAGTGTTGAAGTTAATGACTCTTTTGAAGAGAAAGAAACAAATGAACTAGCTGTTAGTTCTGATCTACCTGTTGAAGAGCTAAAAAGTGCGCAAGAAGATGCTGTTGATGATGATGCTGGAGAAGGAGCTATATCTAGTAGTGTGGAAACTGAGCAGGAACCAAGGGATGAAGGAAACCACTCTATAAATCTTTCAGAAACCACCAATGAAAAGACACTAGAAGAACCAAGTGAGAGCATCTTAGAAAACGCAGACTCTATGGAAACAGATGAAATTATTCCAATTCTGGAAAAACTTGCCCCAGCTGAAGATGGACTGAGTTGTTTTCCCAAAGCTTCTCTGCTTCCAGTGGAAGAGACAAGCCCAGAATTAGAGGAAAAAATAGAAAATTCTTTGAGTTCACCATCTAAGCAGGAAAGCAATGAAAGTTTGCCCAAGGAAGCTTTCTTAGTACTCTCTGATGAAGAGGAGCCTTGTGAGAGAGAGGAAGAAGCTGAAGTGATATTATTGAATAAATCAAGTCTTCCAGGTTAGTCATCCTTTGCAATGTTTTTTTTTTTTTCAGTTGTTTTTATTTACATTTGGATCTTTTGTTCCTTTGATAGCTTAGATATATACCATGGGTATGCTAACAGAATTTCAACCATCCGCAACATATTTTGAGTGATCCTATAGCTTATTCCTTATTTGTGAGATGTGATTTGAATTTATGGTTTTTTTGAGGAGAGTAGCAAATGGAACAATAATTTTTTTTGCAGTAATTTATAAGGTAAGACTATTAATATTATTACTGAGCTCGACAGGAGGAAGAAAAAGCATCATTACTGCTAATTTTATGTGACTTTTCTTTAAGATGCAAATAACTGATTTCAGCATTTGGATCCTTGGATACCAACATACAAATTGGAAGCACTAATAAATATTTTCACTGAATTCAAGCACTGCAGGCGTAAAGGGGATAGGTGTTGTTGCTAATGGGGGAAGAGTGCTGCTCTCAAAAAACCTGTTGTAGTTCCCTGATTCACAATTGTTTGGCCTCTGTGCAAAATCAAGGAACAGAAGAGGTAACTTTAAGGCCTTTCTAACCTATGGCCTTCACTAATCTGCAACAGAATATTTCTACATGTTTTTCTTGGCAGTTGTTCACATCAAAAAATCTAGTGCAGCTCATGTAGTTATCTTTACCAGCTTTTACAACAGTTGGGATTCCCACCACTCCAGAAAGAATCCACAGTGGCAGAGTTCTTTTCATGGTTTAAATTTAATGCACAGATTTTGAACTACTGCAGAAACTTTTTTAATGTGTAAATAGTTTTCTTGTGTCTTTTCTCCTGGTCTCAAAATGGAGAACAAAGAAAGTATTTGAAAATTACTCCACTACAGATAATTGTAAAATGTAATAGTACTCCAAAGTCAGGTGTGATTTCTCTCGGTTGGTAATTACAAGTATAAAAGTTTTACTGTAGAGCTTCAGATCAAGTTTTGTTGTCTTTTTTTTTTTTTTTTTTTTTCCTTAAAGGAACTTCTAAATAGGTGCATAATTCAAGATTAGCGTTGGATGCAAATTGGAGAAAAATATACATGATGTATGTGACTGGAGCCATTCTTTTGGAATTTGTTAGAGCTGCCTTTCATATTAAAAATGGATGCTGCAAAAATGACATCCAGTGATTTGAGAAACAGAAAAGCATAGGCATTCCTCATTCAAGTTAATGAAAAAGTTAGATGATCAGAGAGATTCCTTCTTAAGGTTAATAAAATATCACCAAAAATTATTTGAATGAATAAGATGCCATATACTGCTTTTAGAAGATAAACTAAAAATGTTTTAAACCTTTATTATTTCTGTGGGGGAACAAGCTACTCCTGAATTATAGTAATGTAGTTGTTTTTCTCCAAAATTATGTTGCAGGTTAATCTGATTTTGCAAGATTGGGATTAGACGGTAACACAAAACTATCATGTCATTGCCAAGTACAAAGACAAAGAACATTTGTTTAAAGGAAGGAGAATCCAACTATGTAAACAATTTAAGGCAGCGCTCCTTTACAGAGCGATGCTAACCAGTTGGAATTAGCTAACCTAATTTGTAACCACATGCTAGAAAACACATAATAAAAGCATAGTATTGCTACTGTTCTCTAGAACAGTTGTAAAATTAACTCAACATTCACCAATGAATGACAAAAGAAGGGTATGCGGAGGATGGTAATGGTTTGTTAATCTTAATGTATGCAGCCCAGAGTAGCATGGATAATAAGGAAGATCAGCTTCTCAGATTGTGGGAAACACAGAAATAACTCAATTAAAAAAAATTTAAAATAAGTTAGATATTGTGAGGGAAGAGGGTGCAAGCTAAACATGTTAAAGCAACAGGAAGGAACAACACATCTTTTTTTCCTAGACTATTTCCTCCTATTTCACTCTTCTCAAATGCTGTGTGAATTGCTTGTCACCTCATAGCATTTTGTGTGAGCACATTATTTTCTAGAACACCTGGTAAACTTCATTAAACTAGAATTCATAGGAAGGGACACTTCATAAAGTATTTAAACATTATTTTTCTGTAAACTGTATGAATACTTAAGGAATTGAATCCCATGGACTTTCAGCTTTAAGAAACAAAACTGGGGTGGGCAAAATATGGCCTGCGGGCCAAATCCAGCCCTCCAAGCACTTTGATCCGGCCTTCTGGTGGCAGAGGTTAAATGTGGTAATTATGGTCCCCAAATGGTAACCAGGGGGCAGGGCTACCCTAGCAGCCTTTGACAACTCACCAGAACTTGTTAAGCGGCTCTCCAGCTGAAATAATTGCCTGCCCCTGAACAAAACAGTAAATGTTCTAAAGCAGAGCTGTCCAACTTCTCAGTGTCCAAGACCCACACAGCACCCACACTGCATGCCGCACTGTGCTGTGTGACAGGTTTCTCTCCCCCCAACTCTCCCTGAACACCAGGCACCTTCTCCCCCTGTTTCTGAAGCCTTACCCCTGAACATTGTTTATACCATGTGCCTGCCACATCATGCAGTAGGTGTGACTACTATACAAGATGGCCTTGGTGGCAGGAAGAGGAAAAGACTCAGGTTCGAGCAGCAGCAACTGGAGTGGTGGAGCAATAACCCCTGGGCTGGGAACCCAGGAGCCACAGGTTAACCTTTTAGAAACTGTCTGCTGCCTCTGAGCTGCCAGCTGAACAGTCCTGTTTTAAAGTTTTTGCTGTGTTTAAAAAGCATCAATGCACCAAATTTTTTAAAACTATAAGTTTCCCAAGGGACTTGTCTTTTTTACCTGATTATAAAGTATGATGTACACCTATGGTACTGTATTAAAAATAAATAACATATTTCAATCTTGATATGTCTGAGGGACTTGTCTACCACAGAATAAATTCACTGTGAGTAACAGTTTACATTTACAGTGGCCTGCCTTCTCTGGATTAATTCCCGATGTGGACACAATTTCTAAAGCAGTAAGAACTTTTTCTACACGAGACAGTTGCTGTGAAATAATCTGGGGATGACTAGCATAATATCTATTTCACACTTAACTTCTTGCATGGGCACTTCTTGTGTACATAGTGCAAAGTAGGTTCTTCCACTTCTACACATGAGTAAATTTTGTATGCATTAAATATGTACACTGGGGGAGAGAGTGCAGAGGAACTAGTCCTCTGTAAATTCACCCTCTAGCTTGCCACACAGACTTTCCCATCTAGGTAAGCCTTAAGGTTTCATTCTTGATTAGCTGTTGCGACTCCTCTGAAGATTTAACTAGTCCATACTGATATTTAACTTTGTCTTTGGTGCTAGCAGACTTGATTGATTTTTGGGAAAAGATTCAGCTGGGTTAGGAAAAGGGTTGGGAGGAGTCTAACTTATTCCAAAAAGGAACTTTTTTGAGAGTACTGATCACAGAATCATAGAAAATTAGTGTTGGAAGGGACCTCAGGAGGTCATCTAGTCCAGCCCCACGCTCAAAGCAGGACCACCCCTAACTAGATCCCAGCTAAAGCTTTGTCTAGCCAGGTCTTGAAAACTTCCAACAATGGAGCTTCCACCACTTCTCTGGGTAACCTGTTCCAGTGTTTTACTACCCTCTTAGTGAGAAAATTCTTCCTGATATCTAACCTCAACATCCCTTGCTGCAACTTGAGACCATTGCTCCTTTTTCCGCCATCTGCCACCAGTGAGACCAGTCTAGCTCTATCCCCCATATCCTGTTCTGATACTATGTGAATTGCATGGGTCAACTCTATTCTAAGTTTTGCCACCTTTTGGTGCCCTTTCGTTTGTTTGAAAGCACATGTGCTCAAGTAGTCAATTTTAGTATGTATTTAAGGTGTGCTCTAGTATTTATTGATAATGTCAAGCTCTTTGCATAACACCTTGACTCTCAAAAACAGCTGTACTGCCCAGGTGGCTAAGAGGTTTTTTTCCATTTTTCCTGATGGTGACCTGGCCTCAGTTTATTCTTTCTTTTTTCACTCTGGACCACATCCATGCACAAAGGGTTCAGTACTTAAGAAGTCATACAGAATGTTGCAATGCATGTCAGCAATGCAGGCTACTGTAAGCACATCAGCCCTGTTCTTTTTTTCTCTACTTTGGCATCCAAAGGTCTCAATTTTTTACTTCAAGGTGCAGGTGCTTTATACCTTGGGTGATCTTACAAGACTGCTTAAAGCTCTGGCTTGAAAACAGTGGTTGATAACTGTGCTGCAAGATGGCTAAAACTTATCTCTGTGAAAACCAGCTTTCTTGAGAGTTGATGCAGAACATCCTGTAGCCTGGCATTAGAAACTAAGCATTATCCTGATCCTCACCACTTTCAAGTGCAAAGTACATTTCTTTGACCTTATATGTATATCAGAGTGCAACATACATATTGCCAAAGTGAAACAGTTACCCAAACAAGGTCTCAACTGAAAAAAGATATTTCGCTGATATATGTTGCTCCCCGTGAAGACTAGGTGAGAGAACAAATGCCTGGTGAGAAATGTTAGTCTTGTTGCTTTTTGCACTACTGGAAGGTGTTCAAACACTGTGATAAGCAAAGAACAAACTACAAAGTAGACTAGCTCACAGTGCATAGAATTTTACTGTTCAGAGGTATATTGCTGTAACCATTATATTACCAAGTCCTTACAGGAAGAATCATATTTAAGCAAAAAATGTAAAAAAGCATTATACCAGTAAAGTAGTCAGTTCCTCACTGTGTCTTAGTGGTATCTAAAAGGTATGTAAAGGAGTTTTGTTTTTTCTTCTTTTTTGTTTGATGACATTTCCTGGTTGTTTTAGCATCTTTTCTAGTTCCCTTTGAATTTGAAAATGGAAGGCCATGAATGATAAGAACTTCTTCTCTGCCTTCCTCCCCTAATCCCCTACACAAAGGAAGTTCACCCAGCCCAAACCTAAAGTAATAGAGACTGAATTCTGTTACTCATCACTTTAGAAAGAGGGTAGCTTCACCAAGGAACATGTGACCTGCTTCTGTTTCCTTTCATTTGTTTCTTACCTATATTTACCAAAGCCTTGAATTAAGTGGGGAAGCAGGTGACCTTGAGAAAACACAAGCAGGAAGGGGCAACGGGAGACCTTCATTCTTCATGAGAAAGTAGGGAAATCAGCTAGTTACCTCAGAAGTCTGTACATGAAAATGCACAGTCTGGGAAACAAGCAGCCAGAATTGGAAGTCCTCTCACAGTCATAGAACTGTCATGATTAAAATAACAGAGACTTGGTGGAATAGCTCACGTCATTGAGGTACTGTCACGGACAGGTATGACCTGTTCAGGAAGGGCAGTCAGGAGAGAAGAGGCAGAGTTATGCTTTATGCAGAAGAGCTGTATGATTGCTCAGGGCTCCAGTATGAAACTGGAGATAAACCTGTTAAAAGCATCAGGGTTAGGGTCAGAGGGCCGAGCAAAAAGGATGATGTTGTGGTGCGTATCTGCTATAGATGGAGATCTACCTAAATCATGGTGAGACAGGGTTTTTCCTGGCCCGTTCGCAGCATGCTGAACTGATTTCACAGGCATTACATGGTGCCCCCACGTCTGTGCTGATGTGGCAGAGAGGCTGGTGTGTGGAGGGAGACATGGGCACTTGTCTTCTCTGTTGCTCTTCATGCCACCCTACCAGCCAGTGTTTTGCCTTCCTGACAGCAAGGATTACTGGCTCCCAGTGAGGAACCAGCATTTTATTTTTATTAAGGGTTTTTTTGTTGTTGATTTCATGAACAATCCTGGATTTTACCAAAACTGTGAATTAAGTAAGTTCCTCGATATAGACCACCAGACCCAGGATGATGAGGTAAATGAAGCCTTCTTCACACAGCTAGTGGAAATTTCTCAATCACAGGTCCTGGTTCTAATAGAAAACTCTAATAGTCCTGACATCTGCCGGGAGGGCAGTACAGCAATGCACAGGCTATTCAGGAAGTTTTTGGAGGGTGTTGGGGACAACTTCCTGGAGCAAGTGCTGGGGAGGCCAGCTAGGAACTGTACTCTTCTTGACCTGCTGCTCTCAACCAGTGAAGAATTGGCAGGGGATATAGAAGTGAATGGCAAATTGAACAGCAGTGACCACAAGATGATTGAGTTCAGGATTTTGAGAAAAAGGAAGAAAGAGCAGTAGAGTAAGGACCCTAGACATCAGAAAATCAGACTTTGACTCATTCAGGGAATTGGTGGACAGGATGCCCTGGAAGGCCAGTCTGAGTGGGGAAAGGAGTCCAGGACAGCTGGTTGAATTTTAAAGAAACCTTACTGAGAGTCCAGGTACAAACCATCCTGATGTGCAGGAAGACTAGTAAGTCTGGAAGAAGACCAGCTTGGTTTACAAAAAAAATCTTCAGTGAGCTAAAACATGAAAAGGAAAGCTTACAAGAAGCAGAAACTTGGACAAATGACAAAGGAGTAGAAGAATGTTGTTTGTGAATGCAGTGATGAAATGCTCAGGCTTGCAGCCAACAAGAAACATGAAGGATATCAAGAAAGGTTTCCACAAATATATTGGTGACGAGGAAGATCAGGGAAAGTGTGCATCCCTTACAGAGGCTTTCAACCTTTTTAAAGGACTGTACCCCATCTAGGTACACTTCTTGTGGGGCGGGGGGAGTGGCAGCAGCCAGACATTGGTCAGGGGGGCCTACATGTGACAGCAATGAGGGGTGGTGGATGACAGCCACTGCATGCGATCTCCCCATTGCCGTGTCTGGCCAGCCAGGTGGTTCTTGTGTGGCCCTCAGAGGGAATCCACTGCCCTTACTCCCTCTCTTCCTCCCCAACCCCCCAATCCCTGTTCCTGGGAGGCAGTTGTACAGGGTGGTGGGTGGCAGTGCTCCATCTCCACCCACACATATCCTTTAGGCCTTTTCTAAGTACCCCCGGGTTATGCGTACCCCTTGTTGACAACCCCTGCCTTACTCAATGGGGGAGACAATCTAAAGACAGGTTATGTGGAAAAGGCTGAAGTACTCAATCTTTTATTTATTATTTATTTATTTATTTATTTATTTAATTAATTATTTTTTTACTTTAGTCTTCACAGGCATGGTCAGCTCCCAGACTTGCATCTGGCAATTATTTCCCTCTATTCTGCACTGGTGAGGCCATATCTGAACTATTGTGTCAAGTTTTGGGCTCTTCACTACAGAAAGGATGTAGAAAATTTGGACATAGTCCAGCAGTGGGCAGTGAAAATGGCTTGGGGGCTGGGAAACAGGGTTAAGTTTGAAGAAGAGAAAACTAAAGTCGGATTTAATACCAGCCTTCACCTACCTGAAGGGTGGTTACAAAGAGAATGGAGAGAGACTGTTCTCAGTAATGGCAAATGACAACAAGGGGCAATGGCCTTGCGTTGTAGCAAAGGAAATTGAGGTTAGATATTAGGAAAAACTCACAAAGAGGGTAGTAACACTGGAGCAGGCTACCCAGAGCGGTGACGGAATCTCCATCCTTGGAGGTTTTTAAGACCGGACTAGACAAAGCCTTGGTTAGGGGTAATATAGTCAGAGGTGGTCATGCTTTGTGCAGGAGATTGGACTAATGCCCTCCTCATGTCCCTTCCAACCCTAATTTTCTATGATTCTGTGATTTACTTGAGGACAATCCCTTGGGGATGGAGTATTTTACTAGTTCAGTACATATACTGGGAAAAGAAAAGATAATGTTGGGTGTGGAGACCTTCAGTAGTACAGATCCGCCCTCATTTTGTTGTAAATGTATTGCCATATCTGTTGTTCTGAGGTACTCAGAGGTTGGGAAGGTTCCCAACCAGTCTCTTGCCTGCTTGCTGCTCTTGTATTTCAGGCTGCTTGGGTCAGGGTGTTCTCAGAAACAGTTTACTGTAAGCGGCCTCCTGGAGCTTGGGTACAACTCAGAAAGGTAGACTTGAATTTGTGTTTGGTGGCAAAAGCTCATATAGGTTTATTGTCTTTGAGGACAGCAACTAGTGGATCTGAATAGCAGTCAGCCCAGCTCAGCAAAACTGCGTAGACAAGGGTAAACAATAGGGTTGTGTGAAGCTTCAGTTGCTGATTTGATTCGAAGGAGATTCGGCCTGACTTGGCGGCCAAATCTCCAAATTCAAATCAAATCGGGAGACCCATTAATCTCAAATCGGATTGGAAGCCTCTGATTTGGTTTGGAGAGTTTCGACAATTTGGCCGTAGACACAGCTTGATGTGGTCTTCTTTTTTTCTATGTTCCTTAAGGTACCAGGCACAGTTCATAAATGCTGAGATGGTGGGACGGATGGAGCATTCCATGGGAATGCAGGGGATTCCCCTGCATGCTGGACGATTGACACAGAAGTGGACCAGAAGTACATCCAGTCCACTTCTGGGTCCACTGCTGAGGCCCAGAAAAAAGAGAATGGGGCAGAGACTAGAGGTTTTTTTTTAAGAAAATGCATCAAAAGGAAAAAAGATGAGAAGAAAGAAATGGAAGAGCCTCCTTTTAAAAAGAGATTTGGAGTAGAAGTCTAAGACACTGCTGCTTCTGAGTTAAATCTCAGCCCCTTTTCTGGGCTTTATCTATGACCATTCTGTTCTTGACCAGTCCTGTTGACTAACTAATAGAATCATCATGTTGATTAACTAATATCATCTCTGAAGTTTCTGACTTTATCCTTGGATCATTTCTACTTCTTTGAGACTTGATTTAAATTAACCATAGTTCTTCTGAGACTACTGTTTTGTTGAATGTAGTCTATTATTGACTTTTGAATGACACCAAACACAAGGTCAGTCAAATCAAATCAACCTTGGGACAGATATCTCTGGAGGAGACACTTTATAACCCTCAAAACATTCCTGCTTTGGGGGTGAATTTGTTATAATGTGTAGCCTGAAAAATAGGATTTATCATGAGAGATTTAAAGTATTTCAAATCATGTGTGTGTAAGGGAGGAGGGGCAGAGGTTATTTGACTTCTTACAGACCTGCACCAGCAGAAATATTTGATGGTAGAGAGCTCTTTAATGTAGCAAATAAAGTTCCAGTCCAGCAAGGTCCATGGAGTTGGACTTTAGTTGAGCAGATAGGTTCATACACTGCAGTCACTTAATTTGTTAACTGCCCAGTAAGAAGCCATGCAGGATGGATCTGGTGTATGGGACTCAACAAGTTAGACACTTTTGCCTTGAATCGGTCATCCTGCCTTGCAGACAAAGCAATTTACCAATGACAGCCAAACTGTTAGCCAGTTGCAAACTGCTGATTTTTCTCTACACAGGAGTTTGAAGTCCTTTTGTATTTAAAAGGATACAATTTATGTGTACTTCTACATAACTTGAGTGTGCATATGGTAGAAAACTTCAAGGTATTTTCCTCCATGCAGAAAATCCTGCAGCTAAATATAGTAACTTCAAACTTGCTATCCCTAATACAGATTTGTATTTGAATTGGAAAGAGCTGACTAGCTAAAAATCATTAGGCAGCTAGAGAATCACTTCTGAGTCCTTTTTAGATTTTCAATCTAAACGAGCTCCACATTCCATTGAAAATTAAAATGTGTGCAGTTTTTTGTATGCCCTAAAAAAGGGACTTAAGCTGTATATTCTTACTATGTAGGAGATAGTAAGGATACTCAGTGCAGTCCTTACCAATAAGGAAATAAACACAATGAAAGAAAGTCTGTGTTAAATTTAACAGTTTGAAATCTTTGTTTTGTTGCAAATTATGCATTTTTCTTGTTGTATGAATACATCATCATAACACAGTGATTCTCACTCAGGGTGTCGCAACACATTGAGGCCTTTTCAAAGGTGCCGTGGGGCGCGCCACAATGTTAGCACTGTTATGTGTACAAACAGTTCACAAGATAAATCCAAAGTTTCAAAGAGGAATCCATAGTGTAAAAAGCATTCTGATCTTCTGTGATCTTTGCAACAGAAAATTCCTGTTTTCCCATGGTCAAAAAACAAGTGAAAAGTAAGAACTGACATTTTCTAAAAGTTGTCTTGAGTCTAATGAGGGTGCTTTGAGCCTGAAAAGGTTGAGAACCACTGTCACGAGGTAAACAAATAGTCACTGTGCTGCTAATGCTTCAGAGGCAGCATTCATCCATCCCAATAATAGATATTTCTGCCTGTGTTCGGGAGTGGCAAGTGTTCAACTCACTTTCCAGCCCAGCAGTTAAGATGGGAATTTAAATTGCTCTGCTGTGGCACTGAAATAATGCTTTTATAGCAACACTGACTTGTTTGCATTCTGTGTCTTGGCTAATATTAATTTATATTTAATATCACGAATATCATGAATACAGTCGTATTTACAGGCAGTCCTCGACTTAAAACATTTTGTGTTACAACGTTTTACACTTGCAACATTTATAAATTGACACCATGTCAACTTTATAACGTCAGTTTCGACTTTATAATGCTTGATCTGACGCGACACCACACTGGCGAGCAAGTTCGCTGCATCTTCCATTTCCCTGGAGGCCATCTGTCCAAACTTCCTTGAACACTTTCTTTAAGAAAGCAGAAGAGACTCCAGGAAAACCTGCAGCCAAGACTTCTGAGAAGACTCCACCCAAGAACCCTTCAAAAAGTCCAGCAAAGTCACCTCAAAGAAGTCCTTCCAAATCAGTATGGTTGCTATTTACACTATAAATACATTAATGTAGCTGTATTATTCATCTATAATTGATTGAGTACAAAATTCTGGAGTATTTTTGGTAAAAATAGGGTATCGGGCCTTGGTTCAGGAGCAAATCCCCCATTTATAACATTGTTTCCTATGGGAAAATCGGTTCAGTGTTACTTTTCAACTTAAGACACGGTTTTCAGGAACCAATTGTGTTCTAAGTCTGAGGACTGCCTATACCTGAATTCAACACTACTTTGAATTTAAGATGACTCCCCATGCCCCACCAAAAATTAGATTCTATACATGGGAAATTATAACAAAACTTTAATTTTCTAGTTTTCCTGTATATAGAATTGAATAATTGGAGGGATTTATTTTAAATTCATCCTCCTGACTGCTGCAGTGGGGAAAGCACTGGTATGGGGGTAGGCAGCCTAAGCCCTGCCCCTTGTTTCTTCCCCACTACCTAGTGTCTCCCTCTTCCTGCTAGCTGCCTTCCCCACTTTCATTGCTTTATGCAGAGGCTCTGGCCAACCTGAGGCATGGAGCACATGGTGGCTCTAGCCCCAGCCTGGTGGCAGCAGCAACTCAAACCCCTGGCTCAGGCTGGGCCTGAAACCAGAGCTAGAGCCATAGCAGCTCCCCTGTCTGTGTGATCTCCCCCATGGTCTTCCTGCCCCCAGCTCCAACACTATGACCTCTCCCCTATGCTTTCCCCACCCCCTCCTGCACTGCAGTGTCTCCCCTTGGCCTCTCCCCCACCATGTGAGACACCACAGCCCTGGTCAGACAGCACTTCTAGGCTTGAAAAAAGCCTCATCTTGAATTCCCCTCTCCTGTTGAATGTGGGGGGTGGGGGGGAGAACCTTGTCTTGGATTTGAATATATATGGTAATAAGTTATGAATTTAACAAGAACAGGCTAAACATGCAGTAAGTGTGCAACATGGACATAACACTATTAGTAACTAAAACTTTCATTTTCATGCAGCCTTTATAATGCATTAATTGTCTTAAGTTTAACAGTTTTTTATTTTTTTTGGTCTGGGAATTCCCCAACTTCGATTTTATTTAGCCCCTTCTAAAGATATTGCCATGTTCATGATATTTTAAATCGACCCAAAAATATTAAATGAATGATCAGGCTGTGTGCTTAATAACAGGATAACTTTAACTGTTTAGTAAGTTGAAAACTTAAATAAAAGTTGGCAATTGCTAGTTAGGAATAAAAACATAAAACCCCCTTTCCCTCTGTACCTTAGGGTTTCAAACATTATCTAAATATATATTTATTTACAAAAAAAAAGAGAGGGGGTTTATTTAGCAAAGAATTACATCCAGTACCTTCTACTTTCATGTACATCATAAAGCAAAATAAGATGCAAGATGGGTAACCACTTAAATTTTACTTTAACCTTCTTATAACTTGATTGCATTTCAGATTTAACTTTTAAGAAAATCTACTGGTTTCTTGGCTTTTTAAAGAAATGGAGAAGTTAGTGTTAAAAGGCTTGTACTGTATTGTGCTGTGCTTGTTTTGTTCACAAGGTTACATACCTCCTACTCAACTACCTGATGCTCTTCTTTCCTTCCTTAGATGGTTTTATACAAATGTACACTACAAATTGCAAAGCTCTTTAGTCATAGTGTAGGTTGTGTATGAGGCTTCCCATTTTAATTGTTATTTACTAATAAATGTAAATAAATACAAAAAAAATGTTTTCTCTTGTGTTTTCAGAAGAGACAGAGGAGAAAGGAAAAGAAAAGGATCAGGATAAAGAGGGAGAAAAGGAAGATCATAAAGAAGAAGAGAGACATTCAGAAAAAAGTATGTAGACTCAAACTTTTATAAGCAGTTTTTGATAAATAGTTTAGATGGTCTAACCTATTTATGGATAAATGGTTTAGTTAGTTAAAAAAAAAATTAAGAAGTACCACAGTCAAAAAAACAAGATGTACTATATGCAGAGAATGTAGAAGAGACAAAAAACTATGGGATATGTTGGTTAAGCTTTTACGAAATCAATTTTTGTTTCATATGCTAAATTGACTCCCTTAATCCTAATTTTCTCCCTTTGTACAAAGCTCAGTTTTCCCTCCTCTCTTGGTGTTTATACAGATCAATTACCTGTAGATCAGAGGTAGGCAGTTATTTCAGTTGGCAGGCCACTTAATGAGATTTGGTGAACTGTTGAGGGCCACACACAGCATTTCAAAAGTTATTTTAACCAACTGTAGATAAAAGACAAACATATACTAAAAATCAAATATCTGCTAAAGCACATTTTAATTTTTATTTCAAAAAATAGTTTTTGCCCTTTATAGGTTTCCCTCAATTTATGCATTACACGTGTTCCTGGAGAACACCACATAAATCGAATTTGTATAAAGCAAACTTACTTTCTATAACGTAAGATATAGGAATGGTTTCCACTTTCAAGGCTGGCTGGGGTGAGTGCAGACAAGCAGAGCCCCAGGTGGTGTGGGGCGCAGCACTCCCCCCAGCCTCGGCTACAGTGGCCCCCAAGGCTCTGCCTGTCCCCACTCGCCTCAGCTCCTGCTGCAGCTGTCCCGGGAGCAGCCAGTGCCTGCTCTCTGTAGCCGCTGGGCTGTGCCATGCCCTGGTGCAGGCAGCTGGCACCAGCAGCTTCCAGGGCGGCTGTAGCCAGGGCTGGGGTGGAGATGGGTAGAGCACCAGGAAGAGCCTAGAGCCCCTGAGCCTGCAGTGGCTGCTGGCCCCAGCTTACTCTCATCTGGCTGCATCCACCGCTCCCAGGGCTGCAGCAGGGATGGGCAGCCGCCTGCATCCAGACAAGAGTAGGCTGGGACCAGCCCAAGGGTCTGCAGCAGCTGCTGGTCCAAGTCTTCAGCAGTTGCCAGCCCCATCCTACTGTTGTCTGGCTGCAGGTGGCTACCTGCCCCTGCTGCAGTCCAGGGACTGGTGGATGCTGCCTGCTTGCAGCCGCTCGGCTGTGCCATGCCGCAAACCCTTAGATGCACTGGAGCCCAGCAGCTGCAAGCAGGTGGTATCCACTGCTCCTGCAGCCATGGGCAACCGCCTGCAGCCGGATGAGAGCAGCATGGGGCCAGTGGCCACTGCAGGCTCAGGGACTCCAGGCTCTTGCTGCCACTCTGCCTGTCTCTACTCCAGCCCTGGCTGCAGTAGCCCTCAGAGCTGCCTGCACCAGGGCACAGTGCAACCCAGCAGCTAGAGAGAGCTGGTATTGGCTGCTCCCAGACAGCTGGAGCTGGGGTAACTGGGGACAGGCAGAGTCCCAGGGGATTCAGCGCCCGGTGCAGCCTAGTAGCTGCTGGCAGCTGGTGCTGGCAGCTCCTGGAGCTGCTGCAGCCGGGGCTGGGGTGAGTGCCACGTCCTGCACTGCCCAGGGCTCTGTTTGTCCACATCCAAACTCACCCCAGCTGGCCCTGGGAGCAGCTGACAGGAGAACCTATCCCTATTTCCTACATTACTATATAAAGTAGGTTTGCTTTATGTGAATTTGATTTATGTAGCATGCTCCAGGCCTATGCTGATTGCATATATACAAATTTACCTCACATGTAACGAATTTTGGGTACAAAAGGGTCATTGCATAAGAGGGAATTCGCATAAATCAAATCCACATAAATTGAGGCAAACCTGTATTTGTGTGTTTTTGATTAGTGTGTATATATAGAGAGAGGCGATTGTATAATAGCTCAAAAAATCTTAAACTTGTGTATTTTGTGGGGGAGTGGCACAGCAGGGGCAGGAGCAGGAGGAGGAACCACAGAAGGCAGGGGGAACCAAGTTGTACCCAGGCAGCTGCACCTGGAGCAGCCTTGCCAGGAAGCTATACATGCTGATTGGGTCTGGGTCTAGGAGCACAGCACAGGCAGTCCTGGGTGGGGGTGGGTAGGGCGTGGCCACCTGCAGAGTGTTACAGGGGCAGCCACAAGACAGATGCGGTTAATTGTTGGGTGCCCACCCATGAGGCGGATCCAAGCAGTTGGCAGGCTGGATCCAGTCCATGATTCCGTATTGTGCCTTCCCCTGCTATAGATGCTTAGCGTAGCTTTCCTAGTTTCTAATTTAGCCAGGCTATGTTTGTTTATATTTACATAAGCAGAGGATGTTGTAGCCTTCCTGTCCTGGAACAAAGGGACTCTTTTTGTAGGGAACCCTGCCACTCTCCATCTTTGTGTACAGGTGTCAGTGAATTTCCTCTGTCTTAGTTTCAGTTGTTTTCCTTCATCCAAGAAATGGTGTCATAAGTTTGCAAATTAGCAGTGATCATTAAGATCAAGTCAACATTTGTAGGGGCCTGCATAAAACTTAGTCTTGGAACCTATGAGGGCTCATATTCAAGTAAGCGAGATAAAAGGCAAAAATTTTTTTGGCTAACTGATTTTTAGGGAAAGGTATTTTTCAGAAGTAGTATTATTATTTTAAGGAGAGTACTTGAGAAATGAGGGAAGGCTGGTTTTAAAGAAGCAAGTGGGAAGAATAGTGCCAGAATGATCTTCCTATTTAAGAAACAGTTTGAAAAGTTCTGAGTATTCAGGATGGTCAGGCATGTTCTTTTTACTTGATTTTATTTACCAAGGAGTGGTGCATTTCTCAGAATGTTAAAGGTTAAAAGTTTGCTTTTTCAGTTTTATAGTTGTTTGGGGCTGGAAGGGATCTTACAGATCATTTGGTCCAGCCTCCCTGTACTTGGGCAGGAAAGCATGCTGGCTCAGATGACCCCAGCAAGATGGGTATCAGAATGCTTTTTGAAGATTGCCAGGGTTAGGTGGCTGTACCACCTCTGGGGGGGAGGGGGCGGGGACTCTGTTCTAAACCCTTGGTACTCAACTTGTAAAGAATTTTTTTCTTATGTCTAGTCTGAAGCAGTCTTTCAATCAGCTTGTGCCCATTATTTCTAGTCCTCTCCTGGGGGGCCTTGGTGAAAAGTTACTCCCCCAGGCCCTGATGTACCCCTTGATATACTTATAGGTGGCCACCAAGTCCCCTCTAAGTCTGAGACTGTGAAGTAGTCAAGGCCACTTTTTCCCAATTTGGCCATGAGGACATCATGGGAGACCAGGTCAAAGGCCTTTTTGTAATCCAAGTATATGACATCAACTTCATTTGCCCTATCCAGACAGCGAGTTACCTGGTCTTAAAAGGAAATAAGGTTGGTCTGGCATGACCTGCCTGTAATGAAACCTGGCATTGAGGTCAAACTGATAGGCCTGTAATTCCCAGGGTCCTCCTTTCTCCCTTTCTTAAAGATAGTCACCATATTGTCCTTTTTTCAGTCTCATGGCACTCAGGAGAGGTCCCAGAAATCTTCAGATAACTTGACTATAGGCTGCACAATTACATCGGCCAATTTTTTTAGCGCTCTTGGGTGTAGAGCAGGAGCAGGCAATTATTTTGGGCGGAAGAACACTTACCAAGTTTTGGCAAGCTTTTAAGGGCCACATGCGTAGCCCCGCTCCTTGACAGGTGCCCCACCCCCTAGTTGCCATCTTGTGACCAGAAGTCCCACTCCCTAATCCCTGACCTTTGCCACCAGAAGTCCCTCCCCTTGCCTCTAGAAGTACTCTTTTCAGCAAGGGGTTTTGCCACCTCAGAACCAGAAAAATGCTAAATTATATTCTAAAAAGTGATCATCTACAACATACATTAATTTGATTTCAAAAAACATTTTTGTCCTGATTTACATGCATTTGTGTAGTGTACACAGCGGTGACTGCACAGTAGCTTACAATGAAGTCTTATTCTTGTATATTTGGGGGGGTATAGGTTTGTGGGGTGTGGGTGGGTATGGGAGGAAGGTGGCTGGGGTTTGTGTATGGCAGTGAGAGGGGAGGAATGGGTGCATTTGTATGGAGAGGTGTGCATGTGGGACTCACCCTATGAACACACACACACACACATACTCTGCTCCTGTGCCTGCCGATGCACATGCCTACCAGCATGGTCCCATGCTCCACAGTCCAGGGATATAGCTGGGAGCCACAGCCACATGGTGCTGGAGCAGGGAAAGAGCAGGAAAGCAAGGAACTGGGCGGGGGTCGGCTGCTCAAGCCTGCTGAGGGTTCCCTCTGGGTCCTATTGCCTCTGGCTCCAGCCACCTTTGACAGGGAGCCAGGGCAAATAAATATTAATTTACTAAATTTTTTAGGGGCTCCACATGCCAGGTAGAATAGACTGGTGGGCCAGATGCGGGCTATTATTTTGCCCATCCCTGGTATAGAGCATGTATATCTTTTCAGTACAGGGCTTTGATACAACAGCATGGAATTGTATTTGGCTTATGAGTCTCAGAACCATTACTTAAAGCTGAGCTTTCTTCCAAGAGCCCCATTCCCTTTGGATTATGAATGATTGGGCTGAAGGAAAAGAAGACTACTGATACTTGCAGTGTTTATGTGGTTCATTTTAGAAGGTGTGTCAGTAGTAATTGCACAACATGCTTCCAGGTGAAGTGTCAAGAAGGAAGCGTTCCAAGTCAGAGGATATGGACAGCATACATTCCAAACGCCGTCGATACATGGAAGAAGATTATGAAGCAGAACTCCAAGTAAAAATTACAGCTAGAGGGGATATTAATCAGAAGGTGCAGAAGGTACAGTAGATTTGATGCATGGACCTTGTTTGTTTGTTAATTGGATTTTATTGTAATTTCATATTTAGTGATAGGCTTTCTTTTTATTCAAACATAATTTCCATATTAACCTGCAAAATACTAAAGACTGACTGGACTAGGTATACATCAGGGGCATGTTGGTAGAACTGTTAACAGTGTTTTGCTAAGGGTATGAATGTATGTCTTGCTCTGGACTTGCCAGAGGCCTGCCTCAGTTGTGCACTTTGCAAATATATTCATTCTGGGGGTCAAAAGTGACCAGATGTGATGTTGGCCAGTTCATTCCCTCGTATACCCTTGGTTACAGAAACTGGTGTGCCTTAACTGCACTAACCCAATGGGCTGTTACACTTGGATGGATGATTGACCTTGTCATGCACCTCACTGTGAACCAGGAGTTGATGAATTCTAGTTTCACTGTATCTTCTAACTAGTTTTATTAATTCTGTTCTCTTTTCAACCCTTATTAGTGAGAACCATGTCATTACTTAGGCTAGGAATAGAGTTTATATCTCATATGGGAGAGCTAAGTTTTAGTCATTTAAACACACAATCTCTGAGTCTGCCAAATGTTTAGACTTCTGTGTGTGATGTATAGAATGAGTCTGTTCCTACACACACAATCTCACTTGCCAGTGTCATGCTTTATTCTTTATGGTTTGGTCCATGGAGGATACTGTATTTTCTTGTATACAACACCCCCAAGTAAAATATACAGTTTGTTTTTGGAAGGCAGAATATGGCAGGGGTGGGGGGCAGACGGGACTTGTTTCAGAGGCATGTCTGACTGACTGTGTGCCATAGATAAGTCTTTCTGGGAACTTAGTGTCCTGGGAATTGTGTGGCAGCAGGAAGTTGCTGGTGTCAGTTTTCAGACAGACCAGCTCCTGGGATGCCACACTTCCTGGACACAGTTTCCAGGTGGGTTTTCTCTGTTGCACAAGGTTAGGCCCGAGACCCTTGGTTCTTTATTGTAAGTAGTTCTTTATATATGTTTTATAGATAAAGTGTTGTTTCCCCATCACAAGGCTCATCAAAATAGTACCAACTCACTTGCTGGTTCAGGGACAAGCTACATTGCTCAGCCAATAGTTATGGCTGTGAGAGGATTAATATAAGAATTGTCATCTTGGCAGTTCCATGCTGTATGTCTCTAGGGTTGCTTCTTTTCCAGCAAAGAAAACAGCTTCCCCATTTAACCACCTCCCCCAATTTGGGAGTTTGGTTTTGTGGGGAAAAGATGTGCTTTGTATGTAAGAAAATATGCCAATGGCTACCTGTTGCTGGTTTAAGTAAGTGGCCCTTAAACTTCAGCAAGGGAGGAGGGACAGCTGCCATAGTGCTGTTGCCATAATTAAAGCAGTAGCATATCTGTATTGTAGGCTAGACCTAAAAAAACACCTTCACTAAGAAACTTGTTTATTGAGACTGAAGGGCTACATATGGCATGTTTTTATATTGGCAGTCTTAAGGGTTCAGCTCTACCCTGCAATCAAGGATTCAGGTATTTTGTAAACATTGCTTTTGCCCTTGATGGCTTCATTAGTTGATTCTAAATCTTGTATGGGAATCCTTAGTCCAGTGTTTTCAAAGAAGGCTTGTCACCATATTCTATGAATAGAAGGTAACAAGTAGGTTTACTGTTTCTTCTTACGGTTTTCTTTCTGATTTCCAAGAAACAACTGCTTCTTTTACACTTTCCTGGTTTGGGACAACCTTTAGTGTTGGAAGCAATAGAACTTCTGCAGAAATTGTTTTCAGTTGCATCTCTTCCAGCTCTTTGATAGCTTTAGTTTCCACATAAGAGTACACAGAGCAATTATGCTAGAGAAAAATATTTCTAAAAGGCAAGAATTGTTAATAATAATGCATCTACTAAAGACCTCCTACTGAGTGTCTTACATTCATTTTTTTTTAAACATCAGGGTGTTGAGTGAGAGAGATCTATTTCTGTGAATACACAATACTGTGCTGCCTTCAAGCTATTAAGTTTTTTTTATCATATTGGTGCTGTAGGGTTTTACACCTTTGTCCTACGTAAAAACAGAAATCTGTTTAGCAGCTAATATAGGGTCATTTATATCTGTTAAAATTCAGTATAATTTTTTTTTCTAATGGTGCAGCTACAAAAAATACTTAAATACCATAACTATTGGTGGCCAGAAAGTCTTCATTAACAAGAATCATAGCTTTTGTATGTGACAAATTCTGATTATGCATGTTGTACAAAAAATATTCCAGCCCTCTCAAATGCTGGTAATGTATGCTTTACGTATTTTTCTAGGTAATCCAAAAATTGCTAGAAGAGAAACTTACTGCCCTGCAGGTTACTGAATTTGAAAAGGCTCTGACAGATCTGAAAACCCGAGTAGAGAAAATAGAGTGTAGCAAGAGGCATAAAACTGTGCTTACTGAACTACAGGTATATATATTCATATGTTTTAAATTGTACGGGATCTTTGCTTTAAAAAACAAGCTTCTCAGTTAATAGGGCCCTTGTGTCTGTTATTAACTGGATCCATTTGACTTTTTAAATGAGAACAACCTGATATTTTTGCAGTTGGTGAGGTGAAAAAGCCCTGAAATAATCACACTGCTTAGACTGGAGCAAGCAAGCAATTAATCATTGTCAAAAGGGATTTTTTTTAAATTTATATTTTAGCTATTAGTAAATCAGTTTTCAGTTCTGCTGACCAGTTTTCTAGATATTCTTCAAATAAATGACCTACATGAAAACTCTTTTCTTTTAATGAAGGGAGAATGGGGGCTACATTTTGCTGAATATTTAAATGAAGACCTATGATTAGGTACTTTAATGTCCAGTTCCACTGGAGACTGAAAATTTGAAGGTTGTGACTTGTTTTAGGGGAGACATTATTTTCCCTGATGTTACTTCAAGGATGTTGGTTTGTCTTATGCTCTTAGTCTGAATCTTTTGATTGATTTAATTTCAGTTGTTTTAAATGTTCTCTGTTTGGTCTCTTCCCCTTGGCTGTTTAGGCTAAAATTGCTAAATTGGCGAAACGCTGTGGAACAGCTGAGGAGAACTTGAAAAAAAAACAAGAAGTAAGCATTGCTCTTTCTTATTTTTGTTTAGGCCTAGTATGAATATTACCTAGGGGGAATATGAATTTTAGTATGAAGTAAATTCCATAAAAGTATAGTAAAATATTTGCATTCTGTCCATGAAGAAACTTGTCACCCTTTCATGTGCAGAAAGTGAAGAATGGTATTGCCCTGGTTTGCTTGTTCTGCTAATGGATGTTGGATATATAGCACTATTTTTCAAGTACATTGTCTGCCATTTATTGGAATTGCATTTGGCAGAACCCATATGATTTCTAATAAACAGCAGTTCTAATAAGCAATGGCAATACAAAGAGAAAAATAGTAAAAGGTCCATGTGGATGTCCTGATTACATACTCATTTTTCATAGTTGGTTACATAGCAAATTAGCTAGCCATTTGGTGCTCACGCATGCAAATTTGGTTCTAATAGTTGGATGAAACAGCTTGCATATATAAAGTACAGTTTCAGATCTTGATGTTGATTTAGCTATATCTCCCTGGTTCTATTCAGGGAGATTTAACTAAATAGCAGAAAATATCTATACTACAATGTTTTAGTTGTTTATTTTTTGAGTTTTAATGCTAATGTGCAACTGATTCTATTAAGCAAGATTCTAATAACTAGTGGGTGCTGCTACCTAGAAGGTGTTGCCTGTGTTAGACTACAGTAAGATTAGAGTTTCCTTCTTTATTTTGAAGAGCGAAGGCCTGATGATTTACTTTAAGGTCCCTTTGGACACTGGCAATATAAGATTCCAAATTCCTATATAGCAATGAAGCAACTAGACACAGTTCCACTAGATTGTAGGATGGGGCTTCTGAGGCTTCAGATGCTTTTGACCCACCCACCCATCCAGCAGCAGAGTTTAGATTATTCTAAAGGGAAACATGCCCAGCCTTCCCCAGCCAGAAAATAATAGGGTTGGAGTGTTGGTGTAGCCATGTCTCCCCGGAAGAAGAAAAGGTTTTATGGCGATTTTATCTTTTATTGAATCAACCTTGCTTCTCAGCCTGAAAGATTGTCTCTTTTCTCATCACATTTTAGGGGGAATTTTTAAAAAATGAATAAATAGGGGTAGGACAGGTAGACAGGTCTGTTTCCTAGAGTCCAGAATAAACATTTTGAATAAGTTACCAAAGCAAAAGGTAGAAGTTGAAAGTTACATGAATTGCAAAAGAAATCTTGATTTCCCTCTGGTGGAAAACATCTGAAGGCAGGATTAATAAACAGAGAAGAGTCATCATGTGGGATTAAAGGGCTTTTCGAGATCCTACAGTGTTTTGTCATCTTGTATCTGATTCTTTGGCAGTGAAAAGTGATATAAAAATGGACAAATATAGACTATGTAATCGGAAGTAAAAGATGTCACATTGTCTTACATTTCTTTGTAGAATACGCCAAACCCCCCACCCCTTTCTCCGGGGAAAGCAGCAAGTGACACTGGAAACACCAACAGTCTGACATATCGGTGAGGAATGAGGACGCAACTGTGTCATTTTTCAAATTTTCTAGAGCATAAGTTTTTAGAAGACGTACAATAGCAGATCTTGCTGTAAATAATTCATAGAATACCCTGATTATGCTTGTTTCAGTAGGTTTTTTTCTTCAGACATGTATAAATGTCCTTTCTCTCCCTCCGTTACTGTTCAAAGGTGAATGTCTGCTCTTCATTTTCTTACAGTACTCCCCATAAGGGCTGTAGCAAATTAATTAACCTAAACCTGGTATTGTTCAAGTTGTTTGAACAGATTAGTGTAAAACTGAATTTAAGTAATCTTTTAAAAAATAAGTCAAAGGTTTTGTCATAAGGGAAGGCAAACTGGATAACTGTGTCAAAAATAATGTATGAGGGTTGTATCTGTTGTGGAAGAGACGTGCTGGATTCATTTGCAGGGGAAAGCACTTGGTAGTAGGCAAATTTTCAAAATAGACTAATAAAAAAACTCATAACACTTCAGGACTGGGAGATCCTGATATAATTTTTTATTTCATAGAAATGCTGGCACAGTGAGACAAATGCTTGAATCCAAGAGGAATGTAGGTGACAGCACACCAGCAACTTTTCAAGCCCCCTTGAATGCAGGTAAAAACCTTCCTGGTCTCCAGAAACATGTTATAGTGTATTTTATATATTTAATGGGAAAAGTAAGGTTTTCATATTAGAATTTTATAGGGAAAGTGGGACTATAGTTATTCTAACATAAAACATATAAAGCAGTAGCATCCTTGACTTCCCTTGAGAATTATGAAAGGGGTTCTGTAGAAAAGATATGACCATCTTCTATGAACAAGCACTTGCCTAAGCTAACTACATGTAGGATGAGGTGTTTCCTAACTTTGCCCTCAACCCTGTGACAGAAGTTACTGTGGGCCCAGGGGTCTTCCTGGGCATAACTAGGCTGTAATGACAGACTTTGTATTTTCTAAGGAACAGGCTGCTGTGCAGTTTCATCATCTGATTTTTTTTTTAATGCGGTTCTCATGGCATTTTACTTTTGTATTATTTTATTTGAAGAAGGTGTGTCTAGTAACACTTTCTTGCAAATATGAGTTCAGTTTTATTATAGTTCCTCATTTCATTTGTGTGGAGTTTTTTGGTTGTTAATCTTTAATGTACAAATACCTTCTATGTAACTCTTCAAGGCAAAAGTGTCGTCGTCTTAGATATTTATACAGCATCTAATACAATAGGAATCATGTTTTTTTTTTTTTTGGTTTTTTTTGGTGTGTAGTGTCTGCTCCCAGTTTTGCTGCTCCTCAGGCAGTGGTCAGTGGACATCCCAAACCTCAGACTCCAGTGACTTCCAGTTCCTTGACAACATCTGTTCTTCCTACAGCCAGTGCAGCTGCTGTTGTTGGCACAAGTCAGGTGCCCAGTGGCAACACTCAGCCTATGTCTGTCTCATTGCAGCCTTTGCCTGTAATCCTGCATGTACCTCTTACAATGTCCTCCCAGCCTCAGCTTCTGCAAAGCCACACAGGGACTTTGGTCACTAACCAGCAATCAGGCAACGTTGAATTTATATCAGTACAAAGCCCATCTGCTGTTGGTGGCCTTGCTAAAACTCCGGTGTCTTTGGCATCAGCTAATCCAACTAAACCAAATAACAGTCCATCTGTGCCCAGCCCTGGTGTTCAGAGAAACTCTCCAGCTAGTGCTGGGTCAATAGGGACAACACTGGCAGTACAAGCTGTTTCAACAGCAAATCCTGTCACCCAGGCCACAAGGACTCCTTTGCCCACAGTGGGTACTTCAGGACTGTATAATCCTACCAGCAATCGAGGTCCCATACAGATGAAGATCTCTCTCTCTGCATTTGGTAATACAACTCCCGCCGAACCAAGCACGATTCCCACAGCACCTAGAGTTGGTAAGCAATGCTTGAATATTAATTTGGGGAATGGAAGATAGAATAACTGCATATGGGAAACATAAAGCTTTTAAACAAGATAGAAATCAAGTTTATTTCTGTGGCAGTTCTGTTTAATTTACTGAGATAGTTCTGCTAGTTTTCATTACTCTCTAAACTTGAAATCAAAAATAAGTTTGACCCAAATAATTGAGACCAAAAAGTGCATTTTCGGTTATTCCTGAATTTTTAAAAAGAAGATGCAACATAAATTCTTGCCTTCTAAATGCTGCTCTGTTTATAATTGGATTTCTATCACGTTCCTGATAGATGGAAGCTCCCTATTTGCTGCTGATTTGTTGGTATTTATTTTTATATGTGAGCCAGATGCTTTACAAAGCAATAGCACATTACAAATAAAGTAAATACTGTATTAATTCTGTTTAAAACACGGGAGTATTTCTACAGTACATCAGAATAAATATTGACATCCCAAAATTTAGAAGAACAAATAAGAGCCAAACTGTTTTTGAAGTGAAATGAAAGATTTGTTTAATAAATAGATGCTCAGTTAGAGCCTTTGAGTCTAACAAATGTTTTTCTATGATATCAAACCTAAGTGATTAAAATGATTTCCTAGCGTCTCCAGCGGTATAGTGATGCTTCTGCTGTTCCTTTGCAGTTTTAGACTCAATTTAAGTGCAGCTGCTTTAAAATGTTTCTGTGAATTGGTCCTCTGTATCAAACTGAACTAGTTCCCTGTGACACAGAAATAATATTGCATGTAACTGTTCGTAGAAAAATTATACTATCTGATATTTTTAAAAACTCAGAATTTGACATCAAAATTAATTTTATTTCATTTAAATGCTGTCTTAAATTACATGTTATGAGGCTTCATTCATCAAGCTTACTCTTGCACATTTCATATAAAGCTTTCAAATCTGAACTTAGGACTGATGGGTAATCTTGTTTGCTGTCTAAAATGCTTAGCAAAAAGAAGATTTCTCATTCTTACAATAAATGAGCAGTGAAATGGTTTTGTGAGTTACTAATATACTCCCCATATTTCTTTGATCATATACATATAATAGAAACCATAGGATCTTCCTGGTAAATGTTCAGAGAGCAGTCTTGTCAAGCTACATGCTGTGTCTATAATCTGTTTCTTCAGCCTCTATTCAGAATGAGTTTATATTATATGTGAAATAAGTGAATAGATATCTTTTTTTGATTAATTTTCTATATGACTGAATACACGAAAAGGAAGATTTTAGGGGATTTTTGCGCTGGAGGTGGCTGCTGAGCTGTTCCAAAAATACACTGGGCATTTTAAGAGACCTATGAGAGAGGAATATGATGTATTATAAGTCTGGAATGTTGCTTTGATCTTTTTCTTAATCTGCTACTTGCTCTGAAAAGTGGTAATAATATATGCATACCTTTTTTGTAAAGTAGTTTCAGCTCTTTAGTGGAAAGTGCTGTTATAGAAGTTAAAGTATAATTATTACAAATCAGTGTAGTAAGAAACTTAATTTTGGAATGTTTCCACCTAGCATATTTTATTATTAAAAGTATTTAAATGTGTTATCAGTTAGAAACTGCAAATTAACAAATCATTTCGTGACCCCCTCAGAGAACCATATAAACAGGCCACCAACAGATGCTTCAGGAAACAAGAGAGCGGCAGAGAGCACAGCACAGGTAGGTTGTTGGGTTATGCTTCTGTATAAAATTCGTAAGTTATAATCCACAGGAGTATTTCCCCCCCACCATTTCTTCCTTAAAATGAAACACTTAGTTTCTTTTCTGCTGTACTTTCTGCTTATAGTGTCTTCCTTTTGGTTTTCTTTTTTTTTTTTTTTTTTACTGAAAACATCAGTTCTTGGTTACCCTTACAAAGAGTTCTAGTATGTTTTGTGTGAAATGAATTCATGCTTTAGAAGAACCCTAGAAATACATTTGATATTAGAGAGAAAATTACAAAGGAAGAAACCCAGATTTTTTTTCTAAAGATCCTGATTTGAAAGTTATAAACTTATTAAATGAGTGCAGCTTTCCTTGCCCCATAATGCCAAAAAAGAGGATTCACAAAGGTGATTACAGTAATTGGACCTCCTGATATTTCAGCCTGTGTTTCATGCCACGACATTCTATCTGTAGGAAAATCTAGAGAAACCTGCAATATCTTGATCTCCTTATCTTGATGAAAGGGAAAGATAAAACCTCTGTGAAATTATTTGTAATCTGTTCTCTCTGTGTTGTAGTTCATAATTAAAGCATAGGATCTGATTCACCTCAAACTTACATTGGTATTAATCGGAAAGAATTTTACAGAATTTAGTGGCTTTAAACAAATGTGTATAACTAGCACAAGAGGAAAATCAAGTCAACTGCTCCTGTGCAGTTTCCCTGTCAAACAGGGCATTCAGATGGTGTTAAATCTGCTGGGCATCCCAGTGAAAGTAGAAGAAAATTTCATCTGGCAACCTTTTTCCCCAAGCATAATAGCAGCAGAGTTAGCATAGCTGATAAACAGTGAGGAATGACCAAATCCTGCCACACAAACAATATTGGCATTTGGTAGCTAAAGAGTGGTAGGCTGGAATTTAATTTATAGATACCTGTGGATTATAGCTACAAAAATGTAATCCATAGTTGAGATGTGTGTATTCAATCTCTTCAGTATGGAGAAGGTTGACCAATTTATGGATTCAAAACGGGTATTAATTTAAGAATAAGATTATACATTTAAGTACATTTCATGTTTGGCAAAGCCTGAAACCTGGAAAACCCTTTTTTAGAAACAGTGAATTTCCCCTGTTGGTGGTGATAATGGGCTGTCAGAGTGGTGGGTTTGTTGAATGAATGGAGAAAAAAACTATACTTTCCGGTTTTCAGCCTTTTGTTACATTGTATGTTTCTAGGGCTACTTTGAATGAAACAAGTTAAAGCATGTGTAATGCCATGGTTGCTAATGATCTAATTTAAAAAAAAAAAAAAAGCTGGCTAGCAAGGTGTGATATTAAGACATCCCATGTCATTTAAAGATCAAATTAATGCCACCTGCTTTTTATGATGTAAAACCCAAAACATTATGTATTACTCCACACTTCACAGCTTTCAGAACAAAAAGTAGTTTGCAGTGCGCTGTATACCCGTGGCATATTTGATGGTACAACTTTGATCAATTGTCTCAAAAACCAGTTGAAACAGGAAGAGACTTCATCAGAAAGTAAAGAACCAGTAGAAGCAGCGCAGACGAATTTTAACTTTCCTGAGGATGTCCTCTTTGGCTTGGAAGAAGAGGAAGAAGATGCTAAGAGCATCAAAAACACCCACAAGCAGACTGGCTGGGCAGCTAATCTACTAAAGCAGTGGCTGGCCAAAAATGGCAAGGATCCTAGTTTTGAATTGGTGCCAGTACCTGAACTCAATGATATTTTAAGAGAGTTTTATTACACAATAAGGAACCATGATGGAAATACGTACAGTGTGGCAAGCTATAAGTCCATGCGTGCTGGCTTGAACCGGCACCTTAAAATGCCACCATATAATCGTCAGATTTGCCTAATGAAGGACAAGGAGTTTGCTAGTGCAAATATGGTGTTTGTGAGTGTGTTGAAGATGCTACGTGTGCAGGGAAAGGATGAAACTCACCACCATCCTCCCATAGCTGCTGAGGACCTGCGTAAGATTAAGCAGTCTGGAGTGCTGGGGTTACATAGTCCCCTGGCTTTGGTCAACAAGGTGTGGTTTGATTTGCAACTGCATTTTGCCAAACGAGGGAGGGAAATCTTACGAGATTTGGCTCCAGATGCCTTTGTTGTTGAGAAGGACAAGAATGGGCGTCGGTATGCTATGTTTAGATGTCCTGGCAAAGGGAAAAACGCAGAAGATCCCCATAAAATGGGGAAAATGTATGATATGCCAGGGGACCCAAACTGTCCTGTTTTTTCCTTGGAGCTTTATTTGTCTAAGTTGCCTCCTGAGCCCCCTGCTTTTTACCTGCATCCTTTAAAGCTAACTCTAGAGCAGATGCAAGAGCAGCCTGTCTGGTACAAACGAGAGCCTATGGGAGTAAACTACTTAGGTACTATGATGCCCAGAATAAGCGTGGCAGCTAGGCTGTCCCAACGATATACCAATCATTCTCTCAGAACTACCACCATCCAGCTACTATGTGAAGCAGGACTGGGGCCTAGAGAGATCATGGCAGTGACAGGCCATCGCTCTGAGTCTGCTATTAGACATTACTGGGGAGCTGCAGAAATTCGCTACAGAGTTTGGTCTGATATAATGGAGAATCCCCCCAGTTACCTATATAACACTATGCCAAATGAAGTGATACAAGAGCCAACATCCGGTGCCTCTACTTCTTCCATAAATCATGCCATTTTAGAGCAAAACAAAATGTCTTTATTTCCTAAGAAACCTATTGCACCAGCCAGCAACCATGTGATACCCAGCTCTAACTCTGTGACTTTAATCTCTAGGGGATGTATAGCTCTGAGTTCTAAAAGCCACATCATGTTGAACCACAGCTCTTCCAAGGCGCTGGTTCCTAAGGACATAACTAGTGTGTCTCTAACTGCCAACCATCTTCAAGGATGTTGTAATGAACCTGTCTTTATAAACCGTGTGCTAAAACAAGAACCAATGACTTGACACTACTGTAACTGGAACTGATTTTAAGATTCATTGCTATTATCAAAAAAGGAAAAGTTCTCATATTGCTTTACTTTATTTTGGTCTTGGGCTACTAAGGACATTTCTTACTGCTTAGTTCAGGAAGAAGTATCCTGCTTGCCCCCCAAAGTGAGCTGCAGAACAGAAGTTACGAAAGCAGGGCTTGGAGTCTGGCCGACCTTTAACAGCAGCAGGGACTCTAGTGGCCAAGCAGAGCCATTTTAAATAATGCAGGGTTGGTATTGATTTCCACTTAACTGAAGACAAACTTTCTTCAATCACTGTATGACTTTATACCTTGCAGTTGTGAAGAGTGTATTTATTGTGAAACCAACTGGTGCCTGTTGCCCCTGATGTAGCATTTTATGGATACTTGATATTGAAGCTTCACAGGGAGAGGCAAAATAAGAGGAGTAGATACAAATACATTACAGCACATACGCATGCATTAACACACAAGCAGTTGTTTGATCACCTCCTCTCCTTGTGCCTGAATTGCCTTCATTCCTAGTAAGATAAGAACTGGGACCAGTAGCCTAACAAAGAGGGGAGAGTAGGAGCAGGGCACCTGACCTCTGCACTTACTTAGAGGACCCAGAATTGTCCCCAGGAGTCTTTGCTATGCAGGTGTAGCCCTGTTCTGCCCAGCCCTACACTCCCTAGTACGTGGGAGAGCAGAATGGTTCCCTCCTTCCACCCCCAGGATTTTTGCCACAGAGGCTAGGGACAGAAGTTGCACACAAACCGGTTTAAGTAATCAGAAACTGGTTTAAATCTATAGCAGAACAGACATTCAATGTACACAAACCAGTTTCAAAATGGCTGAAACTGGTTTAAGATAAACCTGCTTGTGTGTAGTATCAGACTTAACTGATTTAGGTCACATCAGTTTCTGAAACTTCTGGACCAGACCCCTTCCTAATTTTAGTTAAATGAGTCCCCCAGCATCCCAGCTTGCTTTGCAGCCCTGGGCTATGCTGTCTGCTCCAGACAACAGGGTTGGCCCTGTCCTTCTGTACCCTGCAATGAGGGCTAGCTGGCTAATCTGACTGCATCTTCCTTGCTCTTCTCCATAGTAAATTCTTTGAGGAGTAATTTTGATGCAGCTTGCAGGAAGACTTGTCTCAGGCCATTTTTTTCAACAGTGGCTAGAGATTATTTCTTTTTCTTGCCACAGCAGACTACAGACTAATTAGAAATGCAGCTGGGTCCTTCTGACTACATGAAAATTGAAAGGACTAGTTTTATTACACCCTGACCAGTGAGTTTAGACTGTCTTTTGTAATTTCTTCTTCTAAGTACAAGTTCCTCTTGAAACCCAGGGGCCTGGTCCGCCTGTTCATCCAGCTGAACGGAGGGGGGAAGGTTGTATGTGTGTGCCTGACTAGGGGCAGGAGTGGCAGAGGCAACTTGAGTGTGGGAACAAGCCCTGCACCTGGCCAGCAGCATGAGGAACCTGCAGCTGGCAGAAGAGGCAGCACAGGGCAACCTTGCATGAAGCAGCTCTGCAGCGAGGCTGAAAAGGCAGAGCTTAGGTGCATACGGGGGGCTGGCCATGTGGGATGAGCTGTTTGTACGCACGGCTGCCTGGGCCAGCTCAAAGGTGCTGGCAGCTCGGAGCCTGGCAGCCACCTGCTGTAGGGGCTCATGTGCCTGCTCGTCAGTGGGGCTGCAGGCACATAAGCCCTGTGGTGGGCAGCTGCTGGGCTCTGGAACCACCAGCATCTCCAAGTCAGGGGGCATGGCAGCGAGCACAAGCCCCCACAGCACATAGTTGCTGGGCTCCAGGCCCACTGGTGCCTCTGAACTGACCCGGGCAGTTGTGGACACGAAGGGCTTGTCCCACACAGCCAGTCCGGCTGCCAAGGTGCCTACCCACAGCTGCAGTGGCATTGACCCTGCCACTGCCCAGCCAACTGCTGTCCATGCACACTGGAGCCCCCAGGACAACCAAGGCACGCACCTTGCTCTGCCTTTTTAGCCTCACCACGGAGCTGCTTCACGCCCAGGCTGCCCTACGCCACCTCCCCTGCTAGCTGCTGGCCGGGCGCAGGAATCGCTCTTGCTCTCTGCCACGCTCAGGTTGCCACTGCCACCCCTGTCCCCAACAGGGCATACATACCCTCTTCCCCCCTCTGTCCAGCTGGATGAGCAGGCAGATCTGGCTCTTCCCCTGGGTTTCAAAAGGAACTTTGACTGTCTTCTGTTTAACTTGCAAGTACAGGCAGTCCTCGGACTTACAACACAATTGGTTCTGAAAACTGCGTCTTAAGTTGAAACATTGCAACTGGGAACCAATTTTCTCATAAGAAACCATGTGATAAATGGGGGATTGTTCCTGAACCAAGGCCTAATACCCTGTTTTCAGCAAAAATGCCCCAGAATTTTGTACTCAGTCAATTATAGATGAGTAATATAGCTACATTAAAGTATCTGTATTGTAAATAGCATCATATTGATTTGGAAGGGCTTCTTTGAGGTGACTTGGTTGGACTTTTTGAAGGGTTCTTGGCTGAATTCTTCTCGGGAGTCTGGCTGCAGTTTTTTCTGGAGTCTTGTCTGGTTTCTTAAATAAGTGTCCAAGGCAGTTTGGACAGATGTTCTCCAGCGAGATGAGCAGCGCAGCGAACTTGTTTACTGGTGTGTCATCACATCGGATCAAGTGTTGTAAAGTTGAAACTGACATCATAAAATTGAAACAGGGTCTCAGTTTAAAAACATTGTAAGTGTGAAATGTTGTAACTCAAAACGTTAAGTCGAGGACTGCCTGTAATAAACTCACTGGTCAGGCATGTGGCATGGGGCTGCACATGCAAAGCGAAGACTTTGGGAAGTAGGGGGCGTTTTGGTGTTCCTGTTGTGGCCAGTGTGCAGCAAGCTTGCTCCTCAGCTGTAGCAACCTGTGTTAATACTACTATAGCAACTGCTGCAAGTGTGTGGGGAGCTACTCTGCAATGTGGAGTATGAAAAATGTGTTCTCATAGGAGATGGTCAGGCAACAGAATTACTCCATTAGAAATGAATAGGTTGAGTTGATATATTGTTCCCATGCATGTCTTGCAGTTTTGAACACACCATTTCTCTGCGTTCCCTGATTTCCATCACTTTTTTTTGTCCCTGATGAAGAGGTTTCTCTTGTAGTTGACAGGAAGGTTTATGAACCATTAACTTTGTCAACATTTGATGCTTGTGTTTTCTCCCTTTTTGAGATTTAACTGTACCATTTGTGCAGCTGTTTGAAAGCACTTGTATCAGTGCAGTAATATTCCCTCAGATTCTTGCACCAAAAGGAAATGTATATCTTGTTTTCTTCCAACTTTTCCCCTGACCAAAATAAGGCTTTTTTGCTTTCCCTCCATTCCACATCTGGGGCTGCTGTTGAGAAGTGTACCTGCTCAGTATACATTGTATCCAGGAAATGAGGCTGTATAGATACTTCAGGGCAGCCCTGAGTGCATCACGGAGGTGCTGGAGAGTGTGCTCAGGCAGTCCACTCTAAGATGGCTGTATGTTTCATTTCATTTCTGAGGTTTGGTATGCACTAAAGAGGAGCTAGTGGACAGGGCTTGCTTCTTGGTGGTGGTTCTGGAAATAGCAACAGAGTTAATACAGACAAATCCTCTAGTTAGTTACACTCCAGATTTAGTTTAGGTATCTGCCTGCTTTGCAGCGGGCTGATCTATTACTATATTCACAAAGAAGTAGCTTCTTACAAACTAGAAATTTGTCACATGAGAGTGAATATGTTAAAAAAAAATCAATGCTTATTTCAATGCTATTTAGGAAATGAAAGGAACGTAGACATTAATTTTTAATGAGCCACACTGGACAATTTAGCAAACAACTTTTTGTATTCTCCTTTACCCTATCTCAGGAACTTGATCAAAGGGACACTCAATAATTTAAATAGTATTTCTTCCTGAAAAAAAATTTCTAGCATGTCGTAGAACATTTAAAATTATTGTAAGTAAAAACAAGAGGTGGTGTTTTACCTCAATGTTTCTGTTCTGTGCAGCTCTCATACCTACTCAATCAGTCGCATATGTTGATTTGCAATAGGACACAGAGGTATTTTAAGAAATATGAGACAATGCTTTGAAACCACAGGAAAAGCAAGATGTTCCAGAGAGAAGAGTATTTAAAATGACTGCTGAAGGACATTTTTGCTGAATTAAATAATCAGATAAATAGATAGATTTTTGCCCTTTGAAGTGTGCAAGTTTTTTGAGGGGGGGGAAGTGGGGGTTAATGAAACTTTGACCATCCTGCTAAGAACTTAACTTCACTGGGCAAATCTGATTCATTTGGAACGGTTTAAAATAGCTCTATGGTGGATATTATCAAGAAAGAAAACCCATTATATTAAATCCCTAATTCAAAAGAGGTCTTTTCTTGCTAGAAAAGATGCTGGATATCAAATCAGTTACTATAAAAAGGGCTGATCAAAAGAAGGGTAGGTGCCTGGAATTTTTGAGTTCTAATCTTGACTCCCCAAGGCTTCTTTAGTGCCTTTGGACAAGTCATTATAGTCACTAGGTCAGTTTCCCGGTCCATAATATAGGTGTAGTATGTTCCATTTTCTTATGGAACGTGAGACAGTATAACAGTTTGAAAAGTGCATTAAAGAATAAAAAGGCCATATCAATCTGGAATTTTATGTATAACAGTTATTTCGCAGGCCACCATTTAAATAATGATGGTCCGTGTCCCTTTGGTTGCTTGCCAAATAAATTTGTGTTAAATTAGTTCAGAATCGCAGTCTACGTTCCAGTTAGTTACAGGGTTACATTTATGACATTATTGGCTCTGTATAAAGACAGTCATAGAATCAGGATTATAATTTTACTGCAGGATGAAGCAAATCAAGCTGGGATGTTAGAGAAAGCAGTTCTATCTATTAGCTATACATGGGGAAATCTGAAAATTGAGGAACACTATAACCTCTTATAATAGTAGGAAATTGTGCAGTAGTATAAGGAATTTTAGAGTCAATAAAGATCTTAAAACAGGGGTTCCTAAAAACATGATTCTAATGGCTTGAATGGTGAATTGCTTTTTTTTGAAAACTTCTTCCAAGTTTTTACTAATATGAAAAAAATCTGCATAGCACTTTTCATACTATCATGTATGCTAGTATAGAAAACAGAATTTTCTCATCCATATCTCAGGTAGTTCTTGGGTTTTTGTTGCAACTTGCTGTAGTTACATGTTACCCAGCAGAAACACTGCTGTTACCATGCATTTTCCTCTCTATCCTCTTTGCTGCTTATTGTGTCATACTGCCCACATGCCCTGCTCTGGTCTTCTGTGCTGCTTCCTGTACAGGCATACTGCAAAGCCAGTGGTTTCACACTCAAATTTATGTGGAAATTTAAAGAGGGAGAGGAAAAAATTGGACTCTTGTTGCAACTGTGGGTATCTTGTTCCTTTGGGACAGATTTTTGGTACCTGATTTGTAAAAACTACATTTTTCAATCTTACCCATACAAGTCCTATTGTCAGCATAAATTTGACGTTTGCTGCTCTGAAGCTGTTGACTGCAGTATGGCTAAGGGTATTTATCTTAGTATGGGGAAAAATTTGAAGTGGATGATGTCATTACTGATTTAGAACAAGAGTAAATGTGTTTGAAGGAGCTTAGGCCATTGCTAAATAATAGTAGAAAAGTTAATTTGTTTCAATCCTGTCAGAGCTGAATCAATAATCTCCATCCTATTAAAGAGTTTAAACATGTACCACCAAAGTCAGAAAATATGAAGCTTCTGAGGCAGGATTACTCAAGTTATGTACAAAATACATGAGAGCATTTTACTTGTAATGTAAATTCAGTTACGATAGAAGTGAAGAATAAGTACATTCGATTTTCACCCAGTTACTTGTGGCAAAGGTGGCATCACAGAAGCTGTCAAAATTGGCATTAATCAGATTACCTGTTAGTAGTGCCAACATTTATCTCAAGGAAGGTGGAGTCTGAACCTACTTTTTTCCTCTTTTATGCTTTAATTATAAAAAGAGGATCTTGGTCTCCAGACCTGTAAAGTTGATACTCAAAATTCATTTTAAAATTTAAATATGACAGATGCATTTAAAGGGACTGACGATTCTTTTTGTCCAAAGAACTGGTTCTTCAAGCTTCATTCAGGTTGCAAAAAGCAGCACTGAGCCTTTACTGACTCTGTTAAGGACTAAGATCCATCCTAGGGTGGCCATGACTCAGCAGGATCTCTCAAAATAGTGTGGAAATTGACCGTATCCTCTCTGTTTTACAATTATCAAATACGTTTTTCCTGGAGAAATTAATGGTTTGCTGTCAGAAGCCAATGGAAGCTTTTATCATAAAGAGCTTCCCTGCCCTGATCTCCCTCAAGTAGAGACTAAGAAAATCTGCTCCCAAGGGAGAACCATTGTCTCTAGTATTTTGTTGGGAGTCAGCCTAACTCTTCACAACAGGCTGAGATATTTTGATTATTTTCATTACTATGAAAATAATCTGTTTCTGCTTAAAGAAACTATAATCTCTGGTATATGAGATCTAGAAAATCAATTTTTGTCATTGTGTGCACTTTTTTTCTAATTCTCTTACACCTTTTCTCACTGCCATCCTGCTCTGCCTCACCTCCTGGAATTATAATGGTCTAAAATGCTGAATTTCTGAGGATCTTTGTTGAAATTATCATAGTTACTTGTTCTAGTATAGCATATCTGTCTTTCTGTGCTGTGCTCATGCTTCCCCAGTTTGTATATACTTAATCAGTTCAGCATAACCAGGGCTACCAGTAAGCAGCAAGTGTTCCAAGAGGCTTCACCTTGAAGCTGATCTAGTTCTCTTCCAGCCCTTCCATGTGCCTGCTTGCTTGGTCACTCACTCACTTCTCACCCCAAAAGAAAATATGGAGCGAGGAGAGAAGAAAGCCTATTCAATTTGTTTAGGTCCTTTGTTAAATTCTCTTAACCTTAATCTTCTCTACACGCAAAGCTATAGAAAGGATTGCTCTCACTATCCAGTCACTGTTCCTTGCTCACAGCCCTCCCAGTGCCTCAAGTCCTGAAAGTGTGATTTTTTTTTTTTTAAGATATGGCAGGCACTTTACCATATTTAGAGGTGTATATTATTGTTTGGTTGTATGGAGACAAATGCTTTTTTTTTTTTTTTTTAATTACATTGCTAATGTTTACAGTGTTTTGGGAAATATATATTTTTTGTGAATCCCAGTACATATACTAGATTTACATGTAATATATTATATATAAACATACAACTATAACATATAGAGTGAATTTATTATATTTTTTTATTATAAGGATGAAAGACGTGATTAAGTTATAAATGAACAAACTTGAATAGTTGCATTAAAAATTATGGGATAAAATCTTCGTCTGTTTTAAGGATGGGCACCCTTGTGTCAGTTGAGCACTTTAATTTCTCCTAGCCTGTGGTGTATCTTAGTCTTCTGAGTCCATGTCTTTCTTATCTGTGCATTGTATTTTTTTTTAACTAACATGATGAAAAATACCGGCCCGTTTCATTTCCCGTTGTTTCCAACGCTGCTTGATTTGTTTGGGTATTTAATAAAGCTTTATGGAGGCCATGTTGCTGGCAGTTCTAAATTCACTTGATAACATGTTAATAAATAAAATATATTTACAACCTTTATCCCCTTCCCTTCACCGAGACAGAACTTTGTGAATGTAGAGCCTGTTGGGTAAACAATGTGATTAGAGTGGGTATGTCAGTTTTAAAGATTTATAAGCAGCTTTCAGTTTTATATATTGTTGAACATTACAGGTAAACGTGTTTCCTTGCATTTCATGTTTTCTTCACTGAAAATTAAATGTGTATATTTATGTATGAAAAACAAGACATTTGGATTGTATGTCTTTGATATTGGATTTCTGTTTGTGCTGCTAAAATTCAGTTAGTTCTAACCTGTAAGGTAGAACCTTTACTTGTGATCAAGTCTACATCCAAGATTTAGAAACTGGGGAGCACAACGTGTACTAACCTGGACCCAATTCTATACGAGTCCTGCCCTATTCAACAGTATGCAGTGCTATTGGATAAAATGGTTCTCTTTTTAAAAATCCTTAATTTAAAATGACACATCTTTCCCAAGACCTTCTCTGTGCTTTATGAACTACCCCAACTACTGACAGCAGTTTTCAACAACAGGCAAACTTACTAATGTTTATACAGCTGATTTCAGGCTAGACATTCATCCCATTGTTCTGTTGTGTAAGTCATTGGTAATAGGTACAAATGGGCTACGTTAAATTTAAATTAAACCTATCAAGGGGGGATATATATATATATGAGAGAGGTTTAAATTAATTTAGTATGTGTGTATACATCCCATTGATTCAGTACTGGGATCTTTCATAATTCATAGTACCCTTTCTATATTATTATTTATCTTTATTTTGGAAATGATAGCTTTTGAGAGAGCAGAGTAAATGTTTCACCTTACAAGAGTGCCAGACACTAAATAGGGATGTATGTGTATGTGTTTATTATATACCCTTTTAACTACGCTTTTCAGAAAAAGCCAAGCCACAGCAGGCAGTGAGAAAAACTGTTTTGAAGCATGGTCAGTGGCTTTTTCCTTAATTTTAACTCCAACAAGAAAATGTTAAGCCAAAGTTCTTATTTTTAGGTTCTAGTACGTTTTATAATTGTGGGATAATGAAGAATCTTAAACCTATTGAAGTAGAGCCAACTTACGCTAGTTGCAGTAATGTAATGAAAGGGTATATAATAAATAGGGGTGTATTAAAACTGGTTACTCTGCTGGTCCCTCTTTCTTTGATCCTTTCGTTCTTGCTGCTTTGTTCCTGTTTTGAACAAAGTAATAAGCAGTTCTAAATGAGAGTAAGGGGAACGTTGTAGTCTCTTCCTAAAGATGATACAGAAAAAGTCTTTTGCTAGAATATGTGCTCTATCTGTGTATATCTGCCCTGTGGTAGCAAGTATTTCAGCTATGTGAAATTCTACTTGCCTGAGTACCAGACAAATAACATATTAGCTTTTCCATTATGATCATTTTCCTCTTTGTCTATGTAAGGAATGGCAAATAGATCTGATATTTGGGTTGGTAAATTTTCATGACAGTTTTGTGAGGCTGGAATATTAAATAGCATTTACTATGTGTTAAATGGTGCTGTTTGTTGCTGAAATAATGTGGCTAATTATGTTGAGTGAGTGTGTGTATAGCTAATTATGTTGAGTTTTGTGTGTGTGTTGTGTGTGTGTGTGTGTGTGTGTGTGTGTGTGTGTGTGTGTGTGTGTAGCCTGAAATGACAAGTTTCATACAAAGATAAGAAGGGATTCAGTACCAGACTCCAAAACATGGTACATAAGCAGAGCACACCCAGTTTTAACACCCCCCCCCCAATATTTTAAATGTGATTTTGCTATTATATAACGCCTTGGTGCATCTTGTATAATTGTGATGTTACGATGCTGCACAAATGTGTCTGTTTTAGAGCTCTCTGAATTTATTTCATCTCTTTTTTGTGCTTGTAGGAGCTGCTAACAACAACAATAATAATTGTCTTTATACTGTGGGCCTGCCACAACTAGCCTTTAGACTCTGAATCCTTTCTAGTCTGGAATTAATTTTCAGTTTTATTTTGTAATTTTTTTTAATTTTATATTTTAACTGGAATGTTTCTTTGGGTTTTTTTTTAAAAAAAAAAAAGCAGGTGGCATTACATTACATTAATAACAGTGCATTGTTACTTTGATGTGATTAGTGGACCATGGCGTTATATAATACCAAAACAGCTTTAAAATTGAGCATAGTATTTATGCTATGTGTAGCTTGGATTTTTCTCAAAAAGGTATTTGTTATTAATATTTATTATATATCTCCTTGTGTTGATTATTACAGTTGTAGTAAAAAAAGCTGTTGGTGGAGAGCTGAGAGTCTGTCTTCCTCTTCCGCACATTTTCCAGAGAGCATCAGACAATGTCCAAAACTTGCATAAAGTTCTAGCTTTGTCATAACCAGTTCTACAGTCTCCAAATGCCAAGGGGTGGGGGAGGAGTAACTTCAGAATCACTGAAGCACCTGAAGTTGCTTTTCATTGTGTTGTGGGACTTGGATACATGTCTTTCAGACAAATTGCCAATTTTTGAAGTATTATTAACCCTTACCCAAATTTTACTGAAGATAAATGTTATCGCAGCCTCCCAAAATAAAGGAATTTCATTACCAGTTCAGGTTAATGTAACTGTAAACTTTTAACAAGTTAGCTTCAGACACCTTAATTCCATCAAAAGTTGTTCTTTCTTAAAATGTGTAATGTATTCCTTTGTCTTCTATCACCATTTGTGTGGCACTATTTCCAGAAAGTCTCCAAATATCTCTCTACTCTTGCTTTTATTTAGTGCCACCCTTCCCAAGGCCTATCCTGTTGGTTGGTGCAAGTGATTTTCATTGCTGCAGTTTTCTTTTTAAAAAGAAGTGTTCAGCTAAAATTGGGGGAGGCAGGGGATTTTGTCATTCTTCTATTTGGAGGTGTACAAAATTTGAGAACAAACCCCTTGTTATTGAGCCTTTTGTAGTTCACACTTAAAATCTAACTTTTTTCACTACAGTCACCTGTTTAGAGATTCTTGAGCTAGAATGTAAGCATGTTTCCAGCAAATATAATCTCTGAAAATAGATTTAAAGAACAGCCAGTGGCGCACAGCTCCCTTTTTAGTAAAAGAACTGTCTTCAGCAGAAGCCTCAAGACTGCCAACTTTTAAATATAAATATTAAAAAAATTTTGTATTTTCAAATACAATTTATACCTGCTTTTCATTATGCGCCTTTTAAAGCACTGCATTGAGCCTTATAATTTTAGACTGTCTTTAAATGGAGTCTCTGAATTAAATCCATAAAACCAGAATGGCCAAGTTTTGTTCATGATCTTCCTTACACGCTGCTCTGCTTGCAACACCTGGCAAGCCAGCTGAGCAGAGGCCCAGGTCCCATAGATATGCATACCACTTTATAGACATAAGGTGGCACTGGAAGGGAAGTTTAGGTAACTGTTCACTGCTAAAGAAATGAATTTTTAATAGGGATTTACATAAATAAAGTACTGCTTCCTGGGGGTGTAGTTTCTTCTCACTCCACTTCGCCGTGGATTATAAATAAAATGGGCAAGGCTGAATGAGAAAACTAGTGCTAGTGTGGAGCACTTTGCACAATATGGTTGGTCAGAGAAGGTGACCGTTACTGGGTTTCATCTTCAGCCTCTTATTTTTCCTCTGCTTCTCCCTTTTATTTCTTCCTCTACCTTTATGTTCCTTCTCTTTTTATTTTCCCTTTACTTTTATTATCCTGTCTTGCCTCTTTGTCTTCTTTGCTTGCCCATGCTTCTCCTATGCAGTTTCACCTGGAATTATTAATATTGTTCAAATGACTCCACAGTAGACCTGGAAGGAAAACTTACTATAGTGTCTGGAGAGCGTCACTGTGCCATAAATTGATTTATTTCACCACACCAATTTGAAAAAGCAAACATATAAACTGTCTGAATAAGAACTGGAAAAGACAGTATAAAGATTACTCTCCACAAGGCTTTTATTTTGCTTACTGAATCTCTGTAATTGTTTTTTAAAAGAAGTCATATTCAAGAAGACCTTTTATATTAATTTTAAGGACATAACATTTTTTCAGTTAAGTTCATAAACTAGGAAAAGGTTCCTTTTAAATAGAAATTGAGAAAATGTTAACCGTACTAGTATAAAACGATTATTATTATAATCAGCCAAAATCAAATGTTTTCTTCTAAACTCTGTGGAACGGGCATTATATTACAGGAGCATATATAGGACCATTAGATATTAAAAGATACCAAGTTCTCACGATGTAAAATGTCTGAGTAGACCATACAAACACAAATTTCAAAAAGTGCCAGTTATAATTTGAATAGTTCATTTCTGTTCTGTTTTGTTGTAAAGATGACTAGGTAGCAGTGCTTTCAGAGAGGGATTCAAGAAACTAGGTGTAGCAGAGTGGATCTGTTGCTGTTAAAGTTTTTCAAGTTTGGTCACTTTTAGCTTTGATGCTCATGGGGTCTCACATAGAGTGTTTCCTTTATTCTGTGATATGCCACAGATCACAGTAATCCAGGTCCCCTTACACACTTCTTATTCAAAACACATTCCTTCAATTAAAAAGGTGGAGGGTGGGGTCAAGTAATACAAAATATTTCCTTGAAAAAACAGGAAAATATTTTTTCTTCCTCAAGAACCTTGGCCATGATAGTCTGGTTTGAAGTAGTCAAAGTTCCTTATAGTCTCTCCATCCCATTCCTATCACGTTGTAAAAGTGACGATCCTCCTTGAAAGATTGACCAACTGGCCATTCCATTTGTGAAAATATCCTATATTGTTTTAGGCAGAAGGTTTCATTATTTGTGAAGAAATTACACTTCACTTTACAAAAGCAGTATGAATCGGTGCTTAGATAGCTGATTCCTCAAATCTTATGAATTAGTGCTTGGATATCTGATTCCTTATATGTTCTGTATTGCTTATTTTTTCCGGATTCAGGAACTCTGCAAGAACCTGGGAATTTAATGCCACCTAGGTAGAGTAAAGTAATACTTCACCGCTGTCCTCCCTCTCTCCCTCCCCCCTCCACTTGTCAACTCAGTTTAGCAACTCCTGCTTTAGAGCATCACATACAAACTGGAGTGGTATAGACAACGGGTGTGTATGGCACACCATATCCAAGCGCTCAGTAAAAGGGTCCAAAAGAAAGGAGGCAGAGGGAGTTGAGTTTCTGGTGGTGTGGAATAGGGGACAGGATGCTGTGGCAAGAGGATATGTCACGTGTCATCACCATGAACTAAGTTAATTTACCTGTGGCACTGCAGGTGCCACCAAATTCTGGGCTTTGGAGAGTTATTCGCAATATAAAACCAGTAGTTGTGAGGCCAGGGAAGGGTCCTGGCAGTGACACATCTCATAGCAGCATTTTGTTCCCGTTCTGTTCCATATGGCCAGAAACTCAAGCCCCCTTCTCTCCACTCCAGTGCCCAGAGTACAAACTTTTATCAGGTACACCTTTAGGGGCATTTGAGGAAAGGGAAGAGCTCAACTTGTGGCATCCCAGTCCAAAAGGTTGGTCACCACTCACTGCTCTAAAGAATCAAAATCCTGATCCTGGTAACAGTAGACAATAACGGACACTCATCACTTCAGGTGAGACCGTAGACAGGCAACTGTGGTGCTAAACTCCTTTTTTGGTCTTTCCTTTGAGGGAAATGATCTTTTGGGCTATTCTGCACAAGACTAAAAGGTGTAACCAAAAGTTTGTCCAGGTGCTATACAACTATACAGTTGGTCCATTAAAAGATACAGTATCACCAAAAAATCCTTGCCTCATACTTTTCCTAGACTGTCACAGCTACAACAACACTCTAGTCCTACTAGATCTGTAAGGAAAAGTTGGAAGAACTGGCGTTATTTACTCTGGAGAAGAGAAATCTAAGGGGATTCAATGGCAGTCTTCAGATATTTGAAGGATAATTGTAAAGAGGGGCTGATAGATTGTTTTCTGCACCTGCAGGAAACAGAACAAGAAATAATGATCTTAAATTGCAACAGGGGAAATTTAGGTTGGATATGAGCAAGAACTTTAACTATGAGGTTGGTTGAAATGGATTACCTGGAGAAATGACATCTGCATCCTAGTTAGTTTTAAAAAATGGGTAAAATAAATAATCCATCCCTGTCTAAACATTAACTATTTATCCTGCCTTGAGCATGGCGTTGAACTAGATCTCCTGAGGTCCCTTCCTGTGATACTATGATTAGAATTTATTCCCAGTTCTGGTCTTTCAAACCCTCCAAATTCAGCTTTGCAAGTGCGTTAGCTGAATAACATAGGTTAAGTTGGCCACCCAAGACTATTTCTATGCTAGTTCCTTTGTCTT
>JAGPOW010001296.1:59073055-59085471 GCA_030014935.1 Caiman crocodilus
ACTCTAGCAAGGTATTGATTGTCATTGTTCCCCCCTGGGCTCCACCTCTGATAGACATCAAAAACAGCCAATGTGTACCAAATTGCCTGTCTGCCATTACAAACATTGGTACTGAGAGCACCATGCTCTTTTTGCCCCATACCTAAAGAGGATCTGTGCCTCCTCGCTATTGTTGAGGTATACACCCTTGCCATCCTTAAGTAGAAAACTCTTCCCTGAGGTCAGCAGTTGACACCATAGTGAAATCTGCTAGGTTTCCCTAAAGGGTTCAGCTGCCCAGTGGCATGTCAGACTTGACACTGAACTGGTCAGTATCCAGGAAACCATCTGTACTTTAGTGATATTCTGTTGTGACCCAATTGAAATTTACAGTATTCTCTATCAAGAAGTTGGTCTCCATCTCACTTGAAGAGAAAGAGATGATTCTCCCAATCATTGATTCTGGTTCCTGACATCAGAGTAACTGGCATTAATTAACTGGCAGGAAGAACTGGCATTAATTATCACATTATCTCTCATCTTCATTTCCTGATAAAGCAGTATCTTTGGCTTTAGTATCAGTGTGTGATGACTTCAAATTCTTCCAGGAGTTCCTTATGAGGGTTCCTGGGATTCCAGAGACAAAACGTCAGTGATTGACCTGATGAGCTGTTTTGCAACCTCTCGGCTTCTCATCTAGTCAGGATTGTCCTCTCAGTAAATGATGGACTCAGTAGATACCAAAGATCTTCATCTCCATCCTGCTCATAAAAAGCAGGCCTTTGATTTTCCTTTCTGAATTTATCTGGTCAGTTTCTGCATATCGTACTCTACTACAGTCATACTCAATTTTCTTACATACAGAGGTATCAGATCCCTCAAGGACCTCCTTCGTATTTACTCTTTAATTAGAAATATTTCCCCCTCATGAATCTCAACACTGTTTTTCTGACACTCATAAAGCATGTCTTTGAAACTTCCCTAATGTTTTGTACACAACTGTATCGTAAAGATGGCCATCGCCTCAGGATGGCAAGCCAGTAATCCCTGAGCCTTCATGCCACCATCACCTTCCATATACTTTTAGGACGACAAGATGGTATTGAGACCACATCTCCAATTCGTCCTGAAAGTGGTCGCAGAATTCCATCCAAACCACTTTATCTTGCTGGTCGTCTTCTCAAAACTGCACTCAAGGCTGGGAGAAAAGCTGTGCAGATTCTGGCTATTCCCCAAACTTTATGTTGCATTGATAGTCCTCAGTCTTTCTAGTTGTCTCCTTGTCTTTTTTGCACTATTTCCAGGACATTTAAAGGCTAAACCACCTTGCTGGAGAATCTCAGTGGTTCAGCTAATGAATTCCCAGTCATTTCAAGAGCTTCTTCCTCCAAACCTGTTCTGTCTGAATATCTGCTGCTCAAGGGATGTGCCAAACTCAGAAAACTGCAAAATGGAGCAACCTCAGCAGAATCCTGTTAAATGTTTTGCCTTGGCAGTGCCAACTTTGGGGGAACAGTACTGTATTCATTTTTTTTAACTTACTGAAGCTTAAACTCCTTTTTTTCACCATCCCTGCAAGTCTGATGCAACTGGCTCACTAGAGATAAACACTCAAAGATCTGCTCTCTTACAGTAGTGGATGGGTCTTTGTGATGATATAATCAATGTGGATTCCACATTCCATTTCAATTTTATGTATCCTCAGTAACACAAGCTTTGAATTCAGAGAAGGGAACAGAGAAGGGTTGCAGCTTGTATCCTCTTATAAAGGAGTAGGAAGCAGCATATGGGGCACATACAGATCAGACAGATCTGCAAGCTAAAAGTCCAGTCTTGCATACAGAGTTGCACAGGCACCTGGAGTGAGATTTCTACAGATTTTTACAACATCTCAAAGAGCCTTTGTTAATGGAAGGCTACCATTTGTGTCACTTTGTTTTGGTCCGTTAAATTGACAAAGAGCCAGTGCAATGAAGTGGAGGGTGCCAAAACTCTTCATTCTTTTGCTTCAACGTGCTGTGAGAAGTCTGCACCAAAATGAGTGCAGTACCTTACACCTCTTGCCACTAGTCCTACTTTAAAAAAAAATCCCAAAAGCATTTTCAGTTGCTTTAAATATAGATGCCTCAGGCTTTCGATCATAGTGTGGACCTCTATAAGTCAGTTGTCCATCTGTGTCTCACCAGATCTAAGCTTCTCCTTGAAAAACACTATAGCAGAACAAGCTTCAGTGTTTAATAGACTCTGTCATTTTTGGACCTGTCTAGGCTCAGTGGCCAGGACCCAGGTACAGTGGTATCAGTCAGAAAGGGAATTTGTTTTTTTTGTCAGAACCTAAACTCTGTTGCCAACTCTGGTTTGTGTTATCCACAGAGGATGCAGGGAAGGCTCTCTGCATTATTAGTAAACACAGCCTTAAAATTTTCAATTTTGTGAAAAGACAGCTGTATCTTGCTTCATTATCCTTCCAACTTAAATACTTCATAATCACGAAAATGAAGCAACATTACAAACATGTTTCTTGTTAGCACTTATCTTCCTGCAGCAAAAAACAAACAGCGCTTATAACAGCATTCTCGGCCAGTGAAACATCCTCATAAATATGGTGTGCATTTTAACATCAAGTCGAGCTTTAACTGAATGTAATCAGGTGCCTTAGGAAAAACAAGTAAGATCATCTTCATATCCTTTAAATGAGAAAACCTGTTTGAAAATCTTTCATGTCGTGGAAGGATATGTCTTGATATTAAACAGTTCCTCCATTGGACACCTCCATAAAGTCATTCCTTTAACTAGGTCACTCCTACAATTCCAGCACACTTAGAGGGTGATAGTCATATATCCTTTCCCTAAATTCCTGTATCTGATATAGAGTCCCATTATCTCCTTATAAACAATTACTCCAAAAGTTTTTGAAATTTTGTTGTAAGATTCAAACCTGAGATTACAACATGGGAGGAATTTTCCAGCAGAGAGTATCACAACTTTGTTCCTGATTATCCAGCTGCTGTTTTCTGGTCCTAAGGTTCAAAGAGATGGATCCACCTGAGCTGGTGTTTGGACCAACAAAACCAAGTGAGAAAATAACATTCTTTTCCTTCCATAAACCAGCTGATAGGGCCGAGACCCACAGGCACTTCAGAATTTGTGCATATTGTCAGGAAACATGACAACAAAAATATGAAAGGATGGATGTCTACCATATAGTAGATTTTGTTAAACATAGCACTATGGTGGGGCTCTTAAAATGGAATTTCCATTTTCTTATGTTGACAGTACAGCTAAAATAGAGACTAAATAGTCTCTATAGTAAGGTGCATAGTAATAGTAGATGCATAGTAGTCTCTCTTTAGTAAGAGGTCTCTATTTTAGTAAGATGCATAGACTATCCAGAGAGAAATGCAGGCCTCCCAACAAGATTTTAAACCCATGTCATCAATACTCACATTTCTATATTTTACTTAAGCATAGAGGATAATGTCGAAAACCTCATCATTCTGGAAATAACTCAAGGATGAGATTATTCAGCTCCCTGCTCTCTGGCTCAACTGAGTTTGTTTTGTTTTGTTTTGTTTTGTTTTGTTTCTCATGAATATAAGCTTGTCCCCAGCTCTAAGAATGGTGAAATCTAAACTAAGTAAGCAAGGGGTTTTAATGTTTCAACAAACATCTGAGTCTTCAAAAACAAAAAAAACCCAAGCTGTCCAGAAATCCAGGTATCTAGAAACAGAAAAGAAAATGTCATTAAGGGCATATCGGGAATTAGAATTCAGTAGTGATAGCAAAGGTGCCTGACCCCTGAGTATGAACCATAACACTGAGATGTGACCGTGTTCTTTTACATGGGAGAACAAGTTGAAGGAAACTGAACTTCATATCAGCGGAGAAACTCATCTATGTTCATAGGAGTTTAGGAAGATAATTAGATAAAGGGCAGCCTTTGATTTTATTATCTAAATAGTAGCCTTTAAACTAGTATGCTTTCTGTAGAGTTGACATGTACAAGAAACAAGTAAATTAATCTAACAGTGGTAGATAACTTTCCTGATACTGTTACATTGTCAACAAATGTACAAAGAGGAGGCAGATAGCCCATTTATTTCTGGGAACCCATGCATATTATGCTGCCATAGTACATGAATATTTGCATACCATGACCTGGAATGACTTCCATGAACTTACTTTGCCCCTTTTATCCAAGTTGAAGATTGTAGGGAATAGTGGGAGGTGAAAAATTTAAAAAAAAAAAAAAAAAAAAAAAGTGTGTATGCGTAATTTTTTCTCCTTTTTCTTCCTCTGTTTGCCTAAGAACTTCACATTAGAACTCAGCTCATATTCCTACATAGAATGTGCTGTGTATATAGACTGCCATTTAGATCCAAACTGTAAGTTGCTTAAACATTTTAAAAAATAATTGAATTCATAGTAACATTTGAGTCAGAGATTCCATCGGAAGAAATGGGTCTGGAAAGGATTTCCTGAGTCGTCAAGTCCAGTTAACTACATCTATATAATACCATACTTAAATTTTTATCAGGCCACACGTTAAAATTATTTTGTTAGCTTTGCACCTAGGAGACCTAGTCTTTTTTTGTTCAAGTATCAGTGTAGTAGGCGGTATACAAGTATGGCAAAAAGGTGGTCCATGTTCAAGTATTTCTATTGGAAGTCTGTTCCAGATAGGTTGTTCCCCATTTTCAATAGTTTAAAAAGTTATTCTCGTTTCCAGCCTAGTTTTATTCATGACCAGTTCATATAGACTTGTTCTGTGCCAGGATTGGTCTTTAATTTAAATAGCTCCTTCCCTTTCACCGACTCTGATATATCTATACTGTATAAAGCAGTCAAGTTGCCTGTCAGCTTTGCTTTGCTTTGCTCAAAGCAAATCCGTTTAGTATTCTTTACATGAGACGGATTCTTCATTCTCCTGATGGTCATCGAAGCCCTTCTCTGCACCTGTTTTAGTTTGAGAGTTTATCTTTGTGGAATATGGGTGAGTAGAACATAGTATTTGAGATAAGCGGTCTTACTGGCACCTGGTATACCTTGTACCATTTAGTTCTTCCCTGTGTCTGCTGAAATTAAGTAATCTGATATGCATCCTAAGGTAATAGTTATCTTTATCATAGATACATTGCATTAGTGGCTCAGTTATTCTTCACTCAACTAATATACTCAAGTCTTTCTCCTCCTCAGTCATTTCCAAAACATAGTAGAATTCCTCGTTAGTCTTTAAGTATGTGACCTTGCATTTTCATCCTGTTCTTATTACTGTAATGCCAAGGTCGTCATCTTCTTCTTTTGTGATAATTCAGTTGTCCTCTGTGTTGGTTGTGCTGCCCAGCATTGTTTCATCAGCTAGTTCCATTAACACATTTCTGCTTATTGTGTCAACATTAAATAAAGATGTTAAAAAAGATCAATCGCAAAACTAATCCTTTAGGAATTACCAAAAGTAACTCCTTTCCACCCCAGTTTTTCTGTTTTCAGAACTATCCATCATTGTCTTCCCATTAGCTAGTTCCTTACCTACGTTACAGTTCCTGTACTAATGATATTCTGAAGTTTAATAATTTCCCACGTAGTATTGTGTGCAGTATGTTAATGTAGTTGTGGGAGTTGAGTAGATACCCATTCTTTTACCAGACAAAGATGTTCAAATAGCATGGCTCAAGTAATTGATGCTACTGGTAAAACCTATCTTGTTTTTCCACTTAACTCCGTGTCTGCATTCTTTCCTTCAAACATTGTTCTTATTTTTGCTACTGAGATCAGGCCATAAACAGCTGAATTATTGTTTTTGCTTTCTTGGCTTTGTGCTATATTTTCTGTTTTCTAGCTACTCTTATTTGATAAAGTTAATTAAAAATCATTGCTCAGTAGACTTGGAGTTGCATATGCCCATTGTTACAATGTTCTGTGATAGATAACAGTAATCTGTTGTAGGTTAACTCCATTAAGCACTGAGTTTTGCTTCCACTGTCACTATGCTAATTTATGTTTAAACACATGCACGTTTGGCTGCGGGTGCTGCTAGCTAAACCTGTTGTCTGAAGAGCAGTTGTGGTTTTTCCTCTCCAGGCATAATTTACAACAGAACATTCTTGGATCTGAACTGATCTCTTGATTTATCAATGACAGTTGGGGCTACGCAGGAGCACAGTAAGCTGTTCTGCAGTTCTCTGACTTTCTCAAGCAAAGTTTAAGCATTCATAGGTTTTTTGATAAATGTGATGTACATGAAATTGGGATCAGAAAAGTAATTCTCTTTGTACTTGTTCTTTTTCTAAAAATGTTTTTAACTATTCAGTTTAGGTACTGCAGGTACAAATTCACCTGTTTTTTTCTTGTTTCAGTTTCTTTTATTTATTTGAGAACTTACCCTTTTCACTTCTGTCACAACTGCTATTTTTATTGTTCATAACCATTTGTTAATTTTATCATGCTGTATCTAGTTATTCTTACTATCTCAGTGAATTTCTTTTGTAGATTAATATAGTGGTTGTATTTATAAACTGTAGAATTTGGGTTGAATAAATCTATTTACTTTGAAATTTAATGACTGGGAAACTAAAATTTTAAGAGGCTTAGTTTGATTATGTTAATAAAACTGCAATTAATCTGAAGCACGTTGTCACAGAAATACCATCTTTTTACAAGCTGTTGTTTCTAGATAAGACTTTGAAAAAGATTTGGGTTTTTAGTAATGGGATTTATAGACTTTCATCTCTAGCTCATAGGTTTCAGTACATTCATAACATCTAAATTCCTCACTATAACATGACTGTCCACTGCCCTTTTTTGTGCAAATATTTAGCAATTTGATACCATTTTTGTAGTGAACTGGTATAGCCCTCACCAATGGGCTGCCTTTCTGGAGAGAACAAAATAACTTCTTGAATGTGGGTAAATCTTTGGTTTTCTGTGCAAAAAGCTAACATTTGAAAGTAGTCAAAAGATGTCTTAGGGCATAGACACACAAACAAGTTAGCACTAAGTAAGCAATGGCTTATAGGATGCCAGCCATACCTTGCTGTTATGGGAGGGCTAAGTTAACGAAGGCAGGCACACAGGCAGTTTCTGTGAAATAGTTCCCATTTCTATGAAATAGATCTTCACCTTTGTTTGCCTTAAAGCATTTTCATTCTAAAACGGGGGCAGGCAATTATTTTGGCTGGAGGGCTGCTTAACAAGTTTTGGTGAGGTGTCAAGGGCCTCAAGGGTGGCCCTGTCCCCTAACCCTTGACCTTTGCCACTGCAATCTCTCCCCTTGTCCAGGAAGTACTCCTTTTAGGGGTGGGGGTTTGCTTGTATATTGTGTGGAGGGGTAGGAGAGAAGGGTGTGGTGGTGGGGATATGTGTGGTTTGTGGGTATGGTGCAGGGAGCATGTGGGGGGGTTGGTGTGAGGTGTGTAGGTATGGTGTGGGGGGGTTGAGGTGTATATGTGGGATGTGTGGTTGGGGAGTGGGGAAAATGACTGTTTCAGTGTCAGAATGGGACTATTGGAAGTAGGAGCTTGAGGGGGTGGGGGTGACTGGAGAGGTGGGGGGTGTGATTGAGGTGTATTTAGGGTATGGGTGCATGTTTGTGTATGTGGGGTGTGGGTATGGTGGGGGTCAGGGTGTGGGACAGTTCGGTGTATATGTGGGTATGGAGGGGGTAGGGTTGTTGGGTACGTGTGGGGTGTAGGTGGGTTGGGTGAATGTGGGGGGGGGGCTTCCCCCTGCCTGCTCTTTGTGATGTGGCTCAGCCCAGCCCCTCTGCAGGTGTGGGAGAGGGGAGGGGCTCGGTGCTGCCTGCCTGGCTTGCAGTGTGCTACAAAGGGCAGGAACGCAGCTCCTGGCTGTCACCAGTAGAAGCCCCTTCATGAGGGGAGTGGGGCAGGGAGCTGAGTCTGGCATCATGAGCTCTCTTAGTCTCTGACCCACATCTGCCTGTCAGGGCTGCAGCCGAGCTTGTGCTGGCTCCTGCTACCGTTGCTTTCCTCTCAGGTGCCTGCCTGGCGGAGCTGCACCAAGTGCATGCTGGCTTCTGCTGCTGCTCCCCCCTCCTTTCTGTCCCTGCCTGCCCATCAGGACTTTGTGAGCAGCCAAGCTTCTTCGTCCCTGTGCCCGCCCCCCGCCCCTCCATCTACACACACTCCTGCCCAGCCTGAGCAGGACCAGAGTGAACTGCAGGCAGAGCCCATCTCGTTCCCTCAGCGCTGTAGCTTCCCCTTCCTACCTGCTGCCCGGAGTGCTGCACCAGGGACAGGAGGAGGAGTTGCTGGAGGCTGGGGGAGCCCAGCCATTCCCTGGGCAGCAGCAACAGCAGGCACCCTGCTCAGAAGCTTTGCCTGCTGGCAGAGGAGGCTAGGAGTGCAGCATGCTCTGCCCTAGGCAGGACACAGCCCCTGGCAGAGTGCAGCAGAGGTAGCTGCAAGCAGGGCTGGATACAGTATATTGGTGGGTGCCTGCCTGCGGGCCCAATCCAATCAGCTGGTGGGCCGGATGCGGCCCGCAGGCCATTTTTTGCCCACCCCTTCTAAAAGAGAGGTTTCCATTCTTCACTCACTGCTACTTTGTCCTTCGAGTAACATCGCCGAAACAAGTACCGAGTAGTCCGACTGTAGAAAAATAGTAAGATTGTAAATCTGTAATGTTTTTAATTGCATTTTTGTTCAAGTGGTCTTTCACAGTATTTTTGTACTGCCACAGAACAGTTTGTGAAGGGTACTGCTTAAGACTATTTGCTGTTGGGATTAAAATTTATGAGGTCAAAACCAAGGTCAGATTTTTTGGTAAGGATTCTCTTTGCTTTGTTTTCTTAGAGCAGCTGTTTTATTTCATTGAAACCTCTTGGTAAGGCCATACAAATAACTCTGAAGAGTTGGAAACACTTTGAGTATTCTTCAGGTTTTGTGTTGGCCTGAAGCTTGAAACGAACAGTTTTTACTACCTTTTAATGGAGTTAATGTAGACCCATGTCACCTTAAAAAGCATGTTGTTTCCTATCACCATTATGTACTGGTACTTTATTAAGAGCCTAGTGCTGATTTTGTTTGATTCTTTGCATTTTAAAATTCTGGATGGGCTGTTGAAATAAGTGCTAGAAGCACACTTGTCAGTCCAGGTCTTTTGGGAGAACCATTAAAGCTTTCCTCGGCATGCTTGTTTATGTGGGGGTTTTGGCACTAGAAAACTCACCTTTTCATTGTAGCTGCCTCTCACCCCTCACACATTCCTCCCCCATTTGCTTACAGCATCCAAGACATCTAGGAACAGATCAGATGTCTCCTCTCTTCCTCATTAGCCTTGTAGATGAAGGAATTGTAATATACTTAATTTTAACTTGCTTTTACTAAAGCCTGTAAGGGTGTTTTACTTGGTATGATTTCTCTGCATCCTCCAGCAGGGCAAGGTAAGCAGCATCTTGATGTAAGGAAGAGCATCATAATTTATATCGTTCTTAGAAAAGAAACATTGGAAGGAATTCTAAAAGAGAAATGCAGTTAAATTAATTTTGGGCTACAAGGAATGAATTCAGTAGGAGAGAGCATGCGTGTCGGCCAGTATTAGGAATGGGGAAATTCTGAAGCATGATAAGTTATTCAGCAAAGTACACCATGTCTTTACGGAATTAAAAAATAATGCATAATTGTTGAGTTGTGGAAGAGATTTTTCAGCTGGAGGTGGTTGAAAGATCACTGCATGAGGTATTTAAATGTTGCAGGAGTAACACGAGTATAGGTTCTAGCCGTGTTGGTCAAAGGACAAAGGCAGACAAGGTTCTTTCGGTAAATCTGATATCTTTTATTAGACCAACTCCAGTAATTGGAAAAGATTTTTCTTTGCAAGCTTTTGGGCACAAACACTCTCCGTGAGGCTGAGGAAGCATCTGCAGTCGTTCTGCGCTCTTCTTGGATGAAATGAATAGTAAAGAAGCCAGAGGCTTCATGGGTTTTTGGCTCTGAACTGTCAGTGGACTGTCAAGCATTTTGTGGTGATAACAGAATGAAATATTTAGAGTCTCAGATCAGAATGACGAGTCAGGTCCTTAAGAGGATTTTTTTCATTATAGTTTGAAGAATGAAAATATGCAAGAGCCTCCACACTGGCAAGCATAGTGGAAGACTTTTGAATCGCAAAAAAAAAAAAGAGAGAGAGACAGGGAAAGTACCTAGAATGACCCAATGGCTTTTCAGATTCTGTTTGCTACTGTCTACGGTTTCATTCTGTTTTTGAAGCAGATGCCAAAAAGCAGAATCCGTCAGGTGTGTCTGGAACGGGCCTATCCACCCAACCCGTGGCTCGCCCCTTGCAGCCTTTGCAGACGGCTCCTCTGCAGCAGACAGGTGTGCCAACAAGTGGACCTTCCCAGACCACCATACATGTACTACCTACAGGTAACTTCCTTTTGGATAGTTCTGTGCATGTGGCAGTTTGTCTTTTAACATTGTTGGCTATGTGAAAGGCAGCTGGAGAGGCCACTAAAAGGTATAAGTAGCTGTCCAAAGGAGGGGTGTTCAGGTACTAGGTACCCTACCAGCTGCAGGGTTTGAATAACTGAAAGAGCGACACCAGAATAACAAGTCCAACAACTTGCTGTCAGGCCCCTGGCAAACATTACACCTAAGATGTGATTAACCAAGCATATGTCAAAACTCCAGTGTACTGCTGAGGCTAGGAGTGCTAGTCAGCGGGTTGTCATTTATGGCTAGGAATACATGGGAGCCCTTGGCTCCTGTGTGGTCCTGCAGGTGGGAGTACCAGTCAGCTGACCAGCTTTGCAAGCCAGGTGAACACCAGGCCCTCAGCTTGCTATATGGTGGTACAGAGGGAGCCTGAGGTGACAATCCTAGGCTCCCTCTGCATCAACAATAGCACATGATTTTAGAGATTAGGGATCAGATTCCAATTGTGCTTCCTGCCATGCATGTGTGGCATGGCAGCAGACAGTTCTTTGGATTGCAGATGACCTTAATAGATTCTGTGGCTGCTGTGCAAGTCTTGACACTGAGGCAAGCTTATTCATCTTTACATCATGACTCAAAGTCAAAAGGATGCAAAGGAAAAATGTCCAGGTAGCCACAAAATTGTTTGATTGCTGAGGGCTCTGCAGAAATCTATCTTGCTGACTCTCCTACCAGCCTGGCTTTCCCACAGTAGCACTTGGAATCAGAATTCAACTAGTATTTTGAAGAACAGATGCAATTAGTAGAAAAGTGTCCATTTTGTAGTGTTTGTAATCCTGCTAAAGTTTTATTCTTTGGCCTCAACTTTACTTTTTGGGGTATCCTATAATGATTGCCTTTTTTACCTAGAAGTTACACGTATTTTGCCATTTCCAAATGTTAAGGAAATGACAAAAATATTTCAGTTTTGCTTAGACTATAATCTGCTATATCATCTTAATCTCTTCCTAAAAACACATGCAACTAGTTGAGGTTCATAAAGACTGCTACTGCTTTGTCAGCTCAGTCATTTAAGATGTCTGCATTCTGAAATGGGATCTCATTTTAATCTTTGACTCCAATTTGGGACTACTTCTAACTTCAGTGTGTGATGTCCTTTCTTCCCTACCCCCCCTCCTCCCCTTCCTCCAGCTCCGACAACAGTGAATGTAACCCATCGTCCAGTGACTCAGACTGCTGCTAGGCTCCCTGTACCACGAGCTCCTGCTAACCACCAGGTGGTCTATACTACTCTTCCTGCACCTGCAGCTCCGAATCCTGTGAGAGGAGCTGTCATGCAGAGCCCTGGTTTAAGGCAGGTCAACCCACAGAATGGAGGTAAGAGTCCCTTTTCATGTACATCTTTGTTCACTGTATCTTGATAATATCAGATTTGTTTGCTTGGATTTTTTAAACAGTGCCATGCAAAGTTGTGGGATGAATTTTCAGTTTACAAAGACATGAGTGAATCTCATGCCATTAAGACTGTTTATTTGAAAGCACCTCTCATGCAAACATGTGGATGAGGGAAGGTTGAACTGGAGTCATTGCAGTCAGTGACACTCCCTTGCATGCACTTTGGGATGATTTGCCCAAACCATTTGTGAGCACGTAATGTAATTAAACATCTGGTTGGCTAGAGACTTCTGTTAAGATACCCTGACTGGGAAATAGGACATCTTGTATTGTTAAGCAATTTGTTATTTTACTATTTATGTGTTACTGTTTAAACCAGCATGGTAAATCAGGCATGGCTTTCCAACTGAGCATTCAGTTTCTGCATCTAACATTTTAATGTAAATTCATAACTTCCATTGTCCCATGCTGTTCATAATATGTGCTGTGATGTAGACTGGAACCTCCATGACTGTAGGTATTAGTGAATTCTTCTCTATACTGTGGGAAATTAACTTGTTTTATCTCCCAGCAACAAGCTTTATTGTTTGTCAGTCTTACCATATTTACCCAAATCCAAGACTACCCTGAATTTAAGATGACCCCCCC
>JAGPOW010001296.1:59091384-59112359 GCA_030014935.1 Caiman crocodilus
GTTGGGGGCTTTTTTTTTTTTTTTTTTTTTTTTTTTTTTTTTTTTTAAGTGCTGGGAGGCTGGGCTGGGCAGGGCAGTCGTGGGGGTTTCTCTCACGGCTCTTCTGGCTATGCCTGCCTCTGACCCAGCGGGGGGAGCCGCAGGGGCTATACCCTACTGCTGCTTGCCCAGTTGGGGCAGGGTGGGGCACAGTGTAGGCATGGCTTACTCCAAGCAGCACAGGGCAGAGCCCCTGCTCCCAGAGCTGCTGCACCCTCATCCCACGCCCCCTTCCCCCATCCCCGAGTAGCCCCCTGTCTCGGCTGGATAGCTTGTACCAGCCCCAATCCCCACTCCCTCTTCCTCCCACAACCCCAACAGACTTACCAGCTGCAGGCAGCTGTCAGCTGCCTGTTTAGTCTATGACCAAATCTCTGAATTGGCTGAATCTTTGTTCAAAGGTTTTCCAAATCAATTTGGATGCTTTGAATCAATTTGGAGCTTTTACTTGGTTTCCCAGTTCGATTCGGATTCAGAGATTCAGTCCCCGAATCGGGTCGAATCTTCTCCAAATTGAATCAGCTACTAAAGCTTTGCACAGCCCTAGTGGACTGCTTATGGGTAGAAGAAATCACTTTACTTGACAGTAATGGTCATTCTTTGAGATATGTAGTTCATGACCAATTCTCCTTCCTTGCAATTGTGAAGTTGCATAACACCTGGATCCTGTTTTGGTGAGCATTTAAAGTGGTTCATGCCCGTGGCTGGAGCCACAAGATGTATAGAACTGTTGCAGCCCACAGCATGTACTTCTGGCCAAAAAAACCTGAACTGAAGTTCATGGAGTACTTTCTCTCCAACCATATATGTATATATATGTGTATACCATGCATGCATGGGTGATTGGTGCCTCTTGAGTCTGGGGGAGCACCAGATCACCTGTGGGGGGGTACCGGGAAGTGCATTTCCAGCTTCGTGGCTGGTGCTTCCAGGGAGCACACGGCTGATTTCAGGGGGTGCACAGGCACCTGTGTGCACCCCCTATGCGTTGCCAATCTATGCATGCAATCTAACAAAGAACTAAAGATAAATAGTTTCTTGGAAATTGTCAGAAAGTTCCAGATGTCATCTGTAAATTCTCAAACTTAATTCTTGCCTGTGCAGGGCAGTTCCCTGTGGCTTCTAATTCACTGATAATCTCTGTGTCTATATCCTCATAAAACAGAGCACTTCCTTCTGTAGGCGAGCTCTTCTCAGATGGAATGAAATGCTTCATTTTGTGGTACCCACAGTGTTTGGCACTGATACGTAGGGTAAATCTTATTTTGTGGCAGTGGTTTTCAGCTTCCTCATCCCAAATCAATCTGCTTTTGCTTATGATACGTGGCCAGGGGTGAGGGAAATGCTGTCATTTGCCAGAGCTAAAAATTATTCTCGACTCCCAGGATGGACTTTCAGATGGCGCTCTTCTTTCTGTTGCTAATTCAGACTCCTACCCTTGCTGTCTCCTTGATTTCTGGGAGAGGAAAGTACCTCTGTTTGTGTCTTCTTCCCTTCTTGGAGCACCGCCTCACTAAGGCCCTTTTTGGCTTTCTCTACAAAATCGTATGTTATGTGTGTGCTTAGTTTTTTGTAAAGGTTTGCTTGGCCCAAAGTCTTAACTGTGCTTCTACTGTCCCTGCAGGTGTTACAGTGCGAGTACCTCAAACAACTGCGTATGTTGTGAACAATGGGCTAACTCTTGGATCTGGAGCCCCGCAACTCACGGTGCATCACCGGCCACCACAGGTACATGCTGTAAGTACAGTTACACCGTTATTCTGTAATTACCATTGTGCTGATGTCACCATTTGCAGGGCAGTAGCTGCATCAAAGGTTCGCAAGCTACTTGTAGTGTGGATGTGTGTTGTGGACTCCACCCACTCCATTCAGGTGGTTACTATCACTCTCATATTGTTACTACAGCAGTTGCTAATAAGGGGAATTGTAGCCATGTGACGTCATGACACACCACCAGCGAGTGTCCTTCTGGCCACCAGTGATCTGCACAGCACAATTTGAGGATTGATGTTCTTACAGAACAGCACTAGCTGTCTGCAGGGGGTCTCATGGGGTCAAGCTATAATGATCTCAAGCTGTAGTGACAGGAACAGACTTCTGGTGCTATAAGAAGTCAGTAACGTCTACCAAAGGCTAAGGATATAATATGTGGGTTGACAATAAAAGGGACTGCTGTACAGTGGAAGCCATGGACTGTGTCTTTTATACCCTTTTTATGTTTCTTAGGAGCCCCCACGCCCTGTGCATCCTGCACCACTGCCAGAGGCCCCACAGCCAGCACGTCTGCCCCCTGAAGCAGCCAACACCAGTCTGCCTCAGAAGCCTCAGTTAAAGCTGGCACGAGTACAAAGCCAGAATGGTATTGTGTTATCATGGAGTGTCATGGAAGTGGACCGGAGCTGTGCCAGTGTGGACAGTTACCACTTGTATGCCTACCATGAGGACCCAAGCGCCACCATGCCCTCCCAGTGGAAGAAGATTGGGGAGGTGAAAGCCCTTCCCCTCCCGATGGCATGCACTCTCACTCAGTTTGTGTCTGGCAGCAAATACTACTTTGCTGTCCGGGCTAAAGACGTTTATGGACGCTTTGGACCTTTTTGCGACCCCCAATCCACAGATGTGATCTCTTCCCAGACCAGTTAAACTAGAGATTTTTGCAGCTTTTAAATCTGCCCCACCACCAAGAGTTACACTAGTTTGGGGTTTAATCACATGCATGAAATTAACTCTCTACAGGATAATTTTGGGCAGCCCTATGTGATACACTACATCCATTGAAAAACAAGAGCAAAATAAATACTCACCCTGTCACGAGAGAACCCATCTTCCTGGCTAGTTCAAGTATTGGGCAGTTTGAAATCAAAGTTTTCCTCTGCCCTTGGAGCTGCTTCACCCAGAGATACCAACCCTTTATCCAGGGGGAACCTGGATATCTGGGCCTTTGCTTCAGACTGGGAACAGGATGATCTATTGCACAGTTTGCCTGAAGCAAATCAACACATCTGTACCGCAGAGAACAGTTAAATGGCGCTAACAGGAGGACAAGGAATAGACTTGCCCACTCGCTCCCCACCACTCAGTGGGCAGGCTGTGAGGGGAAAGAGGATTCAGGGTCTGACTTCTTTTGTACTGAAAGACTGAGTAGCCTGGACTCATCTTACACACTGCAGTGTGCTCTCCAGGGGACAAGGGAGCTTGAGTTTGGCAAGTGATGAGGTGTGTGTGTAAATTTGGAGGTGGTGCAAGAAACATCCACTACCTCCCACCTCCCACAGATATAAACCTCTCTTCACTCCCTGCTTCCCAACAGGGTCTGGGTACATTGTCAAGCCAGATCTGAAACTGGACTGTAGAGACTGCATTTTTCCTTCCTAGCTCAAATGAATTATCTGTCCTATACTCTCATACATTCAGCCCTCTTTTTTTTTTTAAATTTATTTTGTGCCTTAAAGAGTACTTTCAGAAATAAATGTAGCCAGATATCTTGTGTTGGTTAGTCTTTTTTTTCTTTCTCCCTGTAGTCTCCTGTTGAGGTTTCTCTTGGCCCCAGACCGTTTGTCTAGTTCTGTAGGTTCCAGGAAGTGTAGCACCTGGCACCCTTAATTTCCACTAAAATTCTTGGAATGGCTGAGTTTTGTCCTATGAAGATGACTGTAGGCAATATAAGACAGTATTCTGCATCAGCACCTTTTTCCTGTTCTGGGAAAGCTGCATGCTACAAATCAGCCAAAGGAGATGTGTGTGGCACAGTGAAAACTTTCAGTTTCATCACACATACCTGGATGTTGTACTAGTACAAGACGGTATCAACATTTAAGTTGGCTTCCCATTTCCTGTCTTTTCCCAGCCCCTTGTCCATCTGCATGTGTTAACCGCCAAAGCCAGAACAGTTTTGGACATCTTATTTTGCTCACTAGCCCAAAAGCTGTGGAGCAGTTGTAGACTTTAAGGAGCTTTCATGATGCTTCTGAGATGAGCCTAAAGGAAAGCTTCCTCCCCACCATGTGTCCCAGTTTTGAATAGTGACACAGAGCATGCTTTACATATGGACAAGGAGAGGCAGGTAAGGTGCAACCTTGCCAGTCTTCAGAAGAACAGATCCAGTTTGCTGCCTTTTCTGCTTAGCAGAATTAATCAACTTCAGGGGAATGGGAGCATGAAGCCATCCTTGACGCGTTTCAGCACCTGGCTGAGCTGTATGAGGTGTTTAGGTTGGTGGGTTGGCTTCGGTTTCTCATGCACACGTGTGTTATCTTGTAATTCTCAAAGCCCTTGGTTTAAAACTAAAACAAGGTTGAAAAAGAAAAAAGCTTTTAAATGCCAAAGGTGCTGCTAAAATCTCTGGCAAGGCTGTAAGATGTAAGTTGGTTTTGTTTGTGCAAAACGCTGATATTGGTAGAATAGCACAATGTGGCAGGATCTTTCAGGAGACCCTCACCTTCTCTGTTCCATCCCGCTCTGTAATATGTATTCCATCCATCCTGGCACGGGGATTGTCATTCTTTCACATGAGCAGGAGATGTTCTCTCCTTCTTTTCTTTAGCAGCTATTCAGTAAGAAATACCGCTGATCTCTGAACAGAAATTTTGTGAAATTTGTTAGGAGCAGGTTAATTTTTTGGGTCTTTCTAATTTTGGGGTGCAGCTTTGAACACTGTCCAACCCACCAGCTGAATAACAGGTGCCCCATTTCACTGGTGCCAAGAATCAATAATGCCTTGAAATTTTCTGGGTTTAACTTTCTTTGCCACCTTCAAGAAATAAGACCTGCTTTATAGTGCATTTAGTTTATGTATGTAAAGTTGAGATTAAAACAGCCAACAATGGCCATTCATAATGCTATTTCTCCCAATTTCTAGGTCCGTGTAGTCCTCCTTGGACTAGTTTTAATATCTTGTATTTGAAGCGGTACCAAAGGCCTTGGGAGAAGCTGTTTCAGTACAAAGAGATTTATAGTTTGAAGAGGAAAAACCCACTACCTGGACCTGATGCTGCTTGTTTAATATCATCTTCACTGTAACTCCAGCTCAGTACATGTAGGAGAGAACAGTCGATAGTTTTTCTTGCCCTTTCCCAGTCTGTGACTATTGTTAATCCTATCTTGATGAGGAGCAGGTACCCTTGGTAGAGATTTTTCTTGTAGCTGATGGAAATGGTACTTAGAGCCATCTTAACATTGTGTTCAGAGACCTTTTGAGAAGCCTGGGCCACAAATAAATGAAGAGGGAAATTTAGCCAAGAGCAATTCTTGAAATTTCAAGTTGATTTTTGTGGCCCTAAAACAAACTGTAGGAATCCTCAGAAATGGGTGCATCACCTTTTTATGAAATGTAAGGGTGCAGCTGTACGCTAACCTGACTATAGGATGTTGACTTCATGTACAGCAGCTCTCTACCTAGATATCTAATAAAGTTATCAATTATGACTTACTCTTTGGATCTAACACAGCTGTGGGCAAATGCTTTGGACTCTCTTCTGCCTCACTCAAACTGAATTGTTAAATGAATTCCAAGTGCATACTCATTTTAGTAGGTGGTGACAGTTCACACTTTGTGAAGAACACTTACATTTTAAAATTACCAGCTGTGAGTTTGTATGTCTTCCAGTTTGCTGGCCTAGAGGTCCTTCCCACAATAAATAGGGAACTTTACTAGGCCATGTTTTACAGATGTTTCAGAGTAGAATCGATTTTTAAAATGGATATTTTCTCTTGTATAATCCAACAGAAATGAAATTGAGCTCCTCAGCTGTGAGTTATATACTAGCCCTTGCATTTCCTTGTCTTGTGGTCTTTTGGGGGGGTTTTTAAAGAAAAAAGAAAAAACCTTGCCCGAGAGAAACCATTTTAAAATTCAAAACTTCTTGCCACAAGCATTCTGGAACAACTAGTTACACTGCAAAATACTTTCTTTTAAAGTACTACAAAATACCTGGAGCACAAGATTAATCTTGATCTGCTTTCAGGATGATGCTCTCCATGGAAGCGTTTGTCCCAATAGTTAATCTTTATTGGAAGCTTCCAATATTTGTAAATAAACTAAACCATATCTGAAGCAGAATTGTCTTTTAATCTCAATTTTGCACTTTGTCAGAGTATTTTTTGTGTTCTCAGTACTGCAATGTAAAAGCTGCTTCCCGCTTCAGACTTTATTCTTGCCACTGGATATCTCCCCATACCAAATTGGAGCTTGTTCTCCAGGTTTTAACAACTGCAATACTGCATCTTTAGCCACCTTCCCATCCTCCTTTCTAAATGGTTCTTTTCATCTGTTATAATAGTTGGAACGTGAGTTTCCTGATTGTGAACAGTATAAAATTAATTTGATTTCTGGCTGGAGAAAAGTGATATTGGTTTCCTTTCTGTACACAAATAGAATGCTGAGAGCAAAATGGAATTACTTTCCATCCATTTTCCCCCCCCAACACCAGCTTGCTGACCCTCCTGTGCCCCACTTTATTGCTTAGCTTATTTAGAAAGCATTGTCAAATTCAATTAAAATGGTGGTGTTTTATAACCTGTAGGTACCATGTGATTCTTTTTTTTTCCCTGTATTCTTGAACTAATGACAGCAGCTTATGGGAAGGGTGGGGTGTAGTGGTCCGTTCCCTTCATGCCTATATTCAAGCATGTGTTTAACGTTTTTGTATTGTGGTCATCTTCACCTGAGCAGCACCTGATAGAAAAACATGTTGCACTAAACCGCATGCCACTTTGCTTGGATGAGTGTTAGATTATCTAGCGCAAGCATTCAGACACTCAGCCATCCTGATTTGAATTTCTGGCACAAGAACTTGGAGGTGGCAGTGCCTCTGTTACCTTCCCCTTGCACATCCTGCCTCCTTAAAAAAAAAAAAATAATAATAATAATAATAGTGGTAAAATCTTCAAGTAACTTCAGTGGGAGCAGAATTGGGTGCAGTTGTTGAAGATTAGCTAGGAAACGATCACAGTATTGTACTGGAACTCAACTACAGCTCATCCCTTCCTCTGCCGCTTAGCTGAGTATCTAATGAACTAGAATCCATGTGATATGGAGGAACAGGCCCAGATGTGTTCTGTTTCCCTGAGCAGCCATGCCCCAGTATTAGAGTACTACAGACACTGCACAAAATCAAGCTGTAATACTGCTGCCCTCTATGCTCTTTAGTATTTTCATTTATGCAACAAAAAGAAATCCTAACTACATTTTTTAAATAAAGGCTTGAGAGAGAGAGAGAGATCAATAGTATATATAATCTCTCTCTCTCTCTTTCTCTTTCTCTCTTTCTCTTCGGGGAAAAGGATAGAAACTAGGTAGGGAGTCCAGAGGCATCTGGTCCATTGCTATACTATATAAGCAGTGCACCCAAAAATATGAACATCCCCTATAACAGTCTTCTGATGGGGAAAATGAAACAAGAATAGGTACCTAATGTGAATGAAGTGGGTTGTTTTTGGTGGGGTTTGTTTGTTTTTTTTTACTTCCAATTTAATCAGTATCCCATTGAAACTCATCTTGTTCCTCATCGTGCAGGCTGAGCATTCTTTCCTCACACATTTTTTTTTAAGTGCTGTGTGGATTTAATGGAGTGTATATGTAAATATGGGAACTGGGTAGCCAAGTGAGGGTCCTGTTTGGCTTTAGTAATTTATCAGCCATTAAAATATTCAAGTAATACAAAAACCTTTGTAGAAAATTCAGTCTGATTTTATTTTCTTTTGCAGCTGAACTTGTAAATAAAGATAATGTAGGACCTACCTGATGTCCAATTTAAACTGGGCAGTTGCAAAACCTCCCCATTTTTGTATGTACTGTAGATTAGTGTGTGTATAAGTGTTACTGTAGTGGGGTTTTGTCCAACAAGCCTGAAATTTATACTTTGAAATAAACTACTGGGTTTTTAACATGTTGAGTCATCTGTGATTGATTCTCTGGTCATCTCAGGAGACTCCTGTCTTCTTTCACAAATGACAGGGTTGCAGCTCTTTAAAGATGCTGGGGGATGCCACAGCAAGACACAAGAGTTTTAGACTTTTAAGCCTTTTCTCAGTGTTTTGGATTCCCATTTGTTGTTGGGAACATGAAGAGTTGTCTCATTTTAATCTTCAGCCTTCCAAAATAATTTCTCTAGCACCTCTTGCTCTTGCTGTTCCAGGGTCCCATTTCACTTTGTAAAGCAGAGTTGCATAGGCCCTATGCCACAGACTTTCCCAGGCAGACAACACAAGCTAATAGGTCGTGTAGCTACCCATGTTAGAACTTGTCTCTCAAAGCAGAATAGAAGCCTAGGTATTATCATTCCTTCCCCACCACCACTTGCCCATTTTGTTCCTACAAAGAGCTGTCTTGTTGCTTGCTGCGATGTTAGCATTACAGCCCTGGGCTGTCAAACTTAACTGTGGTCTTAACTTTACGCAGATTGTGTAGTCTTACTCAAGTCAATGGTCTACTTAATACATAAAGCTTAAATACACAAGTCCCTCCAGGATCAGAGTCTTCAAACAGCAGTTCTAGTGAAGGGATAGAAGAATTTCTTCATGTCCTTCTATTCAAGGAATCCATACTTCTATAAAAGCTCCTTGGTTTAAGATGCTTAAGTAAGTTAAAGGTATCATGTGAATTGAATTTAAGTTTATTTAAAAAATATATATATATTTGGAAGGAAGCAGACAGACCGCCACAAGCTTGATCTTTGTTCCCAGCAATCTAAGCAGGTCACATCACCTCTTTGTTTCCCTATCTCCATCAAAAAACGGGAATTGTGGAGCGTGGGTAGCTTCCTAGTTGTAGCAGAAGCTTTAGGAATGTAGAGTTCTGGTAATTCGTGAAACTCAGCTCGTCGCCAGCCAAAAATTTGGTTCTGATCAGACTACCAGCCAAATTCTGGGCACAGTTGTACTTGGCCTGTTTTAATGCATGGTGTGGTTTTATTTGAGATGAGAAGCTACCTGTTGTACACGGTCTGTGGAGCAGGTTCTAGCGGGTACTGAAATGCTCTGCAGCGGTCTTAGGCTGCGTGTTACACTGGAAGCCTAAACCCCGCTCTGGCTCTGATCCAAAGGTAACAGGATTGATTCAGGAACCCTTTCCTGCACCTAGCGTACTCATTAACCCTAGTGCAAAACACAGCCACCATGGTCCAGTAGCCTTTTGCATGCACTTTGCATTGGTGTAAACAACAGCCCCTGGTGGGTAAGAGCGAATGAAGCCTACAGCTTAGCTGTAGCGTGCCCTCTAGCAAAGAGTCGCATTCTGAGCTGTGGCCACGGAAGAGCAGTGGTGCAAGCAAGATGCTATGCCTTTACAACAGCACAGCAACTCTGGTGACTGTCTGCTTGTGAGAGCCTGAACGCTGGCAGTGATGCTGGCTTGGACCTGTACTCCTGCTGCTTAAATTCTGATTCGTGGAGTGGTTAATATTTCTGTATATGCTCCATGACTATGATATTACTAAGAATTAAATGGCACCAACTGAAAGACTCAAAGCTCCCCTTGGCAAATTTCAGCTCTTAGTCTTCACTTGAATTTTGACTACAGAAAAATAATAGAGCACTTCTGCTGTAAAGAACTCAGCAAGCCCACCACAGGTCAGAATGCTTTTAGCACTAAAGATTCCTATTTGAAATCCCTGGGTTTATCTAGAATCACATTTGCCCACCTACCAGTGCTACTTTGTGGCACCCTGGTTAAGAATCATTGGTCTTGATAAACATTAGAGAATTTAATAGGCTCTGCATTGTTTCCATCACTTCTCCCCTCTTCCCCAAAGGATTGGGTTTGGGGATTGTTTTTTTTTCTAGTCTGGACCAAGTGCATGTTGTTTATACCTATACCTCTGTCATTTATACACGTACTGTAGTGATGTATAAAACCTGTAAAATGTTCTTGTGCTCCATTGCATTTTACCTTCTGCAGGAGATACTTATGGAGGAGTGTGGGCATAAGGACATTAGAACAGGCACTAGAGACAGTAGTCAAGAAGAATCTCCATGCTCACCTATCCCGATCAAGTCGTTTGTGAATAATCTGCTCAGGAGGCTGGGGTCTTTCCACATAAGTTCCCTGCAGCAAGGACAGTTTTTCTGCCCTCCCCTTAAGGCAAAAGCCCTCCAACACATGCAGTGATCTAAGTAAGGTTTTTGCCACTTTTTGTTTAGAGAGGATTTTCTTAATTGAAGGCTTAGTAATGATCTTTGTTACTGAGAATAATTAGGAAAGGATTTGAAAGTTAACTATAACAGGAGAGTATGCTCCATTACCTGGAATGGTCATCATAATGCTGGCAGCAAGCTCCCCTGGCTGGCAACCATGTTTTCAAGAGTGCCAAGCTCCAAACCTTAGCAAGTGACCACGTCCCTGAAGTTGTCAGGCCCCAGTAGTGTTCTTTGTGTTCTTGTTCCAGCCTCTTTAGCAAGGCTGCTTAGTTCTTCCTAAAGTGCCTGCATTTCTTCTTCCAGTTCTTGAGCTTAGGCCAGCTCCTCTTGCTAAGCTCTGGGGCCCTAGGCCTTTGCTATACAAATGAAGAGTTGAACAGTCCCATCGTCCAGCAGGTCTCTCATCTGATAGTCACACAGATAGCTGTGGTGGTCACTCAAGTTTTATAAACTAAATTAGCCAAATCCCACTTCCAATACAGAGCCCTGGAAAGAAGCACTAACAGGGAAACCTCATGAGTTGTGCTTCCATTCAACAAGAGCAAAACAGCTCTTCTGTGCTAGCCAGTGACGCTAAGCTACACATAAGCATGCTGCCTTCCATGACAAATGGACTCCATCAGCATTTATAACCCTTCAAGTAACACAAGACGTCCTCCACCAAAGATACCAATCCTCTAGGTAAGGATTATCCCATCAAGCAACTTGTTGCCCTGCTACAGGATCGCAGATGATACGTACACCCAAATATACTTCATCCACTTGTTCATCATCCTCTCCTCAGCATGGGGACTCATGCTCAACTGACATTTCCCAACTGACAGCAGCAGCGGATCCTGGAACCACGGGCAACAGGAAGTACAGTCTGGTGGCAGCAAGTGCCATTCCTTCATGTCAAGGGGAGAAATCCATGTCTGAGGCCCACAAGCCACAGTCCACTGTCCCATGGCCTGTCCAGCCCAGACTGTACAGCTTGGACAGCCCTGGGTCAGCAACAACCCTTTAAGCAGTACCAAGCAGCCTTTGGTCCTCCTGACCTCATCTTACCTGACAAGCTGTAGTCCTTTTCAGGCTCCTGGAAGACCACTCAATCCTGCAAGAGGCCAGCAGGCACCAGGTGTCATACTACTTCCTTAGCCAATGCAGTGTTGTGCTTTGATGCCTCGAGCTGCAGATGGCAGCACTTCGGCCAGCTGGTTTGCAATCTTACTTTGTAAATACAAAACCTGTGTGCAAGGCACGGTCGCAGCATGAGGAAGGGTGTGGCTGCTTTGCTCCCTGCATGAGAGCTTGAGTAAGGCTCTGCTGCCACCTGGCAGCATGCAAAGTGAAGGACCTGACTAGATTGAGGCAGTGTCTGAGAAGGAAGGCCCCTCCCCCCATCCTAGTAAACTGCAAATAAAACCATTAATTTGAATTCTTAACTGAAGAGAATTCTGGCACCTAAGAAAACCAAGCAGCGTTTATTAAAGGAGATGTGCTACAGCAGGAACAGAGGTAAGTGCTGAGCTGGACTGTGGGCAGAAATGGGACTATCTCTGCCATACCCCCGGACAAGTGGCCTGCACACTCGTAGTGGCTGTACATAGGTGTGGCTCAGGGCACAGGCAGTACCAGGCAAATGTCAAACCCACCACAGGTGGAAAGCAACCACCATGCTCACAAGAACGCTCGCAGTAAAATCAAAGAGCAGGACTATGTCTGGCTGGGCCCAGCAGAGCCCCAGTAATAACAACAGAAAAGTACAGTTTTGTTGCCTGCATCCCCTTGCTGTTGTTCAGGTCATGCAGCAGCTCCTGTTGTATGCCCTGTGTTGTGAGCTGCTCTTCTGTATCTTGATGAGTTGCGTCACTTCCATTTGCTTTACAAAGTGAACTTGTTCCACTCCCTGCCTCACGTGCACTGGGACTGACAAGTCCCTCCTTTCCCACACTTACAGCTGGGTTGTGCATAGCTCTGGGAGGATTCCTCCCTTTACATGCCTGCACTGCATTCGCTTGTAGCAAAATCTGCAGCACAGTCATCCTGCCTGACAAACACCTGGTCTGACATTCCTTGGAATAGGTGACTGGTCTGTGTGCAACAGCAAACCACATCTGCTTAGGTTTAAACCACTCATCCTTGACTTGAGCCCAGAGACTCCCATTGCATCTGCTGATTTGAGCTAAGACTAAAAATATGTGATCCTTTTCCCATTAGCATGCAGAAGAGAACTTAACACACTGGACTGTGAGTTCTGGGGGGAAGGACTGCATGCGTGCATGTGTGTACTTACAGTACCTAACACAAAGGGCCCTTGGACCCTGACTGGCTCCTAGATACTAACACACCAACAGTGGTATCTCTTACACACAGGTATCCAGGCTTTTCACATGGGTGTTAAATCACTCTCCACTGTGTGTTTGGGGGTGGGGGAAGCCAATAGTATTAGAAGTCTGCATAGGATGCCTAGCTACAGCTCCATGGACCTTGCATAGGAAGGTAAGCAGCTGCCCCACTTCACAGTGGAGTGACTGACCCAGAGAACCTCCCTGTTTGCTGCTGCTGGGTGCCCATTTCCTCTCCTCCCCCATGACTGCACTTCATGAATAACCCATGATAGCTTTTATGGCCCAGATCCCAGAAGAGCACTCAGGTGTCTAAGTCCCAGTGATTTGCATGGGCCACAGCCACCTGAGCACCAGGGAGGATCTGGGCATATGCACCATCTTGCCCCTTTGGTCCTGGAGAAAGAAACTTTAGCAGCCAGAAGAGCAGGGACAGAGAGCAGTTAAGGCACAAAGGTAGGGACGTTCAGACCATTTCATTGCATGTGAGAAGGAAAGATTGCAGGGAGAAAAGAAAAATCTACTTTCCTTCCCTGAAAAAGTGATGCTGGCTTCACAGGACTGGCTTCATGGTGACAAAAGGAAAATTGTAGGACTCGGGTAGGCCCTCATGCCGGGTCTTGTTGAATTTTTTCCAGCTGAAGACAGGGAGCCCGTCCTGCACTGAAGGGCCATTGATGGCACTGGATGCAAACGCCCCCGCCATGTGGAAATCAGACACCTGTAAAGGACAGGGGTTAACAGCAAGGGCCCAAATGCTGCCTTGCTTCTGAGACAGAGGTACAGCAGGAAAAGAGTGGCCACTTAGGACATCCCAGGTGGATATTGGCAGGAGGAAAGGACAAAACTATAGTAAACATCTGTGATCTGGACACTATCTCCATGACAGGGGGGCTGCCTGACCCTTTAACAATCCCTGCTTGGTGTAATACCAACTTAGGCCCTGGGGACCAAGTGTGTGGCTACTGCCCTGTAGCCATCCAGGCTGCCCCAGTGGTGTCAAGGCAGCTGATCTGCTCACTGGGCTGTGACGAGAGCACTGCAGCTGCCCCAACATCCCCCTGGGACTTAAGAAAAAGGATACAGAGAAACATAGAGGTGGCCCAAAGCTACCTTTGCTGCACTCAACTTTCCTTCCTGTGCGAGGCACAGCTGCCCAAATGGAGGCCTCAGAGATTCCTTCAGGTCCCAGGGCTCTGAGCATGCACTTCCCCTCCAGGCTTTGCAACAGATTGAAACAGAAGCAACTAAACTCTCTCCCCCCTTCTCCTGTTTCATTTTAACTTCACTTCCCTGCCCTCCTCATTGCCAGATCCTAGACCTCCCTTCTCCCTGTGCTGCTGCCACTGCCACCTGAGCATCACAAGCTATGAGCAAGAATGGCATCAGCCACCCGTTCCTCCATACAGAGCAGGTTCTGGACTGCTGCTCAAGTGACCTCTATCTCCAGTGATCCCCAGCTGCTGCCCTGCAGGACTCCAGGGGAACAGGGAGGAGGGGAGACTCTCACAACTGGCTCTGCCAAAGGTGTCACTTAGGGCATGTCCCTCAGCCTCACTCCATGCCAAGGAAACCAGCCAGTCCCAAGAATGTAAAATGCTCTGAGACCCACCAGTGCTTCAAGGGTTAACATTTATTTGCTCAGTGATTGCACCAAGAGCAGAGTAGCTGTACATCTCTTGGTAAAAGCTGCTCCTCTTTACTAAATCTTGAATGTAAACGAGAAGCTCCCTAGCATTCGTCAGCCTTGGCTCAGAAAGGATCAGTCTTGAGCAAAATGATTCAGCAGGAAGCGAAGGGTTAGTAATGGCTGGGCTGAGCTCAGCTGGGAGGAAGCAGCAGTCCTGAGCAACTCCAGGGAGGAGTCCACATGGTTCCCATTAATGGGAGCAGGCAGGTGCTTGGCCCCTTCCCCCTCCCTCCATGATTCCCTAACAACAAGGAAACAGACTGAGTTAGGACTCTCATTTCAGCTTCTGCTCTGTTCATGAGCACAGCCTGCTGCCAGGCTCTAGCAGACTCTTGGTGCAGTCTCATGTAGGCAGAGAAGACAAGTATGCTCTCAAATACCATGGGCTCTTGTGTACCACTACCCTCTCCCAGGCTGCTGCACCTCTCCTGTTCCCCTGCCAGTAGGCACTGACCCTCACCTTCCCAGGGCTGCCCTAAGAACAAGAGCACTGGGCAGAATCTATCTGCAAGGCAAAAGAGATGGAGACCAACCACTACTCACTGGCAGGAACCCCCATCCCATGAGCTGGATGCCTCTTCCATCCCCATCCCCCCAAAGTTCTCTTGGGGGTCTCAGAAATCCTGACAAGTAGCCAATCTCTGTATGGTAAGTCCCAGGAGTGATGGGGGCAGGTAGGCTGAAAAGTACTACTAGCCATGGCAAGTTGCCTGTGGGCGGCGCTCAGCAGGTCAGCCAGTAAAGCCATCCTTCACCCTAGATGCTCTCATGTGAACAAAGCGTGTTGGCTACAATGTTTGAGCTTATACCCTGGCAGCAGCCTGAGGCCAGAGAGGGGGACCACCTCCACCCAAGGTCACACCTGGAAGGAGTGCAGGCAGGCTCCCTGCCTCCCCTAAGGAGGTGCAGCAGTGGCCACATGCTCTAGGGGTTTTTACCTTGGTGTCATAGCAGCCTGCTGGCACTGGCAAAGAAGGGTTCAGGTCTTCCCGGCAGCAGATGGTGTTGCAGGGATTATGCTGGGCATAGGGGTCCTTCAGGTAGTCTGGCAATAAAATGGGGGAGAGAGAGGAGATGAAGTCTGTCTGCTCTCATGGAGCCTCTCCCTCATGGTGGACATCGTGACCAGATGTGATGCAGACAGGCAGGGAAGTTGCAATGACTGAAAAGTGTCTTGTAGAAGAGACAGGGTAAGAAGGGGAGGACAGGGAATAGTGAGCAGCTCCAGCCTGAACTTTTCTTCTGTTCTTGACTTAAAAAGAAAATGGCAAGGAGCCAGGTCTCACAACACCCCCTGCAACAGGAGGAGACAGAGGATGCTAGAGGCTCTATTCAGCTTATCCTAGTAACATATTATTGCTCAGTGCACCAAAGAAAGACTGTCCCACCCCTGCCCATTCCCTGGCCCCCTGGCAGGGTAGGGAAGAGGATTTCTAAGATCCATGTGTAACAAGTCAGTGCAACCCTGCTATGTGGAAAAAGGAATCTAAGTAAAACATTCATTTTAATGAATGTTCATTCATTCATCTCTGGCTATCTGCACCTAGAGATGGTGCTTAATCAGCCTGCCCTAGTGCTTGAGTTGTACTGAGAAAGTCCAGTCAGTGGCAGGAGAGGCCTGAACCCTGAAGGGCATTCCAGCAGAGAAGCAGCATCCCCATGCCTGGGACAGCAGGGCTCAGGGTCACTGCACACTCCTGTCATGCAAGCAGCAAAAAAACCAATCAGATCAACACATAATAGGTGGGTGCTTACTGTTGTATCTCATGGCGTACTTCATGCTGTCCAAGTCAATCACCTTCCCTTGGTCCCGCCGGAAGATTTTTGCTCTGGGAGCAAGTTCGTAAGAGAAGTCCAGCCCATACTTCTGGACGTACCTTTCATACCCACTCTGGATGTAGATGTTTTTGTGGAAAGGGATGTTGTAAGAAGGCCAGTATCCTACAAGAGAAGCAGTCCATTCCTTTAGTTAATTGTATGAGCAAACTCTGTTTAAAATATCTGTTAGTTTAAACACCATGTTTGTCCTGACAGCACACAACCAGAGATGTGGCACAGACCCTGCTCAACAGCAGCAATGTGGCCATTGCAAATATGTGAGTTAACACACAGGTAAGTACACTGCTGAAGCTGTGTTTGCAGAGTCTTATCCCTCAGACATTCATGGTGAAGACCTGCCCTCAAGGCAGCCTGGGCTTACAGGAGTCTTGTGGTACACCCAGGAGAGACCAGAGTAATTCAGATCAAATCTGAAGAGAGTAGGGCACAGATCACATTTCACCTGCCCTCACTGTCTCTCTACACCAAGCACATCTCGGCACCGCTGAGCTTCCTTCTTTCCAGCTGAAGAGAAGGGAAGATATCCTCAAATGAGCCAGAGAAGCCAAATGAAGTGCTGAGAAATGGGCCAACGTGTACAGTAGTGAGGGGAAAGAATATAGGCCAGGACACTGACCAGACCAGGATCCCTGGCATCAGGAATTCCCTAGGGGGCCACAAACAAAAGGCAGAAAGAAGCCACAGCAAAGTCAGTCACGGAGTAGAAGATTGCAGTTTGAGAGCTATCAAAGGGGAACCACAGAAGTAATTTGCTACAGAGCTGATCAGAAGGTAACTTGGCGGAAGAAGATACCTGGGAAAATAGCCAAGAGGCTCGTGCCAACCAGAGTAGTGATGGCTGGAGTGTGGCAGCTGATGGCATGCCCTGACTCAGAAGGGGCACAAGGGGGATCATAGGAAGTCTTGCACGTGCCACTACTAAAAAATACCGAAAAGTGAGAGAGACTTTCACTTCCCTGCTGAGTTTCCTCTGACAGCATGCAGTGGGAACTGTGATAAACACCAGAGGGGGAGCCCTGCCATGCCTCACCTGAGAGCACACACAAACCTTGCAGTGGCAGAAACCTGAAGGAAAAGCACATCCAACAGGAATGCCAGGGGGAATCCCAAGTAAGCAGAATGCAAGTCTAAGCACTGGCATCTAGCCCTAGAGCTTGGGGGAAAATGTCATGGGACTGTTCAGGAGCAAGAGACTGGAATTACAGAGGTTTAATCCTACAACAGTGTTTCTCAACCTTTTGGATTTGAGGCAGCCCGCAAAAAATGCTAGCTCTTAGTTTTCACTCATTTTTGACTACAGAAAAACACTGGAGCAATTCTGCTGCCGAGATCTCCGAAAAATAATAAGAGGTCAGCAGTTTTGAACACTGCAGATTCCTAGCTGGAATCTCTGGGTTTACCGTGTGAATCATGTTTGCACACCTAGGAGTGCTAACACTGTGGCACCCTGTGACACTTCTGAAAAGATCTCGAGGCACCTTGGAGGATCACTGACTTAAGGTAAACAGATTCCTTCACTATAGTTTTCTCTTGGGCCAAGGCAGTTCTGTTTAAGAGCTGGCAGTTGTCATCTGCAGAGTCTGGGTTTACCCTGAAGAGAGAGGGATGGGCACTTACAACCAAGCACATCAGCACCAAGGATGTACTTGGTTGGGAGCCTGCCATTTAAATCCTGCCAGGTGTGACACTTCTGGGGTATGATCTAGTTTTAAGATCGCAGCTTGGCATGGTGCAGGGGAAGCAGGATTGGCTGCTGCTCATGTAACAAGCTGGGGCCTACCAGACAACTGCTACAGAAATCCAAACCAAGATTTTACAAAGGTAAACGTGCAGCTGGGCACCGAGCCTAGCCGAGTAGCCTGCCCCCTCACTTTGCAATACATACAAGGCAGAGAAGTGAACCTCCCAGGTCAGTGAACAAACCATACCTGCTTCCATGATACAACCCTGAGAAAGGAGAATCATGTTTTTCTAAGCTGTAGCTCAGGCATTCTCTGTAGTTGGATACACTTGGCCATGCTGTACAGGAGGAGCTGGCCAGGAACCAGCAGATCAGCTTCCAAGAATATGAACTTCCAAAGGGAAGTGGTTCATTTATGATTTGGCAATAAATCTTTTACTGTCCCACAGGGTGGCCCAGAATGCAAGTGCCTTTCCCAGCCCCACCTGGGTCTACATATAGATCGCTACAGCACAGCAAGCTCCTGTGAGTCCTCCTCAGGTAAAACCTCTGCTGGTCTTTTCCCAGTTCTGCCTGGCAGCTGCCCTGTCCCGCACAGACACTACAGCGCCTTTATGAAAAAGCTGAAAGGTGGGTGTCATAGGCCTGCCCCTATCCCTGTAGCATATGAGTGAAGCTAGAAGATGAAACCTGGCAGCATGTGCAGTGAAAGGCATACTGGGGCCGGAGGGCCCCATGTGCAGGCAATAGGGATACTGCTGGGCCCCTACAAAGAACTTTTTCTTACCCTACTCGTTTCTGTCCCAGCAAGAGCCTCTAGCTGTCCTCAGGTTGCATTTTGGAATAAGGACAGTCTTGGAGCGAAGGCATGAGACTAAAGGGCCAGGCAGACTCAGTTCTATTCTGGACTCAGGTACAGATGTGCTCTAGTCCTGTAGTCAGGTCTCTACCCCATTCCCTCCTTGGACTGCCACGAGATAGGTTCCTGCCTACCTCAACTACAGCCAGCAAGTCCAGCTGCCTACAAACTGCAGCCTCTTCCCTCAGGCACAGACCTCTCTGCAGCACCCTCTGCCTTTGTTATCCCATGGGCTCAATCCTGATGGCCTGCAGTTCTGAGGCTTATACCTAAAGGTCACCTAGAAGCTCACATTACTGCAAGTGCAGCTGACAGGGTGAAGAGGGCAGGGATGTGGAAGCATGTTACCCCTGCATTCACTGCTCTTCCAGGTCACTTACAGCTGCAACTCACAGCACCAGCATCTGTTGAGCAAACTGTGAATGGTCTAGATCTCCGTTCTCTCAAGATCCTGCCTCTGCTGTGCTCCCACAAGGCACAGGTGCTGCTGTAGACTGGCAGCCTCTCCCAGGGCCAGTGATCAGAGGAGGGGCAGGCATTCTGGAGGGCACTGGAAAATTGTAGAAATGTATCTAAGCCTATGCCAGACCAACACTCCCATCTACACTACAAAGCTCTCCTCTTCACTCAAGCTTATGCTCCATGTAGCCCTGAAGCCTGGTGCTGGCACTTAGCTCACTCATACTTGCTCCAGCACTGAGAGCTGCTATTCTGGTGGTGCAGTGTACATGTTCCAGACTTTTGAACATATACAAGTTCAATGCGCTCAATCCAGTGGAAGCAAAATGTACCCAGACCCTTTGGGGATAGCCATATTACCAGTCCTCAGAACAAAGTGTTGTTAATTCCCATATGTAATTTTTCCAGAGCAAATTGCTCTGGGATTTTTCCAAACTACCAGGTGCAACAAGCTTCTTGCCTGTTCTTCCCCTCCAAACCCTCTCCCATGTTTTTAAAACTTAGCCACAAATTATGACAAAAGCTGATTTCTAATTCATACTTCTGCTTTCCCCAACTGCTCCTGGGATGGCACTGAAACTATTTCTTGCTTCTGCATCAACTCTTCCCTATATTATATTTTCTGGTGCAGGAGCAGACTGAGCCCAGGTTTCCCTTCCTTGTTCTTGCAAAAGTTTAATTTTCCTGATCACGGACTGATTGTTCTTGTCAGCTCTTGGGCCTTGACTTGTTCCTCTTCCTACTGTTTTACTTAACTGTTTAATTCTCACAGCACATTTTCCAACTTGTCCTTCTCCACCCACTTGTGACTCCTTACAACCAACCACTCTGGAGGACAGCAGGACTCCACTAGAACCTCTGAGGTCACCTGCCACCTGGTCCTCCATATACCAGAGCCATTACTAGCTTTGAGGGCTCCTCCCAGCAAGGGGGGGAGGGCAGAGGTGGAGGTGAATGAGCCAGCTGGCAGCATGCATCTCACCCCTCCTAGTTATTTTTTCTGAGTTTGCTAGACATCTGAATGAGCCATCAAGATCAGCTTAGCTACTCCCAAGAGTAGGACTCAGCTTTCTCTGCTCACCTGGAGACATGTGACTAGGTCTTCCCCTCATGTGACCCTCAAGCAATTGAATGTTTAGGACTTTAAAAGGAGTACTCAGGACAAGGCTGAGATCAATGCAGAGGAATCCCTGAAAATCCTGGAGTGAAGGAGTCATGGTCAAATCCATATACAGCATGACCACAGACCACAGCCTCCCTAGTTATAGCCCAATGGCACAAGTCAGGAAACCCTTAGGGGTAGGGAATGCACAGAAGAGCCTAAGGTAGGCCCAGCCAGTAAGTGGCCTGAATCAGACTTGCCCTTGTCCTGAACTGAATGCAGGGTAGAAATGTGTCAAAGAATTGCCAGGCAGGGAGCTGAGGACCAGAAGTGCAGATGGGGAAAGTAACTTCTCCAAATCCCACAATGGTAAGACTCAGTTGGGAGAAATACAAAGCCATCCCCCCTCCCCCAGCTGAGCTGGCAGGACCATGTGAGAATGTCCTCACAAAGGAGGATGTGCTACAAGGAAGCAAAACAGACCGTGTCAAGAACAAAACCAAAGTGCTGCTGTATAGCATTGGCTTCAGCTTGGGTTAGTTTGAGACTAGAACAAAGTGCATGGGCCAACAACCCTGGGACCCATCAGAAACCAGATCAGCCCACCCTGAACACGTAGCACAGTCTCACAGGTACCAGTGCCTGACATTAAGGGAGCCATCAGGGAGAGCTAATAGACTATATTATTGTCAGCAGAGCTGGGCCCCTCCTTTTAGGCATCCAGAAGCCATGGACTTTTGCCCAGGTAACTCATGTAAACATGTTGGATCAAGTCAGTTGGTCAATGTTTGCTCCTGAGCAAGTTCTTGCCTCTTCCAAGGTCGCCTGTGAGAAGAGAGTTTGGC